>CM042249.1:18532389-19132389 GCA_023566225.1 Romanogobio albipinnatus | reverse complement strand
CCTCACAGTCACCAGATCTCAACCCAATAGAGCATCTTTGGGATGTGGTGGAACGGGAGCCTCGTGCCCTGGATGTGCATCCCACAAATCTCCATCAACTGCAAGATGCTATCCTATCAATATGGGCCAACATTTCTAAAGAATGCTTTCACCACCTTGTTGAATCATTGCCACATATAATTAAGGCAGTTCTGAAGGCGAAAGGGGGTCAAACACATTATTAGTATGGTGTTCCGAATAATCCTTTAGGTGAGTGTACATATCTATTTTTTCAGTGGTGTTTAAAGACCTTACATAATGAACCGTTATGTTTTATTACCTTAGAATGAGCCATTTCTATCTACACACACCACGGGTCCCCTTACAGTGAAGTCACCATTTTGCGCCACCATGTTTCTACACTAGCCCTAAATGGACAATCTGCTCTACAGAGCGCTAATCACTCCTTGTTGTCTCAGACGATAACATCTTTGTCCTGTGTCGGCCACGGTAGCTTCTCTATGCGTTTCAAAAGGTAGGGGTGAATTGTGAGTGGTTGCAATTCATAACCTCAACGCTAAAATTTACACAGTGCACCTTTAAGCTGGAATAAGACGATAATGTACATTACATTATTTGGCTGACAACACTAGACAAATGTGAAAATAATTATGAGATAAAGTGACAAAGATCAAAGCATGAACTTAAATCTCAAATCAGACAGGCGGAACAGGAGGAATATTATGTTTTTTAATATAATTACTTGTGACTCAATTCTACTGACACTTTCTCCAGAGACTAAAGCATCACCACAACATCACAAAAAACAGAGAGTCCTGTTGAAAACAACTCATTTGCAATATTCTGACAAAACATTAATCATGTTAAACATGAGACTTCATGTTATGCAGATCAGCAGCATAGTTTTCTTCAAAATCTCAAGCGCACTAAATTCCTTAAATGTCATTTTTAATCCATGAACAATGACTTGGTCACATGTCTGTACTGTGATAACCACCCAATATTAGGTCTTTTCTCCCTATAGTTGTACAAAGAAAAATACTGCACTCAGAGGACTGTCATAGAGGCTCATGCTCTTGCTTTCCACATACTACACAACCGATACTAGCAAACAGAATCTTTCAAAAACATGTTAAAATAGGTTTAATTACAAATACCAGAGAGTACAATCCAAAGAATAACAATCAAGGATACAATTCTTAATTAAAAACTTTTGAGACTATAAATAGTAAGGGGGAAATGTAGACAGCTAAACTGAATGGAACGTTCTGTTCCACATTGTATAAATATTAATAAATATTAAAATATGCAGTTGTACCAGAAGACTTTAAATAAACATTACATGCTTACAAGACATTGTCTTTGTAAAGTAATATCTGCCATGACCATGTAAAGTCAAATGAAACAAAGAGTGCCAGAAATGAATTTTTATGCATTAAGAAAATGCAGCACACAAGAATAACCAAATGTTATGAGGTTCATCTGAAGTTCATCACACTTTCAATCCCTTTGCAACATCTTACCCCATAAACTTCTAACATAAATGCATTAAATTATTAAAGTCAAAATCATGTACTGTGATAATTGGTAAAATATAGTTTGATCTAAACTGATGAAAACTGATTTGATTAAATCAGAAAAAAAAAACTCTAACTTTGAATTCCTTTGTGTAAATTGTTTTAACCCCCTCAAATATAGAAAATAAATAAATATGAAAACATAAAAAAAAAAAATACATTTCATGTGTCAGCAAGTAAATGAAAATTGCAAATAAATGAATAAATAAATACAATTATAGATAAAAAAATATATAAAAAATAGAAATAAAATAAATGTTTCAGCATGTGACTGGAATGTGCTTGTGTTCATAGCCAGGCACTTGAGATAAAGTACCTTTTGAGGTCCTATGAGGAATGCTGCAGCTTCTCATCATTAAAAATTTGATCCAGTATTATGATGCAATGCTTCCGTGCAAACATTCCATTATGTGGTGAATCTTGCATGCCGGCTGCATGCAAAATTTAAATCGCAGATGCTTATATTTTTAACTTCCCTCTTATGCTGTACCTCTGCGGGAAGCAAAAATAATTTCCATCCCATCCAGCCTCTCATGAACCATCAAGAGAGCATGAATTAGCAATGCTATGATATGACAGGAAGATCTGTCCCCGACAATACTGAACACAGATCTGCTTCTGGATTCAATTAGCAATTACAATATGTGCAGACTGCTCGCTCGACAACAGTTATTTTAACCAGAAAACACAACAACTTCCTACCAAAGTCAAAGATACATACTGTAGCAAACAAGTAGCCATAATAAAGCAGTCATTAATAATCAGCTGTTGTTGTCGTTGTTGTTTTTTTAGAGTGACCTCTATTAAATTAAAACATTGCAACTAGGTGAAGGGTCGCTGGCCAGGATGGGGCGCTCATAGGGGGGTAGGCATTTCTAATGTTGGGAGCAAAGAGTTTAATTGCATTAAGGATTCACTTGGGAACAGAGCTAACCCACTTTTTGCTCAGTGCTGAGCATATGTAATTAAAATCACATCATACCATAACTTTATAGCAAGAATTTCTTTTTTTTTCTTATGCCACATGACCTCCAATTAAAATTACTAATGTTAAAAATTGTTGTGCTTATTTGTAGACAAGGGCCACAGTGGTCTATTAGTAAATTAGTATGATTGATTGTTTTATCTACATATATGTTAGTATATACATTTATGGTTAAAGGTTTGCATGCTGTAATTAGTGTGCTGACAGCAATCTGTGGTTAGCTGTTAGTTTATAAAGGAAAAGTTTGCACATTCTTGGAAAGGTTGCACTTTTAAATTAATTTCTTTAAAGCATTGCCACTTTGGCCATACACATTCACACAATCACCCAAAAAAATAAAAACATGCCTGGTGAACACAAAGTTGGAGATTGTTACTAATTTTTTTAATGTTTTAAAAGCTATTACAATTATGAAAATATGACATGTTTTTGGTGAGTTTATAATGTAATAACTTTTTCATAATGTAAAAATTGTTGGTAACACTTTATAATAACTACACGCTATGAAGCAATAGTTAAGCATTAGTAAATAGTTAATTCATAATTTATAAAGCATTAATAGACATTAATAGGCAGTTTAATATACATTAATAGGCTCCCCCCAGGGCTGTGTGCTGAGTCCCCTGCTCTACTCCCTATACACACACGACTGCATCCCTGTCCATCACAGCAACACCATAGTGAAGTTTGCAGACGACACCACAGTGGTGGGACTCATCACCGGGGGGGATGAGTCCGCTATAGAGAAGAAGTGGAGATGCTGTCGAATTGGTGCACGGCCAACAACCTTCTTCTTAACACTGCAAAGACAAAAGAACTCATAATAGACTAAAGGAGAGAAGACGGAGACTCCACCATATTGCTCATCAATGGGGACAATGTGGAGAGGGTGGCAGACTTCCGCTTCCTGGGAGTCCACATACAAGACAGCCTATCCTGGAGTGTGAACCCCTCTGAGCTACTGAAAAAGGCTCATCAGAGACTGTACTTCCTGAGAATACTCAGGAGGAGTAACATCACACAAAGACTGCTGGTGTCCTTCTACCGAGCCTCCATTGAAAGCATACTTACTTATTGCATATGCATTTGGTATACCAGCTGTACAGTGGCTCAGAGGAAAGCGCTCCAGAGGGTCATCAACAACGCTCAAAAGATTGTTGGCTGCCCTCTCCCCGCACTGGAAGATCTACACAGATCCCGTTGTCTCAAAAAAGCTCAGAACATCATAAAAGACAATTCACACCCTGGGCACTCCCTGTTTGAAATGCTGCCTTCAGACAGACGATGAATCAATGCAAGGACAAACAGACTTAAACACAGTTTCTATCCAACTGTAATAACCACTGTTAATGCTGCAAAAAAATTATGTGCACAACATTATGTTATGTATTATGACTGTGCGTGCTTGTTTATGGTACTGTCTTAGGTATATTTATTCTTATTTATTTTAGTAATTTTAGCACTCGATCCCTTTTTATAAAATCAATGAATGACGCACTGACCGGAGACACTTTTAATCTCATTGTACATGTGACAAGGACAATAAATATATATTCTATTCCATTCCATTCTATTCTATTATAAATACAGCTATAAATGAATTATTCTTGATTTATAAGAATATCTATAATGTGTTTAATAATTGTATTTTCATACTTTATAAATGCTCAGGACTAATAAACTATTTAAATTTACCTTTATACATCGTATTATTTAGACATATAGTAATAGTTACTCAGTGTGTTAATAAATGCTTTATTAGTGTTTATTCCTACTAAAACATTTCTGTATTTGTTTCCTTTTTCTGTTCAGAACAGAACTGAGCATTTAAATCTCTTTTGTAAAAGCTTTATGAGGCATAAACACTTTAGATGAGCTCACAGAAATAGTTAACTGACAACTACTAAATGTTTTATAACTACCTGAATTAATCATGAATTACAGTATAGGAATACATGTTAATAAAGCATTTATTAACACACTGAGTAACTATTACTATATGTCTAAATAATAAGATGTATAAATGTACATTTAAATAGTTTATTAATCCTTTACTTACTCTTTCTAAATGATCTGATGAACCACTGACAACTCCTAAATAACTGGTTTGTAAATAATGTAATACTTCATTTAGAAATTATAAATTGATCAATTATATAGTATGAAAATACAATTATTACACACATTATAGATATGCTTATAAATCAAGAATAAAGCATTTATAGCTGTATTTATAAACTGCCTATTAATGCCTATTAATGCTTTATAAATTATGAATTAACTATTTACCAATGCTTAACTAATGCTTCATAGTGTGTAGTTATTATAAAGTGTTACCAAATTGTTATTACATTATGAGCTCAAGATTTTATTATGTTTTGAGAAAAGTATTACATTATGAACATGTTATTACAATAATAATGTAATACTTATTACATTATGTGCAGTTATGATTTGCTACAGCGTGTAAGGTAATCTGTTAGGTCTGTTAGTCCATCTTAACAAACGATTCTATTAGACTAAAGCTTTGACATAACATTTAAAAAAGACAAATTATTGCTTTGCTTGGACTGAAATTGAGATGCACGTAAGATAGCACAAGTGACACCGTGGGAAAGCCTGCATATATATCATTTTCAGCTCTCAGTAAATGCAGAAGGGACCAGGCCGTCTGTGTGTATCACACTATGTACAGGGGCCTTCCCAAGGGCGGCCCTGAGACAGAAACCAGTTTGTCATCTAGTGTCCTTGTCCTACTTTAGAAACCACCCTGTTTCTGCCCACAGCCTCAAAGGAGCCCAGAGAACACCGCTCCTCTCACCAAGGGTAAAAAGCCGATGATGACCTGGAAGTGAGCAGCACTCACCGTGGAACATTCCCATTTTCACCCTGACACGTTGGCAAACACACATCATTGCCTCGCTAGCGTCTACTGAGTGCAAGCCCCACTGCCATCCCTCTATTTCCCACTGCTGCGGCACACTTTCAAACACTTAACATTTGTCCTATTTGAGTTAAAATGCAATCGTAGGTTTAAACTACAGTAAGAAATGTTTCTGCTTTAAAAGCACTCCTCAGAGGAACGTTTTATTGCCTAGAGGTTCGTCTATCAGACCCCAGGAGACATAATGGAGCTCTCAGTTATGTGTCATTTATGTATCAACTCTATTTCAGATGTTTCTCTTAAAGCACTAGGGAGGATACTTTAAAAACGTGACAAGCTAGAATATACTTAGTTAAATATACTAGTTAAATTAGTCCATCTATAAACAAGTAGTTAGCTAGACTACAAGACACTAACAACAAGAAGTACGTCAACTACTTTGACGCCATTTAAGAAGACAACATCTTTCTAAAAATACCAAATTAATGAGAAAATTCTATTTGAATTAGAACAGTATTTGCCTGGGATAAAATAAAACAATTAAGATATAAAAAAGTGAAAGAAACTAAGAAAACTATAAACACCACTTGAATAATATTTACACTACATGGTTTTTTTTTATTATTTAATAAATGCTCTGTTCATCTCTATTCAAAATGTATCACAGTTTTTACAAAAATATTAAGCAACTGTCAAATCAAATCAGCATATTAGAATGATTTCTATCATGTGACTGAAGACTCGAGTAATGATGCTGAAAATGTAACTAGATTGGGTCTTTTTTCTTACAGACCTAAAAAAAAAATAATAATAATAATTATTATTATTATTATTATTATTAGTAGTAGTAGTAGTATAATTTTCCCATGGCCCATTATTCCAAAGAAAAAATATATATTTGAAATCTTTCATCAAAAAAATTTTTTATCACCTCAGACCATTATGTTTCACAAAATGAAGTTTCCCTTTCAGTCGGTCACGTTCGACGTACGTCGGAACTGACCGACGAATTGGGATCTATTTTCAGAGACCAATCTACTTCGAGTGTATAGAAACGAGCCAATAAACATTGGCATGCGGTTCACGCACCGCCCCGCAGTGCGGGTATAAAACACGGACGTGAACAACGCATACCGCTTTTTCAACTTCGGAGCCGGTAGTTTTGCTGCTTACCTGCGCAAGACTGTTTCTGCCGAGAGTGTTCAAGAGAACGGGTCTGGAGAAGTGCTCTTCCTGGTGTTGGCGTGACAGCGCGAGTCAGCGAGTGGCTGCAAAAAGAGTTCCTGTGTTGGTTCGCTGGGCGTTTTCCTTTGAGTGCTCACCCGCGGGCTTGCACTATCGGACCGCGGGGAGCCGCGGCCATCTCCCTGAGTGCTTCAGCACTTTAAAAGAGCAATTTTCCATTCCTAAAAGAGCATACAGTTTGACCTGCGTCTTTTTCAAGATGTCACTCAAACTGTGTTTCTGGATGCGGTTGTTTCCTGTCCTCATTTGACGGCCACGATCTCTCTCGCATATAAACATGTGAGGCGTTCGTGGGTGATCCGTGTTCTCTCAGGAGAACGTGGTCACGTCGGCGCGTTGTTTGTCTCGAGTCTTTCTCGTAAGGGCTTGAGCGTTCAGCGCGCCGTGTGCCGTCTGGCGCGGCTGACAGCGGGGGTTGCCACGGCAACTCAGCGCGTCACTCGCGCTCTGGTGCGCGGTCGAGACTATGATGCCTCAAACGGGGTTGAGTCCCTTTGCTTATTCCCCGATCTAGTTCTTTTTCTGGTGCACCAGAAAAGCGCTACTTTGGTTAATAAGCCTTGGTGGCCTGAGGATTACAGTGGGGCTTCCCCGCCGGGTAACCATTCCCCGTGGGCCCCCACTCCTCTATCGCATCACAAGCATGTTGAGACTTTGTTCGTGGGTGGTTCATGTTCCCTTATGAGAACATGACCACGTCGGTGCATTGATTCACCGTGCCTCTTTCTAAATAGGGGCTTGAGTGTTCAGCGCGCCGTGTGCCGTCTTCGGGCGGCCACGTTCATTGTCCCACATGCCTGCTGGTAGCTTACAGATGGGATTGCTGGTCCTTTTTTGAAAAAAGGAGGGACCTAGCATTTCATTTGGGGCTCTGGCAGAGGACAGATGTCAATTGCTGCATCGGAGAGAGGGCTGTTATGCGCTGGAAATGATGATGCTGAGTTTCCCACTATAATAGTGTGCGCTCATGCTGAGTCAGATTCAGAGTTGACAGCCATGCTTTCTGGGGTGGCTGCCCAGATGTGCATTGAAAAAACTTAGCAGTGTGGAACTATTTGGTGCCAAAGTATGGAACGCCAAAAGGGCCATAATCTGTATACGTTTTTTCTCTCTCTCACTGCCCTCTGTCCTGCATGCACGAGGGTAGTCCCGACCCAGGGGTTATGCAGGAACTGCGTGCGGTGATGGACCTCGCTCTCCGGGTGACGGAAGTCACTGCACGCTCCCTGGGTCAGGCGATGTCCACACTAGTGGTCCAGGAAGCTGGGGCTAACCTGGCAGATATGCGTGAGCCCGACAAAGTTTGGTTCCTCAACGCCCCTGTCTGTCAGGCTGGCCTCTTCGGCGACGCCATCGAGAACTTCACCCAGCAGTTCTCGGTGGCCCAGAAGCGGATGGAGGTGGTTTAATAAAAAAAATAAATTAAAAAAATATAACCATCCTGCCCCGACAACTAGCTGCTGCCTCCACCCAGTCGTCGGCTGCAGCACCTCCATCTGCTTGTCGCCGAGGGTGCCCCACCTGCGTCCGCCCCTGCAAAGCCAAGCAGCAGCCTCCACCCGGGCAGCAGGTGGCCGGGCGCAGGGGATGTGCCCAACCCGTCCAGGGTACCGCGAGTCCGCTAGCAAGCACAAGGGCGAGCGGCCCTGGAACGGGCAGCCCAGCGAGATGGCAAACTGCTCGGGGAGACGGTGTCCGCACCCCTCCCTCCCCCGGAGGAGGACCGGGGGGAGAATATTTTTCCGGTTCGGTCCTGCCGCTGGCTCTCCGGAGTCCAGCGGTACCCACATTCTCAGAGCAGTTTCCTCCCTCCCTGGGCCCTGAGAGGGTCAGGTTGGCAGTGTGCGACGCCCCCGGGCCTTGCCACTCCTTTCCTCCCCTCTCCCCCTTCGCCAGGCGGCAGCAGTGTGGGCACCGAGGACGCCCCCGGGCCTTCTCACCCACACTCTGCCCCACCTGGAGTACTCAGACAACACTCCGGGCCGCCTCCGGGCCTCCCGAGTCGGGTCTGAGTGCTCCACCTCGCTGCCTCACCCCGGGTACGTCTGTGGTACCGTTGACCCCGCTTGTTCGGTCTCTGGGGGCCTGGCTTGGCCTCCCCAGACCGTTGCGCTGGCTCATCCGTGCCATCAGACTCGGCTATGCGATTCAATTCGCACGCCGGCCTCCCAAGTACAGGGGCATCCTCTTCACCTCAGTGCGGAGCAGCGATGCCCATGTCTTGCGGTCCGAGATCGATGTCCTGCTGGCGAAGGGCGTGATCGAGCCGGTTCCTCCAGCCGATATGAGGTCGGGGTTCTACTGCCCCTACTTCATTGTACCCAAGAAAGGTGGTGGGTTAAGGCCAATCTTGGACCTGCGCATTCTGAATCGGGCCCTGCACAAGCTCCCATTCAGAATGTTAACGCAGAAATGCATTCCCGAACGCATCCGTCCCCGAGGTTGGTTGCAGCGATCGACCTGAAGCCCTTCGGGCTGTCCCTGTCGCCTCGCGTCTTCACGGAAGTCGTGAGGCAGCCATTGTTCCGCTCAGAGAACGCGGCGTTCGCTTACTCAACTATCTCGACGACTGGCTTATTCTCGCCCAGTCTCGGGAGCAGTTGTGCGAACACAGGGACATGGTGCTCAGTCACCTCAGCCTGTTGGGCCTTCGGGTCAACCGAGAGAAGAGCAAACTCTGTCCCACGCAGAGGATCTCTTATCTCGGTATGGAGCTGGATTCGGTCAACCGGACTGCGTGCCTCATAGAGGAACGAGTCCAGTCAGTGTTGAACTGCTTGAGTACATTCAAGAGCAGGACGGCGGTCCCACTGAAATCTTTCAGAGGCTCCTGGGGCATATGGCATCTGCAGCCGCGGTAACGCCGCTCGGATTGCTTCATATGAGACCGCTTCAACGCTGGCTACACGACCGAGTCCCGAGGTGGGCGTGGCAGAGCGGCCAGTATCGGGTCTCAGTTACTCCGTACTGTCGGCAAACCTTCAACCCTTGGTCCGACCCCTCGTTCTTACGGGCCGGAGTGCCCTTAAGACAGGTGTCCAGGCATGTTGTGGTATTCACGGATGCCTCTGCCACGGGTTGGGGGGCCACGTACAACGGGCATGCAGTCTCGGGTCTGTGGACGGGGCCCCAGCTGCATTGGCATATCAATTGCCTGGAGTTAATGGCAGTACGTCTTGCGCTAAGTCGCTTCAAGAAGCTGCTTCAGCACAAGCACGTACTGGTCCGCACGGACAGTACTGTGGCCGTTGCGTACATCAACCATCAGGGTGGTCTACGCTTCCGTCGCATGCTCCAACTCGCCCGCCACCTCCTCCTGTGGAGTCAGAAGCATCTGAGGTCGCTTCGTGCCATTCATATCCCTGGTGCGCTGAACCAGACAGCCGACAAGCTCTCTCGGCAGTGTCCACTTCCGGGAGAATGGCGACTCCACCCCCGGTCTGTCCAGCTGATATGGGACCTCTTCGGAGCCGCGCAGGTCGTCCTGTTTGCCACTCCGGACTCGTCCCATTGCCAGTGGTACTATTCCCTGAACGGGGGTACCCTCGGCACAGATGCACTGGCGCACAGCTGGCCCCGGGACCTACGCAAGTATGCGTTTCCCCCAGTGAGCCTTCTAGCACAGACCCTGTGCAAGGTCAGGGAGGACGAGGAGCAGGTCTTGCTTGTTGCGCCCTACTGGCCCAACCGGACCTGGTTCGCCGAACTCACACTCCTCGCGACAGCGCCACCCTGGCCGATTCCCCTGAGGAAGGACCTTTCTCAGGGAGGGGGCACTCTATGGCACCCGCGTCCAGACCTCTGGAAACTCCATGTCTGGTCCCTGGACGGGACGCGGAGGTTCTAGGTGGCCTGCCACAAGCTGTGGTAGACACCATCGCTTCAGCTAGAGCCCCCTCTACGAGGCGCCTCTATGCTCTGAAGTGGAACCTGTTCGTTGAATGGTGTTCTTCTCTCCGAGAAGACCCCCGAAAGTGTTCGATTAATGTCGTGCTTTCTTTCCTACAAGATGGGTTGGAGTGAAGGCTGTCTCCCTCCACCCTAAAAGTGTACGTCGCGGCAATTGCGGCGTATCACGATGTAGTTGAAGGTAAGTCCTTAGGGAAGCATGACTTAATCGTCAGGTTCCTCAGAGGTGCGAGGAGACTAATCCTCCTCGTTCTATCTCGTTACCCTCTTGGGACTTAGCCCTGGTGCAGAGCACTTCAGGGTCCTCCTTTTGAGCCTTTGCAGTCCGTTGAGTTAAAAGTCCTGTCTGTGAAGACGGTTCTCCTGACTGCATTGGCCTCAATCAAGAGGGTGGGGGACCTGCATGCATTTTCGGTCAACGAATCGTGCCTAGAATTCGGGCCCGGTAACTCTCACGTCATCCTGAGACCCCGGCCCGGATACGTGCCCGAGGTTCCTACCACTCCCTTTCGGGACCAGGTGGTGAACCTGCAAGCGCTGCCCCCGGAGGAGGCAGACCCAGCCCTGGCTTATGTCCCGTCCGCGCTCTTCGCGCTTACGTTGACCGGACACAAAGCTTAGGACCTCAGAGCAGCTCTTCGTCTGTTACGGAGGCCAGCAGAAGGGAAAGGCTGTCTCCAAGCAGAGGTTGGCCCACTGGATAGTGGATGCTATCGTCTTAGCGTACCAATCGCAAGACGTGCCTTGCCCGTTCGGGTTGCGAGCACACTCCACAAGAAGTGTTGCTTCCTCCTGGGCGCTGGCTCAAGGCGCCTCGCTGACAGACATCTGTAGAGCTGCGGGCTGGGCGACACCTAACACGTTCGCTAGATTTTATAGCCTCCGTGTGGAACCGGTTTCTTCCCGTGTACTCGCCTCCAACGGCCGGTAGACGCGAAGTACCCGTTCCTGTGTCGGCTTGCTACGCCACTCCCGCCTATGGCTGGATACGTGCGTTTTATCTTCTCCAGTTGTGTTCCCCAGAAATGGTGAACCCTGTCGAGCTCCTCCGTCACCCCTGCGGTGTCAGACGTTGCGGCCGTCTGACGCCAGGCCTGCACCCGTATGCTTGTGGAACGTGTGTGTTAGGCTGGGTCCATATGTAGCGGTTCCCTCACGGCGACCCCATATGTGTATTTCTCCACGGTTCCAGCTACCCTATCGGCTAGCCCCGTGTCTTTCCCTTGACAGAGCCCGCTCTGTCGTCTCTGGGTGTGTTCTTTCCCCCCTGGGATCAGGTTGGATCCACCCCAGAGACTGCCATATGTAAGTTACTACCCAGTTAGGTTAGTCCGTATGAGTATTCTCCACCTCTCCTCCTCCGGAGGACGTGGCTCCGCAGCGTACCATCTTCCGAGACGGGCACGCTTTCCCAGCGTTATCCAATAGTCACGCTGAGTGGGTCTCGCAGAAACAGCAGTGTCGGACCTCCCTGCCTTAAGCCCTGCCTGCTGCTCCAAATGGGAGCACCCAGTGTGCTTAAGCAGGGCGCTGGAAGGGCCAGCACCCTGGCGTTTTTCTAGGGATCCCAATTCGTCGGTCAGTTCCGACGTACGTCGAACGTGACCGACTGAAAGGGAACGTCTCGGTTACGTATGTAACCCTCGTTCCCTGAAGGAGGGAACGGAGACGTACGTCCCGTCGCCAGGTGCTGTGCTTCAGCTGCAGGCCCGAGTCACATCTCGGCTCCTCAGTTGTAAAAGCGGTATGCGTTGTTCACGTCCGTGTTTTATACCCGCACTGCGGGGCGGTGCGTGAACCGCATGCCAATGTTTATTGGCTCGTTTCTATACACTCGAAGTAGATTGGTCTCTGAAAATAGATCCCAATTCGTCGGTCAGTTCCGACGTACGTCTCCGTTCCCTCCTTCAGGGAACGAGGGTTACATACGTAACCGAGACGATTTTTCTCGTATCCCATTTCACTCTGAAACACGTTACTGAAATAAATTACTCCTTTTTTTTCTTCATTTAATTTAATTGATGTCTAAGAGAAACAATTAACCTTGAAGGGATTAATTGCTTATTTGTGATTTTTCTTTCCCTCAACTATTTTCTAAATTAGGAAGACAATGCCATAACACCGCAATCCTTTCATATACTCAAAGCCAAATGGCATCTTGTAGGTGTAATTTATGGTTTATATTAAAAGGATTATTTTTTGCAGCTCACAAGGCAGAATTAAATAAGCGGTTTAAGCTTGCTCTATGGGCTACATCCATTCCAGTTTAATCAGATGTCCTGAATGAGGCCAAGGCTCCACATGAGGCACCGTACAACTACAAATCAATGAGCTACACCCTGCTGTAATTGCTCCGCAGGTTCTTCCCACTATGAAACTACGAAGAGGCACAGATAAAGCTGTGCTGATATGTTGCTATATATAGCTATTTCACAGTAATCGATAATGCTAAATTAATTAAAATAATTAAAACTTCATGAAGACAAAAGATCTGAGTGAGCCATCATTCTGAAAGTAATGGTTTTGGCATCTGGCTGAATTTCTGTGTAATTCAGAGTGTGTTATCGTAGGTGATATGTAAATATCCACCACCATGGGTGTTCTGGTTGCTAGGTGGTCTCTATAGCCTCGTTCAGAGTGTCAGTCCAAATCTAAAAAAAACACGTTTACAAATCCGTTTTGAGCTACATTCAAATGTGATTTGAAATCCTATTCAAATCGCATTAGTGGGAAATTCGGATTTCACGTGGCTTATGTGACTTTCTCACACCACATAAGATATAAACATTAGACGTTGTTAGGAAACCGGTTGAAAGTCTATAAATAATATGAGTGTGCAATGTCGTGGAATGTATACGCCAAAATTTGTATTGCCGTATTATACGCACAAACCCCCCATCCTACCCAAGAGCATGTCATATACACGCCATAAAGAGCATATCATATGCACGCGAAAACTCATTTTGGCGTATACATTCCACGACATTGCTACATTCCACGACATTGCACACTCGTACTATTGATACGCATTCTCATGTGATCGTGTTGGATATTATGGGGACAGTTTAGCCTAGGTGTAGCGTAAATGGGAATTAAACAGGTCCTATTATACTCATTTTGCATTCTCAAGCCACCAAACACTGTTGCTATGCAAATGAGCAGCCAGAATGCATTGAAAATGGTGTCGTGTAAGTGGCCCCAAAGTAAATTACTTATGATTTCTTACAATGGAAATGAATCAATCAAAAACTTACTTTAGCTGGACAATAACTTTTTTTCTCGAGCTGCTGTATAGCAAAAACAATCTCTCTTCCATTAATTTCCTATCATCACTATAAAGCTTCTTTGAAACAATCTGTATTGTAAAAAGCGCTATATAAATGAAGGAGACTTGACTCATTTACCGGTTCATAATTTCATTTATTGGGTCTAATAGAGTACATCATTTAATGTTTAAAAAACACATTGTTTTCTTATATTTTACATTGTTGCAGCCCCTGTTTTCACCCTCTGTGTGAATGTTTCATTTTTGTTTCTTTAAAACCCGCCTTCCGAAAAACACATTTTTCTCTGATTGGTCAGCTGGCCCCAGTGTGTTTTGATTGCGCTAGCACTTAGAGTGTGTGTTGGAAATTTAACTCTCTTTGCCATAACCGAGTATCAGAGCCGGAAGCATCCCAACAATGTAGACTGGGTAAACCCAGCCTGATCTGCTGGCGATTTCGCCCTGCAACTCAGTCTGGAAACCTGTACATGAATTTCTACTGCTTCTGTTACACTTTTGCGGGAACCAATCACAGACTGGCTTATCCACCTGGCGTGCTATTGGCGGGTTTAACACGATGACGGATAGAGAAGGGATGGATTGATGCCTGTTGATCCCGCCTCTTGTGGTCTGATTGGCTGAAGCACTATCCAATTGCATACAGAGTCATTTGAATTATGCTTGTTTATCATGCAGTTTATCATAAAGTTTATCATAAACTTTACGCATTAAAAAGTAATTAGCAAAAGTAATCCATATGAATCAAGCAGTTAATCCAAGACCAATATGTTAGATGAACGGATTTAATTCAGACCTTTATTCATATACAAACATTAATCAGAACACATACACGGAGGTCATCAAAGATGATAAACAAAAGTTCATCCATGTTTTCTTGATGTGTGAGATAAACCTCATTGGCATATCAGGCAAGCATGGTTAGGCTTGGACAAAAATATTATATATATATATATCATTATTTTATAATATTATATCTTAAAAATGTCTTAATTGTGTTAGCAAAATAGTCTTAAGGATTTGGAACAACACATGAGTAAATGACATTTATGGGTGAATTATCCCTTTCAATTATTATATATAAGGGAGAAATCATTATAAAAATAATTTGTTATTGCCATTTCAGATTTTTTTTTTAGTAGTATTTATTGCAACTTCCTTATTGCAGATACAGCTCCAAAATATTATTTACATATTTACTAAATAGTTCCATGTTTGTTTAGAAATTGCATTTCATTTAAAATAATTTATTATTACATTTCAACATGTTTAAAAAAAAAAAAAAGAAGTTAAAAATAGCAATAACTATAGATTAACTGAAGCCATAGATTTTCAGGGAACTTCCTTTTACAAATTTCAACGACAAATTATGTAACATACAATGTCACATTACAATGAGCTTACAATCTTGTAGCCAAGTGTAGTTTAAGTACAGATTTAGGCCACATCCACACGAAGCCAGAGCTTTCCCTATTCGTTTTCTTCCCTCATTCTAAAAAAAAATCTGTAAACATGGCATCGTCTCAAGAAATATCTACGTACACATGAAACCACTGAAACTGACTCAAAACAAATGCCAGACCAGTATGCTGCTGTAATACTGTTCGTTGTTATGGGAAGAAGGAGACAGGAACTGGCGAACGTTTACAGACTTTAATCCAAATAAACAAACTGAAAGTAAAAGTGGCAGCCCCTCACGGGCGACTGTCGCGCACACCCATAACAAAACAACGTAAAGTCCAGGCCTGGTCCTCTCATCCTTCACTGGTGTCGCTAATCCTTATATGCCTCAGGGCTCCCTCATGAGAGGACTCAAGACCGGTGTGCCTCGCAGGTGACTCTCATTCGCAATCACGCACCGGTCTCGCTCGCTCCTCCCACGTCTCTCGCTCGCCAACCTCGCCACATCCCCCTATCGCCCCTTACAAGCCAGGGGGCACACCCGAGACGGCGCCTACTCCTACTCCGCGTCTGGGGTATGGACTGACGAGATGAGAGAAACAGGAGATGGAGATACAGACAGCGACAGGACGAGAGAGTTGAGAGAGAGAGAAAAAAAAAAACTGCCACTCGGTCCTCAGCCCGCAGAGAGGCGGTGCCATGCAATGGTACTGGACGCTCGGTGGACGGCTCGATCCGCCTCCGCCTCCTGGTGGCCGGCGGTGGCTCATCCTGTTGAGGTCAGCCGGCAGCAAGAGCGGCACTCCCTGTCCCCAACATGGCGGATGGCAGCAGGCTCCGGCCTACAGCAAACGCCGGCGACTCCTCCGCTCCCTCTAGGACGGCAGCCACCCCACCTCGACCCAGGGGCACGACAGCGAGCTCTCCGTCCCACTGGTCTGCACTTGCTCCAGCACCACCGCCTCGGGCAGCCACTCGTGTCTTCTCTCTTCCGCGCTGGAACTCCTCAGCCCCACGATCCCACTCAGCGAGGGCTCTCCAACAGCATGTCTCTCCTTCCTCCCGGGTTTCGGCACCAATGCAATACAGTTCTTTGTTCACGGAAGAAGGAGATGGGAACCAGTGAACATTCAAAGAAACTTTAAATCAAATAAAAAAACAAACTGAAAGTAAAAGCGGAAGCCCCTCACAGACGATTACCATGCACACACATAACAAAATGTAAACAAAACAACGTAAAGTCCAGGCCTGGTCCTCTTTCGTCCTTCACTGGTGTCACTCGTCCTTATATGCCTCCGGGCTCCCTCATAAGAGGACTCCCGCCAACCTCGCCACAGTGGGGCAGTAATTCTGCCATAGAGATACTCTAAAAACAGAGAAGAGCACTTGGAGCATGCGTCCAGACGTGGAGTGATGACGGATACAAAATTTACGGATTGGTTGTACACACGAAAATGCAAAGGTGTCATTTTCAGATTTATCCACTCTGGGACCAGGTATCAAAAAAGTAGCAGTTTCAGGCTCCCAAAACAGCTGATCTTTTTGGACGAAACGCTGATTCAATAATTTTTTTTTTACGTATACAGCTAAATGGGTCTCAGTGTGTACAGCCTCTTAGTTACAAACTTAACGTCCACATTTAAGCAAGACATAATAAATGGTTGCGTTCTTCTTCCTATGTAATGTAATTCAGGGATTTTATTGTGTGCCAGAAAAATTGCAAATTCAATCAAGAAGAAAAGAAATAGCATGCCTATCCTTAATAAAACACACAATTTGAGGTATCATTCATGTCTGTAGTACAAACGGTGCGGAACAAGTTATGAGGCAAAGTTTAACACTTAGTTTTAGAGGTCTGTTCAAATCACTAACCCTAAGTATGAGCAATAATAACAGAAATGCGTCCCTTAGCAAGCGCCACTAAACATGTTAATGATGCCCGACTGGGACTGGAATAGCAAAATTAAGATGGGATGAACTCTGTGTGTGTATGCATGAATGATGGAAGCGGCCCTCCACCTCTTCAGCAATAACGGCCTCTTATCAGCCCTGTTGCGGAGGAGAAATGTGGATTTCATTATTTGTTGCAGTTAATGTTTGGTTCTGGTTGTTGACAGGCACAGCTGGTTGAGAGGAGATACTCAGCCAATGTCATCCCCATTAATATCACTTATTCATGCACACGGCTGAAAGAGAGAGAGGCGAGGAGTTGGGGAATAGTGACGGGGGAGCAGAGAAGAGAGGAAAGGGGGAGCAAGAGAGAGGGCTGCCCACGCTGAAACCTTGACTGATGATTTTTTACACAGACTGGGAAAATGCCTCAGAGAGGTAAAAGCAATGCCAGCATGTGATATTGAGGCTTGACAGCATTTCATGTTTTCTGAGAACAGAAGCGCAGAAACAAAACACCGCAGGCCACGTACTAACACAGGCAGATATGAAGTCACATCAATGAGAAATAAAAGCACAATGGTGAGATTTGAAGCACACAAGTTGTTTAGACTACTTTGTCCATTCAGTTTAAACACATTTTCATCAATAGGAAATAAATAAAATAAAATAGGCTGCAAATTAATTTTAGTTTTAGATACATATAACATGCCTGCAATGAACTGTAACGTAGTCCACTGGAGGAAAGTTGAAGTGAACCCAAGTGCAGTTTATTTACAAACGTGAACAGAGACAACACAAACGATGACTTGACTTGAAACAGACTAGAACAGACTTGACTCGATCCATGAACAGACTTGACTTAAACAATGAACAAACACTCACCAACAGCGGGTTACAGGGAACAACACTCGACAAGGACACGTGGTAAACATGAGGGCATAGATACACAAAGACGAATGACTAAACAAGACACACTTGTGAACAATAAAGACAATGAACCAATGACAGCACGGAACTGAAAACACATGACTAAAACAACCAATGAGAACAGGCTTGTTCGACTTGATCGGCAACTGACTTGAAGCAGTGCATGCCGGTTAGAAATTTTGTCCAACTTGAGGCAGCGCAGACCCCACGTGACAGAGATGTATAACATCAAAGTACCGCAAGAGCGATTCGAGAGCAGTCGGCTATTACAGCCGGTGCAGTTTCTTGAGAGCGGCTGCACGAACTCTGATGACGACACAGCTGTTCCACGATTGGCCAGATTCACCGCATGACAGCGATCACGTGTGTTTTGTGTTTATTCTAGAACCTTCAGTTCCATTAATGTGCACAAATCAGTTTTTTTTTTATAACAGTAAAACCTCCTTTCATGTAGTCGTGATGTTATATTGTCATGTTTATCAAAATAAAACTGTTAAAAACCGTAGACCCCACTTCATTGATAGTGTAGGCTTATATGTTGAACTTTATTCTTGTGCAAAGACACGCTGTATTAAGCAGTGCATAAAGTATTACATGACAATAATGTCTCTGAAACATCTGTGTATTGACAAATATTGCATTCACTTCAGGTGTGATAAAGTATGCAAACACAGCGTGAAAGTGTCCGACTTCACGTCTCCGTTTGCAGCTCCTCCCCACCTGCACGCGCCAATAGGTTGCATCCAGCCGCAGCCAATGTCCAACACACCTAACATAACATGTGAGATGGTGGTCCAGTGGGTTAAACCATGGAACTGATATGCATAAGGTTGCTGGTTCGATCCCAGCGGTCACCGGCAGTGTGTCCTTGAGCAAGGCCCTTTACTCCATGTTGCTCCAGGGGGATTGTCCCTGTAATAATGGCACTGTAAGTCGCTTTGGATAAAAGCGTCTGCCAAATGCATAAATGTAACACATGAGGACACGGGAAGCACATGACATGATCACATGAGGGCACATGGCAGGATCACATGACAAAACCAGGAAACATGACTGATTAAACTCAAACAGAAAACATGAACATGAAAGAAAACGTCTCGGTTACGTATGTAACCCTCGTTCCCTGAGGAGGGAACGGAGATGTACGTTAGTGACTAACGAATGGGGGTTTCGCTTAGAAGCCAATTATCTTCGAGAATTCAACAGCGCCCAATGGCAGTGCCAATGCCATGGGCATGCGGAATTTGCCTGCGTAACTCCGCCCCACCTCGTGGGTATATAAGGAAGTACGCTGGCAACATCGCATTATGTTACTGCTGCAGGAGCCAAGACTGAACTCCGCGTTCCAGGCAGCACGGCTGACGTGGCAGAGGAAACGTACGTCTCTGTTCCCTCCTCAGGGAATGAGGGTTACATATGTAACCGAGACGTTCCCTTTCGTTCAGTCACTACGACGTACGTTAGTGACTAACGAATGGGGGTTCCAATACAACAACGCCACTCAGCCGTCATCCAGTGCCCTGCGTAAGTGCGAGTACCCTGTCGTAAGACTAGTACGGACGAAGGACTCCCACTTATCACAGGATTACCAAGGTACACTGGGAAGCATATCCCAGTGAGGGAATGCCAAGATGCCTACCCGTAGGGAGGACTTAAGAATACACATATGACCCGCTAAGGGCTGCATATGGAAGATCTCTAGGGTACCAGCCGAAGGTGGATTTTTAACCCTAGGGGTGGCAGGGACTTGCCGAGGGAAAGACACCTGCTCGCTGAGGAGGCTTACGGTGGAAATACACGTGTGGGGGTCGCCGGAGGGGAACCATGCACACGGAGCACCTGGCCGGACATGAGGGTCTGGGCTCGAAGGGCAGACTGAACTGATGTCGGCGTAAGCAGTGCTGGAGGAGCTCAGGGCTCTCGGGGAGCTCACCTGAGGAAAAATATTGCACGTATCCAGTCCGTGGAGTGGAATGGCGAGCAAGCGAAGACACCTGAGCCTGGCCCATTACCGGCCATCCGTAGGGGCGAGTACATAGTTGGACACTGGCTCCACTCGGAGATTGTAGAATCTGGCGAATGTGTTTGGTGTCGCCCAGCCTGCAGCTCTGCAGATGTCTGTTAGCGAGGCGCCATGCGCTAAAGCCCAAGAAGAGGCCACACTCCGGGTAGAGTGTGCCCTAACCCCAAGGGGACATGGTCGACCTTGCTGCTGGTAAGCCAAAACAATGGTGTCCACTATCCAGTGAGACAACCTCTGTTTCGAGAGAGCACTTCCCTTCCGCTCTCCACCATAACAGACAAAGAGCTGGTCTGAGGTCCTGAAACATTGCGTACTGTCTACATAAGCGCGGAGAGCTCGTACTGGACAGAGCAATGCCAAGGCTGGGTCTGCCTCCTCCAAAGGCAGCGCTTGCAGGTTCACCACCTGGTCTCGGAACGGAGTGGTAGGAACCTTGGGCACATATCCGGGCCGGGGTCTCAGGATCACGTGAGAGTTAGCCGGCCCGAACTCAAGGCACGCTTCGTCAACCGAAAATGCTTGCAGGTCCCCGACCCTCTTAAGCGAGGCCAATGCGGTCAGCAGAGCCGTCTTCATAGACAAGAATTTAATCTCGGCTGACCGCAAAGGCTCAAAGGGAGGCCTCTGCAGAGCACTTAAGACTACTGAGAGGTCCCAAGAGGGTACGAGAGGAGAGCGAGGAGGATTCAGTCTCCTCGCCCCCCTCAGGAACCTGATGATCAGGTCGTGCTGACTTACCTTTTTGTCCCCCAGGAGATCGTGGTAGGCAGATATTGCGGCCACATACACTTTAAGGGTGGAAGGAGACAGCCTTCGTTCCACCCCCTCCTGGAGAAACGATAGCACGGACCCGATCGGGCATTTCCAGGGGTCTTCTTGGCGGGAAGAGCACCATGTGACGAAGAGGTTCCACTTCAACGCATAGAGACGTCGCGTAGACTCAGCTCTAGCGGAAGTGATGGTAGCGACCACCGCAGGTGGAAGACTACTCAAACCTGCCGCGTCCCGTCCAGAAGCCACACGTGGAGCTTCCAGAACGCCGGACGCGGGTGCCAAAGAGTGCCCCGTCTCTGAGAGAGAAGGTCCGGTCTCAGAGGGATAGGCCAGGGAGTGGCTGTCGCAAGGAGTAGTAGTTCTGAGAACCAGGTCTGGCCGTGCCAATACGGGGCGACCAACATGACCTGCTCCTTGTCCTCCCTGATCTTGCACAGTACCCGTGCAAGAAGGCTCACTGGGGGAAACGCATACTTGCGTAGCCCTGACGGCCAGCTGTGCGCCAGTGCATCCGTGCCGAGGGTGCCCTCGGTCAGAGAATAATACAGGGAGCAATGGGAAGAGTCCTGGGAGGCAAACAGGTCTACCTGTGCGTCGCCGAACCGTTCCCATATCAGCTGAACCGTCTGGGGATGGAGTCTCCACTCTCCGGGGAGAGGCTGAATCCGTGACAGCTCGTCGGCTGCACAGTTCAACTCTCCCGGGATGTGGACAGCACGAAGGGACCTCAGGTGCTTCTGACTCCATAGAATGAGATGGCGGGCGAGTTGAGACATACGGCGGGAGCGTAGACCGCCCTGGTGGTTGATGTACGCTACTACGGCCGTGTTGTCTGTCCTGACTAGGCCCGCGGCTGCTTGTCCATTGCACATGGCACCCCAAACCGTGGATGACGCATCTGTTGATACAACAGTATGCTGGGAAACTCGTTCTAAGGACACTCCGGTCCGTAGAAACCTGAGGTTCGACCACGGGGTGAGAGTCTGTAAGCAGGCCCGAGTCACTTGTACCCGGAGCGTGCCAGACCGCCATGCCCATCTCGGGACTCGATCGCGTAGCCAGTGCTGAAGCGGTCTCATATGAAGCAATCCGAGCGGCGTCACCGCGGCTGCAGATGCCATATGCCCCAGGAGCCTCTGAAATAGTTTCAGTGGAACCGCATTCTTGCCCTCGAGTTGACGAAGGGAAGTCAGCAGAGACTGCGCACGCTCACTCGAAAGCTGCGCGCACATGGCGACCGAGTCGATATCCATACCGAGAAAAGAGATCCTCTGCGCGGGGCAAAGTTTGCTCTTCTCCCAGTTGACCCGAAGGCCCAGACGGGCTAGGTGATGGAGCACCAAATCTCTGTGTCCGCAAACCTGCTCTCGAGAGTGACCCAGTAAGAGCCAGTCTTATGTCAGTTCAGGATGCGGACCCCGTGCTGCCGAAGGGGCATAAGGGCTGCCTCGGCAATCTTCGTAAAGATGCGAGGGGACAGAGATAGCCCGAATGGTAGAACTGCGTACTGATATGCCCGCCCCTCGAAAGCAAACCGTAGGAACGGTCTGTGTCGAGGCAAAATGGAGACATGGAAGTAGGCGTCCTTCAGGTCGATCGCTGCAAACCAATCGTCTGGACGAACGCATTCGAAAAGGCGTTTCGCTGTCAACATCTTGAACGGAAACCGGTGAAGGTAACGGTTCAAGATGCGCAGGTCCAGGATCGGTCGTAGCCCACCAGTCTTTTTGGGTACAATGAAGTACGGGCTGTAAAACCCGGAGTTCATCTCGGCTGGAGGGACAGGTTCGATCGCACCCTTCGCCAGTAGGGTGGCAATCTCCGCTCGCATGACGGGGGCATTGGCCCCGATCATAGTGTAACGGACTCCCCGGAAACAGGGAGGAGCCTGCGCGAACTGAATCGCGTAGCCGCGCGTGATGGTCCGCGCGACCCAGCGGGACAGCCCTGGAAGCTGAAGCCAGACTCCCAGAAACTGCACCAGCGGGGTCATTCGGAGCACAGACGTACCCGGTGTGGGCTTGCAGCGATGCAGCGTCACCGGCCCGGACATGGGAGGCTGAGGGGCGTCCCGGTGCGGGGGCACGGTTGACTGCTGCTGTATTCCTGGAAAGAATACTCCATCCCTGAGCCATCCGTCTCAGGAGCGCCGCTTGGCCTGGCGTTTAGCGGGGCACGGGGCAGGCTGAGCAGATTGTGACACCTTCCTACGGCGACCTCTGCCACCCGGCCCGGGTGAAGGCTGCTGCTTGGGCCGGGCGGGAGGGGCGGGAGCCTTAGGAGGGCGTCCTCGGTGTGGAGCAGACTGAGGCGACTGTGCCGGCGGCTGGGTGGAGGCAGCAGCTGGCCGCCGGGGCAGTACGTGTTTTATAGCCTCAGTCTGCTTCTGGGCGATTGAGAACTGTTGGGCAAAGTCCTCAACCGCCCCGCCGAAGAGGCCGCCTGGGATATGGGGGCATCGAGGAACCGGGTCCGCTCGGTGTCCCGCATATCAGCCAGGTTCAGCCATAGGTGACGCTCCTGGACCACGTTTGTGGACATCACTTGACCCAGGGAGCGTGCGGTCACCTTCGTCGCCCGGAGAGCGAGGTCGGTGGCGGCACGCAGCTCATTTAAGAGCCCCGGATCAACTCCACCCTCGTGCATGTCCTTGAGGATCCTGGCCTGGTAGACCTGAAGGATCGCCATGGCATGCAAAGAAGCGGCAGCCTGCCCCGCGGCTCTATGCGATTTCGCCACCAAGGTTGATGTGAATCGACAGGCTTTGGAGGGGTGCTTAGGATCACCACACCAAGTCGAAGCGCTCTGAGGACACAGTTGCATCGCAACAGAACGTTCAACTGGGGGGACCCCAGTGTACCCTTTAGCCGCCGCCCCATCGAGGGCGGAGAAGGCGGAGGAAGTCGCCGAACGGTCACGGGAAGACAACGGGGACTTCCAGGACCGCGCGAGTTCCTCATGAAGCTCAGGAAAGAAAGGTATTGGGGGCGGGGACTGACGGTTGTCAGCGCGCGCTCCCAAAAACCAATCATCGAGCCTTGAGCGTTCGGGACAGGGCGGAGGGTCCCACTCTATCCCTAAGCTCGCGGCTGCCTGAGACAACGTGGCTGTCAGCTCTGGGTCCGACTCGGGCAATGCTGGAACGCCCGAAGGCGGCAACACAGCCGAGTCATCATCCTCAGAGGACTCGAGCCCACCTTGTGATGCGGTGACCGACATCGCATCCTCCTCCGGAGCGCCAAACGAGATGCGCGGGGGGGCCGAAGCAGGCCCCGCGATCTGCGTCTGAACACTCGCGGGTTGCAGTGTGCAAGACGGGGGTGTGGCCCGAGGCATAAGCGTCGGGGCTTTGTTCCACACCGTAACCATCAGGTAACCCTGACCACCAGCCGAAGTACTGGGCCTCTGGGACTCAGTAGATCGGGGTGTGGTAGAGGGGACTCTCACTTCATTACGAAGGTCATGGAGTCTTGACCGCAACACTGCGATGGTCATATTCCCGCAGTGGGAACATGACTCATCCACAAACGCTGCCTGGGCATGCTGAAAGCCCAAACATACCAGACAGTGTTTGTGCCCATCGGAAGAGGAAAGCAACCGGCCACACCCAGAAGTACACGGACGAGACATCCTGAAAAGGACGCGTCACGTGCAAGCTCTTTTAGGAGAGGAAAGCCTCGCAGAGAACGCCGAAGCGCCCAGCGACCACACACCAGCTGTCAGACAGACCACTGCGCAGATCAGCAGGCAGGCAGTATGATGATCACTGGAACGCGCCGTAACACCAACGCCTCTGGAAAGCTGCTCGTCTCAAAGCTTTGTCGAAGACTCAGATCAGGCTTGAAGGAGTGAAGAGATACTCTTGGCTCCAAAGCAGAAACATAATGCGATGTTGCCAGCGTACTTCCTTATATACCCACGAGGTGGGGCGGAGTTACGCATGCAAATTCCGCATGCCCATGGCATTGGCACTGCCATTGGGCGCTGTTGAATTCTCGAAGATAATTGGCTTCTAAGCGAAACCCCCATTCGTTAGTCACTAACACACGTCGTAGTGACTGAACGAAAGGGAACACTAGACATTACATGAACAAACAATACAATGTGCTGAAAAAAAGAAATGTTCAAATTATAGAAGGTCATTATTGTACGAAACAGACATCTATGACAAATAATGACACAAATGTGAGATAAAAGTACAATTATGAGAAAATTACCTGTGAGATATAAAAGCACAACGTGAACAATGAGAAATTGTTCCCACCAATTTGACCCCAGCAATTTAAACCTCGAGAATATGATTTAGTTTTTTTTTTTTTTACAAAGGTTTATGTCTCAGGTCATTTATGGCTGACAGCATATCTGGTGGAACCATTTTGATGACATTAGCAGCACTATGTCTACCCTGTCGTTCAAGTGGGCAGCGGGAAAATAATAACGTGACCTACTAGTGGTTCTCACAATACTACAGGTATGGTATGGTTAGGTTAGATTAGATTAGAGCCCTAATGCAGAGGGAAGTTGATAAAATATTATATTGAATATGTAAAATTATAGTATGTTACACTGAATTCAATAAAACAACCAAAACAAATGTGTGTAAAATTTATATTTCTTATGTTTTATATTTTATTTTTACCAATAAAATATAACACACTAAGCAGTTTTAAAAGAGGTGGATCAAGAGTAATTTGTTCATGATGTATGTCCAGTACAGTTTGAAAATGTGGGATCAGTAAGGATTTAGGTTAAAGGGATAGTTCACTCAAAAATGAGTGTCAAACCTGTATGTGTAACAAAGACAGGCTCAGGATGCAAGTGCAAAACGCTTTATTTAAACACAAGAAGCACGGTCGAAACCGGTAAGTCCTCTGGCACAACACAGGTGGGTCAGACAGATCACAAGCTCGATGGTGGGTGACGCAGTGACCTCGGTGGACAGACGGTGATGGTGCTCGATCCAGGTGTGGTGAGTCCTTGTGAAGGTGCCCGTGATCCCAGTGCTGAGTGGAGATTTCCAGAAGACAGAACATGACGAAGAACGGGGGAAAATCCAGGAACCAGACGACAGCGAGGGAAAACCAGAGCAGGAACACACACCGGGGAAACCACAACGATCTGACAACATGAGACACCAGTTACTGCACATATAAAGAGACAAACAATTGGAACCAGCTGGCTCTGCTGATCAGCAATGATCAGTGACCACGCCCACAGACACAACACGAGACGAGAGACAGACAGCAGATTCATGAACCGTGACAGTATGACTTTTTTACAGTTGAACAGTTTAATGGAATTCAATGTAACACATATTCTTCAAAATATCTTATTTTGTGTTCAGCAGAGGGAAGATAATGGAAAAAAGTTTGGAACAACTTGAGGATGAGTAAATTATGACAGAATTTAACATTTTTGGATGAACTATCCCTTTAAGGATTTGGGATTTTTAAAAAGAAATGAATACTGTTATTCGATAAAGATGCATTCAATTGATCAAAAGTGACAGTGAATGCATTTATAATATAAGATTTCTATTTAAAATAAATGCTGTTGTTGTTTTGTTTTGTTTTTTTAACCTGCAACGATTTCAAATAAGAACCCTTGCTACGGCACGGCACAAACACACACTAATCGATCACGTTAAATACAAAAATCAGCTTGGCTGGCTCATTTGCTCAAAGGATGTTAATATAGGAAGGGTCTTGGAGGGGAAAATGAGAGGCTGATTGTCTTGTCACAGGTGACGGTAGCGGTACAATCTTGCTGACAAAGCCGTGCAGCTCCCAGAGAGTAAGAACTCTGAAGAGGGGTGACCTCTCACACCACAGTACTCATGGGAAAATACACATTGTCAGCTGGCCAGCTCTTTTTTCTCACATCTGTCTCACAACCACAGTGTTCACACACTAACACACAAACACCTGAGACATTGTTCAATTACCTATAGACCTGCAAAGATTCTGAAACCAAACCTGTATAATTTTCTTCTGTATCTTCTGTGAAACATAAAAAGAGATATAATACAATAGAGAGGGTGACTATAAATAGAGCACGCAAGTCATTTGAATTACTTTGTCCATTCACTTTCTCTATAAAAATGGATATAAAATAATTGATGAAATTACATCAATGAAATGTATTAACATTATTGAATTTAAATGACTATTTCTTCTTAATATAAAAATATGTGCTTTATAAGAACTAATAAACAGCCAATGTCCTAGTAATATACATGCTAATAAGCAACTAGTGAGATTTGGAAACTAAACTAGATGGTAAATATATCATATATTGAGATGGGTGTCCGCCTCAGATATAATAACCTTATTTATAATGAAACCATAATATTTATTAATCATATCATATAATAAAATATATTTATTGTTACTGTAAATATATATTAAAATATTATGGGATCTCATTCAATGCTTTCAGAATCTTTACTTTTTAAAATAAGTTTGTTTCTTTTTTAAAAATTAGCATATTTTAATGACAGTCTATTTTTACAAAATACAAAATGTATTTATTTTATAAATCAAAACAAACAGAAAATTAGACAAACTTTGCTAACATGGATTTGAACAAGTTTTAACTTAGACGTTATTAAAAACATTATTTTAACTAAAGTATTTGTTTCAATGCTGAGTGCCTTTTTCCCCATGCTGGTGCCCCACATTGCCACCTCATACACTTATAAAATGTTTAAACAAAACAAACCACTTTTGTGATTTATTTTAACGCAAAATATATTTCTCCATCAATGTTCAATAAAAACATATTTTTTATTTGGTAAAAAATATGGTATGCTGAAGCATTAAGAGTTCCTTTCACTGGAACTAAGGGGCCAAGCCCAACCCCTGAAAAACAACCCCACACCATAAGCCCCCCTCCACCAAACTTTACACTTGGCGCAATGCAGTCAGGCAAGTACCGTTCTGACAACTGCCAAATCCAGACTCGTCCATTTGATTGCCAGACAGAGAAGTGTGATCACTAGGGTCCAGTGGCGGGGTGCTTTACACCACTGCATCTGACGCTTTGCATTGCACTTTGTGATGTAAAGCTTGAATGCAGCTGCTTGGCCTTGGAAACCCATTCCATGAAGCTCTCTACGCACTGTTTGCATGCTAATCTGAAGGCCACACAAAGTTTGGAGGTCTGTAGCTATTAACTGCAGAAAGCTGGCAACTTCTGCTCACTGTGCGCCTCCGCATGCACTGACCCCGCTCAGTGATTTAACGTGGCCTACCACTTTGTGGTCGAGTTGCTGTTGTTCCCAATTGCTTCCAATTTGTTATAACACCACTAACAGTTGACCGTGGAATATTTAGTAGTGAGGAAATTTCACGAATGGACTTATTGCACAAGTGGCAAACTATCACGGAACTATGCTTGAATTCACTGAGCTCCTGAGATCGACCCATTCTTTCACAAATGTTTGTAAATGCAGTCTGCATGCCTAGGTGCTTGATTTTACACACACAAGTGAGTGGAACACCTGAATTCAATTATTTGGAGGGATGTCCCAATACTTTTGGCAATATAGTGTGTATAATACATGCACTTGCATATACTTACCTAAAAAAGAACTGGTAATATAAGGTAACTAGGTTCAGAGTTAGAACCTAGTTATTACCCAGTTATTGTAATTACTATAATAAATTATGTCAAAAATTGCATTCTTCCATACTTTTTTTTAGAGACACCAGCATCCAAAACACATTTCAGTAGGGTGCACACACAAAGTCCTGAGGACTTCAAAAGTGAAAATTATCTCTGAAGGTTCACCTGAAAGTACTGCAGTGGCCTCACAGCAAGTCTGTGAGCAGAAACACAATCATTTATAATGCAATTTATATAATTTATGCAGCCAAAAACAACAGAATTGGTTTGTGCGACAGACGAGCATCTTAACTATCTGTGTCAGCTAAAACACACACATGCACTCACACAAGTCAGCAGGTATAAAGTAGTTTACCTGGGCCTAGAGGGCAACAGACTAATCACAACCTCTCTCTGAAGATTATTTGTGCAGGTAATACCTCCCGGAATATTCTGTGACACAGCCTCCTCTTGTAAGGACATTGTTTCAATGAGATATTACGGCGAGTGATATTCCGCTCAAGGTCACTGAGGCATGGCTTCCCACAGGGGCTTTTCATGGAACTGTGGGTAATACGTTTAGCAACAAGAGAATGAGATAAGACTACAAGTTCCTGGCCTTGTTAGAGGGTAAACTAGCACCAAAGCTGTTTTGCATAGTTTTATTTATTTATTGCGATTTATTCAGAGGGAGACCAGCTGATAATTTGAGCTAGAACTAAAAATAACGTACCTGCTTTCCTGCAAACACTTTTTATTGCTATAAACTTGTTTATTAATGAAAAAAGTTTTCACTTCGTCAG
The DNA here is from genome assembly GCA_023566225.1 of Romanogobio albipinnatus. Taxonomy (NCBI): domain Eukaryota; kingdom Metazoa; phylum Chordata; class Actinopteri; order Cypriniformes; family Gobionidae; genus Romanogobio; species Romanogobio albipinnatus. Next base: position 19,103,080 of record CM042249.1, on the reverse strand, counting down.
AGGTGACATTTAATACTTGAACTCGAGAATATTTTTGAACGATTGCAATTAATTGAGCTGGTCAGGCAATTGATCCCTCTTTTTTTTTCTTCGACCCAATTAAAATGAGGAAACAATTTTTCAGATGTCCAGAAATCTATACCTTCCTCTGCTTTGATCCCTGGATCTTTCCTCTCTTTCCACAGTTTCATTTTCATTGTTAATTGTTTAATTTTTTGTGTTATCTATCACAGAAATTTGATACTTCCCCATAAGTGTCACGGTTCATCAATTCATGGTCTCTTTTCTCTATGTTTGTGAGGTTGTGTGGAGGCGTGGTCACTGATTACGGTGCTCATCACCTCCACCTGCAGCACTTAATCACCAGGCTTTATTTGCAGCTCTCTCACCCACACTCACTGTCAGTTTGTTGTAGGTTTCCCTGGTGTTGTGTTCATGGCTGTTGTCTCCTGTTCTCCGTGTGTCTTCTCTGTTCCGGTTCCTGGATTCTGCCTGGCCTTATTGCCCGCTGCGTCCCTGCTTCGCTGCCTGCACTTCCTCGCCTGGGTTTGCCTGCCTGTTCTGCTGCACGCAGTATCTGCCAGACCTGTCGTCACTTCATCTCTTTTGACTTTTGTTCTACGTTTGTGCTTAAGTCATACCGAAATAAATGAGCATTTTTTTCACATCGCTATTGGATCCTCTGTCTCTGATTCACAGCCCAATAGGATGCACAATAGGATGCAGTACTGGGTTTGTAAAAATAAAATGGTCCCTGTATTCATGACAAATGTGAGAAGTGCATTACAGGGCCTTTAAAAGTGTAGACAAAATAGTAAGGAATCAAATCTATTGATGTTTATCTGGTCTGTAGTCAGAGCTTCAGGGGAGCTCAGAGGGAACCTACTGAATGCTCCTGATATAGTCAACAAGACAACAATTTCTGGCATCTCGGATATGCAGTAAGAGGGGTCTGTGCAGTGCCAAACTGTGTATCGATTCCAACACTGAGGTGAAGCCAACTAACTGCCATCCACCTGAATACACCTCTGCAGTAAAAAAAAAAACACAGAGGCTGTTCAATCATGCAAACTCGCTCCAAATACCTAGTGACCTGCCTCGCTGAATACTGCCTAAGGGCCAGTGCCCGGCTGCATAAAGCACCTTAAGTTTTTCCCTCAAGTATGATATATATAGGAGAGAGTGATTTCAATGTTAAGTCAATGGAAAGGCGTGTTGATGCGTATCTGGAGGTCCTGCGGCACGATAGACGCGTTTTGAACGGCGCGATGGCCGCGATTCTGCCTCATTCGCGTGTCCAGTTCGCGCGAATGACGCGCATTTGGACACAAATTGAGCGCCTTGCGTGATACATGCGTTATGCGCGAGTGTTGCTTTTTGTGCATTCACTATTTTTGAAGTGAATTCGCGTCTGACGCCCGAGTTTAAAAATCTGAACTTTGGCGTCATTTCGTGCCACGCTAACCAATCAGGAGCCTGCTTGCTGCTGTCACGTGGTAAAGTGACGTGGTGAGAAACCCTGCATAATTTAAAAATACTACTATTGTGTTACAAAATGTAGTTTTAAGACTTTTTCAGGTGAGAATGTAGTTGTTTAAAGCTCAAATCTGTGGTTTATTTATAAAGAGAGCGCCTATTTAAAAAAATGATCTTGTGTTTTTGGAGTTGTGAGATCATTATCCCGGCGAGAGCAGCCTTTCCTCGGCCAGTCCTTCTGACGTTTGCCGCTGGCTCTGATGTCCTGTATTGGTTCGTATTGTGTGGATCTAATGGGCGATCTTTGGTGTCATGAATCTATAATTTGTTGTCTGCCAAATCGTTTTGACTGAGGGCAAAGAGAAGTTTCATAACTTTATTTTTTAAGGATATTTCACGAGTTCACACTTACATCAAATTAAATAGAGTAAATATTATGCATATTTGGCGTGCTGTCCGGGGGAGGGCTCCGGGCTCGGAATTTTGCCCGAACCCAAAGTAACACATGGCACCAGGATGCACTATGGAAAGAAGGCAAGTCAGCGGAGGCAGTGTGATGCTTTGGGCAATATTCTGCTGGGAAACCTTGCCATCCATGTGGATGTTACTTTGACTACCTACCTAAGCATTGTTGCAGACCATGTCTACCCTTTCATGGAAAGAGTATTGTCACGGGCAAAGTGGAACTATTGTTGCCCAATGTTGTTTCCTTGTGGGAGCGATTTCGGTGCAACACCAGGCCGGCGTGAGTACCTGATTACTGCTTGATTTGAAGAGGATTTGTTGAATATTCATGCATTGCTGTTCGACTCCCTGACTCGAAGAAGAAGTATTATCTACCTACTGAGCTGTTCACACTGAAGGAGATCCCTGGCGTGAGTACCTGATTACTGCTTGATTTGAAGAGGATTTGTTGAATATTCATGCATTGCTGTTCGACTCCCTGACTCGAAGAAGAAGTATTATCTACCTACTGAGCTGTTCACACTGAAGGAGATCCCTGCCGTGAGTACCTGATTACTGCTTGATTTGAAGAGGATTTGTTGAATATTCATGCATTGCTGTTTGACTCCCTGACCCGAAGAGGAAGCATTATATGTCTAATGAGCTGTTCACACTGAAGGAGATCCCTGACGAGAAGTATTATCTACCTACTGAGCTGTTCACACGGAAGGAGATCCCTGGCGTGATTACCTGCTCACTGCTTGATTTGAAGAGGATTTGTTGAATATTCATGCATTGCTGTTCGACTCCCTGACCCGAAGAGGAAGCATTATCTGCCTACTGAGCTGTTCACATGGAAGGAGATCCCTGGCATGAGTCCCTGCTTATTGTCTGACTTGAAGAGGATTTGTTGCACACTTATGCACTGTCGTTTGATTTCCTGGCAAGATTTGCTACCAGGCTATTGAGCTGCTCCATTGTTTACCTCTGGCTGTCCGAAGAGGAATCGCTGTGTGAATCCCTTTCTAGTGTCTGCTCCAAAACTTCCCTCAGGCTGTCCGAAGAGGAATCGCTGTGCATCCCTTACCAGTGTTTGCTCCATTACTTACCTCAGGCTGTCCGAAGAGGAGTTGCTGTGTGAACCCCTTTCCAGTGTCTGCTCCGTTACTCACCTCTGGCTGTCTGAAGCGAAACCGCTGTGCGAACCCCTTACCAGTGTCTGCTCCAACCCCTTAGCAGTGTCTGTTCCATTACTTACCTCTGTCTGCCGAAGAGGAATCGCTGTGTGAATCCCTTTCTAGTGTCTGCTCCGTTACTCATCTCTGGCTGTCTGAAGAGGAATCGCTGTGCGAACCCCTCACCAGTGTCCGCTCCTTTACTTACCTCAGGCTGTCTGAAGAGGAATCGCTGTGTGACTCCTTTTCTAGTGTCTGCTCCGTTACTCACCTCTGGCTGTCCAAAGAGGAATCACTGTGCGAACCCCTTACCAGCGTCTGCTCCATTACTCACCCCTGGCTGTCCGAAGGAGAACCGCTGTGTGAATCCCGTACCAGTGTCTGCCTCATTACTTACCTCTGTCTGCCAAAGAGGAATCGCTGTGCATCCCTTACCAGTGTTTGCTCCATTACTTACTTCAGGCTGTCCAAAGAGGAATCGCGGTGTGAACCCCTTACCAGTGTCTGCCCCATTGCTTACCTCTATCTGCCGAAGAGGAACCGCTGTGAGCATTCCTTACCAGTGTCTGCCCCATTACTTACCTCTGGCTGTCTGAAGAGGAACTGCTGTGTGAACTTCCTATGCAGCCTGACGAAGAAGAGAGTCAGATCAGCCTGTGCTTTTTAGTTTAGCATTTAGCCTATTTTAAATTCAATAAAATACAACGTTTCATACTGATTACCCTGTCTGGTCTCGTGGTGTCTTTGGGCAACTCCTTGAGGTGGTACGCCCAATAGGGGTGGTGTGAGACACGGGAGGAGGCCACCCCGGCCTGTGACAAATTGGCGTAGTCGGCAGGATTTCCACCTTGAGTTAAATGACCAGAGACCCCTGATGGCAGACGAAGGTTTCAAGTTATGCCCATCTTTATGGGAGCCCCTTGGGCCCAAAGATATGGAGGACCAGTGTCGGAATTGAGCTTATCGGAATGGAAGGCCCAGGTGGAGTATCTGGCGGGACTTCAGGGGCTAAGCGCCCCACAGACGTTACAGTTCATTCTGAATTCACTTGAAGGAGAGGCCAAGAGAGAGGTACAGGCCACACCAGAAGCTACAGCACAAGCTGTCTTTGATTTCTTGACCGGGCAGTATGGTGATGCACTCCAGTAGCTGTCCTCCGGACTTAGTTCTTTAACTGTAAACAGGGACCCCGGCAAACTCTACGGGCCTTCGCTTTACGATTACGGGAGCAGTTTACTAGACTGAAGGGGAGGCGCGATCATAGTCTGGGAGGTGAAGAGACCTTGTTGCGGGATCAATTTCTCCTGGGGCTCCGGGAGGGCCCTGTTTGTCAGAGCTTGCATATACAGCTCCGCCGAGACTCCGAGCTGACGTTCGAGGATTTGCGAAGGGAGGCCGTGGCTCTAGAGTTGGACCATGCGGACACAGCAGATCCCTCCGTTTGTATGGCCGCCAGTGGGACGAGTGATTCTACTTCCTCCAGGCCGTCCGATTGGAAACAGACCTTACGTGCCGAACTCATGAAGGATGTCTGGGAATTAATGACTGAGCTGCCCAAGACCCTTCTGGAGGAGTTTCGCCGGGAGTGGCCAAATCCGTTACACTTGCCTCGAGAACGTTCTTATTTGGACGGGAGCCGAAACCCAGGAAGACGCCCATTCTGGCCTGCTGGCCCTGGATTCCATGGGATGAGCAGGGCCGCCCGATTTGTCATGGCTGTGGAGAGCCTGTACACTATAGTCGCCAGTGCGGCTCTCGCCGCGGTTCAGAGGCGGGTTTTTAGAGTTACCAGCCAATGTGGGTCAAGTGGTCGGGACCCCCTTGATTGACCCTTCTTTGCCCACCGCCCCTAGAGACCATTTAGTCGGGCATTGCCCCCTTGTGGAGATTCAGGTGAACGGTGTCAAGGTCCGGTGCCTAGTGGATACCGGGTCCCAAGTCACTCTATTCTCCGAAATCCTGTCTAAAGAACTGTTCAGTGCTCAATGTTTACAGGAGGCGGAGGCCCCCTGGCTTACCTTGCGAGGGGCAAACGGTCTGGATATTCCTTATATCGGATACCTGGTCACGGACTTGGAGATCCATGGGATCACCGTACCACAGAAGGGAGTTGTGGTTGTCCGGGACCCTTGTTTGGGGACGCACCAAGCCCTTCTGGGCATGAATGTCATTACAGATTGTTGGGAGGAATTGTTCCAAGCCAGGCCTATTCAAACTGCTCCGCCAGCTGAGAAACGGGAATGGGAACGTATCGTTGCGGATTGTCGCCGGGTTCACACGGCCAATTCCCAAGGAGACCGGGAAGGTTCCGGCCGGATGGCTTGTCGATATGCCCTTTCTATTCCGGCCCGGAGTGAGGCTGTTATCTGGGCTCGGTTGCCCCCTGGCTTACCTTGCGAGGGGCAAACGGTCTGGATATTCCTTATATCGGATACCTGGTCACGGACTTGGAGATCCATGGGATCACCGTACCACAGAAGGGAGTTGTGGTTGTCCGGGACCCTTGTTTGGGGACGCACCGAGCCCTTCTGGGCATGAATGTCATTACAGATTGTTGGGAGGAATTGTTCCAAGCCAGGCCTATTCAAACTGCTCCGCCAGCTGAGAAACGGGAATGGGAACGTATAATTGCGGATTGTCGCCGGGTTCACACGGCCAATTCCCAAGGAGACCGGGAAGGTTCCGGCCGGGTGGCTTGTCGATATGCCCTTTCTATTCCGGCCTGGAGTGAGGCTGTTATCTGGGCTCGGTTGCCGGCTCAGACGTATGGGCCAGAAGATTGGGTACTCGTCGAGCACCATTTGGACTGTCAGATTGTGGAGGTGGCTCGAGGTCTAGCCGTTGCTCGTCGGGGCCGAGTCACTGTGAGAGTACGGAATGCAAATCTCTATCCCGTCAACCTGTACCGCCATAAACGACTGGCCCTAGTTACCTCAGTGAGCCTCCAACAAGTGAGGGAAGGTGGGGGAGTTAGCTTCTGCCAAGTGAGCTCTACGGTGGTTGAGGTGGACCTGACGTGAGTGGACCAGCCCCTGGACTTTTCGGGAGAGGGGATGCCAGTTCATCTTCTGGGGGAATCCCTGCGAGGTGAAGGGCTGGAAGAGAGTCAGACACAACAGCTCCTGGCGTTCCTGGCGAAGTGGCAGCACGTATTCTCTACACACGACAAGGATTATGGCCGTACCGATGTTGTTAAACACCAGATTCCTGCCGGTGATGCCGCACCAAGCAGGGAGCGATATCGTCCGGTGCCGCCGACTCTTTATTCCGAGGTTCGTATCCTGTTGCAGGGGATGCTGGAGAAGGGGATCATTTGTGACGGCAGTAGCCCTTGGGCAGCTCCGAATGTCCTGGTATGAACGAAGTCCGGAGCTTGGAGGTTCTGTGTGGACTACCGTATATTGAACCAAGTAACCAAGAAGGATGCCTTTCCGCTGCCGCAGATTGAGGACTCTCTCACCAGCCTGACTCAAGCCGCCTGGTACTCTACTTTAGATCTGGCCAGCGGGTATTGGCAGGTGCAGGTGGAGGAGGGAGATCAAGAGAAGACCGCGTTCACTACCCCCTTCTGGCTCTTTGAGTGGGACCGGATGCCATTCGGCCTTTGTAACGCTCCAGCCACCTTCCAACGGCTGATGCAGTTGTACCTGGGCACAACTTTAGTATACCTAGAGGATGTCATTGTTTACTCCCCTGACTTTACATCTCATCTTCAGCATTTAGAGCAAGTTTTTCGGGCAATGGAGAAGTACGGACTGAAGCTGCAGCCAGACAAATGTCAGCTGCTCCGCAAAGAAGTGAAATTTCTGGGCCACTGCGTAAGTGCCTCTGGAGTCTCTGTGGATCCCGAAAAAGTGTTGGTTGTACAAGGCTGGAGTGCGCCTAAAACAGTGCGGCAAGTGAGATTCTTCCGGGGCTTCGTGGGGTATTATCGGCAGTTCATTAAAAACTTCTCAAAGATCGCCAAACCACTAAATCAGCTCCTCGCGGGTTCAGGCCGTCCCCATGGTCATGGGTCTCCCCCCATCGCTTGGGACTCCGCATGCGACGTGGCCTTCCAGAGGCTCAAGCAAGAGCTGCTACAGGCCCCAGTCCTGGCATACGCAGACTTTACCCAGCCCTTCGTCCTGTACACAGATGCTAGTAACCTTGGCCTGGGGGCAGTACTGGCCCAGCGGCAGCAGGGAGTGGAGCGAGTCATCGCCTACGCCAGTCGAAGTCTTCACCCCGCCGAACGAATTGATTCCAACTACAGCTCATTTAAACTTGAATTGCTGGCCATGAAGTGGGCTATGAGCGAGAAATTTAAGGATTACCTGTGGGGAGCCAAGGTATTCATGATAACGGACAGCTAAATTGGGGGCAGTCGAACAATGGTGGGTAGCGCAACTGGCTAACTATGACTACCAACTCCAGTATCGACTGGGCCGGGAACACACTAATGCCAATGTGCTGTCCAGACTCCCTGAGGCCGAGGGCTGGGGCCCTCCATTGGGGTCAACTGATGGGCACAAAGAGGGGCTTATGGTAGGAATCGTGGAAGCACCTGAGCTCCAGCAGGAGGAAGCCCCCGCTAGTTGGGGCTGGGACCCGCAGCGGTGGATGGAACGGCAAGAGAGAGACGCTGGGTTGATGGCAATACGGTCCTGGTTGGCACAGGGGTTATGGCCGGAGGTGGCGGAACGTCGGGCCCAGACATGGGTAGTGCGAAAGCTCCTCGGGCAGTGGGAGAGGCTCTATCTGAGAGATGGGGTGGTCTGTCGGTCCATCCGAGACCCAGGTGTAGCGACAATAAGTCAGATAAAATAATAACTCAACGGGGAATTTGAATTAAAATAAAAGAGACTCGCATTACACTATAATTTATAAATAATTCAGAATTAATGTTTACACCTTAACTTATTCGTCCACCGATATGTAAGAACTTAAAGGGGAGTCTGTTAAAGGGAAACAAGTCTATGTAGCTCAAATTAATGAATTAATGAATTCATAGGGAATTTTGCGAGAGTCTAATTTACAGCCGAGCAAATGAGCGTTCATTTGAACGGGCCGTAAATATCAACTCTGCAGCGGATATTAATATCCGTACAATAGTGAAACACTATTTAACAGCCAGGTAACTTAGATCGGCAGTTCAAGACATTAAATTCATAAGCACATAACACAAGAACAGTTATCTTTGAATACAAACAAAACTTTATTGATTACTCTAACGCATCAAACTAATATTTAACATTAACACATGCACTCGCACATTCATACGTTGCAGAAAGGAAGAAAGTGAGGAAAGAATAAGTCTTAAGAGAAAGAAATTGTGAAATCCCAAGCAATATACATTTATGACACATGACCTGAAGAAACCATTGATCAGTAATTTATCCTCCTATCGTTTCTTAGGCGGGGTTATTAAATTTGATCTAATGCACCACTTCAGCTTGAAATCTAGAGGTATTATTTGCGTTTGTCTCACGTGTCGTCTTTGATAAGGGGGATTCCCTTTTCCTCCTGGCTGGAGATGGGTTCCCTCGGGTCTTTGATTCGCTGAAGGTCTGGTGGTGTCTTTGATCGACATCTTGGGAAGCCAATCACGTGTCGTATTGGTGGCTGGATGGAAGTCTTCTGGGCGTTGCTTGAAGTCGAAGCGCGCTGTTGGAGACTCGTTGAGTAACTTTGCGGCGAAACTTAACAGAACCTGAGACTTAACGGAAAGAAAAAAAACTTTAAGTAAAAGAAAGGAAAGTGAGAGAAGAGCAGATGGCCTGAATGAAATCTGTTAACCCATTTTCTTTGATGGTCAGCCACGATCATCCGATCGTCACCTTGGCGGATTCTGGAACCGCGCTGCGAACAGCTCTTGACTGAACAATGAACAGAACGTGAACACAAAAATGAACCGACTTCGTCTGTGTTCTGAGGTTAAACTCAAATATTTGCCCATCCCCTGGATGGGTTCTGGCCAATTAGGGTTCAGGGGTGACTGTGTCTCCACCCCTCCCATAAAATTGGGTTATCTATAGTAATTTAGTTTCCTGCTCTTAAGCAGAGAGTAAATTTAGACCTAATTTCTTACTATGAGGACATGATCAATTATATAAAGATTTCATTCAGCTCAACTGTTTGGTTATATCCATGCGAACACACAGGTATCAAACACTGTGTCTTTTGATCCACTCATTCAATAGTTACATAATTGCATGACTTGAGAGTGATATACATGCATAATAGTCACATGTATCAATTGTAACACGCTAACAAACTATGTCGAAGGCTATCTGAATGAAAGTCCAATAATCCGTAATCTTATGCACTCCAATATGTAACATTTTCTGGGAGTTTGCTTGGAGTCTTAGCTGTGTCACTTGGAGTTCATTTAACGGTCATTGAAAAGACAGAGACCTGGTTTGTTTCTTTGTCTTGCGATCACAACAAGTCTTTTGTCCTCTTTGTCTAAGTTTTGGTCAAAAGTCCATAGGAAATCACGTAATTGTAATATAGAAGTGGTAGCTCCAGGCAGAATGGAGCCTCGTGATAAAATGGTCGATTTCCTGGGGTCTGGAGCTGAATTGGGGCTTTGTGAAAAGGGATGTTCATTTGATTGAATCATTTGGAAGATCCATTCATCTATAATGTCTGCGACCATAATCGCTACACAGGGCTGGGCGGAACTGTGTGACAGGTGGTGGTACCTGAGGGCCAGATTCAGGCCCTTTGTTGAAGAATTATCTTTCTATAAAAATGTCTTCACAAAGGATCATTGGTTTCAGAAGAGGCTTTACTCATACCAACCACCACAACAAAGTTGTGGCCACAGGCCCTCCTTTGCCACTGGATTTTCTGTCATATATATATATATACCATAGTTGTCTTCCTATTATGGTATCACTCTTCAACCACCTGGCTCACATATCACCACATTCTAAGTTCTTATTATGTCCTGTAGCTCTAAAGGGCTTTTTCAAAGTCAGCACACATTTGAACACAGTCAGCACACATTTGAACATACTTGAAACGTCAGCACACACTTGAACATAATAATATTTTTAAATAATAAAATCTTCTACAGGCTTACCACACCCAGTTAGGACATCAAGGGCAAGAGAGGACGGTGTCTTTGTTGCAGAGACATTTCCATTGGCCAGGGATGGAGACATCTGTGAACTCGTTCATCCGGAAATGTCCGCGCTGCACACTCTTCAAGACGAGAAAGGAGGTGCGAGCCCCACTGGTCCCCATACGAGCCAAGGCCCCTTTGCACATCGTGGCCATGGACTACTTGACGTTGGGTCGACCGACGGATCGTTTCCAGAATATTCTAGTGGTAACCGACCTGTTCACCAAATATGCTTGGGTCATTCCGACCCTGGACCAGACCACCGCCACCACTGCCAATGCTCTGTGCCACCACTGCCACCACTGCCAATGCTCTGTCCAGGACAGTGTTCCAGCCGTTTGGGTGTCCAGAGACTCTTCATTCAGATCAGGGGCCAAACTTCGAATCCAAGGTCGTCCAGGAATTGTGCCAACTCTATGGTTGTAAGAAGACCCACACCATGTCGCACCACCCCCAGGGAAATGGGGGATGTGAGTGGTTTAACCAGACCTTGCTGGGCCTATTGGGGACGCTGGACATGGATTGTCAGACTAATTGGGTGGATAGTCTTCCCGCCTTGGTACAGGCCTACAACAATAGTGTGCACAGCACCACTGGGTATGCTCCGATGTACCTGATATTTGGGAGACATGTGCGTCTGCCCACCGACTTGCTACTTGGAACGGCTGTGGCTGGAGAGGGTTCGAGTCTGACCGATTGGGTAGACAGGCATCATCAGCGATTCCACTCGGCGTATGAGCAGGTCACAACATCGAATAAACATAGCCGCTGTTAAGAATAAGCGGTTGTATAATCGGACGGCACGAGAGGCCCCGCTATTGCCGGGGGAGAGAGTTTTGGTACGGGACAATCGGCGCTAAGGAAAGGGCAAACTGAGTGACCGATGGGAGGCCTTACCTTATGTGGTACAATGCCAGCAACGTCCCGACCAGCCGGTTTACACCATTTGCCCCGAGGGAAAGCCAGGCCTGGAGCGGGTTATACACCGAAATTTAATCCGCCCCTGCCCGAACTATCCAAAGCCTACGGTGGAGGCTCCAGCAGTTCCTGCGGCACCTAGGCCACCCCTAGTAGGTTGGGCAGTGGTTCCGAGGGGCCCGAACATCGAGCCAAGAGGGTTAGACCCCGCCTCTCCACCAAGACGTTCCCAATGGGACAACCGAGGACAGCCCCCTGAGAGGTAATGGGACTGGGTTTCGAAGCCTCGTTCTAGGGACTAGAACTGATTGGTAGGGGAGGATGTGACGGGGTGACGCAAAGTGGAACTATTGTTGACCAATGTTGTTTCCCTGTGGGAACGATTTTGGTGCAACACCAGGCCGGTTCCGGGTTTTTCTGTGTAAACAGTCAGGCCGGGCTTAGTTGATGGGGAAACGAGCAACAGCTGTGTAACAAGCGGAGATTGAGCCTCGAGAGACACATGTATTCGCGAGCGGGATGATAAAAGGATGTTTTGTGTGGAGAGTGGCAGGGCAGGCAAAGCGGGGAGAGACCGCATCTTAGGAAGAAGGAGCCTTATATCAGTGGTTTGATGGATCTGGATCCATAAAGGGAGATAATACTAACTGAGGAAGAGAGGCAGTGGATCTACGTTCGTCAAGCAGTTAAGTGCCATTTGGAATCCTTATTAGGAACCCTAATGTCTTTAGTACACGCTGTACACAACAGTTTGGTGCAACTGTCCGGGAGTTTATTGAAATCCGGTTTGAAGCCTCTAATGCCAGTTGTGTGTTCATAGTACATTTCCCACACAGTTTGGATGCACAGTTTCGTCAATTGAGAGGAGGGAGTCGGCTGGTACCGCGAGTGGAGACCTTATTCACTGTGAGTTGTTGTGAGTTGCAGTGCTTGGTGTGAAGTGAACACGTGTGACCATTTGAAGTGATTGATGCATGCACAGTTGTGGACATTATCATTTTGTGTCTGCCAGTGTCCCCAGTTGGCATACTCGTTGGTCTCAAGTGCCGAATTGAAACCAACTAACTGCTGTGTGTTGAGTGTATGCTATTCAGGAGTGCAGCCCCATCCTGTCTGATTTGAAGAGGATTTGTTGAATATTCATGCATTGCTGTTTGACTCCCTGACCCGAAGAGGAAGCATTATCTGTCTAATGAGCTGTTCACACTGAAGGAGATCCCTGGCAAGAAGTATTATCTACCTACTGAGCTGTTCACACGGAAGGAGATCCCTGGCGTGATTATCTGCTCACTACTTGATTTGAAGAGGATTTGTTGAAAATTCATGCATTGCTGTTCGACACCCTGACCCGAAGAGGAAGCATTATCTGCCTACTGAGCTGTTCACATGGAAGGAGATCCCTGGCGTGAGTACCTGCTTATTGTCTGACTTGAAGAGGATTTGTTGCACACTTATGCACTGTCGTTTGATTTCCTGGCAACATTTGCTACCAGGCTATTGAGCTGCTCCATTGTTTACCTCTGGCTGTCCGAAGAGGAATCGTTGTGTGAATCCCTTTCTAGTGTCTGCTCCAAAACTTCCCTCAGGCTGTCCGAAGGGGAATCGCTGTGCATCCCTTACCAGTGTTTGCTCCATTACTTACCTCTAGGCTGTCCGAAGAGGAATCGCTGTGTGAACCCCTTTCCAGTGTCTGCTCCGTTACTCACCTCTGGCTGTCTGAAGAGGAACCGTTGTGTGAACCCCTTACCAGTGTCTGCTCCAACCCCTTACCAGTGTCTGTTCCATTACTTACCTCAGGCTGTCCGAAGAGGAATCGTTGTGTGAATCCCATACCAGTGTCTGCCGAAGAGGAATCGCTATGTGAATCCCTTTCTAGTGTCTTCTCCGTTACTCACCTCTGGCTGTCTGAAGAGGAATCGCTGTGCGAACCCCTCACCAGTGTCCGCTCCTTTACTTACCTCAGGCTGTCCGAAGAGGAATCGCTGTGCGACTCCCTTTCTAGTGTCTGCTCCGTTACTCACCTCTGGCTGTCCAAAGAGGAATCGCTGTGCAAACCCCTTACCAGTGTCTGCTCCATTACTCATCCCTGGCTGTCCGAAGGAGAACCGCTGTGTGAATCCCATACCAGTGTCTGCTTCATTACTTACCTCTGTCTGCCGAAGAGGAATCGCTGTGTGAATCCCTTTCTAGTGTCTGCTCCAATACTTCCCTCAGGCTGTCCGAAGGGGAATTGCTGTGCGAACCCCTTACCAGTGTCTGCCCCATTGCTTACCTCTGTCTGCCGAAGAGGAACTGCTGTGCGCATTCCTTACCAGTGTCTGCCCCATTACTTACCTCTGGCTGTCTGAAGAGGAACCGCTGTGTGAACTTCCTACGCAGCCTGATGAAGAAGAGAGTCGGATCAGCCTGTGCTTTTTAGTTTAGGATTTAGCCTATTTTAAATTCAATAAAATACAACGTTTTATACTGATTACCCTGTTTGGTCTCGTGGTGTCTTTGGGTAACTCCTCGAGGTGGTACGCCCAATAGGGGTGGTGTGAGACACGGGAGGAGGCCACCCCGGCCTGTGACAGTATTCCCAGTTGCTGTGGTCTCTTTTAGCAGGATAATGCACCTGCCAAAGAGCAAAAATTATTCAGGAATGGTTTTAGGAAACAACAAGTTTGAGGTGTCGACTTTGCCTCCAAATTCCCCAGATCTAAATCCAATTGAGCATCTGTGGGATGTGCTGAACAAACAACTCTAATCCATGGAGGCCCCACCTCGCAACTTACAAGACTTAAAGGATCTGCTGCTAACATCTTGGTGCCAGATACCACAGCACACCTTCAGGGGTCTAGTGGAGTTCATGCCTTGATGGGTCAGGGCTGTTTTGGCAGCAAAAGGGGGACCAACACAATATTAAGATATGGTCATAATGTTATGCCTGATCAGTGTGTGTTTTTTCTTTTTGCATTGATTTAAGTTTATTTATAATCACTCAATTTCTCACACTCCAGCTGTGTCACAATGCACTCTGGAATGGCATTCTCTGCAAAGGTTTTGGCTAAAATGTGTTTTTTTTAGGCTCGTACAAACGAATAGTTAACCAAAAAAATGCAAATTGTGTTATTTACTCGCCATTTTGTGATTACAAATCTAATCCAAAATACTTTTTTTCTTCTGTGACCCATAAAAGTACAAATTTGGAAGAATAAAGCTTTTAGGCTGTACAACGTTTGTGCTATTCAAAGTCTTCTAAATCCAAATGCAGCTCCGTGCAAAAGCCTAAATAGTTGTTATTTACAGAAAATATTTACATCCACCCGCATTTCTTTGGTTTGTTATGTTCACAAGAGAAGTAGCAATGTCTGATTAGTAAATTAATCAATTGTTTTTCAATTATTAGGTTTTTCCAATTTACAAAACTGAATGGCTTATTCAAACTTATTATTGAGTTTGAATTCAAATTCACTATGATTCGGTTGCAAAAGTAACAATTTGCAATCACAGATAAGCTTCACTAGAGCTGAAAAATGACTACTGTATGGCTTCAGAATACCATAGTGAATGACTACTTCTGTTTTAAAAGCTTCACTCCTTTTTCATTGTAGTTGTAGTAAAAATCAATTTGCGTTCCACAGAAGAAAGTTGTACAGGTTTTCAGTGACATGAATAACAGAATAACCATTTTTGTATGAAGCATTCCTCTAAAATACCTGTCTTGTGGAACAGCTTTTGTGTTGGGAGCGTACCTATGACACTTTTTCTGTGGGCAGCTCACAAGGTTTACAGCATTTGTGATGTTATGCATCTGAACTCCTCATAAAGATAAGGTAAATTAAGCACTATAATATGGATGATAATGATTACTACAGTATTAATGCCAAGGTCAGCCAGTCTAAGAACACATTCACTTGTGTAGGTGTAGTAATTGTATAGACTGTGTGAATCATGACTGTCTCACTAGTGCAGGTCAAGATGGCTGTTAGGGTAATCCTGGATCTGGACAACTGTCAGAAATAAGCATTCATACATTAGAAAAATCCTCCAAATGATTGTACTGAACATGAAATGAAATGTGATTAGCAAAGACAATTTAATTTTGAATCATGAAACATCCTTATGCGATTGTGGCATGATTCCCAGAGTCAAGTGGTTGGGCGGGGCATTTTATAATGTCATCAGTTGGGCGGGCTATAAAAGCCAATGTTAAACGCACCTAGGCAGAGCGTCATTCCCCGGCTTGGCAGAGCGTCATTTCCCGGATGTGGTGTGGGTTCCGTTGTTGTGAATGGACGTGAATCTGTTCCGGTAAAGGAAGGCGGCTGTATGCATGGTCGCTTCTGTGGTGGCCGTTTCGTCATAGCTGCTTTAATCGGCTGATGGCTGTGAGTTGCATTTGTCCTCCTCCAGGTATGTGGTTAACTTATATCCGCTTATCAGCCGTGGAAGTGGTGCGAGTCGCTATTTGTTTTATTTCAGTTGAGGTTTGGCATACGGGTGACGACTGTTGCAAATAGGCTGAGTAAATACATTTACAGCTACATCCCGGTTCCCGCAGCTGTCATTGGGTAAGTCATAGTTTTTATTGTTCTATAAAGAATATTGAATGTTAATTTTATGTTTCTTGCGCAGATTTCATGGTGAATAACATCCCTACAGTTGCAGCATCGCTGTCTCGTCCTATGGTCGATTTGCATTGAGTGTGTGTGTGCTGGGTCACGGTGGGGTTCGACCCACGCCAACGAACTGTGTCCTTGTGTGCACATGCCTCATTCCAACAAAGCTTTACGTGTGCTGATGTGGTGTGGTATTTAGTTTTGTTAAAGTTGTTGGAGTTTTGTCTAATTAATTCAAATCAGGTATATTGTTTTTTGGTTTGTTTTTTGGTTTAGTAACTTGAGTAGTCCTATTGATTTATTTTTCTGAATGTTGTAATCTAATTTTCCCTATTAATGTGAAATTGGGTTATTTGAATTTAAGCTGATTTAATCAATCTTTTGTTGTCTTAATCTAAATTGAGTTTATTGTTTGTTTAATTGATTATTTTGGTTGATAACATTGTGAACCATTTATTTGGGATTTAATTTGCTGTAGTTTTGAGTTAGTGTGTGTGTGTGTGTGTGTGTGTGTGTGTGTGTGTGTGTGTGTGTGTGTGTGTGTGTGTGTGTATTGAGTTGTTTTCTTTTAGGAGCTGCGGCTTTTGACCAGGGCGACCATTCCTCTATTGGTGGTGGTGTTTCTTCATTGTGTGCTGTGGTCGGTGGCGTGCACTGTGGTTCTTTATTTGGTATGTGAGTGTGCTGTGCAGATTGAGATCCCTTCTTATTGGAGCCTCTTCCCTGTAGTGGCCGCAGCTCCATGACATTTGAAGTAACTTATGCAAGTCTGATGTGTGATGTTGTTTCATGTATGCTTTTTATGTTATTCCTATTAAATTTTTGTATTGATTGATACCTGTGTCTCCACGTTTTGCTTGCCACTGGGCAAGGAACCTGTGTAAAGCCTTTCAGTTTAATGCTTTGGGCGAAATTCCCAAAGTGGCGTAGTCGGGCATTATTCCTTCATTTGGTAATCTCAAATTAATTTGCTAAATTTACCTGGCCCTCTTGGGCTCTGGCCACAATCTGGCGTAGTCGGCAGGGTTGCTCTTTGTTTGGCTGCTTCTTGGATACACCGGTTTTATTTTATTTTTATTTTTTTGTGTGTGTAAGGACGAGACAGCGGTGTATGTTCAATTGAGTCCCCACTAAAATTTGTTTTTTTTGAGTTAACATGGAAAGTGAGTTGCAGGAGTTGCGGGACCTGGTGATTCAATTGAGAGCTGATAATGAAAGGCTGCGACAGGAACAACCATCGGTAAGTTCTCCAGGCACTAGTACCACTAACGATAGTGACGTTGCAGCAGCAGTGGCTAGACCTGCATTGGCCAGTGCTGGTGCTGCTCCAGTGGATAGGTTTGTTTTTGTGCCTAGGGACCGTAAATGCCCAAAATTTAGTGGAACATCCGGTATAGGCATTGAGGAATGGGTTGATGAAGCGCAGGCTTGTATGCGGGCCCGTTGCTTGTCATTGGCTGATCAAGCTTTCTTCCTCTTCGATCATTTAGAAGGGGAAGCTTGCGAAGAAATTAGGCATCGCCCTGATACGGATAGAGGGGATTCGGCTAGAATAATTGCGGCCCTTCGTGAATTGTATGGGTGTTCCTTGTCATATGTAGCTTTGCAAGAAGCCTTTTTCTCCCGGAGGCAACAGGAAGGGGAGACCCTGTTAGAGTTTTCCCTTTCTTTGATGGGCCTCCAGGAGAAGGTTAAACAACAGTCGTCTACCGCTATGCCAAACGCTGAAATATTACTGCGTGACCAATTTGTTGAATTTGTTTTGGACCCGGCGTTGCGTCGTGAACTTAAACAATTGGTGCGCCGTCAGCCATCATGTACTTTTTTAGACGTCCGGAGTGAAGCAATTCGATGAGAGCGGGAAGGCATGCCAGGGGGTGCGAGGCTTCGAAGTCAGCCACTTCCAGTAACATATGGGCTTCAGTACGGGGTACAAGGGAAGTCGCAAGCGGATGTCAGTACCCCAAGGTCTGAATTTGATGAGTTAAGGGATATGTTAAAGCAGCAACAAGAGCAGTTAAGCCAACTCACGCAAGGGCTTTCCCAGTTACAGGGCTCCCGGTTGCGGAATCCCTCTCCCCGCCGGGGTCCAGTAATATGTAGGCATTGTCAACGAGCTGGTCATTTTGCCAGGGATTGTGATAGTGAGCGTGATCCTTCTCCAGTAATATGTAGGCGTTGTCAACGAGCTGGTCATTTTGCCAGGGATTGTAATAGTGAACGAGTTCCGTCTCGCTCCGGGCCTTCTACGACTGATACTGCAGGTGGGGGAGGACAGATTCTTTTTGTTGGTGGCCACCACCTGTTCAAGACATTTTTCGGTGACTACGGTACTCTTTGAACCACTTGAGGGTGGATTGCCTGCAGGTTTGCGGCACCTGCGTTGATTTGTGTGAACAATGGTACTGCATATGTACCAGTAGTGAATGTAAGCACCTTAGATGTTATGTTGTATCCACATAACATCTTGGGCATCTTGAACACTGTTTTGGTGGTCAGCTTGCCCTCAGATGTAGTTGAGGTTAAGTCTGCTACAGTTTCTGTTAATTCTCAGCCCCTTTCAGTAAGTCCTGTGCTGGATCAGATTGATGCCATGGATTTGTCCATGTTGGCAGGTGAAGAAGTAGCTCAGGTTAGAGCATTGCTGCGGAGATACCAGTCAGTGTTCTCTGGTTATGAAGGAGACCTTGGGT
Source organism: Romanogobio albipinnatus (assembly GCA_023566225.1). Classification (NCBI taxonomy): domain Eukaryota; kingdom Metazoa; phylum Chordata; class Actinopteri; order Cypriniformes; family Gobionidae; genus Romanogobio; species Romanogobio albipinnatus. Next base: position 19,084,662 of record CM042249.1, on the reverse strand, counting down.
GTACTAGTCTCATTGCACTTGAGATCCCTCTCTCTGATGATGTTCCGGTTAGGCAGCGATATCGGCGAATACCTCCATCAGAGTATGACGTAGTAAAAGCTCATATTAACCAGCTGTTGGAAGCGCAGGTGATAAGAGAAAGTTCTAGCCCTTATGCCTCCCCAATTGTCTTGGTGAAGAAAAAGGATGGTAGCCTGCGCATGTGCGTAGACTACCATCAGTTAAACTCCAAGACACGGAAGGATGCGTTTCCTTTGCCGCGCATCGAGGAATCACTGGATGCATTGACAGGGGCCCGTTGGTTCTCAAACTTAGACCTAGCCAGTGGATATAATCAGGTCCCAGTGGTGGAGGGGGATAGGCCGAAAACCGCCTTTTGCACCCCATTTGGGCTTTTTGAGTATAATCGGATGCCTTTTGGGCTCTGCAATGCCCCCAGCACTTTTCAACGACTGATGCAACGCTTGTTTGGTGATCAGCAGGGTCAATCCTTGCTGCTTTAGCTCGATGATATTGTGGTATTTTCTTCTTCTGCAGAGCAGCATTTGATGTGGCTGGAGGTTGTATTGAGTCGGCTGGAGCGGGAGGGGTTGAAGGCGAGGTTGGAGAAGTGTTTCTTCTTCCAGAAAGAGGTTCGGTATCTGGGGCACGTAATTTCATCGGAGGGAGTGTCAACAGACCCGAGTAAGATCGAGGCGGTGTCTCAGTGGCGTCGCCCTGAAACGGCTAGTGAGCTCCGCTCATTTTTGGGTTTCGCAAGCTATTACCACCGCTTTGTAGAAGGTTTTGCAGGACTAGCGGCACCCCTTCATAGGTTGGTGGCTGAGTTTGCGGGCCCAAAATCTAGGAAGCAAGCCTCTCAGAGTTGTGTGGCTGCTTGGAGTGAACAGTGCCAACAGAGTTTCGAAGGGTTAAAAGGCAAGCTTACGTCATCACCAGTCCTTGCATATGCAGACTTTTCTCTGCCTTTCATCCTGGAAGCGGACGCCAGTCATGCTGGACTGGGAGCAGTCCTTTCCCAGGAGCAGGCAGGTAGGGTGCGGCCTATCATATATGCTAGCCGCAGTCTTCAGCCCACGGAGAAGAATATGTCTAACTACAGCTCCATGAAATTAGAGTTCCTGGCACTCAAGTGGGCCATGACTGACAAGTTCAGGGAGTACCTGATCGGGCAGAAGTATGTTGTCTTTACAGTCAATAATCCCCTTAGCCATCTGTTAACCGCCAAATTGGGTGCACCTGAACAGCGTTGGGCCGCCCAACTTGCCTCTTTTGATATTGAACTTCGATACAAGTCTGGGAAAAGTAACCGCAACGCGGATGCTCTTTCAAGACTTGATCCAGCAAGGCATTGTGAGTTGGGCCGAAAGGGTTTTGGTACCAGCGTACCACAGGAGGTACAACAGGTTATGGATGAGCAAGTGGGTTCTCTGGGCACCCAAGCAGTCAGCCAAGAAACTGTCATGGCTTTTCCAAGTCGTTCAGTTGATGACATAAGGTCATTACAATGAGTAGACACGGTTCTTGGGGAGGTTTTGGGATTTTGGGAGCGGAGGATGTTTCCCAGTCGTGAAGAGCGTTGTTTACTCTCTAAGCCAGCCTTAGTAATGCTCCGCCAGTGGCAGAGGTTGGTGGAGCGGGACGGGGTGGTGTATCGTCGTGTCTTTCGTCCTGACGGAGGGGAGGAGCTACTACAGTTAGTATTACCTAGTGCCCTGCGTAGTGAGGTGTTGACCTTATTGCACCAGGAGCATGGGCACCAGGGAATTGAGCAGACCACAGAATTGGTAAGGCAGCGCTGTTATTGGCCTGGTATGGCTTTGGAGATAGCCCAGTGGTGTCGGCATTGTGAACGATGTCAAGTGGCCAAGGATACACAGCCATCTGCCCGAAGTTTCATGGGTCATTTATTAGCGTCCAGGCCTAATGAGATCCTTGCGATAGATTTTACTGTTTTGGAGCCATCGCGGACAAGTATTGAGAATGTATTAGTGATGACTGATGTCTTCACTAAATACAGTATGGCTGTCCCTACTCGGGACCAGAGGGCGGAGACCGTAGTGGGGGTATTGGTGACGGAGTGGTTCTACAAGCTGGGGGTACCTTGTCGGATTCACTCAGACCAAGGTCGAAACTTTGAGTCACAGTTAATGCGACAGTTGTGCAATTTGTATAAGGTTGACCGGTCTCGGACTACACCGTACCATCCGAGTGGTAACGGCCAGTGCGAGCGGTTTTACTGTACGTTGCACAACCTTTTGCTTACCCTCCCAGCTTCAAGGAAAAGGGATTGGGTATCCTGTATCCCACAAGTATTGTTGTGTTACAATACTACTCCCCACCAGACCACTGGTGAATCGCCCTACCTTCTGATGTTCGGGCAAGAACCCAGACTCCCAGTGGATTTCCTTCTGGGAAGGGTTCAGGATGTGGTACCTGGTACGGTACATGACTGGGTGATAGAACATCAAGCCAGGCTTCAGGTTGCTTTTGAGGGGGCTCGTGAATGTATAAAGGCAGCAGCAGACCGTCGAAAGGCCAATTACGATCAGCACGTTCGGGATGCCCCGTTGGCTGAAGGTCAGACGTTTATCTTAGGGACCTTGGTAAGAGGGGTCGAAATAAAATTCAAGACTTATGGAGTTCCGTAGTGCACCGCGTGGTGAAGGCACCGAAGGATGGTGGGGCTGTTTATTCCGTGGTACCAGTGCATGAGCCAGATAAGGTAAAGCATGTTCATCGTTCCTTATTGAAGGCCCGAAATCAGGAGGAGCGGCCTGGGCAAACGCAGGAGGATAGTCCTCCGGCGTAGCAGGTAGGTGAGCAGGATGAAGAGTTGGATAGGGTAGATTGGTTATTGGTGGTTCCCAGAGAGCATCAGGCTCCTGTGGCACTGGATCCAGAAGTATCAGGTGATGTGGAATCATCCTCTGCTGGGTCAGCGGCAGCTACGGGAGGAACGTCTGTATTGCCTATAGGACCTGACTTGGGGACAGGGCAGGTCGGTGGGGTATCTGCGCAACCAGGGGTGCATAATCATGTTATGGCGGAGGAGGACGGGGCTCGACGGTCGAGGCGAACGACAGCCGGCTATCATCCTAACGTGCACCGCCTCCCTCGGGCAGTGGGACAATCGGTATCTCATACTTCTATAGGTTCTAGCTCTGTTTCTGTTCCCAGAGTCAAGTGGTTGGGCGGGGCATTTTATAATGTCATCAGTTGGGCGGGCTATAAAAGCCAATGTAAAACGCACCTAGGCAGAGCGTCATTCCCCGGCTTGGCAGAGCGTCATTTCCCAGATGTGGTGTGGGTTCCGTTGTTGTGAATGGACGTGAATCTGTTCCGGTAAAGGAAGGCGGCTGTATGCATGGTCGCTTCTGCGGTGGCCGTTTCGTCATAGCTGCTTTAATCGGCTGATGGCTGTGAGTTGCATTTGTCCTCCTCCAGGTATGTGGTTAACTTATATCCACTTATCAGCCGTGGAAGTGGTGCGAGTCGCTATTTGTTTTATTTCAGTTGAGGTTTGGCATACGGGTGACGACTGTTGCAAATAGGCTGAGTAAATACACTTACAGCTACATCCCGGTTCCCGCAGCTGTCATTGGGTAAGTCATAGTTTTTATTGTTCTATAAAGAATATTGAATGTTAATTTTATGTTTCTTGCGCAGATTGCAGGGTGAATAACATCCCTACAGTTGCAGCATCGCTGTCTCGTCCTATGGTCGATTTGCATTGAGTGTGTGTGTGCTGGGTCACGGTGGGGTTCGACCCACGCCAACGAACTGTGTCCTTGTGTGCACATGCCTCATTCCAACAAAGCTTTACGTGTGCTGATGTGGTGTGGTATTTAGTTTTGTTAAAGTTGTTGGAGTTTTGTCTAATTAATTCAAATCAGGTATATTGTTTTTTTTTGTTTTGGTTTGGTAACTTGAGTAGTCCTATTGATTTATTTTTCTGAATATTGTAATCTAATTTTCCCTATTAATGTGAAATTGGGTTATTTGAATTTAAGCTGATTTAATCAATCTTTTGTTGTCTTAATCTAAATTGAGTTTATTGTTTGTTTAATTGATTATTTTGGTTGATAACATTGTGAACCATTTATTTGGGATTTAATTTGCTGTAGTTTTGAGTTAATGTGTGTGTGTGTGTGTGTGTGTGTGTGTGTGTGTGTGTGTGTGTGTGTGTGTGTGTGTGTGTGTGTGTGTGTGTGTGTGTGTGTGTGTGTGTGTGTGTGTGTGTGTGTGTGTGTGTGTGTGTGTGTGTGTGTGTGTGTGTGTGTGTGTGTGTGTGTGTGTATTGAGTTGTTTTCTTTTAGGAGCTGCGGCTTTTGACCAGGGCGACCATTCCTCTATTGGTGGTGGTGTTTCTTCATTGTGTGCTGTGGTCGGTGGCGTGCACTGTGGTTCTTTATTTGGTATGTGAGTGTGCTGTGCAGATTGAGATCCCTTCTTATTGGAGCCTCTTCCCTGTAGTGGCCGCAGCTCCATGACATTTGAAGTAACTTATGCAAGTCTGATGTGTGATGTTGTTTCATGTATGCTTTTTATGTTATTCCTATTAAATTTTTGTATTGATTGATACCTGTGTCTCCACGTTTTGCTTGCCACTGGGCAAGGAACCTGTGTAAAGCCTTTCAGTTTAATGCTTTGGGCGAAATTCCCAAAGTGGCGTAGTCGGGCATTATTCCTTCATTTGGTAATCTCAAATTAATTTGCTAAATGTACCTGGCCCTCTTGGGCTCTGGCCACACAAGTAATTATTTAGACCCCAAAACAAGCTACTTCAAGTGGTCCCTCCACATTTACACACCAGTTTTTTTTTTTTCAAATTAGTACATGGTAGAGTATATTCAAATAACTTTCTACATTTAGATATTTTAAAATGGATGAGCCATATAATTAAGCTAATTGCATTAAGATTATTAATTTGTTTCTGTTTATCTGAAGTTCAGTCTGTCCATATTTATAAATGGCATTAAAAAAAAAGAATTGAATTCACTGACAGTTTCATGAAAAAGAATCTGGCGTCTGCTACTCTGGAAATGTTATATTTTTCATTGGTCTCATTTATTATGCCTGTTGGGTGAAGACCCAGAAATTAAATGAAATTTTAAATCAGAACAACGTAATAAATGTAATAAAACAAAAAAAGTTGTTGTTGTGACAATTGTAGGCCTATTTAAGTTATACTTTTCATTTTCAAATGCAATTACAGCAAGATAACTTATTCTGTAAAATGCTAATCAAATCTGCTTCTCATACTTTGCTCATGGGCCCTTGTGCATTCTAGCAAAAAAACACAATCTAAAGTCCAAATTTATCAGAAGGCATATGAACATTATTTGTGTTAATATTAGTTCCCAGCGGGTTATGCACTGACAACAGATCAAATAAAGATTAGCAAATTCGCAGAAACGATTAGGACAAAATAAAGCAATCACACAAATGATGCTGTAGGGAATTAGAACAAATGTGCACTGGCGTTCGAAAATATTCTGCAGTGCAGTTTAGCCTACAGCCAAGCTTGTTAATGCACATTACGGACACTGTTTGTGACAAGATAAATGTTTAATAACCATTGTGACTTTATATTGTTGAAAACACGTGTTTTAATATACATGCCAAGAGACATTTCCAAAATTAGACTGTCCCTGGCTGAACTGGAGGATCGGAGGAGTGTCAAAACAAATGAGACATCCTCTCAGAGCTGCAGTTGGCCAGTTCTCAAGACCTTTAACTGCACCTTTCCATCAGATCTGACAATGCTGATTCAGTCTAGCAGACGGGCTTCTTATAGATCACATTCCTCAAGTGCTGTCACTTTAATCTCTGACTATAGACCACAGAAGAGAGAAGGTAGAATTTGCATAAAGGGTTTGTCCTGTTTGTCCTGACATCATACTCCACATTAAACCTCTTAGACAAGAAACTAGTTGTGGAGATCCAGCCAGGGGATGTACTGTGATTTTAAAATTACTATGGCAGAATTACAATGTCACGTTGAGTGGCTGTAATGAGTGCATGAAGATGAGGAGTACAGACTAAACAGTCTAGTAATGAATCAAGTATTACCAAATCCTTTTAGAGCAATTACTAATTATTTGGATCAGTATTCTAAAGTGAAAAGCATGAAAACTCCCTAATTTTGGCTAAAGTCATTGTAAGCTTTGTAAGGTTTTGGAGAGTAATGACTCGCAAGTGTTTCTATCCTTCTAAAGGAATGTCTAATTATTTGGATCAGTATTAAAAAGTAAAGATCATGTTAACCCACTAGTAATGACTCTATGTGTTACCAAATCCATTGGAAGGAATTACAACCCAAAACCTAACAGTAAACCCTAACCCTATAGTAAGTACATGTTGTCAAGTAATATTACTCAGCATTTAAATATATAATTACACTGTAACAATGACACCTTAAAATTAAGTGTAACTCTTTATTTGAAGGTGTCCATGTTGTAGTGTAATTATACATTTAAGTACTGAGTAATAATAATTAACTAAATGCATTTAGGAATAGGGGTTGGTTTAGGGTTAGTTGCATGTAATTATGCATGATTTAGAGTTATTACAACAGTAACTACATGTAATGTGTAACAAGCACTGATCAACTAATCAACCAATCACATGGCAGTTGCTTCAATGCATTTAGGGGTGTGGTCCTGGTCAAGACAATCTCCTGAACTCCAAACTGAATGTCAGAATGGGAAAGAAAGGTGATTTAAGCAATTTTGAGCATGGCATGGTTGTTGGTGCCAGACGGGCCGGTTTGAGTATTTCACAATCTGCTCAGTTACTGGGATTTTCACGCACAACCATTTCTAGGGTTTACAAAGAATGTTGTGAAAAGGGAAAAACATCCAGTATGCGGCAGTCCTGTGGGCGAAAATGCCTTGTTGATGCTAGAGGTCAGAGGAGAATGGGCCGACTGATAGAAGCTGATAGAAGAGCAACTTTGACTGAAATAACCACTCGTTACAACCGAGGTATGCAGCAAAGCATTTGTGAAGCCACAACACGCACAACCTTGAGGCGGATGGGCTACAACAGCAGAAGACCCCACCGGGTACCACTCATCTCCACTACAAATAGGAAAACGAGGCTACAATTTGCACAAGCTCACCAAAATTGGACAGTTGAAGACTGGAAAAATGTTGCCTGGTCTGATGAGTCTTGATTTCTGTTGAGACATACAGATGGTAGAGTCAGAATTTGGCGTAAACAGAATTAGAACATGGATCCATCATGCCTTGTTACCACTATGCAGGCTGGTGGTGGTGGTGTAATGGTGTGGGGGATGTTTTCTTAACACACTTTAGGCCCCTTAGTGCCAATTGGGCATTGTTTAAATTCCACGGCCTACCTGAGCATTGTTTCTGACCATGTCCATCCCTTTATGACCACCATGTACCCATCCTCTGATGGCTACTTCCAGCAGGATAATGCACCATGTCACAAAGCACAAAGCAAATTGGTTTCTTGAACATAACAATGAGTTCACTGTACTAAAATGGCTCCCACAGTCACCAGATCTCAACCCAATAGAGCATCTTTGGGATGTGGTGGAACAGGAGCTTCGTGCCCTGGATGTGCATCCCACAAATCTCCATCAACTGCAAGATGCTATCCTATCAATATGGGCCAACATTCAGCACCTTGTTGAATCAATGCCACATAGAATTAAGGCAGTTCTGAAGGCGAAAGGGGGTCAAACACAGTATTAGTATGGTGTTCCTAATAATCCTTTAAGTGAGTGTATTTTATAACATTATAAATGTCTTTACTGTCACTTTCGATCAATTTAATGAATCCTTGCTGAGTAAAAGTATATATTTTTTTATTCTTTATAATATAAAGTGTTGGCCAAAATTATTAGAACGCCTGACAGATCTGAAAATATTTACATTTTACAGTACATCATTTTCAATGTTCCAGCAGATTCCTTCCGTCACAGGTGGTTCCGGCAATAGTTAGAAGAATGTTTTGGGTCATTGTCCTCTTGGAAAATAAACCCAGGCCCAATAAGGCGACTCCCAAATGCCAAGTGTTCTAATAATTTTGGCCACCACTGTAATTCTGTCACGTCAACTCTCTGAGAGATTGGCATGGTAATGGACGTGGCAATGTTAATGTATTTGGTCTTGGTCGAATAGATCAGCTACTCTGCTGCTGGTGCAGAGAAAGTACAGAGACTTGCTACTGCCAATACATTCACAGACATGCTGCTGTGAGCATATAAGACATGCTGCTGCTCCATATATAACATACATGGAATAACCCCGTAGCAGATCTATACAGGTGGAGCTGGGGAAGGCGAAGGGTTTCTGAAAGCACACTGCAGACTGCTAACAGCAAACAATGCCAAGTATTTGAATGTTGGAGCAGCAAGCTCACTGATGCCACAACAACCAATCAGCTGTGCTATGTAGATAATGATGTGATCATTATAAATTGAGTTAAGGACCTATCAGCCTGCGCCATCTAGAGTTTCATGACAGAATTTGTATTTGTACTGAAAAACAGCACTTTTGCTTTTTGATATTGCTTAAGTGTCGACATATCCAATTGCCTGTGGTGTGTTTTGAAATGCATACTGCTAATAAGAAACATGGGCATTCACCACTGGAAATATAATCATAATGCTGTTCTAGGTATTATAATATGTGTCACTGAAGATGTGAAATGGCTGTTAATGTATGAGTATCTAAAGAAGCTCCCTGCAGAGGCAGCCGACACCAGCTGTGCAGCACTGAACACCAACTCTACTTATGGCATTTTAATGCTTAAATGCACTGCTTTGAATCCATCTAGCCATGCATAGCAAATAAGCAGCAAAATACAATTACTTCTAGTTTAGGATGCTTTTCTTTCATCTATGCTGCTCCTTTTATGAACATCTGATTTTATCACTCAAAGGTCAAGTGGGTCTTTGTTTGAATATAAAACATTCTGCACTTTTGTAATATTCAGTAGTCCCCCCCTCCCCCATTAACTCCAGGACAAGGAAACCAAAGGGAAAAATCCAAAGCCATCTTCAGCATAAACCCAATCACCCTCTGACCCCTGGGGGTCCCAATCTTCTTCAAATTGTTAGATTACTTCACCTTATTCAGACATTGTAAAACATCTAAGAAGACAATGGCCAAATCTGCTGGACTTTTAACAATTTCTGCACTGATTTGGAGGACAAAATAAGAAAATGTATGAACATATTTAGCAAAATAAGCTAAAAAAAAAAAAAGCAAGCAAACAAACAGTGACAAGGGACATCAAAGCACTTAGTTTACCCCAATCTAGAAGAGAGCAAAATAGGTTTCTGAAAGTATGTCTGTCTTCATGTCTGTATCATTCTCATTGAAATCAACAAACTTTCAGACTACTCTTATGCAGTGTAAAGTCTAATTTAGAATTTTATAGAAGTCTATATTCCCAGTACGATCATATTAATATTTGTACATAATGATATATTTGGATACATATGCTGAAACTCACAATATATACATATTGACAGCATCTAAAACGTCAAATATAAAGCATTTGTATTATTATTTGTATTTTGAGCAAAGTAATCATGATTATATGTTTAAGCATTATTGTACAGCCCTAATGTTCGACTTTTTCATTTAGTTTTTTAGGTTTCTAACAAGGTAGACAAGGTCAATATTTTTATGTATGTATATTATAAAAAATACAATTAAATTTTACACATATATAAAATTATTTTAGATATTATTTATTGTGCATATATATATATATATATATATATATATATATATATATATATATATATATATATATATATATATATACATACAGTGAGGAATATAAGTATTTGAACACCCTGCTATTTTGCAAGTTCTCCCACTTGGAAATCATGGAGGGGTCTGAAATTGTCATCGTAGGTGCATGTCCACTGTGAGAGACATAATCTAAAAAAAAAATCCAGCTGCAAATAAGTATTTGAACACCTGTCTATCAGCTAGAATTCTGACCCTCAAAGACCTGTTAGTCTGCCTTTAAAATGTCCACCTCCACTCCATTTATTATCCTAAATTAGATGCACCTGTTTGAGGTCGTTAGCTCCATAAAGACACCTGTCCACCCCATACAATCAGTAAGAATCCAACTACTAACATGGCCAAGACCAAAGAGCTGTCCAAAGATACTAGAGACAAAATTGTACACCTCCACAAGGCTGGAAAGGGCTACCAGGAAATTGCCAAGCAGCTTGGTGAAAAAAGGTCCACTGTTGGAGCAATCATTAGAAAATGGAAGAAGCTAAACATGAATGTCAATCTCCCTCGGACTGGAGCGTGTGTGTGTGTGTACTTTTTTTCATTTTGGGTGGTGGGGAGGGCAAATTAAATATCAACGAAATTTTCATAAAAGTGATGAAAATCCTCAAAATGAGGTGAATGTAGTCAAACAGAAAAGAACAAAACTGATAAAATGTCAAATTAAGTAAATGTTAAATAAATGTTATGTCATTGAACATTTTAAATTAATAATATTGATTAAACACTATACAAATCATTAACTATCATCAACTAATTCCATGAATTTAATTTAAAATATATATTTTTCTACAATGTGCTTTTGGTCCTTCCTTGAACCCAACAGATTTATCTTCCATCTAAAAGTCCAAAGAAGCTCCCCAGGACACCTCCTGTCTGTCCTTGCTCAGATCTATCCTGCTCAGTAGCACATAAAAAAAGCCAAAAAGAAAAACTTTTTATGATAGACTGCCTCACACTGTTCCACTTAAGTCCTGCTTAGTTGGTGTTATAGATGCACAAATGCATTAGTCTGATGTGTGCTGTTTTCCCAGAAATGCACTCCAAACCTACGGAACACTTTCAGCATGAGGAAAACAGTCATGCTGAGCAATGTGCTTTTTGGGTACAAAAAAATAAAAATGTTCAAAAGTTAAATACGTTCCCCAGTCACTCCGAATACACTTCCCTTGAATGCACATATTATAAATTGTCCAATTAATGGTGACTCTATTTTTATTATTTTAAGAGCATTTTTTCGAGAAACAAACATCAATAAATAAAAACTCTTCTAGGTGAAAATAAAATGTGCTGATATAAAAATGTTTAGACAATACATTCTTAGTGTGTGTCACCAAGTTAAGAAGAAGTCAGACACTCAACACAGCTGTACATTTGGGCCAGAAAACCCAGCTGTACATTTCTACCAATTTAAGTTGAACAACCTTGCACTGCGCTTACAGTACACTTCAAACTTTCTCCCACAGATGTGAGGCTTGTCAGACTGTCTCAGTACTGCTCTGGGCAGGTTGCACTTCTGAGGCTAAACATCACATGGGATATTCTTCAGACACCATTATGCCACAGCTATGGGAATCGTTCCATTCAAAAGTCTGTGTTACTATCTGCACGTTATCAAAAATTGAACGTGTGCGTGATGTGAGCCTCTGTCTCCTGCACGCCAGCACCCAGGGCTGTCTTTGATCAATTATTTGAGATTTGCTAGGTCCCCTTTGAGTGCGGATCAGTGTGTTTGCTGGAAGCGTGATGTTAAAGTTGTTTAATTACTGAATTGTTTGTGTGAGAGGCATGCTCGCTGGTGCATTTGTGTACTGAAACAGTGTTTACACAGCTTTACCTCAGCAAAACAATTTACTAGCGAGTCATTTATCACAGATTATTTGAATGAAGTTTCTTAATGGCTTCTCATAAGGATTAGCTGCAGAATTTGCACTAAATACTTTAGATGTTTTTCCTGGCTGTTAAAAGACAATGTGAAAGGACATGGACATTTTCTGGGAGAATGACAAAAAGTAATGGATTTTCGATAGATAGATAGATAGATAGATAGATAGATAGATAGATAGATAGATAGATAGATAGATAGATAGATAGATAGATAGATAGATAGATAGATAGATAGATAGATATTTTTAATGCGTTAAACTGGAAAATAATCACATGCATTAAAGCAGCACTAGGTAACTTTTGCTCTCGGGGTCCCTCTACAGTTGGGAAACAGTATTGTCCTCTACTACTGTCGTAAACTCTGTCATCCTACATCAGGGGATGCATAGCATGTGCATTTGTTGACATAACAACTATGATAGCCCTGAACACTGCAGTTGTTCACATGCAGGTGTTCTGCTTGCGTCGTGCGTGAAATGTCTTCATCCCAGGTACAGTGGCATATGTTTCAGCATGTCATATGAATATAATTTCATGGGTTTTATTTTTTTTTTCAAACGCCAAATGATCGCGATGCTCATGTTTACAAGCCAGCGTCATTATAGTAGTCTTGGTTACCGTTTTACAGAATCTATATGATACTTCAATTCAATGTTTGAGTGGTAGGTAATAACCATATATCGTCAATATAATATCAAGCTACCATAGATGAATCTTCAAATTTGAAAAGTCGATTTGCATTATAGCTTGAGGCAAGGCAAATAAACAAATATCACAGACATGTTAGGTATTGTAGGAGTAGGAAAATAGTGTGGCCCCTTTAAGAGCGTTCACCCCCAGTTGGAGCGCCTGCGTTCTGTGTGTGTGTGTGTGTGTGTGTGTGTGTGTGTGTGTGTGTGTGTGTGTGTGTGTGTGTGTGTGTGTGTGTGTGTGTGTGTGTGTGTGTGTGTGTGTGTGTGTGTGTGTGCGTGCGTGAGTGTGTGTGTGTGTGTGTGTGTGTGTGTGTGTGTGTGTGTGTGAACACTGCGCCTCGAGCTCCCATGTGTGCGGATTATTTTCTGTCTTCTGTTGCAAACATTCATTTATTTTTGTTTTGTTGGGTAATGCTGTGGACGGAAGTGGAGTTTGTGCCGGACTCTTGTGGGGGGTTCCGCGGGGAATAAAGTGCGGGCTATTTGATGTCAATCGCCTCCGTGTTTGCATCAACTCCAGTTGCGTTGAGTGAGCTATCCGTATTTTTCACCCGGACACACGCGTTACAGTATCCTAAAATATGATTTTGAACGTCTTATGTATTTACTTGCGAGAATGTAGCCCCTACCAAACTTGTACACGCCGTTTAGACATAGGCTTACATAGGCTAACCCTAACCCTCGCACGTCCGAATTTAAGGAAGTGACGTATATGCCGTAAAGCAGTCGAATTTTGTAGTTCTTTTTTTTCTCGGGTTACTACCCGAAACCCTTTAAAAGTACGATTAAAAACGATACAGACCCCGTCAGGCTATTGTCAGGGTTGGTGAAGGGAAGGAGCGAGGACTCAAGGATGCAGAGGAAAGGGCTTTTTAATGATAATAATAAAACAAAAAACAAGACAAAACAAAACTACCCCGAGGGGGAAAAACAGACTTGACTTTTCTTGGCTTGACTTGACTTGACTTGACTTGAAGGGGAAGCAGGGAAACATGAGGTAAATACGACGACGATTCAGCACTGGACTGCAAACACAAGGATATTAAATAGGGAACAAACAAAGGAGGGTAACGAGGGAAGACATGTGGGGCAAATGAACCAATAATCAGGAAACAAGGTGGGCGGGGTTAGACAATGGACACGAGCACATGGCACAAAGAAACACTTAACAAGACATGTGCTCACACCAAACATGACATGAACATGCAACTAATGAGAACTCATCAGCTGCATGTTCACACAAAACATGACAACATGACGTAGCACGTAGCCAGTGAAAAAACACCAACCACGTGCTACACAACATAAGACAAAACATGAAAGCACACGGCCGATGAAAACATGAACCGTGTGCTACACAGAACACACAGACAGAAGAGCACACGCTCACATGACAAAACAAACACACGGAGCATGAATGTCCGAATCCCAACACAAAACTGAAACCCAAACTAGACCGAAGTGCTGGGATCCGAACACCACGCCCCGCACACAAAACACAAGGACAGAAGAGCACGCAGCTTGAGCATGCTCAAAGCTGTGCGCTCACACAAGACAAACAATACAGGAGTGTCAGGGCTCTGTCACAAACCAAGAGTAAACTAGACCGAAGTGACAGAACCCTGACAGCTATGGCAGACGTGCCATTCAACCTATTGTAAGTCGATGTATCATCACAAGAGTCTTGAAAATATATTATGAAGGTTGAAAAGTTACCTAGTGCTGCTTTAAGATTTAAAAAAATCTACATATATTATACTCAGTATGCTATGCAATATATGTTTCCTAACTGTAACCCTAATCTGAAAATTAGACACAATATGATATAATTCTCATCTAATTAAACCCCTTGTGCCTAGACATTACATTAACACAGTGTCCATTAGGTAACGTGATATTCACTGGTTTAACAAATGCCCTCTGTTCCCATTTTCTCAAACAACAGACCAGGCCTATGCAGCAAATTACTGAATCACGCCCCTAAAGCCTCTCCTCCCCCTCAGGAGCCCAGGTGAGGTGGTTAATTCAGTCCCCTGGGAAGTTTCAAACGGTGTATCAAGGTTGTTTTCTCCTTAATTTGAGAAGAAACACTTGCCAAGATAACAGGCAAAGCGAAGGCTCTAAAGAAATTTATGCTGCATTAGCGCATCAGCGTGGCGCTTCACAAATTGTTGCTTTTAACCCTGAAGTGCTGTTCTACACAACCTGAATCTGTCCATTCATATTTAAACTCCTGCAGTGCATCACTCAATGATTGAGTTGTAGCACTCACAGAGGAGGCAGAATGGGAGGAGCCGAATAGATTGCGATAGACCTCGCTCCTCTGAGAGTGTGCTCATTTCAAAGAACGTCTCATTTAAAATTTGTCAGATTGTCATCTGTGGTGGCATGGGAGATACAGAGGAGACGAGGATGGTACCTGCTGGGGCCCAGATTAAAAGCATGACAGATAACCATGTGCTTATACAGAGCTCTCGCTGAGAGATGTGCCGCATCCCAGTTCAGCAGGTCAGTGCAAGTACAGGGGCAATCTCTTTAACAAGAGCAAAACACTTCTTTGCCAGATGAATTATTGATGTGTCTCCCTGACTGAGGCCAAAGTCCAGTCACTAACTACTCACAACAGTCATTTGTGGGGAAATCGAGTGGCTAAGTTTCCAAATGATGGTTTCTAACCTGTGAGATTTTAATTAGGTATGAGTATGAATTGATAGCAATGATCGATAATAAAAACTTCCAAACGTTTCAGACCAATCAAAATATAGTACAACCTTACACAAAGGGCACTATTTTTATTCTGCGACTAGTTGCATGACATTTTCAACAGTCCACTGATGTCATTCATCAACACTGTAGTTTATGGGTCTCCGGTTCCAGGAACTTTCAGGAATTCTTGCGACCCTACACGTGTAACAGAATTGAGCTACACACTTTAGGATATAACAGGTGGCAAAAAAAGTCTACTAATATACTTCAGTCTGTAATAAAAAAAAAAATAAAGTATTTAATATAAAAAAGAAGCCCCAGGCATCTTTTAAATGAACATTATATAGGTTCCTTTGCAACCTTTTAGTGGT
The DNA here is from genome assembly GCA_023566225.1 of Romanogobio albipinnatus. Lineage (NCBI taxonomy): Eukaryota > Metazoa > Chordata > Actinopteri > Cypriniformes > Gobionidae > Romanogobio > Romanogobio albipinnatus. Next base: position 19,069,209 of record CM042249.1, on the reverse strand, counting down.
TCAAAAATGTGGAGTGACAGAAGCTTTTCTGAGTGCAGCTTTGAATAATGTGTCTTTAGACCCCTGTGTTTTGCTCCATTCTGTTGCACTCAGTCTAGCTTTTAATATAATTGAAAGCTTGCATCTTATCTCCACTGTTATATCTTAATGCAAACGGCCTCTTACACAAAGTTCACTTTTGTGTCCATTGTAGACATTTCACATAATATTTTAAATATACCCAGTGCATTTAAAGGGTACATAACACATTTCTGTCAGTCTCATGTTAAACTTGAGTACCTATAGAGTAGTATTGCATCCTTTATATCTCCGAAAAAGTCTTTGGTTTTATCATATTTCTAAAAGAGAAAAACGCTGTACCGATTCATTCTGAAAACAGCGGAGCTTGTGCAGGCGTGCAGTGGGCGGAGCTAAAGAGTCACAAGCACACAGACACGCACAAAATACATCATGGCATTATCCCTGAATAACTTTCGATTCACTACACGTTCGTGTTGTTGCATTATATGCACTTACATGTCAATTACCATAAAAACAGAGACATTCGAAGCAGTTTCACTCATGAACAGGGAACAAACAAATACACTTGCACAACTCTGTTGCTGCTCTGGAAAATAAACTGCATCCACTGTTTCCTTAACGCTGGGTTATTTGGGAAGCTGAACAATGTTTTCTTTCCCTCACAACCAAAAACACACTTCTTTAGTGACATTGTTGATTTCGTGGTCTAAAAACAAAATGACAGCGCTGCCAACGGCTACCGTATCCGAACATTGATGGGCATGCTCTTGTTCTCTCTCTGGTTGATGTGTACACGCGCTCATCCAGGATAAGTGCCCATACAAGAAATTCCGTCCTTTATGACGTCATACATGGCCATACAGAAAAATAACGGTCCAAAACGTATTCGAATTCCGAAGGAGTGTATTTGGCACAGAAATACTTCGTCATATGTCCAACTTGTTTTTTGACATCTTGGCCATGTTTAGCATCAGAATTCAACACTTTAACAGTGTAAATATTGTAATGTATATTTTTGGGTTATATTTATGTATGTTTTTTGTGTGTGTGTGTGTGTGTGTGTGTGTGTGTGTGTGTGTTTGTTTTATTTATTATGAAAAATTGTTTGTACGGACCGAAATAAACAATATTCAATATTCAAAATAAGTCAGAATGCATGAAATTATGTGCCCCCCTTTCATTAGTATTAATTCTAGAGCAAGATGTGTGTGAGTGACAGGATAGAAGGTTTGCGTGAGTCCTAAAACAAAAGCACTTCCTCACTTCCCGTTCCATGCATTTACAAAGATCCCTGTACACTAAAGTGGAGGCACTAGCCTTTTAGCGTAGTTGTTCGGATACACAATATGACTGAACCATGCTTTCTTCTCAAGAAGGATGCTTGACGAGTATGTTTGTGGAAGAAAGAGAAGAAACAGGGCTAGAGAAGCTTTTATTGTCAAAACAATTCTTAAGTATGTCAGATCTGATAAGACTCATGAAAGCAATTTGTGCCTGTTGGGAGGCTGATACTTCAGCTCAGCATCTGTGCATGAAAAAAAAAAAAGCCATGTGTAAGGCATTTTTTAGGCAGCACTGGAAAATGAGGATGAGGAAATAATCAACAGTACAAAAAAAAAAAAACTAATATTGCAAAATATAAGAATGAATAAATGTGGGCAACAACGACACCGACAGCAGATAAAGTTTTGTCCATTTTTACATTATACGTGAAGGCAAATGAGCATATCATAAGTAGCAGTTTTTCTTGACTTCAAGTTCACTGCACAGTTAATTTGTTTTAATTAATTTAATATTCAGCTTCCCCATAAGAGTAATGCCGCCTGTGCTGCTTAGCACGAGGCAATCCATCATTTTAAAGTTGCTAAAGAAAAAACAAAGTTGGACCGTCAGCTTCATTTGACATGCAGTCACAACCCATTCTTTATTTTGTGGAGCAGAATGCCTCTTCCTGTATTTTATCTTTACTAGCGGTTTTAGAGTTGTATTAGTGCTTAATGCTTCTGTGTGATTAATTACCCAGCAGCCCAGCTCCATTAGAACATACAGCCTTTTGAAGTGCTGTGTGCTGCGCTCTTAACTGCTCGTGTTAAATGCAAATGCTGCTCATCAGCGGACTGGGAGATAATCAATTAGAATCTCTAGGGAAGGACTAAAATTACCTGCCACCTTTGCCATGTGGAGATATAGGTGCGCGAGAGGGGAATTTGTGAGCACAAGAAAAGAAACAAAGAGTATAATCGGTCAAAACTGGACAATTTAAAGGCACAGAGATCGCCGCTATTGCGGTTGATTGTAAAGTCGTTAATTAAATCTCCATAATTGGCAAAGCAAAAACATGACTTGTGAAGCACAGATGCTACAGTACAGTAGTCACCAACATCTTGCATTTTCACCAGCCCTTTGCATTTCAAGCTTTCTATAGATATATATAGACAAGTAGTAGCCTATACACTGAGTTCCGGTTCATTTATGAGATGCGTACCCTGTTGTGTTTTCTTTATTTTACAAAAGCATAGCATTTTGTTGTTGTTTTGAATTTACACAAAGTACATTAGTATAGTTTGGAATTATGTAGGGGTGAGCGGGGCACAACCTAACGCGGGGTTAGTTGTAACACACATGGTTTAAAACTTTTCACACATGCCAGCATAACGAAATTTAGGTTATTTACTAGTTGCCATATAAACATTATATAGAGAAACAATTGGAAAATCTTTGGAAGATATAACTGAACATTTATTTAACCATAAACGTGAAATTTTCATTTTATTTAAAATGAGACAAATCTGATATTATTTTAATCTTATATATGTTATTTAACAGTTGAGATAGTTCTTTAATGCTGATCTAACCAGCAGAAGACACGAGTCTGGGTTTAAATCCCATTTGTGCAGGTGGGGCATGTTGTAACACTGCATTACAATGAGCCCCTATTAGAACTATGCTTTTCTATTCTATACTTTTATGAATTCTACTGAGATACCATGAGAAAAAATGTGAATAAAGACAAGTCAAAGTTAAGAAAATTATTAATTATTATTATGTTTTTTACTATGCTGTATAGCTGCATTTTGCGGTGTTTGTTGTCAAACTCAAAAATGTGTGAATTTTTTATTATTAAAAAATGCCATAATTTTATTATTAACAAAGCATTTTAGTTTGTCTTGGATATTTTTGATTAGATCAGTTAACATTTTAAGCTGTTATATGCTTTTGTTACAATGTTTCCCTCACATTACAATGTACATACTATGGGGCATGTTGTCAAATTTCACTTCCATTCTTTCAGGGTAAATAAAGAAAAAAGTATACACTGTATTAATGAAACAAAACAAAAAAAACATAATTGTACTAGACGTGTTAATCTGGGAAAAAGAAATACTCTGAATCCCAAGTGAATTTACAGAAATGGAGAAAGTCAAAAAGTGTTAGGTTGTGCCCCGTTCTCCCCTATTACTCTTGTCTGTATGACCAAAAATTACAGAACATTTTAAGCTGTTTCCGCTTTTATCATGTCTAGGGTTAAGGTTAAGTGAATGTTTGGATTTCCTAGCCGACATACTGTAATTACCACAAGGACCGGCCATTGACTTTGCCACTGTGGAGGGTTTTTTTTCTGCAGCTAACCTACTATTAAAATCTTGGTCGACTAAGCCTCGTCGTCTAACATGTAATGTGCATCCCTATCTAATTCTAAGATATTTTATCAGGTATCTGAACAGCAGGCTTCTTAGGCTATAGCAAAGCCTGCTCACTTTATCTCAGTTTAGATCGCCCTGTCCTTAATAATTGCCACAAGTGCCAGGCTCAACCTAATGCCAGCCATTCTCTACTTTTATTCCCCTCTAAAGACAACCTCTTGTACCCCAACACACTCCTTAGATGGAGAGGGAGGGGAGGTGGGGACTGGAGGAAAGGAAAAAAGGGGCAAGGGCTTGGGTGACTGATCCTGCTCAATCACTTTATACCCTTTTATTTCATTTTTTTTTATTTATTTATTTTTCAGCACTCAGCTCTGTGTGTGGATTCTCTATTATGGATTCCCTTTGCTCCCAGTTCCTCAGAAGGAGAGCTAGCTTTAGCCGCACTCGCCTTTGCTCTTCTCCCCAACAACTTGTTCCTGGAAAGGGCATGAAAAAAGGGGTGAGAAAAAGTAGGTTGGGCATCAGCCCCGCTCAATCACTCTCCTCTTTCTTCACTGCAATCACAGTTCTGTTCCCTCTTCATAGTTCCCTCTTCACTCTTCACAGTTCCCTGATCTGTGTGCGGCCTTCTCCTATCATAGGGCCCATGCCCCCTACTCCTTGGAGGGGGAGCTCAGGCAACCACACTCACCTTCTGCTCTATTCTCCAGGAACCATTCTCTTTTCTTTGTTCCTGGAAAGGGCATAGACGATTTAGGAGCGGCCTGAACCTGATGAGGGATATACTTCCCAAAGGTGGCCAACTGCGTTCTCGCCTTTCTAATCTTGTCCACAACTGTCTCGACAGCAGTGCCAAATACTCCTGAGGGTGAGACAGGGGCAGAATATTGACTCAATGCATCTCATCATGGTAAGGGAACTGCTCAACCCAATGTCCTACAATGAGTGGTGTGCTCAGCAGAGCATATATCCAGAACCGTTCTCCCTTCTCTGCATGACATCCACACCAGGCGATGCAGAGCCAGGACTGTCACCCACCCTGGAAACTTCCTGTACAACCTGCTGCATTCACGCAGAAACTTCCGCAGCCTGATGGCTAAAACGGAGAGGCTTAAGAGGACCTTTAATATATTCAAGAGGAATATATATACTATATATATATATTATATATAGTATATATATATATATATATATATATATATTGTTGCAAGCAGCGAGGCGAGGGACCTCATCTCGCTCTCAACAAACAATTCACGTGCGCAAAATAAAATTATATTCATAAAATACATTTCACAAATGCAAAACACAATTTGTAGATTTACAACTGTGCACAAAAACTTTTGAATGTTTAAAATGTACAAGTTCATCCTGTAATGTGAATGTGCAAATCGTCATTCACATGTGAATTGCCTTGGATTTGTGTGTGTGTGTGTGTTTTTGAGACTTACCTGGCAGCGCTCTCCTCCCACCCGGATCCATCGTACTCTTTAGCCAATCAGATTTAAGATTCAATCGGCCAATCATAATCGCGTGATTGAACACCTGGGTGTTACGTCATCAGCTTAGAAATAGTTAGAAATCATGGCTAAGCAGCAGAGGTATGTGCAGTTTGATCGGTTCATTTTTGTGTTTACTGAAACTAAGAAGTTAGAGATCAGTTGAAGCGATAGTTTATTAACTGGTGTGTGAAAATAAATGTATTTTTAAGTAGCCTATTAATGGATTCTTATCTTTACTTCATAAAGAATTATTCATATGCATACCATACAATGTTAGGATTTTAGATTCATAAATTCCATAGGAAGCATAATGGTTTAAATGATGAGAGATGGTGTATATGAATAGACGATTGTGAAAATTTTTGAAATATTTTCATGTGGTCTTGTACTATTATTTGATTGGTTGGTTGGTTGATTGATTGATTGATTGATTGATTGATTGATTGATTGATTGATTGATTGATTGATTGATTGATTGATTGATTGATTGATTGATTGATTGATTGATTGATTGATTGATTGATTGATTGATTGATTGATTGATTGGCAGTGTGTTCGTACCTGCATGTCATGTCCACCACACATTCAACTGATGATGATAATTTATGTTATGAAGTGCATACATTGGAGACCATGTACGTTTCACCTCTGCTTTGTTTTAAGCTGCATATATATGCATTTTTATTGTTTCAGATTCCCAAGACAGATGATGTATGAAGTTGCAGAGACAACCAGTACCTTGACCTTATCATTCCTACTGTAATTCTTTCAAAACAGTCATGTTGCATCCATCCATTTTGACTGTTGTTTCAAAAAGCGGTTGAAAGTCATGCATTGTTACTGTATTAATGTACACACTCAAGGAATAAAGCCTTGCCATGCATTATTAAACGTTCTTGTTTTATGTCAGAATTAAAGTATTCAAAGACATTTGCTACAGTTGATGTATACGTTTTATTAATTTGAAAGTTTCTTAATCCTTTGGGAATAAAACCTATATGAAAGGACTTGGCCATGATTAAAGAGATAGTTCACCCAAAAATGACAATTTTGTCCATTTAGCCACCCTCAAGTTGTTCCAAACCTGTATAAATGTATTTGTTCTGCTGAACACAAAAGAGGATATTTGGAAAAAAAAAATTGTAACCAAGCAGATCTCGGCAGCCATTGACTAACATAGTTGGGGGAATACTATCAATGGCTGCCGAGATCTGCTTTGTTACAAACATTCTTCCGAATATCCTCCTTTTTTCTTACAGGTTTTAAAACAACTTGAGGGTGATTAAATGATGAACTGACAATCTCAAGTATGAAGAAGCACAACATGTAGTACAGAGAAATTATATATAGTATATATTAGGGCTGTCAAAAGATTAATCACGATTAATCACATCCAAAATAAAAGTTTGTGTTTACATAATATATTTTGTGTGTACTCTGTATAATTATTATGTTTATATAAATATTCATGTATATATTTAAGAAATATTTGCATGTATATACTGTATACATTTATATAATTTATATTATATATAAATATAAATATTTTATATATAAATATAATACATTTTTCTTAAATATATACATGCTTGTGTGTGTTTTTATATATAAATAATAATTATACACAGTTCACACACATATATTATGTAAACACAAACTTTTATTTTGGATGTGATTAATCGTGATTAATCTTTTGACAGCCCTAATATATACATATATATACATATACACACACATATATATATATATATATATATATATTTATATATATATATATATATATATATATAGAGAGAGAGAGAGAGAGAGAGAGAGAGAGAGAGAGAGAGAGAGAGAGAGAGAGAGAGAGAGAGAGAGAGAGAGAGAGAGAGAGAGAGAGAGAGTCAGCAGCATGTAGTACAAGAGGTGCAGACAGAGGAAGAGCAGGAAGCAGAAGATTAAGTGATGGTAAAATAATTTAATATAGTTTACTGAGTAATCTTAGTTGCATGATGTTAATTGCATCTTTTTCTGAGCAGCATAAAAACTGATTTTTTGCCAGGCAAAGTAAAATGAATGCTTCACAACATTGTCCTGTGACATTAAAAACCTTGAGATGACAATACAGCACAGAACATGAAAGTACATGTGTATTGAATAGATTAATACATTAATATAAAAAGAGAATATAATATAGACGAATATAAAGTATAAAAGAGAATAAAGAAACATTAATTTGTGACTGCTATCCAGATGTCACACCAAAGGTGTAATCCTGAAAAATACAGAGGAACAATAAGTGTGTAATAATAATTTAACACTGTATACTGTTGCACAAATGGCAAAATATCTTCATCACTAAACAATGAGTGCTCATAAAAAATATTGTTTCACTATGTAAATAACAATCTCGATGAGGACAGTGCTAAGTGGGAGCTATTGGCCACCCAGATGATTGTTTGCAATCATTTGTGTGATTGTAACTGAGAGAGATGTCTGTCTCTGTATCTGCAGCTAAAACACAACAAAACAAGTGTCATTTCCTCTTCATATGGGACATCTGATTACCACAGCAGTTGCCAGGGCTGGACTGGGGATAAAATTCGGCCCTGGCAAACCCAGCTCATCCGGCCCATGAGTTCCTCGTGAATGTTTTTGCTGGGGTTAGGGCCTTACATTGGAGTAAATAAATAAAACTAGGACAGGGACAAATAATGATGGATATTATTGAATTTACTGCAAATGCAGATATCAAACTTGATATTGCACTTTTGTCACACAGAAATGCACTTGACAGTAAAGCACTGACTTTGAGCTAGGATGCAATTTTGCATCCACCAATAAATTCTGTTGTGTAAAGTTGTTCCAAACCTGTATGACGCTGTCTCTTTTAACCGAGTTTAACTGTTGGCCAATTTTGGCCAAACCATGCTCCTCATTACCATGGGTATATGGTTTCTAAAATAAATAAATAAATAAATAATAAACTATTGAATTTGTAATTAAAAAAAATATTGTAAACATAGAAAATACAAAAACAGCCTCTATAAAAGTGATTTATATTGCGCAATATTTAATGTAGCCTATAATAATAGCAACATTTTTAATAAATACATTTGTGCCAATACACCATATTTCTTCACTGTTAGTAGCTGCAAGGTAAATTGTGGTTGTGCTAGGGTGAGAAGTTTGTAGTGTGTATTGCCATTTTCCAACAATTTACCTCGTTGTGTATGTATGCTCACGGCTGTTTTCAGCTGATTCACCAAAGAACCGTTATGTTACCATATCACACGATTGTATAAAACAAAATTCAGAGTCAAAGTGCCATTCATCACTTAATAGAGCAGCAGAAACGCAGAGCATGTTCGTCAGCGGCAGCGCGGATATTCACCTTTTGCAGTTTCATGCGCCCAAATCAACAAAAAAAAAATACAATAAAAAAAACAACAGCGCCTAATATGGACACAGTCTACGAATATGGAAGAAGGAAGGTCTCTCTCGCTGTGGCCTGTCAATTCAGAAGACAAACCAATGGGCCGCTGTCCCTGCATGATGGGCCAGTCCGTGGCAAAAAACCCCGAAATAAATAAATAAGTAAATAACCTTGTATCGGCCCCAAAGTGCGTCGGCCCACCGGGAAAATGCCCGGTATGCCAGATTACCAGTCCAGCCCTGGCAGTTGCTTACATCTGTTAATATTTAATAAACTTTTGCTTCAACTGATCTCTAACTTCTTAGTTTCAGTAAACACAGAAATGAACCGATCAAACTGCACATACTTCTGCTGCTTAGCCATGATCTCTAACTGTGGTCGAAAGCTGATGATGTAACACCCAGGTGGGTAAACACCCTCACGCGATAATGATTGGCCAATTGATAATATTAAATCTGATTGGCTAAAGAGTACGACTGATCCGGGTGGGATGAGAGCGCTGCCAGGAAAGTCTCAAAAACACACACACACACACACACACACACACACACACACAAATCCAAGGCAATTCACATGTGAATGACGATTTGCACATTCACATTTCAGGATGAACTTGTAAATTTTAAACATTTGAAAGTTTTTGTGCACAGTTGTAAATCTACAAATTGTGTTTTGCATTTGTGAAATGTATTTTATGAATATATAATTGTATTTTGCGCACGTGAATTGTTTTTTGTGCACGTGAATATGGTTTTATGCATGTGAAATTGGTTACACATGTGAGCATCTTGTTTTTTGCTTGAATTATTAATGAGTCTAATCTGTCTCCAAAATAAGAGGACATAATTAAACATTAATGTCAGCCGTATTTAAAGACCAAGAAGAAGTTGTCCTGGTGAAACCTCCAAACATTTTGTACCTCTGCAAAGCCCCAAATGTGCTCTTTACAGAACATCCAGACTTAAAACTGTGACATGTATAATGTCAGAGAAATTCATTAAAATATAATGTCCACTACAGTGGACAAAAGTCTATTCATATAATATTTTTAATCTTTGAAGATGTCACCGGAGAAAGGCAATTCACTAAATTCCGTTCCACCCAAGGCATTTGCCCATAACCCTACTCACGCAGAAGGGTGTCTAAAGAGTCAAGGGTTAAATGAATCACTGTGGCACTGTTGAATCATCTTGTGGCAGCAGTATATTTCTTTAATGATGTTCATGAGAGCTCTGACCCTGTGGCTCCATGTAGCAGCATGCTGATGATTTTCACAGTTCCTTCACTCTGATCTCTGGGAACAAAGACACCACAGTAACTGAAATATAGAGCCTACACACATTCCCATAAAGTTCCCACTGAATTCTTTCAGTTTCCTATTCTTCCACTCAATTCAGGTTGTTTGGTGTTATTTTGATAATCAGAAGTATCACTAGGCTCATTTTAGGAGGGATTCATCCCCTTTAAATTTCCACCCAGTCCCTCTAAAAAATAGTAAATAACTGCAATCTGTACACAAATTTGTGATCACCTCAGTCCCCTTTAAAACTCATATGAAAATAGCGGCAGGCTTTGGCTCCTCCCCGTTGCATCCAGTTCTTTAATCCGCAGTTGCACAGCGGGAACATCAAAAGCAGAGGACAAGGTGTGTGCTTTTATTGATAGATTATCATGGCACCTACATATGTGCAGTTTTTTGTCATAAATGGAGTTTACTTAGTGTTATGCAGGAGCAAGACATTTTCCCATCCACTGTAATAAATTTGGCTGCATTCACACCTCAATACACTACAGTTGTTTTCCTCTTCCGTATGTTGCACTGCCCAAGGCCAGTCCATACGTGCATTCTCCACATGGTAACTCCCTCTGGGCATGATGTGGCTTCCGCAGCGTCCCTCCGGGCACGCTTTCCCAGCGTTTTCCAATAAGTCTGCTGAGTGGGTTTTGCGGAACAGCAGTGTGACTCTCCCTGTGTGAATTTCCCCGCCCGCATCAGAACGGGGTCTGAGGGGCTCTCGCTGGGCGCTGTAAGTGAAAAAAAAAAAAAAAAACGTCTAAATAACAACTTTATCCAACTTGTTCTTGTCTTCCGTGTATGCCTCGGACGTGAACTCACAAAGAAATCACTATGTGCGAGAATATGACGCAGATCCGGTGTTCGGACACATGACCCAGAAGCGAGGAGAAGATTTGTTTACAAGCAGAGGAAGATGTGCCGTATCTAAGCTGTTGAATTCTACATTGATCGTGCTTTAGGTCTCGGCGTAGTGCTCAAAATGGGGCTAAAGTGTGCATTTCATGGATTCCCGAACGCTGGCTCTACGTCATATTCTCGCGCATGCGCCGTGGTGCTTCGTGAGTTCACGGCAGAGGCCAAAACGGAAGACATGAACAAATTGAATAAAGTCGTTATTTTGATTTTTTTTGGTGCACAAAAACTATTGTCGTCGCTTCGTAAAATTATTGTAGAGCCACTGTAGTGAGATGGACTTTGTAACAACGTTTTTAGTGCCTTTTATGGGTCTTGGGAGTGTGAATGTACTGAATGCCAATGGAGGCCTATCTGAGGTCTTTCTCAGCCATCAGCTTTCAACAAAAATATCTTCATTTGTGTTCCGAAGATGACCAGAGGTCTTGGTGGGTGGAGGGTGAGTAATTAATGACATATTTTTCATTTTTGGGTGAACTTTCCCTTTAAAATATATTGCTTCATAAACACCTAACAGGTATTTACGAGGTCTGTCTACAGCCATCACCTCATGCTTGATATCGAAGTGTCTTAGAGCTTGTTAAATCACACTTTAAAACAATTACACAAACATGTGTCTTAGAGTCTTGAGTAGACTCGCGAGTCAAACTTGCCTGACTTAAACTACCGTCCCTTTTGGTCAGGAGAAACAGGAAGTCCTTCGGCTGTTCACTGATTAATGAGGATATCAGCAGAGGTCACACAAAGCATGTGGCAGAATAATTGGTACAATCAAGCCAAGGTCTTGCTTACCTGAAACCGGCAGTAGCAGGATTTTTTTGCATAATGTCCCTATACTTGGCAAGTGATATTAATTAATTACTCATGAGGATATGGAGCGATAAAGAGAAGGGAGAAATTACCTGCCTGTGTGAGTCTGTCTACTGAGAGCTTTCACTCAATCAACCCTCTCTATCACTTAAAGACACAAAGACGAACCCATTATTCCCTCTAAACCAACAAACTGCTGAAAGGATAGTGCATCCAAAAACGTAAATAATATCTTTATCGCCCTTGCATCATCGCAAACTCATCTGCTGAATTTCACACTGCTATTTTCCAATGCTTTGATCATGGTTGTAAATGTAAAAAAGATAATAACGGGGAGATCACAAAAAAAAATTACCCCTATGAACAAGTTGTTTAGTGGATTAAAAAAAATGGTTACACTTTTTTACGGTGTCATTGTTACAGTGTAATTATAAATTTAAGTACTGATTAATCAGAGTGTCTATTTACACCAAGTGCAAATAGCGTGCCTTGTTGGCAAGTGCTATTCGCACTAGCTCCGCCTAACAATGTCTGGTTGGGCCAAACAACCTTTTGGATTTCAATGTCTTCAGTGGCGAAATAAGTAAAGCGTATGGCTAATAGATCTTGATTTTGATGCGATTGAAATGGGTTTGAATCTGCTTTTTGCAGTTTGTTCTTATGTCTTTTCGCATCACAAATCACACCAGAAATGCATTTACTTTAAAAAAAAATTAAGAATTTTTTCTAAATGTGGAAATAAAGTGCCTAACAAAATTAATAATAATAAAAGCATTTATTGGGTAGGGTACGGTGTAGGGAGGGCTTTTATTGTCCCATTAAGACAGCATCCATTTAATAATTTTAATAAATATAATCTTTACACTCTATGTTATTATTGCATCCTGTTAATGTACAACAATACTGATGTGCAAATAATATGTATCTGTCAAAATAAAGTATAAATTACATGTAATTACTATTTACACATATTAGAGAAAAAAACGCTACTTTTATATGGTGTAAATAGAATATATCAACTTAGTATGCTATTTAACTTAGTAAATAGCATCTACAGCTATTTGCAATTAGTGTAAATATAATCGCTAAGAAAATGTTATTTTCACTTAGTGTAAATAGTTGCTATTAACACTTGGTGTAAATAGCATCTATCACTATTTGCACTTGGTGTAAATAACATCCATTGTACTTACTATAGGGTTAGTATAGGATTAAGGTCTGGTTTATGGTTAGTTGTATGTAATTATGCATAATTTACTGTTATTACTATGGTAAGTACATGTAACATATGTAACAAGGACACTGTAAAATAAAGTGTTACCAAAAATATAAAGTCCAATGGTAACTCTTTAGTATGGGGACCACATATTCATTATTAACTATGGCTTTTGCCTCAATAAACTCCTAATTTACTGCTTAGTAGTTAGTAGGGGTGGTGAAAAAAATCGATTATCGATTAATCGCGAGTATGTTATGGACGAGCATGAATCGATCATTAAATTTTCAAAAATCGATTTTTTTATTTATCCAAACCTGACTCTGCCACCGTGTGTGTGTGTGTGTGTGTGTGTGTGTGTGTGTGTTCATTAGATGAATGTAAATCTGTCGTTAATGCTGAGATGATTCTGAGGGAACACTCTAGAAATCCTCCCGCCTCGCCTCCTCTGGAGCTCAGGCACATTAGCATTAGCGCGTTAGCACGGCTCAGATTTGCGCACAAACACCGAATAAACGCCTTCAATCCGCAGATTTATGAGCGCTTCAGATGAGCGAGCGCGACACACATCGACGCGCACATTCGCGGGAATTAAGGCGATCCTGAGGACGCGATGAGCGGATCTCACACACACACACACACAGCCGGACTGATGCTGGAAACACACCGCCGCTCCGCTGCACCGACCCGCGGCTCCCGCTCACGGAACCGAACGGGCCTCGACACTCCTCCGACACGAACCCGTTTTTCTTCTGTCGTTTTTTCCCCTTTTGTCTTTCTCACGTCAGGAAACGAACGAGAGGAGCTCGAGCGTTCCACGCGTTCCCGCCCCCCTCACGCGCGCACCGCATCCATCACTCTTGACATTTTGTCACTGTGTTCTACAGTACAGTATATAAGCTGAAGCTACAGTAAGTTGTTCAAAAATGTTCATTTTGTCTTCTTAATGATTAAATTGGACAATTTTCTTCTAGAAAGACAAGGTGTTTGGAGAAAAAACTTCTTCTTTACCTTGACATGTTTCGACTGCAACCTGCAGTCTTCCTCCACCTGAACACGTTGTCTTTCTTGAAGAAAATTGTCCAATTTCTACAGTATGTTGGTTCTGATCTACTTCCTAAAGGAAATAAGCCTTTCATTTATTTGTTATTGTTTAGTTCAACTTGATGAGTCACAACACAATGTGATGTATTCATTTCTGTGTAACTACACGACACTACACGACAAGTGCTTTGAGTTGTTGTTACTCAATAAAAGAGTTAAGTAATTCAGTAGCTGACTTTTTTTTATACTGCAATCACTTTGTAGTGTATTTTCGTTTACTGTTGTGAAATGGAAAATCAATAATCGCTAATCGAGAATCGTTAATAATCGAAAATCGACTGTAATCGAATCGGGACTTCAATAATCGTAATCGAATCGAATCGGGAAATCAGACAGATTAACCACCCCTAGTAGTTAGTACTGAATTTTTAGTAGTGTTAAAGATATTAAGGCATGTAGAATAAGGTCATGCAGAATAAGGCATTATATGTTCTTTATAAGTACTAATAAACAGCCAATATCCAAGTATGCATGCTAATAAGCAACTAGTTGATAGCGAGAATTGAAACCTAAAATAAAGTGTTACCAGTCCAACAAATGTAGTCTGATTTAAAAAAAAAATAAAAAAAAAAAAATAATAATAATAATAATAATAATAATAATAATAATAATAATGGTTCTTATGAACTAATTCTGTTTAGTGATTCAAAATCACACCGAGCACCCAGAGGACTAAGGCCTGGAACACACTACACGATTTTCAAAACTTAATCGATTTTAAAACTGTGGGAGACCACAGACATAAGGGCAGTTTCAACCAATTTTTAGGATTATAATCCTCTGAATGCACACACTAGAAGATTTGTCCGGACAAATGAATCATGTAATGATGTATTAACATTGATTGTAGTAACATCGATTGTAACATTTTCACAGTGAGACGAGATCTCACAGAGACTTGCGAGATCAAATGTGACTTGAGAGGAAACACAGTTCGAGGACGATTATCAGCTGGTTCTCCTGACATGAGTTTTGTTTTACGGGAAGAAAAACAAAGGAGAAAAAAAGAATATGAGTGATCTTCTTTCTCAACACTCCACTTTCTTGCATATTTGTGGCTGCCAAGTTTCTGCTAATGTAACCCCTCCTGTTCGAACCGCCCCGCTCCAAGCGGGACTCGAACCCGGGTCCGCCGGCATGAGAGTCGGACGCTCTAACAAGGAGGCTAAAGGCTGCAACCTCTAGCGTCAGTCGCTAGAGCGTCTCTTGAGATCAGAGGAGTGAGGTTTACTCGCACAGCAACTACTAGCTGGCCTCCGTTACACTCACCCCCCTAAACCTCACTCCCATCCGGGTCACGGCACCAATGTAACCCCTCCTGTTCGAACCGCCCCGCTCCAAGCGGGACTCGAACCCGGGTCCGCCGGCATGAGAGTCGGACGCTCTAACAAGGAGGCTAAAGACTGCAACCTCTAGCGTCAGTCGCTAGAGCGTCTCTTGAGATCAGAGGAGTGAGGTTTACTCGCACAGCAACTACTAGCTGGCCTCCGTTACACTAAGGAAGCACACAACATCCAGTTGGTGAAGCTTGCTCTCTCTATCGCAGGTAACCCGTCAGAGGCAGCCCGATCAAGAGTTGTAAATATCAAACATGTTTGATATTTATGATTTGGGATAGTAAGGGCTCTGACGTGATCGGGAGCAGTAAAATAATCGTAATGACACCACACAATTGAGGATTTTTTTAGGACAAAAAGTCATTTGCAACAAGCATTGAATCGGAAAACGCCCCTGTTCACATTTGAATCAGGCTGACAAATCCTTACTGAATCAGTCAGAGTGGTTACTGAATCAACATCATTATTCAGATCGATTATTTGGATCGAAACGGTACTATATATATAGCTGAAACAGAATACCCAAATTAATCTGAATCAAGAGCTTGTGAATCTTCTGAATCTAATCAAAGTAGGAAATGGGCATCTTCAACATGCCCTATTTAAAAAGAAATACAATGCATGTTTTTTGGGGCATTTGAAAGCCATGGTCATGAAATGTTCAATTGAAAAATGTATTGAGAAGATTCTTAGAATATTCTCTGGAGTAATAAAAGCATAAAGGCTTTGGAATGATTTGGGGGCGAGTAAATCCAACCAGAAGGCTGCTAGTGTTACATTTCCGCTGATGTTCATGAAAAGAGCAATGTAATGAAGGCTGAACATGGTTAAGTACATGGCCTACATCTCTTCTGGTGATTGACTTTCATAAAGCAGCATTCCTTGTAATGAAAAACATGTCTCTCTCAACGTTTTCATGCAAGCATGAATCTGAAAATGAAAAAACAACGTGAAAATGTTACAGAGTTGAATTGCATAATACCAGGATAACAAGTCCAGGATTATATCGGCTAACATTATTAGGTGCTACAAAGTCCTGCACCTAATTTTCTCCCATGGTGGAGAAATGGAGATGCTCTCATTTTTGAATTATGTGGGTGAGAGTTGTTCATGTCTCTCATGAAAAGGTATGCACACTTCAGCTCAGAGTTATCATATTTACGCGCTGAAGTGATTCTCAGGATAGAAAAGCTTAGTAATTATAGCGACTGGCTGAGTGGTGATTGCTTTCTCATTTACAGTGAATGCTGACTGCAATATCACACTTCACAACAGCTTATGGACCTAAGAGACAGATATTACTGAAGTGTGACTGCAAGTGCAAAATAAATGCGATATATTATGAATAACAAGCTTCTTTTTTTAAATAAAAAGCTTGATATGATAATTTAACGCTCACAACGCAAGGGTAACAAAGCTGTAATAATGGTATTTTGTAAATTGTAACATCTTTAAATATATAAAAAAGTATATTAGCATCATATTTTCACAATACAACTTTTAACACCCTTTTGTCACATGTCCAGTCTGTTTTGGTTGTGTTTTCTGTCGCTGTCATGTTCCTTTGTTCCACTTTCTCTGTTACCCCCGTTAGTCTAGTTCTGTTCAGCTGTGTGTAGTTCATGATCATCTGTGTCACCTGTGCCCCTCGTTATTTCAATCATCTGTGTTTGTATATAAGTTCCTCTTGTTCACTCTGTCTTTGTCTGGTCACTGTTATGCAGATCCGTTATACCGGTTATGGAATCCCTGTATGTGTTTCTGAACTTACCCTCAGTAAACTACGTTTGAGATACTCCTCTGCCTCTCCTTGTCTTTCTGCCTGAGCCAAACCGTATCACCTTTAAAATAATTGTATTTTAGTATATTTTCTAAAAATGAAAGTTCTGTGTACTTTTTTAAAGTGTACTTATTTGAACATTAAAATGTATTTTTAGCTGTAGGCTCAAAATTGTCATTGTAACAATGCCCTGAAAGTATATTTCATATCCTGAAGTTGTAGTATATTTAAAGTAAAATTTGAGTATAATTTTTAAGTTTACATATTCATGCTTGGAATTCACGTCATTACTTTATTGCATTATACTTTCAGAAAGTGTTAAAATAATGCAATGTATAATGCATTAAAATCCCATTTTTAAATATATGCAGTGTACAATTAGCTACTGTAGTTGTTATTTAAGTGTAATATGTTTAATAAGTTTACACTGGCAGATAAGAATCGTGTTACAATTGCACGCACAAATCCATATTAAACCAACAGCACAGAAATAACCAAACCTGAAAATAATATATTCATAGTATATTGCTTGAGTGTTCTGAAGACACTGGCAATTAATTTGTAATGTACTTATAACACAAATAAAGTATACATATGATCAGGGCTCTGAACTGGTTCAAGGAACGAAAATGAAAACCGGAAAAGAATGCAATTTTAACAGGAACAAAAATCAATTGTAATTGTTTTGAACAGAAACGTTTATTTGAAATGACCATTAACCAGTTAATAACGTTATTTTATCGTTCTCTTTAATATTTTAATTTGGCAATGACCAATCATGAATTAAGTAGTACAGCATGTGACATTGACGGATCAAGCGTGAGTTAAATGCCCACGCAGCAGTCATCTATGAATCTACCGGTAACGCAAGTCATTGTAGAGCGCCCATTTTCATGCCTCAAGTACATTCTTTCCCCATGAGGTCTTCAATGAATGCGCAGGTATTGGAGGACATTCTTAATCAAATAAGTTTGATTAAAGACAGATTTTAAAGAAGGATTGCAAATACAAGGATACAAGAGTAAAAAAAAAAACATAACCATCCCTTACCAGACCTACTTACATTAAATTGTTAAATATGGTGAAAAAATATGACATATTACAATATGAAATGATGCGTTAGTCCATAAGGTTTCCATCAAGATAACAGAGAAAAGGGCGCCAGATTTAGTCAAACTGCTCAATTTTGCCATTCAAACAGTAGCAAATTTTTTCCAAATGTAGAGTGGAAGTCATCTCTCCAAGCCATAACTTGACCGTAGGTACCTCCTCCTTCTTCCAGAACAATAGTAGTAATTTCTTAGCTGTAGTTACACTGTATGCAAGCAGTTTGTGTTGTCCTCCTGATAATGGATGCCCATGTTCAGAAAGTCCAAGAATGATCAATGCTGGGTCAGACTGCCTTTGTACCCTAAAAATTCCTGAAAGCACCTCAAAAATTCCATTCCAGTAACTCTGTATTCTTAAGCAAAAAATAAAACTATGGGACAAATCTGCATCTACAGAATTACATTTGTCACAAAGAGGTGAGACATTTGGAAAAATTCTGTGCAATTTCTTTTTTGAATAATGTAGTCTGTGAATGACCTTAAACTGAATAAGGCAGTGTCTAGAATTGATAGAATGTTCATTAATATCCTTTAGACTCTTTTGCCATATTTCCTCAGAAATTTCCACTCCGAGTTCTTTCTCCCATTCTTCCTTAATAAATCTAGTAGAGGGGGAATTACAAGATTGCAGCAGATCATAAATTATTGGTAATACTTTTTTACTTACTTTACATTGATCAAGACACTTATCAATAATTGAGGGTGACGTATTATCCGAAGAAGGTATATGAGCACGTTTATAATTCCTAATCTGTAGAAATCCAAAAAAAATGATTTTGGGGAAGTTTAAAGGTCCCGTTCTTCGTGTCTTTTTGAAGCTTTGATTGTGTTTACAGTGTGCTATATAACATGTGTTTATGTTTCACAAAAAACACAGTATTTTTCACACAATGTACTTATCTGTTTACCGCTGTTTTCACTGTCCTAAAAACGGGCTGATGTTCCGTGTTCTATGAAGTCCCTCCTTCAGAAATACGTAACGAGTTCTGATTGTGCCAGCGCTTCCCGTGTTGTGATTTGACAGCAGCTTAACGAACGTAGCCCGGTTCCTGTGGTGTGATTCGACAGCAGCTTAGCGCACGTGGAAATGTCACTCCTCTTAACGGGAGATATATATGCGCTTAATGATCTCTACAGCGTCCCTGGGAAAGCCAAACAAAGGTGATTTGACTCTGGGATGAAAATAACAGCGTCTCAACGTTTGAACAATGGGATCACGAAGAACGGGACCTTTAAATTTCTTTTGCAGCTGACTAAAGGATGCCAGAATTCCATCAACGAAAAGGTCCCCAAAAGTACATAGACCCATTTCTGTCCATTGCATAAAAGGTCCTGTCCAATGTTGAAGGTTTAAATGATGGATTCTTAGTGATGGGGGTTAAGAACGAAAGGGGCTTTATCTTGAAGTGTTTTTTATCTGTTTCCAGATACGCAGTATATTTCGAATTACAATACTATTATTGAAGGTTGAGTGGCCTAATGTTACAGGGGAAAGAATCACTGCTTCTGGATTGTAGGGATAACACTGATCACAGACTATTTGGAGCCAATTTGGAGGGGTGCTATGATCATCCAACCACAATGAAATTAATCTGATATAAGAAGCCCAGTAATAAAGACGAAAGTCTGGGTGTGCCAGCCCTCTCTCTTGTTTAGGTTTACAAAGGTGTGCCTTCTTAACTCTGTGACTTTTATATCCCCATAAGAATGGAAGAATAATCAAATCTAATTGCTTAAAAAATGATTTAGGTAGAAAGATGTGGTAAGAATATCATTTTAATTGCATTTATTCTGCCGAACAAAGAGATCGGGAGTCCTCTCCAGAATTTTATATTACCTTGCAGTTTGGAAATTAAAGGGGAAAAGTTAGCCTTTAAAAGCAAAGAATATTTAAGGGTAACTACAATTATGAGATATGTAAAATTTTCCATTGAAACTTTAAAAGGAGAAGACTTTATCGAGGACAGATCTTTTAGTCCAATGGGCATTAACTCACTTTTATTTAAATTAACTTTAAACCCTGAAAACGTCCCAAAAACATTAATAGTGTTCATAATAACCGGAAGACTCACGTGTGGTTTGGTAACATATAGCAGGATGTCGTCTGCATATAAAGATATTTGATTTTCTGTGTTTAAAGTGTTAAAGCCATGAATAGAAGGGTCAGAACGAATAGACTGAGCAAGGGGCTCTACGGTCAAAGCAAATAGGAGAGGAGAAAGGGGGCAACCTTGCCTTGTCCCTCTTTTGAGATTAAAGGAACCAGACAATGTATTATTGGTTATAACCTGAGCTGTAGGACTTTTATACAAAATCTTAATCCAATCTATAAATTGGATTGCAAGCCGTCTGGACCTGGAGTTTTACCGTGCTTTAAGGAATTTACTGTACTTTTTAACTCATCCTTATTCAGGCAATCACGCTCATCTTGAGTAAGAGAGGGAAAATTACATTTATTTAGAAATGTATCCATAGCTTGGAAGTCAATGCAAGGATCAGAGGAGTATAAAGTTGAATAGAATTCCTTGAAGCAGTTATTTATATCCTTAGACGAAGTAAACTGTGCTCCAAATTTTGTTTTGATCTTATGAATTGTCTTATCGTTTTCTAATTTACATAACTGTCTGGCAAGTAGTTTATGTGGCTTTTCCCCGAATTCAAAATATTTCTGTTTAATGAACAGGAATGATTTGCTTAGTTTGTCTGAAACAATTTTATTATACTCATATCTTAGCTGTAGAATTGTTTCTAATGAGGGGTTTAGCGCATTTTCGTTATCTAATAGATGAGTTTGCTTTCTTAAATCTAAAAGTTTTGCTTTATACAGTTTACTTTTGGATCCCTGATAAGAGATAACACATCCTCTAATAAAGGCTTTCAGTGTTTCCCAAAGTAGTCCTGATGAAATTTCGGGGGTATCATTATTCTCAAAAAATATTTCCAATTGTGTAAGCATATAATCTTCAAATTTAGGATCATTAACAAGCCGAGAATCCATTCTCCACACAGGACGAGAGGGTGTTAAATTACTAAAGGCGAGTTCAAAAGTAACCGGAGCATGATCTGAAATTAGTATATCATGGATCTTACTGTTCATGACATTGGAGATTAGTTTGTTTTCTAACAGAAAATAATCAATGCGTGTGTATACGTTATGAACTTGTGAATGAAAGGTATAATCTCTCTCGGTGGGATGAAAGAGTCTCCATATATCTACTAAATTAGAGTTATTAATAAACACATTTAAGAAGTTTCTTGAATTAGACTGAGGGGCTCTGTTAGAAGATGATCTGTCCAAGTACCCATCAAGGACACAGTTAAAGCCCCCCCCCCCCCCCCCCATGATGAGATTAGTTTGAGACATATTAGGAGTAACGGCGAACACTTTCTTGAAAAAATCTGCATCATAATTTGGGGCGTAGACATTCACTAAAGTAATATGAGAAGAGTATATGTCGCCAGATAGTATAATATATCGACCCTCTTTGTGCGTTTTCAGGGTTTTGAGTTTAAATGGCACACCCTTTCGTATTAAGATGGCAACGCCTCGAGCTTTTACTGAAAAATTGGATTGATATACATTTCCTATCCACCTGCATTTCAACTTATCCTTAGAATCAGGTTTCAAGTGCGTTTCCTGCAAAAAAATAATATCAGCAGAGAGCAATTTCAAGTGTGACAGTATCTTACTTCTTTTAACAGGGTGATTTAGACCTTTCACATTCCATGAAGCAAAAACAATACCTTGTCTGTTACTCCAGACTCAAACCCCTCCTTGATATGTAGTACACGAATATTCTGTCTCCTACTACGTCCTTCAAGGTCCATGCATTTGTCCGAAAGCTGCTCAACCACCTGCTTTAAACGGCCCATTTCTTTAAGGACTTTAAGCTCAAATAGACTGATTTAGGCTAGTTTATGGATTCCTTTTAAGCCTATCCGAGTACTAGCAACTATCGCACATTTTTCTAGTCTTTCAGGTAGCCAATACAGGACAGGTCAATGTTTTCGATATGGACTGTAGATGCTTCGTATTAAATGGTATACATTTTGTTGTAGTTTTACAATGCTATATTGCATTAAATTATTGTCACAGGTCGGAGCGGACCGTGTGAGTCCCGCTCCTCCCTTATTTTTCACCTCGGGGAGGTTCCCAGTGATACCCCAGACGACCAGACACACGAGGACACTGGAGTAAAGTTTAAAATTACACTTCTTTATTAATTTACTTAAAATTTGGGGGGGGGGAAGGGGAAGTGAGGGGGCTAAAATCCAAAAGGACTGGAGAGTGAGGACACCGCCTCAGAGCTCGCCGGCTCTTTCTGCAGGAGGACCTCAGATAAGTCGTTTCGTCCTGTTTCTCAATGTCTGGCTTCCATATCCTGCTACGTGCTCACTTGTCTCTGTCTTCCTGTTTCCCAGGGTGGACCTTTCGGGGGATTTATGCCACGGCTTGCTCCTTCTCAGACTCCGTAAACACGGTTCATCCGTTCTCTCTCCTTGTTCCAGGCTCTGTGATAGCGGTGGCTCAAAGGGCTTAACCGCGGCGATGGGGCTGGATCGGCCGCTTCTCTAGGTGGCTACACACAGGTAATGGCAGGTAAGTATGACTTTGCTCAATGGATATCACTCACAGACTCCGTAGACACGGTTCATCCGTTCTCTCTCCTTGTTCCCGGCTCTGTGATAGCGGTGGCTCAAAGGGCTTAACCACGGCGGTGGGGCTGGATCGGCCGCTTCTCTAGGTGGCTACACACAGGTAATGGCAGGTAAGTATGACTTTGCTCAATGGATATCACTCACAGACTCCGTAGACACGGTTCATCCGTTCTCTCTCCTTGTTCCAGGCTCTGTGATAGCGGTGGCTCAAAGGGCTTAACCACGGCGGTGGGGCTGGATCGGCCGCTTCTCTAGGTGACTACACACAGGTAACGGCAGGTAAGTATAACTTTGTTCCGGGAGTATGTAGCGTTCTCCTCTCCTCAGGCCCTGCACACGCACACAGTTTCCTCCGACACAAGCACGTAACAATGGCTATTCAAGAGAGTGCTTACTTGGCTCCGGTCATGCTACCCCCGTAGAGACAGAGAATAGGGTGAGGTTCACAGCGTGAATGGTTAGAGCTAGTTACTCCGCCAGCTTCGGGATCGTACCTTTCCCAGAGAGTGGGTCAGCCTGGATAATGGTCTCGGGGACGACACGCACACACACAGCACAACACAGCAGATTCCAAGTGTACACTCTCAAAGTCAAAATGCTGACTCACCCACGGCACTCTTCACACCAACCAGGTGTACTTAAGGTCCAGAGACCACTTTTCCCGCGTCGTTTATCTCAGGGGGAAGGGAAGATCGCTGAAGCGCTGGTATAGCGAAGAACCAACGAAAAGGACGTTGCTGCTACACCACCCCGGCGGCTTTCACTGCCCGCCGGCTCTGGCTCTCCCACGCTCACTCTCCGCGGTGGGGCCACTCGTTTTCCTAGTTTCAACGTCACAAGGCTCACAGATGATAAACCTCCGATGAAGGCGTTACTGTATGTGTTTCTCAGGGTACTCACACATTGATCAACCCGTGTGCTCGTCTTGTTCTCTCTTCCAGTGTCTGGCTCGCGTCCTGGCTGCTGTGCTCTCTCTCCCGAAGGGATTTGCTCATTAGCACTTCCGGCAACTGTCCTGCATGTAACTTCTCAGAATCGAACACACACAGCACTTGGAATCGCAATGCAAACTCAGTCTGTATTATACTCAGCCTCGTCTCTTTTCTTCTCTTTATAGCTCTCCGGATCTTTGATCGCTCAGTCCACAATATCCACCTCGTGTCATCCTGTGTTTGCCCAGATGCCCAGATCCTCTCGCCGCAACGGCTGGAAGCGGCTACCACCAGGCTCGGGCTGAGCCCGACCCGGAACTAACAGCTGCGGCTGTGTGGCCGCTGCAATAACTGACCCAGACTGACTTCTGGAGGCCCTCTTTATACTCCTCCTACCTCCCCTTCACCCAATCCAGAGATCGCGCCGTTTATTGGAGCACCTGTCGCCGATTTCCTGTGATTTTGGCGCGGGGACGGGAACCCGGAAGTAGTGGTGTTTGATCCGGGCGGAACAAATCTCCGCCACTATGGTTCCGCCCCAGGAAAAGTCACACCGTGACATTATCAAGCTTTTTAGCCGACTGAATTTGATTATGTGATGCAGTGTTGCGCAGTGTTTGCTTTGAAATTAGCAGTTGATGGTGCATTAAAAGAGCAATGGTTATCCAGTTTATATATTTTTTTATTCATGTAATTTTTAAAACAAGTCGTGTTAGAAAAAAAAGTTATGTACAAAGAATATCACTCTTCTGAAAAGAATTAGGCATAAGAGGGCCACTTTCGATTGTCTAACGATCCATTAAAACAGATAAATATTTTTCCAGCTGTTTATGCTTTGTAATTAATGCAGGTATTTCTGTTGTAGTTTTAACAATGTTATGAAATAAATGTTCAAGTGTAAGTATCACGTGTTATCTTGTTTTGGAGTGAAAGTCTTTATTTATACATATTTGTTTAAAGTATAGGCTAAATTAAAATAATGTTATTAACTGGTATTTTTTCAAATCAAACCATTTTCGGAACAGTAATGTTTAATGTGGAACGCAAAAACGGAAACCCTAAAATATCAATTCTGCTTGGAGTGAACCGATTTATATTTTTTTACGTTTTTAAGCCCTGCATATAATACAAATAAAGTACATTTTACAGGGGTCATGAATTGAGCGATATAAGAATATCCTGTAAGTTTTGGAGCTGAAAACTTCCTTAGTCAAAGAAAAGTTTTTATAGACACCAGGCCTAACAAACACTCGATCTCAGAATGTGCCAGGCTGTGATGTCTGAGTGTGGTGAAGCACCGCCTCTGCAGAAGAAGATCAATGCCTACTTCATCACTGCCTGTTTAGCCCCACCCACCGATTTGCATATGTAACATAGGCCTATTGTTAAACCAGATCGAGCTACCAAGCAATACACGTGCCATTGAGGATTAAAAAATATTGTGCAGTGCCTGGGCTCGACAGTATGTTAACTTCAAAGGTCTAAGATTCATGCTTACATTTTTGAGTTTATGATCATTATAAGATCACTTCCTTCCACTAAAAAACAAAACAAAAAAACAACTGCCTTCCACTGGTGCAAATATAGTCCCTGACTGTTACTCCATTAGATGGCGGCAAAGTCTGTCTTAATGAGTGAGTCACTCACTACCGAAGACTTTTATATTGAAAGGACATTTATATTGAACTTCTTGTGAACACAAAACAAGACACAACTGACAAATGCTTGGACTAGCGCTGTCAGGCACGGGAAAACCCCATAACGGTTTAAAGGTCCCGTTCTTTGTGTTTTTTTGAAGCTTTGATTGTGTTTACAGTGTGCAATATAACATTTGTTCATGTTTCGCGTGTAAAAAAACAGAGTATTTTTCACACAATTTACTTGTATACCGCTGTTTTCAGCTGTTTTCACTGTCCTAACGGGCTGATGAGTTCCTTGTTCTATGAAGTCCCTCCTTCAGAAATACGTAACGAGTTCTGATTGTGCCAGCGGTTCCCGTGTTGTGATTTGACCGCAACTTAGCGCACGTTGCACGGTTCCTGCGTTGTGATTCGACAGCAGCTTAGCGCACGTTGCATGGAAAGGTCACGCCTCTTAAAGGGGAGATGTATGCGCTCAATGATCTCTAAGTACAGCGTCCCTGTGAAAGCCAAACAAAGGTGATTTGACTCCGGGATGAAAATAACAGCGTCTCGACGACATGGCGACAAAGACAATCAAACGCAACACTTCCTCGTCTTCTCCACGCAACACTTCCTCTTCTCCACGTGGGAGAGCAACAAGACCACACCCCCTTTTTCACGTATTCATGTGGCGGAGGTTAGTCTGTTCTACTGTTCTACTGACGTAATTAAATCAGGCTGTACCAGGATGTAGTCCAAGCCAGCCGTTCGCTGTAGGCTTTGAAAGGGAACTTCTGTTAAATAAAATAACTCGCTTGGCATTGAACTTTGAGCTTTATAATTTTACAGGTATTATTTATGCTCTAACAGCAACATTACACACTAACTAAAGTTTGAACAACGGGATCACCAAGAACGGGACCTTTAAATGACAAGATATTGCAGCGGACATTCAAATAGATGTTTTATTATGAACATAGTACTGACCTGAATACATAATACAGCAAGCTTCAATTAACTATCAATGAGAACAAACATGTTTACGTTGCTAAGGTGTAGTGATCAAACAAACATCAACATTAGCTAAAAAAGTGTGCACGCATTGTGAGCGAAATGAACAGCAGATGGCTTTTTCAGACAGTTCACGTTAGCAAGTAGCCTCTTAACGAATAACTAAACACCACATTGACTGATCTCTAACTTCTTTAACTTAAAGGGGTGGTGAAATGCTGTTTCATGGGTCATTCCACGAAATCGGTGCCTTTTCAACTTAGATTAAACTTATTTTATATTTTAATTTTTCTATGTTTTAAAAATATCCATGAAATGAAGACAGCTTAAAATGACAATAAATTC
Organism: Romanogobio albipinnatus; assembly: GCA_023566225.1. Classification (NCBI taxonomy): domain Eukaryota; kingdom Metazoa; phylum Chordata; class Actinopteri; order Cypriniformes; family Gobionidae; genus Romanogobio; species Romanogobio albipinnatus. Next base: position 19,042,493 of record CM042249.1, on the reverse strand, counting down.
TATTGTGCCATCTCAGGCTACGAAATTTTTTATTTTATGACTATTTATCTACATCATGTTTTGATATTTTTGTCATCCCTGTTACAGACACAAGCGTTACTATATACAATAGTTTTAATTAGAAATATGTTATAGTTTTAACGTATTTGAGCAGTATTTTAGTCCCTCTTTTCAGTTGGATTGTTTCAAATTTTGGATAATTTTTTTCAATCTTATATTTGTCATTCAGATGACCAAGAATTTTCTAATTTTAGAGGATGATCACATGCCAATTAAGAAAAATATATATTTTTACAAGAGAGATATTAAAAGAAGGGCTTTGTTCAAAATACAATGTTGATAGGTTTACAATGGAAAAACTGGGAAGGCCATTTCAAATATAATTTTAATATTTTTTATGAAATTAATGACGGTAACAGGACTGACATCATGGTAACAGGACTGACCAGAGTAACAGGGATGACAGGACACACATTCTTCAGCATACACTGCACAAATTTGTTTATATAATATTGTAAACTTTTTAAATTGCATTATATTTTTTGCACTTACTTGGCATAGTTGTATTAGTGAAGCACATTACATTTCAAAGATATCTAAAATGTTGACTACCATTGACTACCATAGTAGGAAAAAAATATGCTTGGTTACAAACATTCTTCCAATATCATTTGTTTTTCTGCTGCACTTAATGGCATTCTACTATCATCTGAAAAAGTGCATTCAAGTGCAAATATAAAATAAAATTTAAATCATCACACAAATGTTAAAACTATTTAAACAGTTAATACTTTAATTACCAATAATACTAATACCAACAATTCTAACTAAAAATGTAACTGATCCTCATATACCACCCACTCTGAATAATATAGGCATTAGCTCAATAATACACGCAGGATGACATTTAAAAATGTTTGCATTTTACACAGATAAACTTTAAAAACAGTGTGGCTTAGGTGACACATGTAATGTCATCCCTGTTACCCACATGTCACAACCTGTTACTAGAAAAGTAACAGGGATGACGGTAACAGGTTTGACAAATTCAAGCTAATTTGCTAACTGCTAGCTAACAGTCAATACCACAAAAGCAAATGGTGTAAACTTTGAAGCGATATTACTTGTAGATATTGATTTCATTATGTTATATAAATAATAATTTTAATTTATACTTTAAAAATGGTAACAGTTTTGACATTGCATGATGTCCCCACCTCAGTCAACCCTCATAAATCATCAAAAATAGAACATTATAAAAGAGAGAGAGAAAATTACTTGTGTTTTAACTGTTGGAATAATGATGAGAGATGATGTAACTTCCTGGAAGTGATGTCACTGGAATGTACAATTATTTTAAAGGGGTTTTTGGTGAGGGTAACAGGAATGACATTGAATCAAGGGACAACGATAAAATTATTTATATGTTAAAAAATAAAAAGTATACTTATGCCCAAACACTGCTTAACAATGAGAATATACTTATAGCTATATGCAAATGTGATTTTAGAATAATTTTGCCTTCAGTTTGCAAATTAAAAGTCCTGCTGAAAAAGAACAATCATATCGAGGGACATGGCAAAAACCTTACCCATATCATCTTAGAAGCAATTTTAATTACTTAAAATAATATTTAATTGACTTTAATTTAATGTAATATTGAGGAAACAATACATAGTATTATTATGTTTTTAAATCACAAATTTATGTGTTGTTATAATAATTCTATGTCTGATTATTTCTTAGGGACACAAAAGGCACCGATTTCGTGGAATGACCCTCATGCATACTGAGCTTTTTACACTGTTAAAGACTTGGATTCCCATCCTAAACATGGACAAAGTTGGACGTTTGATGAAGTATTTCTGTGCCAAAAATACTCCTTCCGGTTTCTCATAAGCTTCGGAAAGTTTTTTTTCGAGTATGGGTATATGTGACGTCAGATGGGGCGGAATGTCCTTGGACGGGCGTACGGGCTCTTCTAATGGAAGGGCGCGCGCGACTAGAGTGAGAGAGCAAGCCGGCTGCGCTACAGTCACAGGACTTCACGGAATCAACAATGTCACCAAAGCAAGACAACCCTGCACAGTTTCCCAAAGAACCCAGCGTTAATGGGACAGTGGATGGAGTTTGTTTTTCTGGAGCAGGAGGTGTGCAAGTGTTTTTTTGTTCCCTGATTTTCGGCGACGATGGTTTATAAACAAGGTACAGTTCAACTCCGGATTTGTAGCTCGTCTAATGCTGAAAGATGGAGCAATCCCAGCGATTAAGGTTCACGGTCGTGTGTTGGTCGCAGGCGGTGAGTAAAACTTCAAATGTCTTTGTGTTGTTAGCTATCGATTCCATTGTTTTTCTATGAAAACATGCATAGCTCAACGCACTAGCTGCGCACGCTCGTCATTCTTTTGCTAAGCCCACACGATACGCCCCCAGCCACTCTGCTATTTCCAGAAAGACTCGGTACAGCGTATCTTTCTTTTATAAATATAATAAAACTTAAGATTTTTCGGAGATATGAAAGATGCAATACTACTCTATAGGTACTCAAGATTGACATGAGATTTACTGAAAATTAGTGTTTCACCATAAGCAAACGCTGCTAATGCACATTTAATTAAAAAAAACAAACATTCAAATGCTATAAAAGTGCACACTGACACTGAGAGAAATAAACAGCAGATGCTGACTATTTTCAGTTTGCGTTAGCCAGTAGTCCACATAATATAATAATAATATATAATAAATATAATAATAAACACCACTTTAACATTATCTCTAACTTAAAGGGATAGTTCACCCAAAAATGAAAATTAGCCCATAATTAACTCACCCTCAAGTCATCCAAGGTGTATATGACATTCTTCTTTCAGACGAATAAAATCGGAATTATATTACAAAAGTCCAGGCTAATCCAAGCATTAGAATTGGATTCATAGTTGCTCTGTTTTTATTTGATGGGCAGATGCATTTTTTATGGACTTCAAAAACAGAGCAACTATGAATCCAATTCTAATGCTTGGATTTGCCTGGACTTTTGTAATATAACTCAGATTTTATTCGTCTGAAAGAAGAATGTCATATACACCTAGGATGACTTGAGGGTGAGTAAATTATGGGCTAATTTTCATTTTTGGGTGAACTATCCCTTTAAGCAAGCGCTTTTAATACACATTTAGTCATAACAAAACAAAACCATGCCCATTTTAATGCTAGTAAAAGTGTGAGTACAAGGAAACAATCCACCCGCATGCCTCTCAGCCATGGTGCTTTTATCTGTGCTGATCTGCATCTCAAGGAAATTATGTCACACAGGGGAGGCGTGACCATGTCAGCTGAACACGCCCCAGTTTCTTGACTCCACCCCCATGTCAAAACAGTGCCATGAAGTGCAAAGGGAAAACAGTATCGCAAACTCACACTTGACTGAAATGCAGAATAAAAGTTGCGTTGCAAATGAAACCACTTTTTCCTTTTGCAAATCTTTATTTTTGTTCGTAAAACTTACTTTTTTTTTCTCAATACTTTGTTTTTCTTTTGCAATTCTTTATTTTTGTTTGCAAAACTTTATTTTCTTTTGCAATACTTTATTCTTTTGCAAATCTATGCGGCATTAAATTGACTCCATAGTACTAAGTATACTTAAAGTTGTTCCAATTTCGTACATAAAAGTAAATACACTTAAAGCTATGCTTTTGCACAACTTAATTACAAATAAAATATACTTAGTACAAAATGAGTTGTTCCAAAATAGCACACTTCAAGTTAACTAATTATAAACACACTTGAAGTATACAATTTGTCTGGCTGCAAGTATACTTAGCATACTTTTTTTTCACTAGGGTTTGTCTGAAAGAAGAATGACATATACACCTACACTCTAAAAAAAAAAAGGTTCTATATGGCACCAAAAAAGGTTCTTGGCTCGTAATCATAGGGGAACCTTTTTAGTGCTATATAGCACCAATTTTGGTGCTTCAGTGGTTCTTCAACGGTTCTTCAGAGGTGCTATATAGCACCTTAGTCAAAGAACCGGTGAATAACCTCTGAAAAACCACTGAAGAACCACTGAAGCACCAAAATTGGTGCTATATAGCACTAAAAAAGGTTCCCCTATGATTACGAGCCAAGAACCATTTTTGGTGCCATATAGAACCTTTTTTTTTTTTTAGAGTGTAGGATGACTTGAGGGTGAGTAAATCATGGGCTAATTTTCATTTTTGGGTGAACTATCCCTTTAAAATATAATATAATTTTTTGATTGAATATTTTTTATCACATAAATTATATTAACATAACAGATAATAAGGTTTGCCAACGCAATCTCACAGCAATTCGTACATATTTTACGAGGTGGCTAATTTGTACGAATTCGTACAACCTCACCAGAGGTTTGTGCTCTCAAACCCACCCGCCCTTAATTTATGTGTCTGAAACACCCTGCTGTCTCAGATGACTCAGTGAGAAGTCTGTCTTGTGCTTGTGTGAGTAGAGGGGCTGTCTGAAATGCTGATCGCTGGCCTGTGAGGGCGGCACAGAGGGACCAGTGGAGGGCACAGTCAGTGGCCCCTAAACACAAGCACACAGGCTCTTGAAAAGTTACCCACAGGCTAAGCTCTTTGTAGGGGCTGCAATCTTTATCACGCATGCAATCGGTCAGGCAGCAGTGAAAAGACAAGACTGCCGAACCTCCCAGACTACAAGCTGTTCTTTAACTGTCAATCATCTAGGTGTGGATTTTAGTGGGTGCATGAATAAAGCTGTCCTGTTATATTGATGTTGGTTTACAGTGGGCTGCATTGATTTCTGTTGTGCATTTGTTGCTGGTTTTGTTCCTGCTTGTGATTTGACATGTTGCCATTTATTACAGCATGATATCTCCATCATTTCGTAGTTCTGCCTCTGTGACAGTTTGAGCACTCATAATGGAGTAAAACATGGTCGATTTCAAGAAATTATATGATGTGAAATGTAATATTTACTGTCACTGTCATGCACCTCTTTTCCACAGGGATTCTATGTCATGGTTTATGAATTCACTGACTCATTCTCTGTGTGTGTGTGTGTGTGTGTGTGTGTGTGTGTGTGTGTGTGTGTGTGTGTGTGTGTGTGTGTGTGTGTGTGTGTGTGTGTGTGTGTGTGTGTGTGTGTGTCTGATCATCAGCACCAGCTGCGTCTGATCAACTCACCTATTTAATGTCTTGCTTACCACCTTTTGTTTGTCAGATCGTTTGGTTGTCTCCTGTGGTCCTGGCCCATCCTGTCTTCTGTGCTTATTCTCTGGATGGTTGTTGTTCCTGCTGGTTCCTCTCTGTTCGCACTTGAATCCGTCTCTGATTCCTGACATTCTGTTCATGCTGGATTCCATTCCCTGACGAATCGAGTCATCCTTGACTTCTATTTTGCTGCATTAGAAATTCTACAAAATTTTAACTATACAAATATGTATTTAAATTGTTGTCATGCTTGGCTGTACTAAAACACGCACAATGAAGGAATAGAGAAACAAAACATTCTAAAACATTTTGTAGCCTAGGACATCGCAGGAGATAACAGAAACACAACCACAATAACATCGACGAGAATGGAACACTGAAAACTGAGGGCTTAAATTAATTCAGCTGAGTGCTGTTACTTACTAATTTGTTAATCTGAGTTTCTTGTTAGTTAATTGGAGTTACTAGGATGTTAATATTCTACTCATTTGTTCCTGTGTAGTTATTCATTAATGACGGAACACTATTCTAAAGTCTTACCAAAATGTTAATTAATATAAACAAACTTTATAAAGGGGACATTGTGGCAGTACGAGGAAAAAAGAGGAGTGTTTTTTGTTGTGTGGCCCTATGGAGGAGGGAAATAAATTAACCGGAAATAGGAAACGTGTGTATATAAGGAGGAGTTATAAGAGGAATGCAAAAAAAAAAGAGAAAACAGATTACCTGAGACAACCGCCGAGTTGGTGAGACTGAACGCATCGCTGCTGTTTAAGCCAGGCAGGGTCGCTAAAGCGGACACAAGTTTCTGGAGCGATCAATGTAGTGCGGCAAGCACTTTTGGCTGCTGGTTGCAGGGTGACATCGGCCCTGTCCCAAATGGCACTCTTCATCTGCACTTTCAGTCTTGTGGACTTACAATGGCTGCTGCGTGCGCGTGTCCGTTAAGTTCACGAGACCGCAGGGTGTCCCATTTGTCATTTTAGGTCTCAGAAGGGTGCTCGCGAGCCCGCACTGGTGCGAGCTACGCAGCGAACTTCTTCCTGGCAGTCATAGCGGCATTACGTTGTGAAAGTGCGGACTCAGAGGAAGACCGTGAGGGTTTAAGGTTTCATTTGGGACAGGGCCATTGTCTTTGTGGCTGACGAGTGCGAGTGAGCTGCCCAGGTGAACGAACTCCTGTTTAAACTCCCTTAGTTAAAGGACTCCATACGACTAAAAACAGTTTTCTCCCTGCCATTATCGGCCAGAGCGCAGCGCTCCTGTCACACACAAACACTACGCAAACATACCTGAACATTCACACATGCAAATTCATCACACCAAGGCAAAGACTTTTTCCGTTCCTGGTGGTTGGTTTGAACTAGTGTGGATACGTTCTTTTTCCTTTTGTTTTTTTTGGTCGTGATATAAGGACTGACTGATTTAATGTTTTTCCTTTTTGTTATTTCACTTGCTTGTGTTGAGCAATGAACTTGTTGAAGGTGCTGAGAGTGTGCCGAGAGTGCCAAATAGATACTTAAGTAGCACGAAAACTTTCATTGTCTTCTTTATTTATTTTTCTGTTTTCATTGTAATAATTTTTTTCCCTTTTGTGTTGAGTAACGAATTGGTAAAAAGGTTTTTTTTAGGTTTTGAATTTAAGCTAAGGTGATCTCTAATTATACATTTTCTCAAGATTTGACATGCAGACATTAATGTTAACAACATAAAATAGCCCTTACTAATCCATCCAAACATTTATGGAAGCATAGATGCACATTTATATAATCAACGATTATTCAGTATTCAGCGATCTTACCCTTATTTTAGTGGTTAGCCGAGCATAAGAAAATAAAGCTGTCTTAACAGTACTGTAGCAAATATTTCCAACAATCTAACTGAAATGGTCATACATTTACTGTTTTTTAGTATTAAAGATATCTTAATATCCTTTTAGATTTTGGTTCTTAACAAGCCTTTCTTTTGGTATCTTCATTTTAAAGGCCCTTTATGGTTCAATCCCAGAGATATGAGGAACTCAATGTGGCTCCATGAGTAAATTGTTAAATTGTAAGTGGCCAAAAACCAAATGTGGGCTACTTTACATAGTTTTTTTTTCTTTTAAAGTGGAATGTCTGACATTATTTATTCATATTCTTTAACATTTGTTTTTCAGACAATCCTTTTTCAATAGAATACATATCAGCTGTATGCAAAGTCACCCACATTTGTTTTTTGTCCATTGGAACAAGTTGCACACAGAGCTTTATTGAGATTCTGGGAATCAACCATATACGACCTTAAACATTAACATACCAAAAGAAAAGTTTAAGAAACAGAATCTAAAAGGATATTGAAGGACATTATTATTTCCCTTTAAGTCGGTCACGTTCGATGCAAGTCAGACATCACTGACGAATTGGGATCACTTTTGGGAGCCCTATCATCTACGAGTGTATACAAAACGAGCCAATGCACATTGGCGTGTGGGATCTGCATCTCGCGCCCACTTCGCAGTGCGGGTATAAATGCGTAGATGCAGCGTAAATTCTTAACTTCGGAGCAGAGACTGATGTGTCTACAGTTGTCTGCATTGGAGTGATGGCACGTACAGCAGTGGTTGTGGCATTTGTGCCAACAACTGCTGTTTTCACAGCACTGTGTACTGCATGAGGGGACGTGAGATGGTGGTCCAGTGGGTTAAACCATGGAACTGATACGCAGAAGGTTGCTGGTTCGATCCCAGCGGTCACCACCAGTGTGTCCTTGAGCAAGGCACTTTACTCCATGTTGCTCCAGGGGGATTGTCCCTGTAATAAGGGCACTGTAAGTCGCTTTGGATAAAAGTGTCTGCCAAATGCATACATGTAAATGTATTCAAAGAGTTGCTGCTTTGCAGCTGGAGGTGAGTGTGCCAGTAGACTGCACTGTGTACACGGCCAACCCTGGGTGCTTCAGCACTGAGAGAACATAAGAGAGTAATTTCCCTAAAGGATGTTTTATTAACACGGTTCGGGAGAAGCACGTTCAGATAATTGACACAGGTGGAGAGCATTCAGCCAATCAACAATAGAGGTGTATATAGATACGCAGCAGTCCTACCTCCGTTTGTTGAGAGTTATCAGCCACCCTCCACCACCCCTTCTCCACACTTTTTACTCTAAACCACTTACATATACGGGGGATACTCTGAGTTAGGGCCTAAATCCGAGCTCGAAGCCCCACCAAAAGGGCTACTTTGGCGCATTGCCAGGGTGATCTGAGGATCACAGTAAGGGCTTCCTCCGTGGGCTTCCTCCGTGGGCCCCTCACTCCTCTGTAACGTTGCAGCTGGTGGTTCTTCCCAAGTGCTGGACCGTCTGATTAACAGATGTCGATCGCTGCATTGGAGGGGGAGCTTCAGTCGTCTGAGGATGAAGGCTTGGCTGCATTACCACCTTCTGGGCAGGTAGCATTGCCCGAGCCCGACCCAGAATTGACAGCTATGCTAGCCCGGGCCGGCGAAAAGGTTGGGCTCACGTGGAATCCTCCAACGTGTCCCAAACCTTCTAGGTTGGACGACTGGTCGTGCTGGTTATCAGTATCCCACCCCAGTGCCATTCTTCCTGGAGGTGCATGAGGAGATTACCAGATCGTGGAAGGCACTTTTTTTCTGCCAGGAACCGAACTGATACCTCCTAACCCCTCACTACCCTCGATGGCGGAGAAGCCAAGGGGTACGTGGAGATCCCCCTGGTGGAGCGGGCTGTCATGATGCAACTGTGTCCAGTGTCCGCTTTCTCCTGGAGGGGTAATCCGTGTCTCCCATCAAAGGCCTGTAAGTTCTTACAGAGCATGTGGACAGGAGGCTTCCCCTATGCATGCCATGGCACTATTGCAGGTGCATCAGGCCCAGGCACTCATAGACATGCACGAGGGTAGAGCTTTTGCTTGAGCTCCGTGTGGTGATGGACCTTGTCCTCCAGGCGACGGAAATCACTGCACGTTCAGGTGGTCAGGCGATGTCCACATTAGTGGTCCAGGAGCGCAATCTCTGGCTCAACCTGGCCGACATAAGGGAGATCGATAAATAACGGTTCCCACGTGTCCCAGGCTGGGCTTTTTGGCGACGTGTTTGACAGCTTTGCCCACCAGTTCACAGCCGCCCAGAAGCAGATTAGGCATACCATGCCCCGGCAGGCCGCTGCTACTTCCACCCATCCGCCAGCTGCAGATCCTCCGCCTGCTCGTTGCTGAGGGCGGCCTCCGGCGGCCACCTCCGCTCCCGCGAAGGCCAAGCAGCAGCCTCTACTCGAGATGCCAAACCAGGTGGCAAGCGGAAAGTGAAACAGCCCTGAGATGGGTGACCCAGAGATGAAGGGAACAGCTCTTCGAGAGATGGTGATGGCACCACTCCCTCCCCTGTAAATACCGTGTGAACCTTTCATCTTCGTGCCTTCGTATGCATCATAACTGTGACAATATTTTAGGTGAAAATTGTAATTTTGACCCTTGATTATTCAGTAAATATGTATCCATGGTATTTAAAATGTTGGCTTTATTTATGTTTGTCTTTCTTCCACACAAAAAAAAAACTATAATAAAAATTTGAGTTGGAGACCTCTGAATTGAGTTGAGACGGAATGACCTTTTACATATCTTTCGTACAAAAACATAAATGAGGCTCATTAGGCTAAAAAAGGCAACATAAGGTTAAAACCATTATTTCCATGGTAATTATAAACTAAACAGAACACAAGCAAACAAAACAAGATAAGTTATTATTGTTCTAAATTAAAATGTGTACTTTTTATTCCCATATTGAACAAACTCTAAGAGGTCCACAAGGAAATATTAAACTCAATGGATGAAGAATGTTCTAACTGAGTATTTAATTTAATTGAAGACAAGTCATCATGCAGTGGCCTTTGAGTGATGAACTGGCTCATTTCAAGGTGAAAAGCAGTGGAGCCTTTCAAAGCGTTGCCGTAATCCATCCCTTCCTCAATAGTTAATGCAGTAAAGATGGGTGGTCCCAGTCTCCACAGGGGTGGGAAAACTATTATTCATCCCCACATGAGGAATGATGGGATGTGTGAGGGATGATAATAAGAGAGCTGTACATGGAAGACATCACAGAACCATGTCTAGGTCATGTCATGGAGTCCCAAAGTGCATCTGCTCATCTCTTTACCCTTTTTAGAATTGGATCATTTTTGAGCATTTAATTTTCATTCAGAATTTAACTTAGAAAGTATTGAAGTAGAATTCAAATGAACAGTAGAATAAAAGATAGAACAATAAAAACTAGATAGAATGATAGAACAATAGAATGACAGAAAGATAGAATGATGTAATAATAATGCATATAACAATAGAATGATAGATCGATACAGGACAATAGTTTAAAGGATAGAAAGTTACATAGATATGATAGTTAAAATGATAGAATATTACATAACACAATGGTTAGAACAATAATAATAATGATACATCAAATTATAGAACAACACAATGAGATGGAACGATAGAGAGATCAATAACATCTTACATATAGACGATATCAGATATCAGATTAAATGACAGAGATTATGACAGATAGAACAATTAGAATGATAGATAGAAAGAGTATGATACAGACAGACGGACGATAGATAGATAGATAGATAGATAGATAGATAGATAGATAGATAGATAGATAGATAGATAGATAGATAGATAGATAGATAGATAGATAGATAGATAGATAGATAGATAGATAGATAGATAGATAGATAGATAGATAGATAGATAGATCTAGAGTAAGAGCCAACTGGATAACAGGCAACATTATCTGCAATGAAAATGTTCACCAAAATCTAATGGTTTGTATTTATTGAGTTGTACCTTTACACAGATCTGTTTTTATATTTTTCACTCAGCTCACCCACACACCAGTTTAACATTCTCCAGTGAGGTGATCTTACATTTTTCAGGCTACAGAACTGTAAGGCGATCAATAAGCATATTTTGCATGTGCATGTAACACTGCGTGGAAAAGGAAAAACAGGAAGCATCGATACACCTCTAGCGTTTCCAGCATCCCTTGGCTTCCTCATACCTCAAATACCTCCAAACAGTGAGAGAATACTCAAACTACTACATTTACACCGATATGCTGGTGCTAGAACTGTGAATCACTCTCAAAACATTTCCACTGACTTGAGAGACAAGAACTTTTCTTGGTGAGAATCTTATACCAACCCCACAAACCCAAACATTTCCAAACCCAGCATCAATACTGGAACACACTGTCAGAGGAAAAGGAGCTTTGGAAATCATATGTTATGGTCTTCTACTGTTCACTTGAGCGGTCTTTCATGTTTCAACACAGACATGGAGGCATCAGAACAAGTGATATCGAAGTTGGATTGGAATAGTTTCATTCAAACTTCAGATGCGCTGGGTGTGCCAACCATTTTGCCTGTCGTTAAACTAGCAAAAGTGTATTCGGACATGCCATTGTTAAAATAGGGCCCCATATCTCAACCGAATTCTATTACTCCTTAATAGTTATTAAATGTAGACTATTGCTGAATGATATCAGAAATAAGAAATTAAATAAGTTGAAAAAGGTCAATTAGGTGTCCAACCTAAACATTAGGTTTCATATTTTAAAGTAAATTCTCAAGGCTAGTTTAAAGGTCCACTCACCTTATTAACATTGTTTTACACATACAAAAATTAACAGCACTATTGAAAAATTATCACACATTAAATCACACAAATACAATTAAATAATTAAAATTAAGCATCCAGTCAGGGCCATACTAAAATATACACCCCAACTTCGGTCATGGTCATATCAGTAGCCTAATAAAAGCTTATATTTTCCTCACCATAAACAAATCACAGGCAAAAAACAGCATTAAAGTTGGTGAAAATATCCGTAAAAAATACCCTTCATAAATATATGGACAGAAACTGACTAATTTATCTACTACATACAGCTGTACTCTGCAATGTACATGTTGTCACCCAGAAATGTCTGCATTAGATATCACCTGCTAATAACCTTGTTCCACCCTGTTTCCACCACATATCTCCAAATTCCTCATAACACATTGTGAAGGTTACCAGGTTGCCGGAATGGCAGACAGGCTAATAGAGAATTTGCACCATTACAAATTGAGCTTTATGGATGTTGGGCTCATTACAGCCCGGTGGAAGACAGACATTCAGGCCGTTAAATGCCTTTAGGTAGAATGTCACCATTTTCCGCAAGTCCTCATTACTAGTCAAGCAAATCGGTTTCCATCACAAATTTCCCAAGCAACGATAGTGTCACCCATCTGTGTGTGTGTGTATACGGTGCTTCTCTAAAGACAGTGTTATTAGCATTGTATGACCTGTTCTCACATTAAATCTGTCAGTAGTTTGATTTATATAGACAGGTGCCATATCAATACAAGTTAATACTAATAATTTACAGCTAATTTGTGTGTGCATTTCTATGTAATTTGCCTCAGAAAGCTATTTTCGTTTATGGCATGAACTTCACAAGTTATTGAACTACACTTTAAGGTCCCGTGCTGTTCCTCTTCAATTTTCTACAGGTAAAGATGTTAGATGTTATTAGGTGCTCATACTTCATGCTAGTTTGTTGGTAAAAGCTCTTGGGGGAGAACTGATGATGCCAGTGGCTCTCAGAAGTAGATGTCGCCCGTAGTCTTAGGGGACGAGTAATCAGCCTGGAAGCGATTAGAGGCCTCCTGTGAACAGGGCAGAAGGTGAGAGCAATCTGCTAGGTTACAAGCTGCCTGAAAACTTATAGAGACTAGCACTGAATCACTTTTACCTGACAGATATGAGGTTTGGGTAGAGTTATTAATGCTGTAAATAAGACCATTAAACTGGAAGGCAGAACTTTTAAAAGTTCACTTTGGCAAAATGAGGAAACTCTCTGGTTCTTAAATGTAATGAAGGGTCTATATTCTCGCGCTGCGTCAGACGCTACGGGAAACGATATACCCACGCCGCCATGCCGAGGGGAGTGCATGCCTACTGGCAGTGACAACTGTCAGGACATGCAACTTCCAGTGAAATGCCTGAACCACTCCCCCTCTGGTCACACAAGGCTGTCAGTGACTGCATTCCCTAAGCGAAGCTATACGTTTGTGTAAGAAAAATATCCATATTTACAACAAATATCTAGCTTCCGCCAGGCCACCTTCGGTATTCAAATTACAAAAAAAAACCTTAATTAATGCAACGCATGACGTTGAATGTAGTGTAAGCGTTTTGAACTGCGAGAAAGCAGTCTCGCAGAAGCTAGAAATTTACATTTTTGGGTCAACTATCCTTTTAAATGAACATTCAGAAAAAAACTCTTAAAAATAAAGGTTTCTTATTGGCAATGATGTTCACAAGAACCTTTAACACCAATGGAACCTTTCCATTGCACAACCATTGTGGAAAAGGGTTGTCAATTCTGATGTCTGTTTTTAAATTGGACCCTTTCACTCTGAGGTCTTTACCGCAACCTTTTGTAAAGAAATATTAAAGGAATATTTTCCTTTAATGACAATCCTTGAATTATCAATTTATTTAGTTATGATCACTATAACGGCTCAGGTTACGTATGTAACCCCTGTTCCCTGAGAACAGGGAACGGGACGCTGCATCAGAAAGATGCTACGGGGAATGCTTCCATCGTGACAGGTGTCTGAACTACTATCGAAACACGGCAATCCTATTGACCGGCGACAGCCTATAATGTCATCAAGGTGCGACCAGGAAGTATATAAGGGCGCCTTGCAAACATGACACCGCTTTTCGTCTGAAGGGACTGTTTGGAAGGCAGGCCCCGAGGCATGGCAATGAGACGCAGTGTCTCGTTCCCTGTTCTCAGGGAACAGAGGTTACATACGTAACCTGAGATGTTCCCTTTCGAAAGGGAAAAAACTGTCTGCTATAACCCTGGACTGACAGTAGCTTCTCTGCTGTCTGACAAAAAATAACATCCAACTAATAAGTAGGGAATTCTGCTCCTTGAAGCCGACATCGTTGGGGAGTAAACACATATCACAATACACAAGGGGCCTATTTTGCAAGAGGCCTACCAAGGCTGACTACCCATCTAGGTTGCAGCTATTAATTTGCTAACCCCCCCAAACGTCGGGACTCATTCACAAGGAAGCCTGCTGAGGCCTACTACCTATATTGGAGTCTACTGCCAAGACTGCCCAAGCTGGCTGCTCAAAGCCGACTGGCTCTTAATATGCCCCATCCTGGGGCTGATCCATCCCAGAGGCCTCCTGGGGCCTACTGTATGACGGTAAAGTCTTACCAGCAGCGCCTACAAGCTCTGGAACCTAATCACATTGCCCATAGCAGGGTACTCTGCAAAAAACGCCCTAGAACCTCTAAATGTGGGGAGTACTATATGCGCCACCCATCTTCATGGAGGCCCTTTTATTAGCAGCCTACAATTCCGTACGAGGGCGTCAGCCATGGCAATGCTCTGGCTTCAAAGGAGCTTACTACCAAATCAACATATGACAAAGGTTGTGAAGTGCTGTTCAACCCGAGCCATGGATGAGGCAGAATGATACAGAGCTAGGAGTGGGGTACTCAAATTTACCCTGCCTTATCAGAGGAGTAGTGCCACCTGGCCAGGACATATAAACAGGGCCAGAGCCTGCCAAAAGCTGGCGGCTTTTCTAAAAAACTGGGGGGCAGGGTTGAGCTACACCCTGGGGGGCAGGGTTGAGCTACACATACAATCTCTTCGGATTTGTACGAAAGATGGCCTAAACCCTGCCCCACGACCACTGGCTAAGTCGCTATCAATTCTGCACAGCACCAACCTGCATTACTATTGAAGACCCCAGAAGGCAGAGAAGGGGGAGGACAACTCTACATGAGAGGAGGCTAATATTAAGGATACTAAAAAGCTACATTCACTCAGTGAAGGTTGCCCGGGGCGTCAGCCCTTTTAGCGGACACCTCCGTAATCCCTAGAAAGCCTAGGCCAATATAGATCTATACCCGAGGCCCGAGAGGGCAACTTTTAACCAGGTACCCGGGCAGAAGTGCCAGTCATATACTAGAGCTGGCTCTAGATCTAACTGTAGTTCTAGCATTAGTCTGAACCTGCATTCTCGGAAAACTTAAACTGAGAGGATGCAAACCGCCTTACCCCAAGGTGGCTACCAGTCACCAGCTTAAAACTAGGAGAAATATACACCTAGCAATACGCTACATACAGGAATGAGCAGTGCCTTCCCAGAGCTACTCACACATTTTTAAGGTCTTGGGAGATCTATAAACTGTTTTTCACCCACAGCGAGCAGAACGGCTCTTTTATATATTTATCTCGGACCGTGACGCCTCCCGCCTGCCTGGGACCCGGATCTCAGTGTTATGCAGGTCCTCAGACGCTGCCGAATGCGCCTCCGTAATGCTGGCCCTCTGGCCCAGTCTCCGCTTGTTGCTTGACTACCGCATCAGGAAAACATCCCCTGATCGAGATCCCTCTGCAAACCTGCCCGGTGCGCATGAAACACCGCCATGGTGTAAGAAGTGGCACTGGGCTGACCTGCTGCCATGTATGCCCTGCCATTAAAGCGACACATCGTTTAGGTGGCAGGGTTGGAGCTCTCAGTGTCCTTGCCCACCCAGATGCGAGATTGCAAACATCCCGTTAATCGGTGGCGACAACACATACCCATATTCTCTTATCCTCCCGACATCAGCGACATACCACTGATGTCAGTAAATATGAGCCGAATATGGGTTATTCCATGCCCTCTTGATCTAAATAGGAAGATCAGGAAGGAAGGAAACCCCAACTGAGCCGATGATTATGGCCGGGGAGAAATCGATCGTTTAGTCTAACATGAGCGATCTCTCCTCTAACGCGCCAACATGGCAGCCGCAGCCCGCCTAGAGCGTTTCATAACATTCAACGGTTCAGCATACACAGTCGAGATGGCTGAGAAGATTAATCCCCCTTCTCACAGCCATCCCTAGAGCACTTGCAGAAAAGTCTCGTCAGCCGCCAGATCGTCTGAGGGAAAAACACCTTCTCGTGAAGTTCAGCAAGCTCTATCCGAGAAACCTGTGACGTGCATCCGCGCTCAGCCTCGGCATGAGTGGGACCGCATCATCAGTCTTGGATGCCAAACCCTCTTCCCTCAGGAAGAGAACCAGACGAGAGCGGAGCGATCTCGGATTGACAAACGCTCACATTATACAAACAAACAAACAACTCTATAAGAGCTGACTGTGCATGCTCTTGATCCCAGGCAGAAAACACACAGCTCGTGTGTATACAATAATACATTTGGATTACCTTAACTCGAAGCATTCAGACAGAACAGTCCCTGAAGACGAATACGAAGTGGTATCATGTTTGCAAGGCGCCCTTATATACTTCCTGGTCGCACCTTGATGACATCATAGACTGTCGCTGGTCAATAGGATTGCTGTGATTCGATAGTAGTTCAGACACCTGTCACGCTGGAGGCGTTCCCCGTAGCGTCTTTCTGAGTTCCCTTTTGGAAGGGAACGGCAGTCCTGAAACATGATTAAATGGATTTTGAAGCCCCACCGCAAAACAGAGCCAGGCAAACGGCTACTATTTAGATTATGTTAAACTTACATTATTCATAAATCCTTGGTGTTCAAAACATTTTTTAACATTTGGTGTTCACCAACAATGCAAATAGCAAAATTTTCCCACCATTTTTTTTTATATCAAAACACCCATGAAACTGGAACACTTGGTATGAACTGAGAATATCTAAGAGGGTTTTAACTAAAAGTTCCTCCCTCTCATCGGAGGCCTGTTTCATAAGACAAGTTAAGTAAATAAGCCAGACTTATTTCAGTTAGTCTGACTCATTGTCAAATGATTTGGTTTCATAAAGCTAATTTAACATAGCTCAAGCTCAGTCACTCTGGCAACTTATGCTGGGAAATTCAACTGGTCCAGGGCAGGCTAACTGTTACACAATTCCTCTAACACTGACAGGAACACAATGATATTACCACTCTAACGCTCTCACACACCATTATTTGACTTTATTAACCACTATCAGTCCAAAATTAAATATACAGTATACTGAAAATCAATTTATATAAGGCTACAATGATAAATTATACAATGTAGACCTATCTATAATGTAGATAGCATCATTCCATGTCAACTCAACCAGAGGTCCCTGGTAAAATTTTGTTTATTTTGTTCATATTTTTTTTCTCTAGAAAGACAAACATAAATAGTGATTAAAGCCAAAATATCAAATGTATTATGTATTGAGTAATCCACTGTTTTGCAGAGGGGGGGGTCAAAATTAAAAATTTCACCTGAGATTTGGAGTCAATTTACAGGGGGGTAAAAATGACTTTGACAAGACAAGTAGCATCATTATTTTATTTTTACACTTGGTCTATTGATGAAATGTGTTGACATTAGCAATCTTTGTTGCATTATATGCCAACAGTAACAATTCAAAAATTGTCACGTCTGTCTTGTATTGTGTAGCACATGTCTTGTATTTAGGTGCGTTCGACATTGGCTGCGGCTGGATGCAACCGATCTGCGAGAGTAGCCGTGTACAGGCGGGGAGGAGCTGCAAACGGAGATGTGAAGTCGGACACTTTCTGCTTCCCACAGTGACGCTCGCGCTGTTTGCATACTTTATCACAGCTGAAGTGAAATAAATGTAATATTTGTTAAATACACAGATGTTTCAGAAGCATTATTGTCATGTAATACTTTATGCACTGCTTAATACAGCGTGTGTTTGTACAAGAATAAAGTTCAACATACACTCACCTAAAGGATTATTAGGAACACCTATTCAATTTCTCATTAATGCAATTATCCAATAAACCAATCACATGGCAGTTGCTTCAATGCATTTAGGGGTGTGGTCCTGGTCAAGACAATCTCCTGAACTCCAAACTGAATGTCAGAATGGGAAAGAAAGGTGATTTAAGCTATTTTGAGCGTGGCATGGTTGTTGGTGCCAGACGGGCCAGTCTGAGTATTTCACAATCTGCTCAGTTACTGGGATTTTCACGCACAACCATTTCTAGGGTTTACAAAGAATGGTGTGTAAAGGGAAAAACATCCAGTATGTGGCAGTCCTGTAGGCGAAAATGCCTTGTTGATGCTAGAGATCAGAGAATGGGCCGACTGATTCAAGCTGATAGAAGAGCAACTTTGACTGAAATAACTACTCGTTATAACCAAGGTATGCAGCAAAGCATTTGTGAAGCCACAACATACACAACCTTGAGGCGGATGGGCTACAACAGCAGAAGACGCCACCAGGTACAACTCATCTCCACTACAAATAGGACAAGAGGCTACAATTTGCATAAGCTCACCAAAATTGGACAGTTGAAGACTTGAAAAATGTTGCCTTGTCTGATGAGTCTCTATTTCTGTTGAGACATTCAGATGGTAGAGTCAGAATTTGGCATAAACAGAATGAGAACATGGATCCATCATGCCTTGTCACCACTGTGCAGGCTGGTGGTGGTGGTGTAATGGTGTGGGGGATGTTTTCTTGGCACACTTTAGGCCCCTTAGTGCCAATTGGGCATTGTTTAAATACCACGGCCTACCTGAGCATTGTTTCTGATCATGTCCATCCCTTTATGACCACCATGTACCCATCCTCTGATGGCTACTTCCAGCAGAATAATACACCATGTCACAAAGCTCCAATCATTTCAAATTGGTTTCTTGAACATGACAATGAGTTCACTGTACTAAAATGGCCCCCACAGTCACCAGATCTCAACCCAATAGAGCATCTTTGGGATGTGGTAGAACGGGAGCTTCGTGCTCTGGATGTGCATCCCACAAATCTCCATCAACTGCAAGATGCTATCCTATCAATATTTCAGTTGAATCAATGCCATGTAGAATTAAGGCAGTTCTGAAAGCGAAAGGGGGTCAAACACAGTATTTGTATGGTGTTCCTAATAATCCTTTAGGTGAGTGTATAAGCCTACACTATCAATGAAGTGGGGTCTACGTTTTTATCAGTTTTATTTGGATAAACATGACAATATAACATCGCGACTACATGAAAGGAGTTATAAAAAAACAGATTTGTGAGCATTAGTGGAACTGAAGGTTTTATAATAAACACGAAACACACGTGATCGCTGTCATGCGGTGAATCTGGCCAATCGTGGAACAGCTGTCAGAATCAGAGTCTGTGCAGTCTGATGCTGCCGCTCTAGAGAAACTGCACCGGCTGTATTAGCCGACTGCTCTCGAATCGCTCTCACGGTACTTTAATGTCATTCATCACTGTCACGTGGAATAGGTGCTGTCTTAAGTCGGACAAAATTTTGAACTGGCATGCACTGCTTCAAGTCAGCCGCTGATCGGTCTGCGCATCGCTGTATCAAGTCAAACGGCACACAATCTGACGTCAAACAAGGGAGAGAACGGCGTACACTTCGACTTAACAAGCCTGTGTTGGATCGTTGTCTTCTGTTCCCCGTTTCCCTGCTTCATGTTCCTGCACCTCGTGTTTAGTTTATGTAAAGTTTGGTTTGCCCCCCCCCCGTGGGTGTTTTGTTTGTGTTTGTTTTATTTTTATTATCTAATAAAGGCCACTTATTCTTCCTGCTCTTGAGTCCTTGCTCCTTTTCACCCATACCTGAAAAATGTTTTTTGTCTCAAGTTTGAATGCCTGTATTACAGATTCACTTTAGATTCTGATCCTTAACAAACTTTTCTTTTGGGATCTCCATTTTAAAGGCCCTCGATGGTTCAGTCCAAAAGCATTTGACCCCAAAAGCATTTGCACCCATGTCATTTGCGTGCTGGTCTGAAAAAGAGGCATGTTCAGGCACATTGTTGGCGCGATGCTATTTTGAGGCAACTGAAATAGACTGTGTCATTGACCAACTGAAACCTGGTCTAAAGTCAATAGCGCAGTATTTTTGTGTTATTTAAAGAGCACGTTAGTAATATGCGCCTATAAGCCGGGTGCACAAGGCACGTACACTCTGCTTATCACACACACACAGGGAAGAGCAGCAGCACACAAACATTTGTAAATATTCAAAATAAAAGGATTACAATGTAAAAGATTATTATTGTGTACATAAAGATAAAAATGCCTACATGTCATAATGGATACTCATTGCATGCATCATAATTACCTATTTGCAGTAATGACGAATTAAATTGGCTACTTATTTAACCAATCATGGGAATACACATGTGTATTTAAACTGACTCGTCAGGTTGAGGGTGTCTATATTCCGTCATGTCAATAGTGAATCCGCCATAGTGCAAGCGCAACTGGCTTTTAAAGGAAATGGGAGATGAGACTCTGATTGGTTTATCGTTGTCACAGCCGCTGCTATTTGTTCCTTTGTTACCGTGTGTTGTGCTCCCTCTACAGGTGTGCTGCAGTGCTACGGGGAGTAATCAGGTGGATTGGACACACAAGTGCACAGGTGTGCCCTGTCTAGAAAAGCATGCTGGCTTGCTTTCGGGGACGAGTGTTTTTCTCCATACATTGATGCCTGGCCAGGACAGAGGTTTGGAAGGCTTTGTAGCCATACTTTTGTGATTGACCATCTAAAAATACATTTATTTTGTAAACGCCGCTTCTTTATTGTTCCTCCCTACCCAGGGCGTAACAATTGTGGGCTCGTCGTTAAAATCTCTTTTATATTCGTGTTTATATTTGGATTAATTTTGGCTTTGGTAAGTGCGCACTTTATTCAAATGAGGACGGGGAGGTAGGTTATTAGATTGAGAGGATAGTTTGTATGATGTCCTACTCATTTTTGAATGCAGATTTCAATGCTATACTAAGAAGATGTGCAAGTGCTCTCTGTGTCCGCGCTATTGATGAAGAGCCATATGCCGCGCACCAGGCGCGTCACGTTCTCATGTTCAAGGCGGCAATGTTAAACAGTGAATCTAAATCACCATACCGAAAAAAAGGTTCACTTCAACAATGAAAAAAGTGGCATTGATGGGTTTTGCTGTAAAACTGCACAAACGGAAACAAAAAAGCGCAAACTATATAACATCTTTCCATAAACATAGACTTTACACAGAAGTAAAAATACTTAAATGTCTATACACACTCTTCCATGCAGCCTAGGGTGAAGTCATTATACATTAACAACGTTTTACGACAAATTGTGTCATTTAATAGAAAACTATGAATAGCAGTGCAGGATTGTTAACAACTCTGTGCTTATGCGCGACCCCTTTTATTATTAATCATCTGTTTGGCAACTAACGCTAATATTCTCTTAATATTCAACGTTAATACATGAACAATGTGCCACGCCGCCGCACGTAAAAATACATGCTTCTTTCAATTGGAGGTGATATGGAAGTAGCCACTATAGTGATCTAAATGGCCGCCACTCGTCTCGGGAGCATAGCCGAGGTTTGGGGGACTACTTGTTAATTGGTAGTCTTCCCAAATTTGCGGGATCGAGTGCATAAATACCTGTTCTTGGGCCAGCTGAAGACTTGGGTCTACATCATTAATGGGGATGGTTTAATTTATTTAACAGGCACTAATAGTTTTATTTGTCAAATCTCTGCAGGAGATATTTAGTTACACTGAGCACGTTTTTTTTTATCTGTTAGTTTTGTTGAGTGTCGTTTATAGTTTAGATATGGCAACCGAGGTTGAGGCATTTGTTCAGGCTCCGTCTGATGAGTTGATAGATGAAATGACTAAAGCGCATTATGAAATCAAGCTTTCTGCTAGCCAAAAAAAAGTCTAAAGATGGGATTAAACGATTCCTAAAGGCATCGCTGCTTGATATTAAAGTTTTATTAGAGACATCTGTTCCTCCGCTGCCTGCTCTAAGCGCTCACTTGTTCGAGCAACAGAAAGAATTACTGCTGATACAGCTATTACGATCCCTGGTCTAGGTCAGGGGAATGTAACATAAATGACAAACAACACTTCTCAACTCTACATCTTTTTATTTTATTTCTTGTTCTCGCAGTTGTTCTCAAACTGATATTGTTTTCAGTTTAGGAACAGTTTCTTAAAGGTCCCGTTCTTCGTGTTCTTTTGAAGCTTTGATTGTGTTTTCAGTGTGCAATATAACATGTGTTCATGTTTCGCGTGTAAAAAAAAACTGTATTTTTAACACAATGTACTTATCTGTATACCGCTGTTTTCACTGTCCTAAAAACGGCTGATGACTTCCTTTATTCTATGAAGTCCCTCCTTCAGAAATACGTAACGAGTTCTGATTGTGCCAGCGGTTCCCGTGTTGTGATTTGACCGCATCTTAGCAAACGTGGCACGGTTCCTGTGTTGTGATTCGACAGCAGCTTAGCGCACGTGGAAAGGTCACGCCTCTTAACTGGAGATATATGCGTTTAATGATCTCTACCGCATCCCTGGGAAAGCCAAACAAAGGTGATTTGACTCCAGGATGAAAATAACAGCGTCTCGACGACATGGCGACAAACACACTCAAACGCAGCACTTCCTTTTCTCCACGCGACCGTCCTCTTCTCCATGTGGGACAGCAACAAGACCACGCCCCCTTTTTTCGCGTATTCTTGTGGGCGGAGGTTAGTCTGTTCTACTGTTCTACTGACGTCATTTATGAAGTCATTTATTTAAGTCAGCCGTTCGCTGTAGGCTTAGAAAGGGAACTTCTGTTAAATAAAATATCTCGCTTTGCATTGAACTTTGAGCTTTATAATTTTACAGGTATTATTTATGCTCTAACAGCAACATTACACACTAACTAAAGTTTGAACAATGTGATCACGAAGAACAGGACCTTTAAAAGAAACAAAATGTCAGAAGCCATCTCTTCAGGGGTGAGCTAATGCCAAAGCAATAAACAAACCAAAACGTACTTTCCCACAGAAACTAACTTTCTCCTTATGAGGTGATTCATTGTGGCACTAATGATAAATATACAATTTTGACTCCAGACCAGAGAAAAAACTCACAGGTCTATCATGTGAATCTCCTTAAGCCCTACTACTGTGAAAACAGACAGGTCTCAGCGCCAGTTTACCCCATGGTACTGATGGACAACTCCCCTCAGTCCTCTACTACGAAGTTTGTGACGGTCATGCCTGTGGATGAATTAAAGTCACCTGACGACTGCGTATTGCAGGGGCGACTAAAGAATTCAGAAACAATAGAAAGGTTGCCGTCTGATCTCAAACATTTAGACACAGCTCAGCGGCAAGAGCTAATCAGCTTGCTGTCCAAGTTTCCACAATTGTTCTCCATTGTGCCGACAAAGGCATTGGAGAATGGAGAAATAAACGTGAGTTTTTGGAAAAAGAAGTCCAGTATTTACTGGATAACAAATTAGTCTAGCTGGTCCTTGCCGTGTCTGCTGGTTAAGAAATCCGACGGTACTTTCCATTTTTGCACAGACTATAGGAAACTAAATTCAGTCACAAAACCAGACTCCTTTCCTTTGCCAAGAATGGAGTATTGTGTTCACCAGGTTGGTGCTGCAAGGTTCGTGATTAAATTGGATTTATTGAAGGGCTACTGGCAGATCCTGCTGACCGAGCGGACGCACAAGGTATCATCTTTTATAACACCAGATCGGTTATTTCCCGAACGGTTATTTTTTATTTGCCACTTAAGAAAGATTTAATGCATTTTCTGGGTCTGGTGGATTTTTACTGCTGCTTTTGCGGGAACAGTCGTTGCCCCTTTAACTGACCTGCTTAAAGCTAAAGCACAGTTTGTTTGGTCCGAATCCTCCAAAATTCCTTTAATACAGTTAAAACGCTGCTGACTTCAGCAACCGTCCTGATGGCACCTCAGCTAGAAAAACACATTTAAAATCCAGGTAGATGCCAGTAAAGAGGAGGCAAGTGCAGTACTATTCCAAGAGGGCGATGCAGGAATTGTGTGGACTGTTTTTATGTTTTCACGAAAATTTTTCAGCCTCGACTTATCAATGGAATTATTCCACAATCGAGAAGGAGGCGCTTGCTTTAATCTGGGCTCTTCATCACTCAGAAGAGTACGTAGGTGGGAATTGTTCACCTTTAATAGTTTACAGTGACCACAACTCTGTCAACTTAAAAACCCCAACCAATGGTTCATGCGTTGATGCCGATTCCTTCAGCCATACTTAGATATCAGGCACCTAAAGGGCTCTGAAAACTTAGTGGCTGATGTGTTGTCGAGGGCACTGTGATAGAAAACATTATGTAAAGTTTGGTATGGGGCTGTGAACCCATAGGTTTATATTTAAGACACCTAACCCCAGCTGCTCCCGACGAGCTGGATGGCGCCTTGCATGGCTGACACTGCCGTCGGTGTATGAATGGGTGAATGTGAGGCAATATGTAAAGCGCTTTGGATGGCCATGGGTCTGTTGCAAGTGCTAAATGCTAACTGCTAAATGCAGTCCATTTATATTTCCTCTTTTACCTATGTACCATGCTACCCTAATGAGGGAGTTTTTCCAATATGATATTGTATGCATACAAATTTTCTTTAAATATTAAGACCTTTGTTTTTATGGTTTTGGTTATTGGGGGCAGTTAACAGAAACATTTATTTCCCTGTTGCCATGTGTTGTGCTCCCTCTACAGGTGCGCTGCAGTGCTACGGGGGGTACTCAGGTGGATTGGACACTGGTGCACGGGGGGGGGGGGCAAACATTTTTCTCCTTACATCGAGAAAAGGACCGAGGCATAGACTGGCGCTGCCGCGTGCTTTGGAAGACTTCGTAGTCGAACTTTTGTGATTAACCGTCTAAAAATACATTTATTTTGTAAATGCTGCTCCCGCTCCCTTCTCCTTTATTGTTCCTCCCTACACAGGGCGTGAAACATGTTATGCTTAATGTGCAATAAACCAATCAAAGTCTCATCTCCCATTCCCTTTAAAAGCCAGTTGCATTCGTGCCATGGTGGATTTGCTATTTACATAGTGGAATTTGCAAGCAGAAAAACTGAAAGCTTCTCTAGTGAGGAAAGGTTAAAGCGTGCGCAAGCAGACAATCTACGAAACAAGCCGGATTCCACCAAAGCTCCCTGAGCATATGATATGTAGGCATTTTTATATTTATGTACACAATACTATTATGTACAACAGTACTAGGTAAACCTGGATCAAATTAGTGGGATTGCGTGAACTTCAATTACCTTTTATGAAACTGCTTTAGCCCCGATTTATTTGTTAGATTCATTCACGTCAGGTTTGGCAGTTTAATCCCCACTTTTCTTAGCGTCTTTTATGAAACAGGCCTCAGGTCTCCATCCAACATGTTCTTAATGATGCCTCCTCTTCCCATTAATTATTTTTTTTACTGTGTGGACTTTGCCTTCTCTGTCCCAGTAATTGTGCTCAAGTTAATCTCCAGAAAATTACCTTCCAGGGACGGACAAGGTGGGAAAAGTCATTATTTAATCTCATATTATCATTATCCCCAAGACTGGCACAGCCCTGGTTGTCGATGGCCTTCCTTCCATTCTGTGAGTGGCGGCACATCACCATTATGGGCAGCATTTTCTTTAATCATGACTGCACATTACCAGCACTGGGATTAGAATATGATCTATGGCTGCCACCAGGAGAAAGTACAAAATAAAATGGCAAATGTTACCTTTCATAATGAGGTAGAGCTGATTCGCAAAATCAGCATTGTGCAGCTAGAGGTCTAGATATGTTTACAAAAAGCTGTATAGTACAATTGTGAATGGAGCAATGCTAGTAAACTGAACTCAACATAAAACCTTCACCAGAGGCAAGTCATAGGGTGACAAACATTTCAGTATTTATTAGTGTCTAAAAGCATGATTTAACTAAGATGATTTAATTATTGGGATAAAATTGTTGCTATAATAGGCTACTGTCCCGTGACTACAAATAAACAGACGCAAATTGATAAGTAGATACGCGTGTCATCTTTCTTTAGTGAAATAATGGTAAGTAGGCTACCACATTATATCTGTGGAACTAAAGTGCAATCTCGACACAAATTAATTAATTATGAACAATGTAAAACTTATTATTGTAAAACATTGATGACTGGGTTTTAAATCTTTAAGTAAACAACAAAAATGCCAACAAACGGCCGCTTTTATCATGTTTGTTTTCAGTTCTCGCTAGTTTCTGATTCGTTTTCTGATAAAAAAACTTCCATTTGTTGTTGAAATGATGCAAGCTTCTGGCCCGACAGTGGAAACACAGCATGGTTTTTGGCTTGGTGCTACAGGTTATTAGCCCAGCCTGGCCCATTGAAAGCCCTGGCTCGCACTGGCTAAACAGTGGAAACGTGGCAAATTACAGCTGAAATAATTATTGCAAAAAATATAAAAAAGTAAAAATAAAAGCAATGGTTAGAAAACATAACAGGTTGCGATTGTAACCCTGGTTCCCTGAAGAGGGAATGAGACGTTGCGTCAAGATGCTGTGGGAACGCCTCCGTGTGATTACGTAGTGAAGCATGAAATCAGTCCAATGGTGTGTCGGAACGTCATAGGCATGTGACGTCATCGACCAGGAAACTATAAAGCATACCCAGAAATCAACAGCACTAGCTTCTGAAAGGCTGAAGCAAGTCAATCACAGGCATGCAGGGACTATGGCAGAGCGACGTAGCATCTCATTCCCTCTTCAGGGAACCAGGGTTACAGTAACCTGAGATGTTCCCTTTCAAGGGAACTTGAGCTGCGTCGAGACACTGTGGGACCCCATACCCACGCCACCGTACTAGCAAGTGCCTGTCTCTGTGAAGTCGAAAACACTCTAAAACCTGGAGTGGTGCCCAAGTCCAGCTCATAAAACCTGACAAAGGTGTGCAGGGAGGACCAGCCTGCCGCATCACATATGTCATGAAAGGAAACTCCCAAAAGCAAAGCTTTAGAAGCGGCCATACTCCTGGTGGAGTGAGCCTGAACAGCTATAGGTGAAGGCTGACCAGCCGACTCTGATACTGATAGCCTCGACTTGCTCATCCTCTGCTTAGATGCTGGTGGTTACAAATAAACACTAAACTACACTAAAACTAAAAGAGGGATGCCCTGAAATTTCAGTCTCAAAACTTTATTCAATTTCACTTAGCAAGTTCAGTTTACCTTACATTTTTATTCTCTATTGTATTTGAATTTCAGTTTATTTAAAGTAAATATTTAATTGTCTATTAGAAATCTACACTTACCAGCCACTTTATTAGGTACACCTTGCTAGTACCTAAACATAAAAATAAAGGAAAGGCAACACATCCATGCATTTCCAAAAGCCTTAAATCTCAGTGGTAAACTATTCCAATATGAGCAGGAAGCTGACCATTTCTGCAGGTGCCCACATGAATCAATCAATAAAACTGTGGCATCTAAATAATTATCATGTCCTTGAGAATCAGCATCGACATTAAGAGCAGTAATATCGATTATGCAGAACATTATATTGAGAGACAGGGTTGTGAAGCATGTTCAGGGCCATGTACGAGTCAGTCCTCTGGGGAGGTACATGATCCGGACGTGGGAGAATTGAACCCAGTGAAATCCTTTTGCTCTCTCCTGCTCAGCATTTCTAATTAGTGTAATTTGAGGATTCTCAAGAAGTTCTTGGGCCAGGGGAATTATCTCTATCACTGCTGACACAGACTAAAACTGCACTGGCTTTTAATGGTGACTTAAGCATTATCTACAATTATAAAACATCAATCATATCTGAAGTCTTTACTGCTGGTCAGTATAAGCTTACATAAGCAGCCTTTAAATACATTTGCTAGCTTACGCCATTTAAATCAGGAACAACAGGCTGTTAGAAAGAATGTGCAATTCATGAAATTCTTATATATGTCTGTTCACTTCACAGTCTCTGAGCTTTAAACTCAAAATTGTAGCCTGTTGTGCCATAATTAAATATCAGAAATAGGATCTTTGTAACGGTTACCAGCTGGAGTGCCCTTGAGAGCCACCAGAGGGCACTCCACACATAAGACTATGGCTGCGTTCGAAACCGCATACTTCCCTACTATATAGTATGTAAAAAGCAGTAGGCGAGCGAATAGTATGTCCGAAACGTCAGTATTCATAAAAGAGTAGGCGAGAATTACCGGGCGGATGAACAAATTCTCGCGAGATTCGGACGTGCGTGTACTTAAATTGTGTCCGAATATGCCTACATACCTACTATATAGTAAGAGAAAACAGTACGTGAATGGAGTAGTATGTCCGATACCTCAGTATTTATAAAACAGTATAGGCGAGAAATCCCCGGATGGCCTACTGCGTCTGCCCAGATTCTGAAGTGTGCATCCAATGGACACTTTAATATCCCATGAGGCCATGGGAAATCATCATTTTCGAACATGTCGGAGGACGGAGACACTGCTGTTTTCAAGTAAGTACAACAAACTGAACCGCTGTTAATTGTATTTAAAGTTCACATATTTAACAACCGACGAGGAAACTGTTGGTTTTAAGACATCAATATATATTAAATATTGATATATTAAAATGTATTAAATAGCTGTAAAACATTTAATTTTCATATAGCTAACGCACCAGTCGTGCTTCATTAAGCACACATACTTCTGAATATTTGTTAATCATCGTTTTCTTGAAAGCATTGCTTTAACTGTGGACAAGAACCTGATAAACGTTTGTTTAAAGAAAAGGAGTGAATGCACTCTTAACCATATGCAATATAGACGTTTCCTAAATGTGCGTTTAATATTTGACAGGGGACATTTTACAGACATGTCATTGATTTGGCCTAAGCTTTTGTCAGCACTTTGCATTACACACATACATGCTTATTTTACTGATTTAAAGAAACAGATTAACACAACTGAAGATGCATTTTAGATTTAATTTGTCTATTGACCAATTTAGGATCGTTTGTGTTGGATGAAACACAAAATAACAAGTCTGCTATCAAAGTATACACATCAACCTTTTGATATATTACTTTTTATCACATAAATGACAGATCTAACATTAAATCTTGTTTGGATGTTACAGGGACTGATGAACACACACACAGCCTTATCCAGTGGAGAGTGGCTAATGAAGCCCTCTTCACTGGAAAGAGAAATGCTGCAATAAAAGGCTTTGAGTAAGTATACCATAGAAAATAATTTAATTTATTTCAGCACTTGAGTTATTACAGCACTTTTTGATTCTTGATCTCTCATCACTTGTTGCAGAGCTTCTGTGGATGAGCCTTGCCCAAGGACACACTGGTGGAGATGGCTGCGGAGATCCAAGCAGAAACCTTCTGCTTATCAGTTCAGTGTTTGGTCCACTACACCACAAAAGTCATAAAGCTACAATACAAATAGCATGCAATTGTAAAAATATTACATTAAATATGGCAAGAAATGGGATGCTGACAACATGAATTGTAAAACGTTTTAAGTAGTCATGCTGATGGAGAGCAGGCACACGGATGTTTGCAGTAGTCAGCAGTCAGATTGTCCCGCACATGTTCTCACACTCTTGCTTCGGGGTTGTGGGGTCCAGGAGGGACATGATGGACGGCTAGGACAGGCGAAGGTGTTCACGGTGGTCAACTGCTTCATCAATATAAAGCCGCAGAACTGGCACAGCTGTGTTGAGATGGCAGCAGATGTGGGGTTCACCGGCTGTAAATGCGTGATAGTTTGTTAGAACAATACATTTGAATAAAGCTTTGTTTCATGTGTTGTTGACTTTTATTCATTTATTGTGATGTTTATTTTTATTCATTCTTTTACTCATTAATTCATGTTTCCTATTGTTGTCAGTAAATAAAATATTTTATTAACTCATGCATTAATTCATTGCTTGACTGAAAATTGATATGTAGGGTATTCACAGCGGCTGCATTTTTTCTAGTGTGTATTCATGCATCGCTATGTCATATGACAACAAATTGTATTTTGCTTGTTTTACTAAAACGATAAAATAAAATAAAAAGTAATATAATTAAGTATTGGTTAGCAATTGTCATTATTATTGTAAGTGTTTTAGTGGTCTAGCAATGCAGTTCATTCTGGGGTAATCTTAATTTTGAATAGTGATACTTATATTTTTCGAGTATAAGATCAACAGTTTTCTCCAAAGGTGAGCTCCTCGAGCAGCTGAAAGACGTCTCTGTGCAGACACTGAGGGAAAGCGCACAGGTCAGGCTGTGGAGTTACTGATGCTTTGAGCTGTTACTGCACCTGTCACTCATATCTTTTATTTTATAATTACATGATTGTATCTTTAACAATCAAAACGATAAAACAAAAACAATATCATGGGTCTACATACATTACAAAGAAAAAAACAATAACAAGGTTAGATATCTTTGAATAATTCATCATAATGCAATACAAATGTTATTTCATAGGCTTGAGGGATGAAACAGGAGTTAAATTTCACAAGAAAAAGGAAAATATAAAGGAGATTTAGGCCAATTTTGCTTGTGGATGAATTTTTTTGCATATAAAATAAAGAAATTAACAACATATTCAAGAGATCACGATTTTGGGTTTTGGTAAGGATAAAACTGGGTCAGATTAGTAGGGTTAATATCACAAGATAAATGGGCAGCTGTTTCTTCAACAAGACCACACAATTAGCAAGTTTAATCAATATTAAGATATCGATGAATTAAACCTGTCACTCATATCTTTCAAGTTGTTGCTTGTGATAACGTCGTAGGTCACATGATAACGTCAAGATGGCGCATAAAGTGCGGATCGCATTCATACTTAACGAGATCAGGCAATATAGTACCTACTCTTTTAGAGCTCGTTAAGTAAGTACTTATTGAAAATGAGTACCTACTCAATGAGTATGCGGTTTCGAACGCAGCCTCTGATCACTCACAAACTACATTTCCCATAACTCACTGCCCGGACTCATCATCACTTATCACTGATCACATTCACCTGTACCTCATTCACTGATTGCATTCACCTGTGTCTCACCATCCTGTTAGTCTCTGTCTATTTATACTATGGTCATTCATTCACTCACCGTGAAGTCTTGTCTATACGTTACCCTGCATTTCTGAGCACTCTCCTGATTTTCTTGTTTCTTGATATCTTGCCCTGTTCCCTGGCTTACTCTCTTGCCTCTGGTCCCTGCCTGTTTTGTTTGTTTGTTTGTTTGTTTGTTTGTTTGTTTTGACGGCCTGTCTGTGTATGACCCTTGCCTGTACTTTGGATTACGCCTCTGGATTGCCCTCAAATAAAGCTGCATTTCGATCCACCTTCGAGTCTCGGAGCAGTTCGTAACAATCTTGCACCTTAATGCATTACATCTAATGGTTATCTTTGAAAAAGTTTACTGTACTGAACTTAAACTTGAAATTATCTGATGTATTTGTCCGTATGTCCTTCCCTGCCTGTCATTTTAGTTTATTTCATGTAAAAAAAGAACTTGGTCTGTACAGAGAATTCTCCCAAACTGAATATGTCACTCTCAATTTATATTTGCAGCTTCCTGGTAGGTGGCAGTGCTAGTACATGTGGGCAGGATGAACAGATAGATCGAAATAGAATCAAAATTGTGATACGGCTATGTGTGATTATTAAACTGCAAAAGGCTGAGATTAAATATAGGCCTATAGAAAGTGCTGTAAACTTTATAAAGTTGAGACACCCCATTCTGTCCGTTACTACACATACTCTAAGTAGGGGAAGATTTGAGGAAATACCCTCTTTAAAACGTTTTTGAATTATAACATAGACTTAGAATTAAGTTTAGCATAGCACAGTGTTCCTCAAACTCGGTCCTGGAGGGCCACTGTCCTGCAGAGTTTAGCTCCAACCCTGATCAAACACACCTTCCTGTGATTTTCTAGTGATTCTGAAAACCTTGGTTAGCTTGCTCAGGTGGGTTTGATCAGGGTTGGAGCTAAACTCTGCAGGACAGTGTTTAGCTCCAATCCTGATCAAACCCACCTGAGCAAGCTAACCAAGGTCTTCAGAATCACTAGAAAATCACAGGAAGGTGTGTTTGATCAGGGTTGGAGCTAAACTCTGCAGGACAGCATGCCTCCTCCCATAGGGAAATGATTCAGCTCCCCCCCAAAAAAAGCCTAAAATATATGCTGCCCCTCAAGCCTTGTTTATACTTTTGCCTGGGTCCGCAGCACAAGCCTCCACTGACTGTGCGCGCTCCTCCCAAAATGGACGAGGCATTTATACTTGGCGCACTCGCTGTTGTACTATTCTTTGAAATGACGGTGTGACTCAGAGTAATTGTTCTATAAACCATCAGCAAGCAGCATTGAGAAAAAGTAAAGTTCACACTTGACAATGTTTATTTTAGTACATTTCACCAAAACCACACTACAAAAGAATAATGTAAAACCCAATAAACCTTGAGATTATTACTTGTGACATTAAAACTAAATAAATGGATATGAGAACATGTATACAACTAAATTAACAATCTCTTAAATATTTTCTAATTTCACTAAACATTTTCAGTTTCGTGAACATTCTTATTAAACATGGACCTTTATTTTCATTAAAAGGGCTTATTTCTGCTATTGTAGGCTCATTTTGAAAAATGTAAGCAATTTATTTAGACACATGCAAACTAGGTTTCAATGTGGTGAGACGCACCTGTTCGGCCAGATTTGCCTCAAAGTCATGCATCTTCGGAAGCGGAGCCACGCAGAAAGTTACAAAAAAAAAAAATGCAGTGCTCACCGCCATGCGAAATGGGCCCTGCATCCCAATGTCCATACTATCTATCCTATAAATATGATAAAACATATTTTATTTAATGATATCATTATGATAAAGTTATATTGAATCTGTAATAACAATGTGGACTTTTATCTGTTTGGCCATTTTTTGGGCCAGAACTTTAGTTTTTGGCCTTGATTTTTCATTTTGGTACATCCCTGATATATCAATCATAGTGGCAAAAATGTTCAACATTGTGTGGATATAACTTATTTTAATTAAGTATATATATATATATATATATATATATATATATATATATATATATATATATATATATATATATATATATATATATATATATATATAAAATTGCTTAAATCACCTTTCTTTCCCATTCTGACATTCAGTTTGGAGTTCAGGAGATTGTCTTAACCAGGACCACACCCCTAAATGCATTGAAGCAACTGCCATGTGATAATTAGATAATTAGATAATTGCATTAATGAGAAATTGAACAGGTGTTCCTAATAAAGAAAAAAAAAGCTGTATCATACAAATAAATAGTTAAAAAAATCATATATTGTGATTTCTGGATTTTTTTTATTTTTTAGATTATGTCTCTCACAGTGGACATGCACCTACGATGACAATTGCAGACCCCTCCATGATTTATAAGTGGGAGAACTTGCAAAATAGCAGGGTGTTCAAATACTTATTTTCCTCACTGTATATATATACACTCACCTAAAGGATTATTAGGAACACCTGTTCAATTTCTCATTAATGCAATGATCTAATTATCACATGGCAGTTGCTTCAATGCATTTAGGGGTGTGGTCCAGGTTAAGACGATCTCCTGAACTCCAAACTGAATGTCAGAATGGGAAAGAAAGGTGATTTAAGCAATTTTGAGCATGGCATGGTTGTTCGTGTCAGTCTGAGTATTTCACAATCTGCTCAGTTACTGGGATTTTCACGCACAACCATTTCTAGGGTTTACAAAGAATGGTGTGAAAAGGGAAAAGCATCCAGTATGCGGCAGTCCTGTTGGCGAAAATGCCTTGTTGATGCTAGAGGTCAGAGGAGAATGGGCCGACTGATTCAAGCTGATAGAAGAGCATCTTTGACTGAAATAACCACTCGTTACAACCGAGGTATGCAGCAAAGCATTTGTGAATCCACAACACGCACAACCTTGAGGCGGATGGGCTACAACAGCAGAAGACCCCACCGGGTACCACTCATCTCCACTAAAAATAGGAAAAAGAGGCTACAATTTGCATAAGCTCACCAAAATTGGACAGTTGAAGACAGGAAAAATGTTGCCTGGTCTGATGAGTCTCGATTTCTGTTCAGATGGTAGAGTCAGAATTTGGCGTAAACAGAATGAGAACATGGATCCATCATGCCTTGTTACCACTGTGCAGGCTGGTGGTGGTGGTGTAATGGTGTGGGGGATGTTTTCTTGGCACACTTTAGGCCCCTTAGTGCCAGTTGGGCATCGTTTAATTGCCACGGCCTACCTTAGCATTGTTTCTGACCATGTCCATCCCTTTATGAATACCATGTACCGATCCTCTGATGGCTACTTCCAGCAGGATAATGCACCATGTCACAAAGCTTGAATCATTTCAAATTGGTTTCTTGAACATGACAATGAGTTCACTGTACTAAAATGGCTCCCACAGTCACCAGATCT
Organism: Romanogobio albipinnatus; assembly: GCA_023566225.1. Classification (NCBI taxonomy): domain Eukaryota; kingdom Metazoa; phylum Chordata; class Actinopteri; order Cypriniformes; family Gobionidae; genus Romanogobio; species Romanogobio albipinnatus. Next base: position 19,007,984 of record CM042249.1, on the reverse strand, counting down.
CAACCCAATAGAGCATCTTTGGGATGTGGTGGAACGGGAGCTTCGTGCCCTGGATGTGCATCCCACAAATCTCCATCAACTGCAAGATGCTATCCTATCAATATGGGCCAACATGTGTAAAGAATGCTTTCAGCACCTTGTTGAATCAATGCCACGTAGAATTAAGACAGTTCTGAAGGCAAAAGGGGGTCAAACACAGTATTAGTATGGTGTTCCTAATAATCCTTTAGGTGAGTGTACAGTGAGGAAAATAAGAATTTGAACACCCTGCTATTTTGAAAGTTCTCCCACTTGGAAATCATGGAGGGGTCTGAAATTGTCATCGTAGGTGCATGTCCACTGTGAGAGACATAATCTAAAGAAAAAAATCCACAATGTCATAATTATGTATAATTTTTAAACTATTTATTTGTATGATACAGCTGCAAATAAGTATTTGAACACCTGAGAAAATCAATGTTAATATTTGGTACAGTAGCCTTTGTTTGCAATTACAGAGGTCAAACGTTTCCTGTAGTTTTTCACAAGGTTTGCACACACTGCAGGAGGGATTTTGGCCCACTCCTCCACACAGATCTTCTCTAGATCAGTCAGGTTTCTGGCCTGTCGCTGAGAAACACGGAGTTTGAGCTCCCTCCAAAGATTCTCTATTGGGTTTAGGTCTAGAGACTGGCTAGGCCACGCCAGAACCTTGATATGCTTCTTACAGAGCCACTCCTTGGTTCCCTTTCGTTCAGTCACTCCGAGTAACGTCAGTGACTGACGAATGGGGGTTTCGCTTAGAAGCCAATCGCCTTTGAGCTCTAACAAAACGAGCCAATGGCATGAAAATGCCATGGGTCTGCGGAATTTGCATAAAGCAAGCCAGCCCAACCGTGTGGGTATAAAGGGCACCGGGAGTCCGCTATACCATGGTGGGTGGCAATGCCCCTGTCATGCGTGCAGAGATCGACACCCTACTGGCGAAGGGTGCGGTCGAGATCGTCCCTCCAGCCGAGATGGATTCGGGGTTCTACAGCCCCTACTTCATCGTACCCAAGAAAACTGGTGGTTTACGACCAATCCTGGACCTGCTCATCTTGAACCGAACCCTTCACAGGCTTCCGTTCAAGATGCTCACAGCCAAACGCATTTTCGAATGCGTGCGGCCGATGGATTGGTTTGCAGCGATCGACCTGAAGGACACGTGCTTTCATGTCTCCATCCTTCCTCGACACAGGCCGTTCCTACGGTTTGCCTTGGAGTGGCGGGCATATCAGTATGCGGTTCTCCCATTCGGGTTGCCCTGTCTCCTCGCGTCTTTACGAAGGTCGTCGAGGCAGCCCTTGTGCCACTCAGGCAACACGGGGTTCGCATCCTGAACTATCTCGACGACTGGCCTATACTAGGTCACTCTCGGGTTCAGGTGTGCGAACACAGGGACATGGTGCTTTGGCACCTCGCCCGTCTGGGCCTTCGGGTCAACTGGGAGAAGAGCAAACTCTGTCCAGTACAGAAGATCTCTTTTCTCGGTATAGGAATCGACTCGGTCGCCATGCATGCTCAGCTCACGAGCGAGCGTGCACAGTCTCTGTTGACTTGCCTTCGTCAATTCGAGGGCAAGAATGCAGGTCCACTGAAGTACTTTCAGAGGCTTCTGGGGCATATGGCATCCGCAGCGGCGGTAACGGTTTTCTTCATATGAGACCGCTTCAGCACTGGCTCCGCGATCGAGTCCCGAGATGGGCATGGCAACAGGGCACGCTTCGGGTCCCAGTCACTCGTGCCTGCCGTAAGACCTTCACCCCGTGGTCGAACCTCAGTTTTCTACGGGCAGGTGTTCTCTTAGAACGAGTTTCCAGGCATGTTGTTGTCTCAACAGATGCCTCTGCCACGGGCTGGGGTGCCATGTGCAATGGACATGCTGCCACGGGCTCCTGGAGAGGACCCCAGCGCACATGGCATGTCAATTGCCTCGAGTTGCTGGCCGTACTTCTTGCCCTGCACAGCTTCCGGAGCCCCAAATAAAAGGCTTGGTCCCCTGTGAGAAGGACCCGCGCCATCACCCAGCAACTCGATGGCACACAATATGCTGGAGAAGCGGGAGGTCTGTGAGGACTGGAAGTGGAATCGCTCCCACTGTAACCATCACAGGGCTGTACAGTGCGACATATATGTTGCACGTGCTACAAAAAAATCGGTCTGTGCAATACAGTTTAGCATGTGAGACAGAGCTTGTTTGAGTGAAGGGATAATTTGTTTTGTGCTCGTGTGAGGTTAATCTAGGGCTGCACGATTGACTGAAATTCGAGATTTGTCTTTGAAATTATGAAATTATGAAAATCGCTTCAATTTTTAAATAAATAAATATATGTGTAGATGATGCGCAGCACTGTTCAGGGCGGATCGATCGGTTCGCAATAAATGCTGCTCTATCTCTGCATGCACTGCGAGTTGGAGTCATTGGCATTTTAGTTCGAAAAGCGGCACGGTTTGCATGAAAAATTGCTAATAAAAGCTGTCAATCGCGGGCTCGGTGCACACCGGGGTACCCGAGACTCTGAAGGAGGTGGCACTCGAACTGTGCCGCGATTCACGTGAAACGGACTCGGGTGCGCATTTGTTCAGGAAGAAACGTAACCTGCATATGTGTTTTAGCGTATTACAATGTATTTAGTTCAATAAAACACATGTAGCCTAAGGGTTGACGGTGTTGATGATTTACCTTGGATACTAGTGGATTCGCGCATATGCGTGCAATCAGGGCAACAAATGAACTTCATGCGACGCACATACAGTAAAAGGTAAGAGACGTTTACCCAGCTGCGCATAATAGCACCAAATTAATAAAAACACAATATATTTACGGCAGTGTGTTTTCTATCATCTGCCATGCACATTTTTGATGACGTAAGATGAACAAGATGCACCAGGGTTCGATAGAATCAAGTTGAGTGTGAAACCAGACCAGCGCTGCGGGGGGGCGCCGGGAACAATCGCGTTTGGACATGACCACAGCAAACGTGCCCAGTGTTAAAGCCCCCTTAATGTGTATTAGAAAAAGCAACAACCTCTTTCCAAACTTGTAATGAGAAGCGTTTACAAACCTGTTGTCCAACAAAAGAGAACATTAATCGAGTGTTTGAAATAACCTACTTTTGTAATCTGACAGGCTTCACATCACAGAATGAGGCAGAAATTATATTATTTTACAATATTCTGTAGTACAATGATAGATTCGTGGTGTAGAGATGTGTACAGTACTTTTTTTCTTTCTCAGTGAGTGAGTACATAAGATAAAATAAGACAGAAATTAAGACATTACAGTCACATTTTTTTATCATAATTTAATATTTTATTATAAAACCTTAAACCTTTCTAATGATTTATGTTTTCTTTAAAATATAATAATAATAATAATTGTTATTATTATTTTTATTCTTAAATATTTGTATTGTATAGCACTTTTTGCATTTCAGACATGGTAACAGACGTTTTATACATGTGCTACAATTTTGTGGGCTGTGCTACAAAACGTTCAACCTCTGTAGCACCAGTGCTATGTGCAAAAAAAGTTAACGTACAGCCCTGCATCAGGTCTCTCAGATTGTTAATGTCTCTGTGTTGTTCTGCAGAGGAACCAGGCTAGGCCTTCATTATTAAGGAGAGTCGTGACCACAGTGTCGACAAGTTCATGTTGAGGACATGAACCATCCACAAACACTGTATCAGCATGCCCAGACATGTCAGACAGCGATCATGGCCATCAGATGAGGACAGGTAACGACTGCCTCCAGAAAGACATGGATGGAAAGGCATCTTTAAAAAGACGTTCGCCATCCGTTTTGCTCTTTTAGGGAAACTGCTCTTTTATGCTAAAGTACTCAGGGGGGAAACGCTGCACTTAACTGTGCAGAACACAGATGATAAACCGCTAGATGCACCATAACACTAGCAAGAGGGCTTCCACTGCATATAGAGGTGACTGGAAGTGTGATCACTCATACATTGTAAGGACCTACATTACAATATTGGAAATTAGTTGATTTCTTTGTAATAAAATGTATCAACCAAATGATGCCTCAAAAATACTGTTTCAACATGCAATTTTTTTATTTGTATTATAATTATTAAATTATATTTTATAAATAACCTTTATTTTGCACTCAAACTAATCTTAGAACAGCAGCAACAATAATAATTAAAGCTGCAAGCAGCATTTATCGGGGTTCAAGCAGTTAAGGCCTTTAAGGCCTTTAAGCACACAAGCATCAAAAGACATTACGTTTTATTTAGCAAGCATTTAACAACTGCCATCATAGATGAAAAAGTCAATTTACAGCCTATACAGGCAGTTTACCATAGGAAATATATGGTTAAAGCGTTTTTACAGTTATAGCACCTTTTGCCTGAGTCTTCTTATAGTCTTGCCTGATCTCCACCACTTTTATTAGTAGTACTGAAAGTGTGCCCATACTGTATATATGTGTCAGATTTGTTGTAAAAATGTAATTTTAATAAGGAGTTTAGACAATTATATTCAGTGGCGTAGCGAACGAGCCAACACCGTGCCCTTAAGTAGGATTATCAAGGCGGGCCCCAGTCCCAATTCAAAACAAATTTCATCACAATCCATCATTGTTCGTTTCAAATATGTGAGAGCATCAAAATGATCCATGGGTGAAATTGATTGGATTTCATTTATTTTTTTGTCAGTTCCTTTCATAATTTTAACATTTTGGCGTTATTGTTTAGCTATTTACCTATGTTTTCAAATTTCCTTTGTTTTTTTTTGTTGTCTCGATCAGACTAACGGCTTTGTATAACCACAATTTTTACAATTTTTCACAATATAACCAAAATTGTAATATAACCACAATTTTTTAAAGCTCTAAATGACACTTAAAAAAACCATAAGGCGAAGACTGGCATGTTTGGTATTGTTGGACTCGGCAAGGATTCTTAGGAGGTCACTCCTGTGAAAAAAAACACGGGCATGAAACTTCTAAGGCTTCTTCAAGGCATTGTGCCAATGACGTATACTGAGTTTTTTGAGATACACCAATAATCTCATAGACTATCATGGCACCCTGGACAAAGACACTGCATGCCAATTTTCAGTAGACTAACGGTTGGGTGCCCTTATAGCTATTTTCATTAATTTTTCACTGTTATAGCGCCACCAAGTGGCCAATTGTCACGATTTTCTTCATGTCAACTCAGATTGAGTTTATGAACATGTGTCCCAAGTTTAGCGAAAATATCTCTTTCCATTCACAAGTTATAACCATTTTATAGCGCCACCAAGTGGCCAATTGTCATGATTTTTTTTTCACGTGACCTCAAAATGAGCTCATGAACATGTGTCCCAAGTTTTGCGAAAATATCTCTTTCCGTTCACAAGTTATAACCGTTTTATAGTGCCATCTAGTGGCCAATTGTTGCGATTTTTTTCAAGTGATCTCAGATTGAGCTCACGAAGATGTATCCCAAAGTTAGCAAAAAAATCTCTTTCCTTTCACAATTTATAATCATTTTAGTAAAAATGGCCCTGGTGCCATCAAAGATTTTGGTTCCCCTTATCGACCGTTAACTGAAATTTTGAATTTTTTGGATGATTATTGATTGTCGGACTCCAGAGAATAGTCTTGCAGATGTTTGGTTCCGATCGGGCCAAAAACCTAGGAGAAGTCAGCAAAAATAGGTTTTTCAAAAAACTGCAATTTACTCGAAATTGGCGCCTGAAGAGCGAGCAAATCTGAGATAGCCATTTTGTCCGCCTTGAGCCAAGGATTCCAACGATATAAGACACTTGATCCTGGGACAAAAAATCTAAGAGTTATGAGCAATTTTGAACTTTTGGTTGCTGTAGCGCCACCTATGGGCCATTCGGGGTCATACTCTGATAGGTTGTCCCCGAACTGAGGCCTACCATCTGGCCAGGTTTCATGTCTCTAGGCCTTACGGTTTGGCCTGCACGATGCGTTTTACGAAACCTTACAATTACAATAGGGTTTCAGCATTTCATGCTTGAACCCCTAATAAGAATGAAGGCTTTTTGCCAGTTATAGCGCCACCTATGGTCCGATCTCCATGAAACTCTGCATGCTTCCTCACCATGTTCTGACACATATGCTCATCAATTTTGGTGGAGCCAATAATTCTCTATTATATTAAAATAATATTTAATCTGACTGAGTTTTAAAAAGGTCAAATGTTAAAAATCCACTTTCAAGTTCAGTTTCATTGTTAATACAATGAGAACTGAATTATTTTTCAGTTTGTTTACTGTTGGCTGAAAGAAGTCTAAATTTGGTTCTTATATAGAGAGAATAACTGTGAAAACTTCTAAAGAGAGTAACTGTTTCCATCTGCAGTAAAACATTACTTCATTTGGAGGCATAAGCAATCACTTGTTATGCCTTTTGTTAATTTAGTCTTGATATCTTATCAGCAATATTAATTTGTTCAAATCACCAGATATGTTTAGCCCTACTGAAGATGGTGAGATGCAAAGTGAGTGGGCCAGTGGAAACAGCATTAATCAGCTTTGAACTGCTTTTGACCTTGCTTCAGTGTACATAGGTCCACTGCACGTCACTCCACACTTCACTGCACATCTCCACTCAACATAAACCAATGTAAACCACCAACTCTCTCACAAAAAAACATTTACAAACTCATACAATCAATTGTTATGCTGTGCAGAAAAGCATTTGAGAATGGTCCGTGTATGTTTTGATAGTTTGTTTTCCAATTTGAAATGAAACATGCAGAAACTATAAAACGGTCGTTTCCCGTTTTTTCGTTTGTAAAAAAAAAAGGAAACAAGATTTTGGCTCGATTTTTGTTTTTTCGGGTCACGGATAGAAACCAGAAACACGGCTTAAAATCTCGTTTTCCACATGTGGGCAGTCATTACACGCCCCTTTCAGCCGATTGGTGAATAAAATCTGAAACAGTGACGTCATCATCAGTTAATTCACCAAAATAACAATCCTCTGCTGCTATATCAGAATATCGTCTTTCTTCTGTGTAACCTAAAGCGTATTTCACAGAAACATGAATGCACAGATAAATTTTTTTTTTTTTAAACCTACAGTAAATTGAATTAAATCTGTTGTTAACATTTATAGGCTAAGTACGCTCTCATTTGTATTCATGTGTTTTCATTTATATTTGAAGACTTCAGATGAAAAAGCCTCAAAATGCAATCTGAAATTTTCTTCCAAAATGTGCAATTTTATCAAGCTCATATGTTTATGTCCGGTTATTTCACTTTAATGGCAATGCCTTAAACAGCTTAAGGCATTATGTTTTTAAATGTAAATGCCTCTACATCTGTAGCCAAAGCACATGACCGGCTACTATCATCGATCTATAGGCTATATATGATAGGCTATTCTTTTTTCATATTTTCAGTGTTAGCCTATTAATGCAATACTAAATTGCTGCGAAGTGTGTGTGTGTGTGTGTGTGTGTGTGTGTGTGTGTGTGTGTGTTACATTTGTTTCACCATATGTAGCCTATAGACCAAAACAAAAAAAACAAATTTGAAATAAGGCTAATGAAACTGTTATTCTTATTTGACATCTCTTAAATTAAACATTTCCCTAGAAATTGAATTAGCATAATGAACATTATTATATGTCACACTTTATTTGCTATCCTCACTTTTGCTGTCTTTCCTTCGCTTTTAAATGAATTGGCCGTGAACATTTTACTTTAAATTTTTAATGGCAATTAGCAATTTTGCATCAATTGTTTCAATGGAAAACAGCAAAACAAAAACTCTTGTAGGCCTATCAAAACGTACACGGACCGAAAATCATCTCGTTCTGCTTTTGCTATCAAAGACATTTCAAGAAGCTTCGCCGCTTAGCCACTTCAGTGGGTAGAGTAGAGTAGGACAGGGGATGACACTGCAGATATCATATCTTGAGAAGACATATCCAGAGCAGTTATTACACACATGAAACGGGCTGTCAGAAAGTAATATAGCACGTTTTTTCAAACCTCAGCATTTTTCGTCTGAAATACACTTACACGCTGGAATTGCATGTCCTATATGTGCATATATAGTTGGTAGTTTACTAGGAACAGCTAGCTGGAAGCAAGCGGGATCTGTTTTACCTCCTAAACAGATTTTTGTGAATTCAACAAGGCATGAATTCAACAAGGTGCTGAACCTTCCTTGGGGAATTTCATGGGGTTATTGTCAATATCTTGCCACACATGCCTGCGTCCACTTCACCTCATCTCAATGCTTCACTGTTGGAAATAAACTGAGGGAGTGTGTGGGCCTATGAAACAGCCTGAGATGATGCTTCAGGAAATTGATATTTCCCTTCATAACTTACAAACTACAAAATATACCTACTACAAATCTACCTTCTTTTAGGTATAAGAATCATATACACCAGGCTAAAGGCTAAGGCCAAAATGTCAAAATATTGAGTTTTTCAGATTTTCTGTTGAGACGTTCTCTCCGTATTGTGGCGTTTAGCCACTTCCTACTTTTAGGATCCAAAAGTTAAAAAAAAAAAACTGATCGCCCGCACCAATCACCCTCCGTATATGAGCACACCTCAAACACTCACATTGTCTGGTCTCATTAGTTCTACCCGAAAGACTCAGGAGGTGAGAAGAACATTTGAATAAGATTTATTTACAGTTGGTATACAATGAGTATCGAATAGATGAAATTATAAAGTTCTTTGACGTAGGCCACTGTCTATAGTCCGAATCTGGACGGTAGCGGATGCATGCAGTTCCTGCCTGAAGAAGAAGGCAGGGGCGGAGCCTATCCCCAAAAGAACTGATAAATCAAAAGATACCCACCTGTTGGAAGATTCTTTGGATGAAGTACCTATAATATTTAAAAATTAAAATAGATTATTTACATGCAATAGATGCACATTAACATAGATGTTAGATGTTAGGTTACTGCCTAAAGTATGTGAAGGAAGCCGCGAAGGCCGTGATGAACTGTCATGATAGGCAGGGGTACGAGAATGCCGTGTGGCTGTAAAAATTGCCACACTAGGCCGTGTATACCGTCTCAATAGGCCGGGGTACGAAAAGCCGCGTAGGCTGTATGGATTGCCACGTTAGGCCGTGTATACCGCCTTGATAGGCCGGGGTACGAAAAGCAGCATAAGCTGTATGGACTACCACGTTAGGCCGTGTATACTGCCTCGACAGGCTGGGAAAAGCTGCGTTGGCTGAGAATGAGGCTCCGATAAGTGTGCGGGGAAGGCCACATAAGATTTAAATATTAGGAGTTCAATCATATGCTGTAAACTTACCTGATGCTTGTTAAGACACATAGGTAATATTAGTATTACCTGTAAAGGATGTTATGTATGATATAATTTGTTACTGATGTTCAGTATAGAGTCATGTTAGTCTGAGATGCAAGACGATCGCATGAGGTGACCTATGGTCCGTTGAATTAGCAGATCGCTTAGCTCTGAGTGGGGTAGATATGGAAATAAACTATTGATTTTGAAGCATATGAAAGCCACCACCAGTAGTTTGAATTAGGAATGTACCTTTGGAATTACGAGAGAGTTTGCTGAGCATGCCTGATGGTTTGAGCATCGCATCTTATAGAGGATTCAAATGCAGAAGAAGACCATCTTGACCATCATGGAATGCTGCGTTTGGCTGCTGTTGTAGCAGCATATGATCCTGAATTAATGTCTTGTATACCGATGAGATGATGGTCTGCAGTTCTGTATAATTATACTATACATAGAACTATTTTCCAGCAGCACCTGACCAATCAAGAATAGCACTTATCACCCTATTCATTTTCTGTTTGTCTATTTAGAAAAAAAAAAAAAAAGTCATATGTGTTCTGTTCTAGATTAACTGAGACTTGTTACAGCACTTGCATATTGTTGCCCTTGACTGTCCTAGTTGCTTCTATTGTACTCATTTGTAAGTAATTTTGGATAAAAGCATCTGCTAAATGACTAAATGTAAATTTAAACTATCACTAGATGGGTTTTAAACCACCTTCTTGATTTGGGAGACCTGTTGGGGAGTATGGAAAGTGCAGAATGATTAGGGGTGCAGGGACATGCTTTGAGATATTTTCTTTTACATAGAGACGAAGGCCACACAGACAAAGCCACAGTAGGCCAAGTGGAGACAAAGGTCACATAGATATGAAGGCTATAATAGGCCACCTGGACAGAGACCATGTTAGGCCACAGACAAATTCATGAAAGGCTACAGAGACTAACGAAAACAGTATCAACGAGTAGTAAGGAATGATAAAAACATACCACCACCAGTATTTGCATGAAAATTACTACAGCAACTCAAGTTGCTGTACGTTTGAGTTATTTTGAGTCAAATCTTGCTTATAACTAGAATGCTGAGGATGACAATGTGCAGCGCCTTGATAGAGGATGCCGACTCCACGCATTCAGCTGTGTTCATAGCAGCACCAATCCAAAAGAATATCCTATGCATAGATGAGTTGGAGAACCGCAGTTCTTTGCATCTGCAATTAGGAGGATTCTAAACCATTTGGCGTGACTCCCGCTCACAGCTTGATAGAACTCTGCTGATAGAACTCCATCTAACCGTCGGAACCTGCCGAGAGAACCCCCAAAAGAAAATAAACAAGAACAGCATGACAGATAAGTAAAAGAAATAATCAAAACACATAGAACGAAGACGATTAAAAAACCTCAGCCAATACCTTTGCAGAAGGATTAAAATGTTTTATATAATAATGGTTTACTAGCTAACCATAGCTAGCTATTGAACCCTGCAAAGCTACCAATCTTTGAAAAAAATAATCAATGCGAGTGTCATCATTTGATTCCTTAAGCCAGGTTCATACGGCGATACAGGTGATTTTGGCCACGATTTTGCAGTCTGAGATGAATAATCACTATCCTAAAAGATTCCTTTGACCCTAGGCTAAAATCTGATATATTTGATAATTAGTTTGACATGCTCACCACCGTCTAATGACCGTTGTGATACAATTTTAACCTGAAATAAATTCACTGAATGAGTTGATGTAAAACTCCAGACAAGTTTTTTATTTTTATTTTTTGGTCCGCTTTGGTAAAGAGAAAAAGCTCACTGCGAGAGGGCCCTTGTCATTTGCGGTGTGGCCTGGGAATCAATAAGCATGTGTAGACTGCGTGTCAATAGTCAATGCTATATTCGGTACCAGCTGATAGGCAGCTGTTTTAAAACACTTCCCTGCATATTTGTGGTAGTCTCTGAAGACTGTTGAGGGTTGGCATTTACGACGCGTTTTGCAGTGTTTAGCATAGCCAATCACAGACATGTCTGTTGAGCGCTTGAATGCAATGCCCAATTGGAGGAATTTAAGTAACACAGAATACACACAATCAAGATCAAGTGGTTCAGTGCTTGTTCACTGGCTAAATTTTTCCTGCTAGTGAATACATTCAATCAACGAAGAGTAGAACATGCAATAGATTCATGGTGCAGTGTAGTCAGATTAGACTAACAGTTTTCACTAGGGTGTAGGAGTTTAGCTGAACTGAAGCATTTGGCAGTTTCCATACGTTTATAAAGGGAGCTTGCTTACTGTATTCATAAAAGATTTGAATTATTATGTTCCCATGCTGTGATTTCAGTTGCTATACGGGATGCAATCGTTATGTAAACCGGGTCGGATTGAGTACAGAATTAAATTAGTGCTGCTGTCAAATACCAAGTCGAACCTTGTTGTACAAACCTTTGATATACCCAAAATATGGTGTTGTTGTGAGCTTTAGCGAGAATACACATTTATGTTATATTCATAATTGTAACCAAGGGTGCCCTAGCACTGAATGTCCAAGTGAGACGAAACACTATATTCTATAGTTCCGAAAATAGACAAAGGCATCCAGATATCACAGTAGCTAATAAAATGCAGGTAGAGATATATTTACTGGAGTGACACGAAGACAAAAGCCCAGAATTACTATATATGGTCTGTTTGTGTTGAGCCAGAAATAACCAGTATTTTTATGGAAATAAAGCGCAATATGCAACAACAGGCAAAACATGGTACTTGCTGTAAATTAATAAACCGAGATTAAAAACAAACTAACACTGTTGAGCTATATAGCAATGAACAGTTTTCTGTCAATGACTGTATTCAAACAGCTGCTTACCTAATAAAACACACAGGCTAATATATTATTGCGTCTTTGGTGTTTTCATGGTTTCTACCAAATAAACTGGAAATCGAGGGTAACACTGGTCATTGATAGGGGACACATGTACACGGTCCGTATCCTGTGTTAAATCACTTATATCTCTGGATTTAAACATTCTTGGAAACGTTTGGGATAATGTAAGTACATTATCGAAAACATACATGTTGTGCCTTAAATGCGAACAGATCAATGCACTGATGTCAGTGCATATTAGCAAAATTCAATTAATTTAATTTAATTCAAATTTATATTTAATTTCAAATTTAAATTCCAGCTTAACTTCAGTTTATTGTGAAGCCCTGAATAATGATGTAGTGGTCTGGGTGCATGTTGCTTTAAAACCCATGTATGAGATTTCCTTGCATTCGTGGGGAGAATAATAGAGGCTAAATTGCTGTGCCATTCTGTTCTGCTTTGAGATTTTCTATAACAAAACACGATCATTAACAGTAACCTGTGTTAAGCGAATCATCGGCTCTATGGTTAGATTACGACACAAACAAGCAACGACAAACAAGCGATCATGTCGCACAATCAAGTGTCTCATGTCTCACGTTGTCTGACGTTGCCAATGGAAAATGGTCAAAAAAGTAGTTTTTCTATAAAATTATGATTTTCTTTTCTATTTAAATGCACAATTCTTTAAGAATATTTTAGACGTATACTTGGGACTCAGGGAAACCAAAAATAAGTAGATCCCTATAATTTAATCCCTATCTATCCCTATAATTATCAAAATGATGCCACTCAAAATGAAAAATGTTTACTTTCACTAGCCGTCACATATTTATGAGCATTCAGCAGGGTTCTTTTGAGTGAGAACAAGAGAAGTTTAAAGCTCAGAGGCTTCCATATGCCATCCGCCCATGATGACTTGATGCATCCTTGATATCAAGAACACATCCAGGTACTTTCATGCGTTCTCTGTACTCATATATATATCATATATATCATATGTCATATTGTCCGCCAGTCTGTGAACACTCAAGAGCAAGTTGACTGTGTGTCTGCAACCGTAGTTATACACATGTATGAATATCTATATCTGCAATATATTTCAGCAGGCGATTTTCATAGGATTTAATACAAGAAAAAGGCGTTAGCTAACACGACATCATAAAGTTATCATAGTTTAAAAACCTGTCATATTGAGTTAATACATATAAAAACACAGACCAACACATTCTCACCAGTGAAAGGTTATCCCATTTATTCAGGGAATTTAAATCTTTGCAGTTTTCATAACCAGAGGCTGTACAATGTTGTGGTATCTTGGAAAACTCATTGATTTTTACTGTGAGTGACAACAGCATTTGAAGTGTCAAGATGGCGGACGTGTAAGCGTGTCTGGAGGTGTCGAATGTGGCTTCTACGAATACATATTTATGTCTGTACTTGTGTTCTTGAATATTGAAAATAAACGTTGACGGTTGATGATGGCGTAATATGAGAACACGGATGCAAAATGCATATTGAGACATTTTTCTGACATTTTCATTTGACATTTTTTCCATAACCATGGTCCCTTTAGGGGCTCTGTATATGTTTACATAAAATATTCAATATAGTTCCATTTAGATTTAAAATAGTTTAATTTAATTGTATATAGTTTAATTGTATTTAATATAGTGTGTCTCAGGTTGTGCCACCTCTATCGTTCATCAAGCTACTTATTTAATTTAAAGTCCCTGTAAAGTAAGGGTGTGACCCTACACTGGTCTCACGATTCGGTTCGATAACGATTATCATGCCATCGATTCGGTTCGGTTTGATATCACAATGCATCACAATGCACTGACGATGCACTGCATCCACATATATACAATTTTGTCAGTTAGTTATATGAACTGAACCTTTAATTTTACCTGCTCAAAGAAAACACACTTCTTGAATGTATCAAACAAACTCAAGTCTGGGCACAGAAGACAACAGGAGCGTTTAGAAACAAATACACAATATACTAAAAGCCATTTCAGGAGGTGGTCTGGGGCGTATTACAGCGAAAGCTAAAGTCTAAATGCATCTAGTTGTTGAAACATTTTACTCCTCCCAAAAATGCTAGATTATAAACATGTGAGAGCATTTTGGGCTATATGACATATATAGCCGGATATGACAGCACTACTGAAGCACGCATCACCACACTGTAAAAAATTCAACTTATGTTTTGTATGACAAATTCAGCTTTTAAAGTTTATTCAACTACACTGTAAAAAATCCAACGTATTTTTGTATGACAAATTCAGCTTTTAAAGTTTATTCAACTACACTGTAAAAAATCTAACTTATGTTTTGTATGACAAATTCAGCTTTTAAAGTTTATTCAACTATTTAACATGAAAAAAATGTCTACAACTAATTGACCCTAAGTTGAGAAAACTCAAACATTTTCTGCAGCTGGTTGCCTTAAACTTTTAAGTTCTCTTACGAGAGGTTCTCTCGTATTGCGTAAGTTTCTTACGCTTCGGGAAAGCATTCTTTCTTCGAGATTTCTGAAAAACCCAAAATTATCCTTAATTTTGTAACATTGTCAATGCAGTGCGGCAGCCTGGCAGACCATAGCAGGCTATTCCAGCGTGACTATTGGCTGCTCTGCTGGCATCTGCAACAGCCTATCGGTGAGCCCGCGTGACGTGGCAACCAATTAACCTTCACGCCTCATTTACCTACAGGTAGGGCGTGGCCACGTGTATATAAGCAGGGCTCGCAGGCTGTATATTCGATTTTCTTTTCTTCAGCGAAGCCCTGCGCATCGCTGGATCTCTGGAACCCGCCGCCGTCGAATCAAGCAGACCAGCAAGCAGAGGACAGCGTCTGGAGAAGCCGGCTGTATTCGGCACCTTCAGCCTTCCGTGCCTGCTCTGCTATCCGGCAGCATATCCTTTATTGCTATAGTGTTGTCGCCGCTGCGTCACACTATTCTAAAAAGAGCAGAGCGTTTGATTCAAAATGTCTCGATCCAACTGCGGCTCGTGCCACTTGCCGCTCAGCTCCGGAGACCGCCACGTGATCTACGCTCTCTGCCTGGGCCGTGACCACGCCGCCGCCGCACTCCTCGCCGGCGGATGCCCCGAGTGCGAAGAACTCTCGATGTCGACTTTGCGGGCTCAACTCGAGCAGTTTGATGACGACATCACTCCGCTTGTCCCTGCCGGGCCGCGCAAAATAATGGCCACCGGAGACTGGTATGACTAGGAGCTCGCCTGAACCTCTCTCCCGGCCGCTCTACCGCGCCGCGTCAGGGGATGAGGTGATGAGATAGACCCCCTCCCTCTGTTCAAGCCACGCTACTGCGCCGCTCACAAGGGACGGCAGAAGTGAACGGTCTCGGAGCGAGCTCCCTCTCCCTCTGTTCTAGCCGTGCTACTGCGCCGCTCACAAGGGATGGCAGAAACGGTCGGTCCTGCAGCTCTCTTTACGTTACAAGAAAGCTGCTCCACCCTCGCGCACATTTCTCAGTCCCCTCTTAAGTTCAGGCGACTGGAATTGTTCATATTGCTGTACACGAGCCTGTTTAATACACGCACGCCAGCAAACAGACGCCGTCATGAGACATGACGCTGACATATGCTCTCTCTGACCTTTGCTAATGTATTCTCCCCCTGTTGTTCAGTGGCAGAATCCTCGACTTTTGCGCCAGAGACCCGGGTTCGATCCCGGCTCTCACGCTGTATGTGTTTCAAATGCAGTAAATGTGCCCACTGTTCTGTGTTCACCCCTGCACCCAAGCACTGTAAATCCCGTGTCTCTCACTCACATAAGCGGCCACCGGCCGCTCGAGTGCTAGAGTTAGGTCACGTGTCCGCCTCGCTGCGCCAACACCTACTCACCACACGCGCTGTCACACAGCCCCTCTTAACCGGTCATGTTCCACGCATAAGAGATACGCCCGCTCAAACGTGTTCACACATTTTCGCGAACATTCTGCCCCCGGCGCCGCGCCACACACCATTTGTTCCCCGCCCCTGGTGGCCGAGACGCTGAGTGTAGGGCCACACACAAAGCGCTCCCCGCTCGAAGCGGCAGAGACACAGTGTGTAGGGCGGCCAGCCATTGTAAGCAATCAGCTGGCCCAGAGCACCGCGCCCGCCCCTCCCAGTCAGGCCATCGAACCCGTGAATCACGGCGTTCAGAGCCCGGAGGCCGTTCTACCCCGAGTGGCACACGCGAGAGCATGGGAAGCCATCTCGGGTGTATCAGAATGGGTGCTAAAAACAGTGAAGCAAGGCTATGCTCTGCAGTTTGCTCGCCACCCTCCGCGCTTTTCTGCGCGTACAGAGACGAGAGTGAGCGAGGAAGTAGCACATCTACTTCGAGCAGAGATAGCGACGCTGCTGTGCAAAGGGGCTATAGAACCGGTTCCCCATTCTATGAGCGAGTCGGGCTTTTACAGCCGGTATTTTCTCGTTCCGAAGAGGGATGGATGGCGTCTGAACAAAGCTCTTATGAGAAGATCGTTCAAGATGCTCACGACCAAGCAGATCCTCGCGCATTTTTGCCCGAGAGACTGGCTGATTTCCCTGGACTTGAAAGATGCATACTTTCAAATCAAGATAATACCGCGTCACAGGCCATTCTTGCGATTCGCCTTTGACGGCCAGGTTTATCAGTACACCGTCCTTCCATTCACTAGCACCCCGTACATTTACGAAGTGCATGGACGCAGCCCTCGCTCCCCTGAGAGGGCAGGGGATGCGAATTCTGAATTATTTGGACGATTGGCTCATTCTGGCGCAGTCAGAGGCTGAGCTCCTCGCCCACAGGGCAGTGCTGCTCAGCCATCTGGACAGCCTGGGGCTCACGGTCAATTGGACCAAGAGCTCATTGGTGCCCACGCAGTCAACCTCATTTCTGGGTTTGAATCTGGACACCGTGGCAATGTCAGCCCGCCTGTCACCCCAACGCGAGCGCCGAATCCGACGCATGGCCGCGTCCTTCCAGCCGGGCAGCACCGCACCTCTCAAAGCTTTTCAGAGGATGCTGGGATGTATGGCCTCAGCTGCAGCAGTGCTCCAGCTGGGTCTACTGCGTATGCGCCCGCTGCAACGCTGGTTAAACGCCCGAGTGCCTCACAGAGCCTGAGCGTCCGGAGGCTTCTGGATCAGGGTGACTCAGAGCTGCGCTTCAGCGCTCAAGCCCTGGTTAGTAGCCGACTGGTACCAGCGGGGAGTGACGATGGGAGCCATCTCACACCACAAGGTTATCTCGACGGACGCTTCCACCTCAGGTTGGGGCACTGTTTTCGAGGGCACACCGGCCTTTGGCCTCTGGTCGAGCCAGGAAAAGCTCCTACACATAAATTGTTTGGAGATGATGGCGGTCGAGAACGCGCTCAAGCAGTTTCTCCCTCTCATACGGGGACACCACGTGCTGGTCCATTCGGACAATACCACGGTGGTGTCGCACGTGAATCGGCAGGGCGGTGTCAGGTCCAGATGTCTGGGCACTCTGACAGAACGCCTGCTCGTGTGGGCACACAGCTCGTTGCGCTCGCTAAGGGCCGCGCACGGGCCGGGCCACCTCAATGTCGGCCCGGACAAGCTGTCCAGGGGCCTCATTCTTCCAGGAGAATGGTCCCTGCACCACCAGACAGTCCAGCTGTTATGGCGCCTATTCGGCAGAGCGGAGCTCGACCTCTTTGCGACGAAAGAGAACACCCGCTGCCTGATGTTCCTTTCCAAATGCGAGGATGCGCTGTCCCAGCCTTGGCCCAGCCTCCCGTTATATGCTTTCCCGCCGGTTTCCTTATTACCTCAGGTCATAGCGAAAATCAGGGAGACGCGCCGCCCGGTGCTCCTCATAGCGCCGCGCTGGGAGAACCAGGTTTGGTACCCAGAGCTGGTGAGACTGTCGCACTCACCCCCCTGGCCAGTCCCGCTGAGAGCAGACCTCCTCTCTCAAGCCGGAGGGTCGGTTTGGCATCCCCATCCAGAGCGATGGTTTCTGCATGTATGGGTGACCAACGGATACCCGTTGACCTGCCCGAAGGGGTTGTGAACACGATCACACACTCTAGAGCCCCCTCGACGAGGCGGCTATATAGTTCCAAGTGGTCTGTGTTTACTAAGTGGTGTGTTACCAAGGCGTTGGATCCACAAGAATGTGGGGTCCAGCGGGTGCTCTCCTTCCTCCAGGAGCTTTTGGAACTGGGCAGGTCCCCTTCCACGCTCAAGGTGTATGTGGCGGCTATAGCAGCGTTCGCTCAGACGACGCTAGGCAGCGCGCTAAGAAGGAACGAGCTCATTATCCGTTTCCTCAGAGGAGCTAGACGGATGAATCCCCGCGACCCCCCTCGGTTCCTATTTGGGATTTGTCCTTGGTCCTGGAGGCCCTGAAGGCTCATCCCTTTGAACCGCTCGAAGCCATGGAACCAAG
Source organism: Romanogobio albipinnatus (assembly GCA_023566225.1). Lineage (NCBI taxonomy): Eukaryota > Metazoa > Chordata > Actinopteri > Cypriniformes > Gobionidae > Romanogobio > Romanogobio albipinnatus. The sequence goes on along the minus strand of CM042249.1, from coordinate 18,989,424 downwards.
GTTCCTTTCACTCAAAACCACGTTCCTGATAGCCCTGGCTTCAGTGAAACGCGTGGGGGATCTACACGCGCTCTCAGTGAGCCCGGCGTGTATGGAGTTCGGTCCAAATGACTCCAAGGTCATTCTCAGACCGAGGCATGGTTATGTCCCCAAAGTGATCGGCACTCCCTTCAGGGTGCAAATTATCTCCCTCTCGGCTCTGACAGCACCCGACGAGGGGGATGGTGGCAATGTCCTCTGCCCTGTCAGGGCATTGAAGGTTTATGTCACACGCTCCGCCGCCTTCAGGCGTTCTGAGCAGCTCTATGTTTCGTTTGGCGGGCGCACTAAAGGTCTCGCCGCCTCGAAACAGAGCCTGTCCAGGTGGATAGTGGACGCGATTGCAGCAGCTTCCGCCTCCAAGCACCTGCAGTGCCCGCTAGGTGTGAGAGCCCACTCCACTAGAGGCATGGCCTCTTCGTGGGCCTGGGCCAGAGGGATTTCCATCCACGATATCTGTATGGCGGCAGGCTGGGCCTCTCCGTCTACATTCGTGAGATTTTACAATCTGGAAGTTCCTGCCTGGCAGACAAAAGTGTTATCATTTTAATGGGGCTGTTAGCTCTGCCCAGTGACTCTGTGCAGACAACGCTCACGTACTGGTCGTAAGTTCGGTGTTGTACTTATGTGAATTTGTAGGAGACCGGCAGTGCCGCTCCCTCATTCATGAGATAGGGTGTTGTTTCACCCGTCAGTACTGCGAAGTGTCTGTATATGTGTTGGCCCGTTTCTTTACCGGCCACCTGCCCTAGCTGTGTTTTTCCCCGGTTCCCTGGGATACATATGCTGTATGCGAGGCGCGCATGGCGTTGACAATATGTTCCCGAAGCGTAAGAAACTTACGCAATACGAGAAAACCTCTCGTAAGAGAACGATACTCGGTTACTTAACGTAACCTCGGTTCTCTCTAGAGAGGGAACGAGTATTGCGTTCCTTGCCGTGCGCCCCGCGGGCTTTTACGCTTCAGACTACGAAAACCGAATATACAGCCTGCGAGCCCTGCTTATATACACGTGGCCACGCCCTACCTGTAGGTAAATGAGGCGTGAAGGGCGCGAAGCGCCCTCATTGGTTGCCACGTCACGCGGGCTCACCGATAGGCTGTTGCAGATGCCAGCAGAGCAGCCAATAGTCATGCTGGAATAGCCTGCTATGGTCTGCCAGGCTGCCGCACTGCGTTGACAATGTTACAAAATTAAGGATAATTTTGGGTTTTTCAGAAATCTCGAAGAAATAATGCTTTCCCGAAGCGTAAGAAACTTACGCAATACTCGTTCCCTCTCTAGAGAGAACCGAGGTTACGTTAAGTAACCGAGTATCGTTTTCTCAATTTTTTTTACAGTGCACAGACGAGCAGCTGCATATCTCTTCATCAAGCTAATGCACAATCTACCGCAAATAAAACCGAAAGAAAGTCGCAGATGCTCAACATACAATTATATTAATTAAAAGTAAAGAAACTGAATGATCTTACCAATACTGTTGCCGTGCTCGCTCTTATTGCGGTCTTTGATTTTGAAATTAGCTGATGATTAATAAAATGCAGCTCATATCTGTTGTTTTCGGTGACGTTAACTCCATTAAATCTGCATATAGTGCGGGAATTGAAGATTCATATCCGTTTTGCAGAGATACATTTATGTGACCAAATGTAAATGAAACCGTTTTGATAAATCAGATATCTGATCTGTAAAAACGCAAATAGGCCCTTTAAGAACTCTAACGTTGATATAATTTGATCCATTTTTGGCTGAGCTGGGTCCACCTTGGTACTGACAGGCGTTAACAGCTCACGATGGTTTTTCACGATGGTTTTTAACGGCTGACGTGGTTCCCTTTCGAGGGAACTCTCACTGCGTCGGAACGACACTTTGGGGATACTCCCTAAGCACTAGCGAATCTGAAGTCCGTATAGAAACTAGCCCAATCTGATTGGCGTGCGTGATGACGTCATCGTGACGGCGTACCCGGAAGTATAAAGCGGGAGCCGGCGCATAGAAACGGCAGCTATTGCTCTGAAGCATGCGCTCCAGGCGTGCCGAGGTGTGGTGACGCGACGCAGTGCTCGTTCCCTTCTCAGGGAACAAGGGTTACAGACGTAACCCGAGCCGTTCCCTTTCGAGGGAACTCTCACTGCGTCGGAACGACACTTTGGGGAATGAGTACCCACTAGCCCACACCGAGGGTAGCGCCTGCCCTAGTGTGAAACCGGAGACCGGGCACAACTAGGACTTGAGTACCCTAGCGCCAGCACCGTAGGGAGATACTTCTCCACTCCTTTACCTTCCGCGCCCCAGCCGATGAAGGGAGGCGTCTGTTGAAACGGTTTCCCGGCAACAAGACGCTCCCAACACTGGCTCTTGGGATCTTTACCGAGGGTAGTGCCTGCCCTAGTGGGAAGCCGGAGACCGGGCACAACTGGAGTACCCTAGCGCCTTCCGCGCCCCAGCCAATGAGGGAGACGTCTGTTGAAACGGTTTCCCGGCAACAGGACGCTCCCAACACTGACCCCTGGGACAGAAACCAAGGTTTCTTCCATATAACTAGGGAACGAAGGCATCTGCGCGTTACCCTGATCATACGAAAAAGATTCCCTCTGGGGGAAACCCCTTGGTTTCCAACCACCACTGTCAAGGTCTCACGTGCAGCAGGTCAAAAGGTCTCACCTTGGACGCTGCTGCACTGAGCCCCAGCACTCAAAAGTGCTTCACAGTGAAGGTCGCTTACTCCGCCGTCACGTGAGGCGGGGGATGTAATGCCTGAAGAACCAAGGAACTGACCAATCCTAAGTTCCCTGGTTCATCCGACTCCAATGGTCCGAAGGGGGCCTCAGCCAGCCTTCGAAAACCACTGCCAGATCCCAGGTTGGGAGTTCTGGAACGAGCCACAGGCCGCATCCTCCGAGCCCCACAGGGGAACTGTACAAGCAGATGGTGTCTACCCAAGCCCATCACCCAAAGGAGTGTGGAAAGCCTTATGGCAGCCACGGACACCCTGAGTGTGGACGGGGTTAGACCCGCAGAGAAGCGATCTTGGAGGAACTCCAGCACTGAAGCCACTGGCCAGTTAACTGGGTCCACCTCACGCTCCCTGCACCAAGTGGCTCACCACTTGGGGCTGTACAGTCTCCTCGAAGATGGAGCCCTGGAACTGAGTAAGGTCTCTATCACCTCTGCCGACAGGCCAGTCTCTAGGTACCTGACCCCCTCAAGGGCCAGACCCAAAGTTTCCAAACCTCCGGCTGGGGATGAAATATAGTGCCCCCTGCCTGAGATAGGAGATCCCTCCTCAGAGGAATCTGCCATGGAGGACCTGCCAGCAAAGCTATGATATCTGAGAACCAAACTCGCGTCGGGCAACGGGGTGCTACTAAAAGTAGGCTGACCCCCTGTTGGCGGACTCTCTCCAGGACTCCCGGGAGCAGAGCAATCGGGGGAAAAGTGTACAGACGCAGCCTCGGCCACGTCTGAACCATGGCATCCAACCCCAGCGGGGCTGGATGCGTGAGGGAACACCACAGTGGACAGTGGGACGTCTCTCGAGACGCCACCAAGTCCACTTCCACTGGGCCGAACCTCTGTCATTTTTGACCCGAAGGTCCTGAGTGTGACTATTTTTTTTACGACCACTTAGACTTTTCAAATCCTGTCCCCAATTTTTTGGGGTGTTCATATACCAAGTACCGATAAAGTCACCAAGTTTCGGACAATTTCAATGAAGCTACGATTTTTAAAAATAAATTATAAAATGCTTCGGGTAATTTTTGAAGAACCCCAGAGGGTTAAAAAAATTAAACTAGGGCTATACTGATCTTTTAAGTGAAACCATAGAATTTTTTTTTTCAGGCAGGGAGAGAACTTTACAGAGCATATGCTGAATATGGGTCTTCCTTGTACTTCAATGTGAGTGAAGAAATACAGTGTGCTAAAGTAGCCCTCGTTCTCCCCCACATGGTATAACCTACTAGAATTGTTAATTTCATAACAACCATAAAGGATCCAGTACAATCCACAATGTTATTTCTACTTAGCCCTTCTCCAACAAGGTTACTTGATAGTTAACACACATTTACTGCCTATCCGTGTCAACTCACAGAACACTAATTCAAAGGACAGCCAACAAGGAGCTGGCTAGCATTCAGTGTCTTGCTAAAGGGCATAACTGTGATTGGAGAAGAGGGTCTTTAGTTACTCTCCAGTCTCTGGGTCATTTCTACTTAGGATCAAACCTAAAGCCACTGACTTGAATTCAAAACAATTGGGCTGTGTCCAAAATCGCCCCCTATACCCTTAAATAGGGCACTATTTGAGGGGACAGCCATTTGTAGTGGTGTCCGAAACCAGTGGACGTTATCGAGTGCATTCATTTAATCACACAATTCACTGCAATAACGAGTGTACAACTGATGTACACTAAAAAAGCTAGAGAATACCCATAATGCATTGTGAGAGTCATGCATCGAATGAATTCCCGCGTCTGACCACAAGATGGCACCCGCAGCTTTTCCAAACCGCTTTTCCAATGTGGCTACAGCGTATATACAGGTATATATTCCTTTTTTATTGATTATTAAAATGTATAATTATGTGTTATACATGCTAGTTTCCATGAGAGTTCAAGATACATTTTCTGGAGCTGCAAGTTTGCTATGCTTCAACTGATTATTAAACAGCAAGCACTAACTATGCAAAAACGGCAGCCCTTCCGGCACACTAAGTGTCCGAGTTCACTCATTTGTTTTCATTCACTCCTTCAAGTGGACTATATTAGTGGAGTAATGTAGGGAATAGTGAATGAGTGTGTAGGGGGCGATTTCGAACACAGCATTGCGCCCCATCAGAGGGATGCAGCTGTAACCTCTTGATTTACCCTTTGCCTGGAGTTTGATTGACAGGCGATCTGACCAATCATAATGCAGAATCTGCCATTTTGTTAGACAAGCAAACCAGATAGTTAAGTTAGTAAATTAACTTAATTTGAAACCTGAGACTTTGTCATCAGTGTCCTCTTTTGCACCATTGAGATACACACCCAAACACACCCAGACTACACACCCAAAACAAAATTATACCTTTAAGAAGTTCACTTGATACAGTGGGGAGAACAAGTATTTGATACACTGCCGAATTTGCAGGTTTGCCCACTTACAAAGCATGTAGAAGTCTGTAATTTTTATCATAGGTACTCTTTAACTGTGAGTGATGGAATCTAAAACAAAAATTCAGAAAGACTTCCGCTTCCGCCTGCATGGAGTGAGTAGCAGAGAAAGGGAGCTCCTCGAATAAATAAGTGATTATTGCTCAATAGACTAGTCAGTCGTGTAAAACTTTATCATTTTTGTTAAAGAGTATTTGCTACATACATTTCGACATGAAACAGAGCTTTCAAGTTACATCGACTATCCAGCGTAATACGAAGACAGAAAGCGGCGAAAGAAAATGGACGAACATATGTAAGACGATGACTATCCTATTTCACTGAGTGCACTCAGAACGGAACTGCACACACACAGAGAGGCTGTGATTAAGGATATTAAGTCACAAATTGAAAACTTACATCTGGAGATGAAAAAGAATCGAGAAGAGATGAAAGAAGACATGCGTGCACTGCGAGAGGAAATCTTTCCTGAGCTGGGCGCCTTACACAAAGCACAGGCCGAATCGGCTAGTGAGTGCAAGGAGATGGGGAAAGCACTAAGTAACACGATGGACAGGGTGGCAGCACTAGAACAGTCCCACGAAACTATGACCAAAGAACACAAGAAAATGCACGAAAAATGTATGGATTTGGAGAATCACAGTCGGAGACAGAATTTAAGATTCGTTGGGGTTCCAGAAGGAGTGGAGGCAGGAAACCCGAGTCGTTTCATTAAAGACTTGCTGTTGGAATTATTCTGGGCCGATGACTTGGGGGATTCCAGTATGCACGCACAGGACTCTTGTGCCAAAACCGAAGCCGGGAGAGAGGCCCCGAGCAATAATTGCTCGTTTGCATTATTATTCCGACAAGGAAAAAAAAGAAATAAAGGCCGTCTCTACTACAAGTGATCACCAGTGCACATCTTTCCCGATGTAAGCCCAGAGGTTGGCAAAATGCACACCGCATTCAATCCAGTGAAGGCCAAGCCGCCGGAATAAACTATAGTTTGTTCTACCCAGCCAAACTGACAATCACCGTGGACAGAATCAGGTACACCTTTGAACACCCTCGAGAAGCAGAGAAATTTATCGAGAAGAAAATTCAAACGAATTCAAAAAAGTACTTGTATCATTTAAAATCATCTGGACTCTTACAGTTACTAAGAATATATTAGTCAAGTTCACGAGGAAAAGTACTGTAACTTAGTCAACTACTATGTTAAAGTGAAAGAAACACAAACATGTGAATAGGTCTAAAGAGCATTTTTTTTAAAGTGGTAAGTCCGATTGATTGCTAACCTTTTTGTTGAAATAATGGGTAAAAAGGGATTTCTAAACTTGCTCTGTTCTTTTTTTGTATACCTCTCAATCAGAGAAAGTAAATGGAGCTATTGTTCAAACTGTTCATGTTGTTCGAAGTTAAGAAAAATGAATTGGCACTTTATTTTCCTTTTTTCTTTCTTTTTTTTCTCTCTTTTTGTTCTCTTTCCCGATTCCCCCCTTTATCTACAAAATCCGCTCTTTACAGTACTTTTCGAGTCTCTTAGCCTGAAATGAAAGTGAATGCTGCTAATAAAAAATCAGTTCAATTATTCTCATGGAATTGTAAGGGGCTTAATGGGGCTATTAAAAGGGGTAATGTATTAGCTCATCTTGGAAGACTTGGGGATGATATCGCGTTTTTACAAGAAACGCATATAAGATGGCTGATTAAGAGGGTGGGTGGGACAAATCTTTCATTCTAATTTTAACTTTAAGTCTAGAGCTGCAGCATTTCTCATTAAAACAAAGTAAACAATTTACTGCAACAAAAGTTATTTCTGACTCCAATGGGCGTTATATTATAGTAGCAGGAAAACTCTATAACACACCACTATTGTTAGTTAATATATATGGCCCTAATATAGATGATGAAAAATTTATATCATCCGTTTTAAACATTTTGCCCAACCTAGATACTCATCAATTGATAATGGGGGGTGACTTTAAAGGGTTAGTTCACCCAAAAATGAAAATGATCATTAATTACTCAGCCTCATGTCGTTCGACACCCGTAAGACATTCGTTCATCTTCGGAACACAAATTAAGATTTTTTTTTTTTGAAAGCTGATGGCTGAGAAAGGCCTCCATTGACATTCAGTAGATTTACACTCACAAGACCCATAAAAGGCACTAAAAACGTTGTTACAAAGTCCATCTCACTACAGTGGCTCTACAATAATTTTACGAAGTGACGATAATAGTTTTTGTGCGAAAATTTAAAAAAAAAAAAAACGACTTTATTCTACAAGTTCTTGTCTTCCTTGTCGGCCTCTGCCGTGAAACTCATGAAGCACCATGACGCATGTGCGAGAATATGACGTAGCGCCTAGCTAAATCAGCCAAATTACTACAAACATTTATGAAAATCTTAAAAATTATAGATCCATTTGCCTTCCCAAACCAACAAACATATTCTTTCTTCTCACCCATCCATCACTCCTATTCTAGGATAGATTTTGTTTTTAATTGATTATAAACTTTTGTCAGTGGTCTTACACTGTAATTATGAAGCAATGGTATTATCAGACCACAGCCCCTTAATTCTTCAGATATTATTTTAAACCAAATATGACACTATTAATTGGAGGTTTGATAATAGTTTATTGGCAGATAAGGCATTTGTGGAACAAACCAAAGCTTAAATTGGATTGTATTTAGAGACAAACTATACGACAGAGGTTAACAAATCCACAATTTGGGAGGCATTTAAAGCATTTAAGCGTGAAGAAATAGATTGCGAGTATGCAACTTCCCCCTCACCAGAATTGTATAAGATGAAGCTCTCTCTACAATCGGAATTTCAGTTACTCTCCACCTCAGAGACTACTGATCAGCAGATGCGAACGAAAGCCACATACTATGAGCATGGAGAGAGAGAGCAGGGAAACTCCTGGTTTGGCAAATTAAAGAAACTGCAGCATCAAGACTGATAACAGAAATTAGGAAAGATACAGGACAAAGTACATTTGACCCACAGGAAATAAATAATATTTTTAAGAAATGTCAAATTATACTCCTCAGAATCTATTAATGACCCAGCATGTATAGAACAGTTTTTTGAATCACTTGACATCCCATCTTTAAGTATGGAAGACGGGGATATCTTGGAACAACCGCTAACTATTAGTTAAATAAAACAAGCAATATCCAATATGCAAAGTTCAAAGTCCCCAGGTCCGGATGGTTCCACAACCAAGTTTTATAAATCTTTTAGTGATCAGATGTCTCCATTAATTTTATAGGTCTTTAATGAATCATTTGAGAAAGGCTGTTTACCACCAACATTTTATCAGGCAAATATTTATTTAACCCTCTGGAGTCTGAGCTCTTTTGGGGCCCTCTGACATTTGTGTTTGTGATGGAGGGGGCGTGGTTTTGCGAGGTCTGTAGCGGGCGAGAGAGTGGAGCCGAACGGTGAGTAAGTAGGTCAAGTGCAGATGAGTAACACCTGTGTCTGATTGCAGTAAATGGCATGGAGAGACTGCATTTAAGCCACAGCAGAGAGAGAGAGTCGAGAGAGAGAGCTTGGGACTGGGACGTCGCGACTGCCAGCCTGCCAGAGAGAGAAGCAGTGAAAATATGAGTGATTAAGCTGAAAGTGTTTGAGAGTATTGTTGCTGTTTATGCGCCCACGAGCGTTTGTTCTGTTGTATACAAAAGTTCTGAGTAATAAAGCGACAAGTCCCAGTCACGCCGACCCCGCCTTCTTCCTTCCCCACACACACACAATCTACGAACCGAACTACACTGGTGCCGAAACCCGGGAAGGAAGAAGAACGGCGCCGCCATGGAGACTCCGTCAAGAACGCCACTTGCAGACTTGGTACAATCGCTCGCCGGTCTTCATCAAGAAACCCATCAATATCTACGGGCCGTCAGGGAGGAGCAGCAGAAGAGGTTCGAGGCTCTCCTCCAGGCCCAGCATGAAGACCGCGAGCTGTTCCGGAGCTGGGTAGACCGGGAGATTCGGGCCGTCCCCACCCCCGCCAGCGACTCGGCTGCCTCCATCCCGCTCTCGAAGATGGGACCACAGGACGACCCTGAGGCATTCGTCGACTTCTTCAAGAGGTCCGCCGAGGTCCGGGGATGGCCCAAGGCGGACTGGCCAATGCCAGTCCAGAATCTCCTGGTCTACGATGACCGGCCCTTTGTCTTCGCGCAACAGCTCCGGGACTCATGCCGCAAGTGGCTAATGGTCGAGGGAGTCATCGATCGTCTGGTACTGGAGCAGTTCGTGGCGCGGCTTCCGAGGAAGACCGTGCAGTGGGTCCAGTGCCACCGCCCGACGTCGCTGAACCAGGCCATCCAGTTGGCGGAGGACCAGATGGTGGCGTGCCACGGGGTCGACGAGCCCTTGCCATCGGCATCTCTCTCTCTCTCTCTCTCTCTCTCTCTCTCTCTCTCTCTCCTCCTACCCCTTCCCCCTATTTTTCAATTATAAAAGATAGGTTGTGTCGGGTGGCACAAGACGCCCAGTCAACGCAAGATACAACCCAGTTGTTAGTACCTAAAAGCCGCCGGGAAATGCTTTTCTAGGCGGCTCATTCTAATCCAATGTCCAGGCATTTAGGACAAACGGCTACACTAAACCATCTCATGGCCCGGTTTTTCTGGCCGGGCATTCACGAGAATGTGCACAAGTGGTGTGCGTCTTGTCGTGAATGTCAGTTGGTGAATCCACCGGCCACCCCAAAAGCACCATTGTGCCCCCTTCCATTGATGCAGGTCCCCTTCGAATGAATTGGTATGGACCTCATCGTTTACAAGCAGAGTTTGCTGCCATGTTCTCGCCCCTACCTGGCCGGACCGACCTCCGGATGGCCTCCAGCTGCCAGTAAGAACTGAAAACACAACAGATTGAAAAATCACTTCTCTGTATAGAAATTTGACACAGGCATATGAGAATCTATCAATATTTCTCCTCATCTGCACACTTTTGAACTAAAAGCCCTGAGGGATGTTGTTTTGTTGTGAGTCTTCATGACGAGAATAGAGGAGTGTTTTATGAATGAGATCAGCTGACGCTCATATTACAATCAAAAGGTACCGACGCAGTTTTCATATTCATAACTCCTGACACATTAACAAATTACGGTCACTATATGACTTTGAGAGGTCAAAAATGGAAGCTTGAGTCTTAGATCTTTTAAATGATGTATAGTTTGTCAAGGTAATTACTTACATCTTACAGTAATTTTGAGCTAATTTAAACAAAGAAAGCTTCAGTGCGTCCTCGCGCAAGTTTTTTGCGTTTAATATTCACAGATGCTTACAGAGTAAACTTAGCCTACTTACACACAGCGGGGATCATTGCTTCCATAAATGAACAGCTTTTCATGGAGAATTATTCCAGGATTATTAAACGAGTCTCAAAACGATGTAGCTGAAGTCGGAATGCAGTACTTGATGTGTTTGTTTTAGCTGATGTGTGATGTGTGGGCGTTGCCGCTGGAGCCTCAGTATTTGAATCTCAATAGAACGCGCACTTCGTGGGCGTGGTCGCATTAGTGTGTAATGAGCCGCTCAGGAACGACTAACATCTCTCTTCTTTCAAACGGATTACATAAACACAGAATATTTGTTTTTGATTTGGTTTGCAGTGTTTAAAACCTGACATGTCAGCGTTTCTTTAGACATATGTGTCATGTTTGTGAGACAAGTATTCACTAAGCTAGAGGTCATTTTCTGAAGACTATCTGAATGAACGTCTTTGACAGAGAGGCTGCAGATCTCGCATCATGTTTGATTACTTTATTTTTGCAAAAAGCACAACAATTAGTTTTTATTGTGACTGTACTAAAAAAATTGAAACTTAACAGATTATAATGATGTATAACACTTGCCTAAATGATAAAAAACGACAGAGTTATTTGAGTCTCTTTGGCACTGATAAGAAAAAAAGCGAGCCGACCGCACCGGCATATGTCCTCGTGGGTTCAAACCCCACTCCTGGTAATTAAAATTAGGTTTTTAAGCACAAGTTACATATTTGGAATTACAGTGTAGAGCAGTAACTTCAAATGTTAGTATCTGTTGCAGTAGCGAAAAGTCTTCACCCACAAAGGATGGCCGAGGGGATAAGGCGATGGACTTAAGATCCAGTAGTGGAAATTTAATATCCAATGGAAAATTATCCTTGTGGTTCCGAATCACTCTCCTGCAACTGGACTTAAGATCCAGAAGATGAAACTTAAGATCCAATGGAAAAATGTCCTTGTGGGTCCAAATCACTCTCCTGGTAAATAAAATTAGGTTTAATTTAATTACCACAATTAATTTAAGCACAAATGAAGCATTAGAAATTACAGTAGAGAGCGGTAAGTTCAAATGTGAAGGTCTGTTTCAGTAACGAAAAGCCTTTACCCAACCAGGGTGGCCAAGTGGTTAAGGCATTGGACTTACGATCCAGTGAACAAAACTTACGATCCAATGGAAAAATTTCCTTGTGGGTCCAAATCACTCCTGGTAATTAAAAATAGACTTTCCATTTTTTTTAGTCAAATGTGAAGGTCTGTTGCAGTAACAAGAACCTTTTACACAACCAAGATGGCTGAGTGGTTAAGGCGTTGGACTTAAGATCCAATGGACAAATGTCCTCGTGGGTTCAAACCCCACTCCTGGTAATCAAATCAGGTTTTTAAGCACAAATTAAATATTTGGAATTACAGTGTAGAGCAGTAACTTCAAACGTTAGGATCTGTTGCAGTAGCGAAAAGTCTTCACCCACAAAGGATGGTCGAGGGGATAAGGCGATGGACTTATGATCCAGTAGTTAAAATTTAAGATCCAATGGAAAATTGTCCTTGTGGGTCCAAATCACTGGTAATTGAAATGAGATGTTCAAATAGATTTTTGGGCACATATTAAGCATTACAATTTACAGTAGAGAGTGGTAAATTCAAATGTGAAGGTCTGTTGCAGTAACAAAAACCCTTTACACAACCAGGATGGCCGAGTGGTTAAGGCGTTGGACTTAAGATCCAATGGACAAATGTCCTTGTGGGTTCAAACCCCACTCCTGGTAATCAAATCAGCTTTTTAAGCACCAATTAAATATTTGGAATTACAGTGTAGAGCAGTAACTTCAAACGTTAGGATCTGTTGCAGTAGCGAAAAGTCTTCACCCACAAAGGATGGTCGAGGGGATAAGGGGATGGACTTATGATCCAGTAGTTAAAATTTAAGATCCAATGGAAAATTGTCCTTGTGCGTCCAAATCACTCTCCTGCTACTGGACTTAAGATCCAGTAGATGAAACTTAAGATCCAATGGAAAATTGTCCTTGTGTGTTCAAATAACTGGTATTTGAAATGAGATGTTCAAATAGAGTTTTAGGTACATATTAAGCATTAGAAAACTACAGTAGAGAGTGTTATGGTTAACCCTAACCCTAACCTACCCTAACCTAACCATAACCATAACCATAACCATAACCATAACCATAACCATAACCATAACCATAACCATAACCCTAACCCTAACCCTAACCCCACCCTAACCCTAACCCTAACTAACCCTAACCCTAACCCTAACCCCTAACCCCTAACCCTAACCCTAACCCTAGCCCTAACCCAGTAGATGAAACATAAGATCCAATTGAAAAAATGTCCTTGTGGGTTCAAATAACTGGTATTTGAAATGAGATGTTCAAATAGATATTTAGTCACATATTAAGCATTACAAATTAACCCTAACCCTAACCCTAACCTCTATCCCTAACCTAACCCTAACCCTAACATATTAAGCGATACAAATTACAGTAGAGAGTGTTAGGGCTAACCCTAACCCCTAACCCTAACCCTAACCCTAGCCCTAACCCAGTAGATGAAACTTAAGATGCAATTGAAAAAAAGTTCTTGTGGGTTCAAATAACTGGTAATTGAAATGAGATGTTCAAATAGATTTTTAGGCACATATTAAGCATTACAAATTACAGTAGAGAGTGGTAAGTTCAAATGTGAAGGTCTGTTGCAGTAACAAAAACCCTTTACACAACCAGGATGGCCGAGTGGTTAAGGCGTTGGACTTAAGATCCAATGGACAAATGTCCTCGTGGGTTCAAACCCCACTCCTGGTAATCAAATCAGGTTTTTAAGCACAAATTAAATATTTGGAATTACTGTGTAGAGCAGTAACTTCAAACGTTAGGATCTGTTGCAGTAGCGAAAAGTCTTCACCCACAAAGGATGGTCGAGGGGATAAGGCGATGGACTTATGATCCAGTAGTTAAAATTTAAGATCCAATGGAAAATTGTCCTTGTGGGTCCAAATCACTGGTAATTGAAATGAGATGTTCAAATAGATTTTTGGGCACATATTAAGCATTAAAAATTACAGTAGAGAGTGGTAAATTCAAATGTGAAGGTCTGTTGCAGTAACAAAAACCCTTTACACAACCAGGATGGCCGAGTGGTTAAGGCGTTGGACTTAAGATCCAATGGACAAATGTCCTCGTGGGTTCAAACCCCACTCCTGGTAATCAAATCAGCTTTTTAAGCACCAATTAAATATTTGGAATTACAGTGTAGAGCAGTAACTTCAAACGTTAGGATCTGTTGCAGTAGCGAAAAGTCTTCACCCACAAAGGATGGTCGAGGGGATAAGGCGATGGACTTATGATCCAGTAGTTAAAATTTAAGATCCAATGGAAAATTGTCCTTGTGGGTCCAAATCACTGGTAATTGAAATGAGATGTTCAAATAGATTTTTGGGCACATATTAAGCATTACAAATTACAGTAGAGAGTGGTAAATTCAAATGTGAAGGTCTGTTGCAGTAACAAAAACCCTTTACACAACCAGGATGGCTGAGTGGTTAAGGCGTTGGACTTAAGATCCAATGGACAAATGTCCTCGTGGGTTCAAACCCCACTCCTGGTAATCAAATCAGTATTTTAAGCACAAATTAAATATTTGGAATTACAGTGTAGAGCAGTAATTTCAAATGTTAGGATCTGTTGCAGTAGGGAAAAGTCTTCAACCACAAAGGATGGTCGAGGGGAGGTTTTTAAGCACAAATTAAATATTTGGAATTACAGTGTAGAGCAGTAACTTCAAACGTTAGGATCTGTTGCAGTAGCGAAAAGTCTTCACCCACAAAGGATGGTCGAGGGGATAAGGCGATGGACTTATGATCCAGTAGTTAAAATGTAAGATCCAATGGAAAATTGTCCTTGTGGGTCCAAATCACTGGTAATTGAAATGAGATGTTCAAATAGATTTTTGGGCACATATTAAGCATTACAAATTACAGTAGAGAGTGGTAAATTCAAATGTGAAGGTCTGTTGCAGTAACAAAAAACCCTTTACACAACCAGGATGGCCGAGTGGTTAAGGCGTTGGACTTAAGATCCAATGGACAAATGTCCTCGTGGGTTCAAACCCCACTCCTGGTAATCAAATCAGCTTTTTAAGCACCAATTAAATATTTGGAATTACAGTGTAGAGCAGTAACTTCAAACGTTAGGAGCTGTTGCAGTAGGGAAAAGTCTTCACCCACAAAGGATGGTCGAGGGGATAAGGCGAAGGACTTATGATCCAGTAGTTAAAATTTAAGATCCAATGGAAAATTGTCCTTGTGGGTCCAAATCACTGGTAATTGAAATGAGATGTTCAAATAGATTTTTGGGCACATATTAAGCATTACAAATTACAGTAGAGAGTGGTAAATTCAAATGTGAAGGTCTGTTGCAGTAACAAAAACCCTTTACACAACCAGGATGGCCGAGTGGTTAAGGCGTTGGACTTAAGATCCAATGGACAAATGTCCTCGTGGGTTCAAACCCCACTCCTGGTAATCAAATCAGCTTTTTAAGCACCAATTAAATATTTGGAATTACAGTGTAGAGCAGTAACTTCAAACATTAGGATCTGTTGCAGTAGCGAAAAGTCTTCAACCACAAAGGATGGTCGAGGGGAGGTTTTTAAGCACAAATTAAATATTTGGAATTACAGTGTAGAGCAGTAACTTCAAATGTTAGGATCTGTTGCAGTAGGGAAAAGTCTTCACCCACAAAGGATGGTCGAGCGGAGGTTTTTAAGCACAAATTAAATATTTGGAATTACAGTGTAGAGCAGTAACTTCAAACGATAGAATCTGTTGCATTAGCGAAAAGTCTTCACCCACAGAGGATGGTCGAGGGGATAAGGCGATGGACTTAAGATCCAGTAGTTAAAATTTAAGATCCAATGGAAAATTGTCCTTGTGGGTCCAAATCACTCTCCTGCTACTGGACTTAAGATCCAGTAGATGAAACTTAAGATCCAATGGAAAATTGTCCTTGTGTGTTCAAATAACTAGCATTTGAAATGAGATGTTCAAATAGAGTTTTAGGTACATATTAAGCATTAGAAAACTACAGTAGAGAGTGTTAGGGTTAACCCTAACCCTAACCTACCCTAACCTAACCTAACCCTAACCATAACCATAACCATAACCATAACCATAACCATAACCCCACCGTAACCCTAACTAACCCTAACCCTAACCCCTAACCCTAGCCCTAGCCCTAACCCTAACCCTAGCCCTAAACCAGTAGATGAAACATAAGATCCAATTGAAAAAATGTCCTTGTGGGTTCAAATAACTGGTATTTGAAATGAGATGTTCAAATAGATATTTAGTCACATATTAAGCATTACAAATTAACCCTAACCCTAACCTCTAACCCTAACCTAACCCTAACCCTAACATATTAAGCGTTACAAATTACAGTAGAGAGTGTTAGGGCTAACCCTAACCCCTAACCCTAACCCTAGCCCTAACCCAGTAGATGAAACTTAAGATCCAATTGAAAAAACGTTCTTGTGGGTTCAAATAACTGGTAATTGAAATGAGATGTTCAAATAGATTTTTAGGCACATATTAAGCATTACAAATTACAGTAGAGAGTGGTAAGTTCAAATGTGAAGGTCTGTTGCAGTAGGGAAAATTATTCACCCACAAAGGATGGTTGAGGGGAGGTTTTTAAGCACCAATTAAATATTTGGAATTACAGTGTAGAGCAGTAACTTCAAACGTTAGGATCTGTTGCAGTAGCGAAAAGTCTTCACCCACAAAGGATGGTCGAGGGGATAAGGCGATGGACTTATGATCCAGTAGTTAAAATTTAAGATCCAATGGAAAATTGTCCTTGTGGGTCCAAATCACTGGTAATTGAAATGAGATGTTCAAATAGATTTTTGGGCACATATTAAGCATTACAAATTACAGTAGAGAGTGGTAAATTCAAATGTGAAGGTCTGTTGCAGTAACAAAAACCCTTTACACAACCAGGATGGCCGAGTGGTTAAGGCGTTGGACTTAAGATCCAATGGACAAATGTCCTCGTGGGTTCAAACCCCACTCCTGGTAATCAAATCAGCTTTTTAAGCACCAATTAAATATTTGGAATTACAGTGTAGAGCAGTAACTTCAAACGTTAGGATCTGTTGCAGTAGCGAAAAGTCTTCACCCACAAAGGATGGTCGAGGGGATAAGGCGATGGACTTATGATCCAGTAGTTAAAATTTAAGATCCAATGGAAAATTGTCCTTGTGGGTCCAAATAACTGGTAATTGAAATGAGATGTTCAAATAGATTTTTAGGCACATATTAAGCATTACAAATTACAGTAGAGAGTGGTAAATTCAAATGTGAAGGTCTGTTGCAGTAACAAAAAACCCTTTACACAACCAGGATGGCCGAGTGGTTAAGGCGTTGGACTTAAGATCCAATGGACAAATGTCCTCGTGGGTTCAAACCCCACTCCTGGTAATCAAATCAGCTTTTTAAGCACCAATTAAATATTTGGAATTACAGTGTAGAGCAGTAACTTCAAACATTAGGATCTGTTGCAGTAGCGAAAAGTCTTCAACCACAAAGGATGGTCGAGGGGAGGTTTTTAAGCACAAATTAAATATTTGGAATTACAGTGTAGAGCAGTAACTTCAAACGTTAGGATCTGTTGCAGTAGGGAAAAGTCTTCACCCACAAAGGATGGTCGAGCGGAGGTTTTTAAGCACAAATTAAATATTTGGAATTACAGTGTAGAGCAGTAACTTCAAACGATAGAATCTGTTGCAGTAGCGAAAAGTCTTCACCCACAGAGGATGGTCGAGGGGATAAGGCGATGGACTTAAGATCCAGTAGTTAAAATTTAAGATCCAATGGAAAATTGTCCTTGTGGGTCCAAATCACTCTCCTGCTACTGGACTTAAGATCCAGTAGATGAAACTTAAGATCCAATGGAAAATTGTCCTTGTGTGTTCAAATAACTAGCATTTGAAATGAGATGTTCAAATAGAGTTTTAGGTACATATTAAGCATTAGAAAACTACAGTAGAGAGTGTTAGGGTTAACCCTAACCCTAACCTACCCTAACCTAACCATAACCATAACCATAACCATAACCATAACCATAACCATAACCATAACCATAACCCCACCGTAACCCTAACTAACCCTAACCCTAACCCCTAACCCTAGCCCTAGCCCTAACCCTAACCCTGGCCCTAAACCAGTAGATGAAACATAAGATCCAATTGAAAAAATGTCCTTGTGGGTTCAAATAACTGGTATTTGAAATGAGATGTTCAAATAGATATTTAGTCACATATTAAGCATTACAAATTAACCCTAACCCTAACCTCTAACCCTAACCTAACCCTAACCCTAACATATTAAGCGTTACAAATTACAGTAGAGAGTGTTAAGGCTAACCCTAACCCTAACCCCTAACCTTAAGCCTAACCATAACCCTAACCCTAACCCTAACCCTAGCCCTAGCCCTAACCCAGTAGATGAAACTTAAGATCCAATTGAAAAAAAGTTATTGTGGGTTCAAATAACTGGTAATTGAAATGAGATGTTCAAATAGATTTTTAGGCACATATTAAGCATTACAAATTACAGTAGAGAGTGGTAAGTTCAAATGTGAAGGTCTGTTGCAGTAGGGAAAATGACTCACCCACAAAGGATGGTCGAGGGGATAAGGGGACGGACTTATGATCCAGTAGTTAAAATTTAAGATCCAATGGAAAATTGTCCTTGTGTGTCCAAATCACTCTCCTGCTACTGGACTTAAGATCCAGTAGATGAAACTTAAGATCCAATGGAAAATTGTCCTTGTGTGTTCAAATAACTGGTACAGATACATATTAAGCATTAGAAAACTACAGTAGAGAGTGTTAGGGTTAACCCTAACCCTAACTTACCCTAACCTAACCCTATCCATAACCATAACCATAACCCTAACCCTAACCCTAACCCTAGCCCTAACCCAGTAGATGAAACATAAGATCCAATTGAAAAAATGTCCTTGTGGGTTCAAATAACTGGTATTTGAAATGAGATGTTCAAATAGATATTTAGTCACATATTAAGCATTACAAATTAACCCTAACCCTAACCTCTAACCCTAACCTAACCCTAACCCTAACATATTAAGCGTTACAAATTACAGTAGAGAGTGTTAGGGCTAACCCTAACCCCTAACCCTAACCCTAACCCTAGCCCTAACCCAGTAGATGAAACTTAAGATCCAATGGACAAATGTCCTCGTGGGTTCAAACCCCACTCCTGGTAATCAAATCAGCTTTTTAAGCACCAATTAAATATTTGGAATTACAGTGTAGAGCAGTAACTTCAAATGTTAGGATCTGTTGCAGTAGGGAAAAGTCTTCACCCACAAAGGATGGTCGAGCGGAGGTTTTTAAGCACAAATTAAATATTTGGAATTACAGTGTAGAGCAGTAACTTCAAACGATAGAATCTGTTGCAGTAGCAAAAAGTCTTCACCCACAAAGGATGGTCGAGGGGATAAGGCGATGGACTTAAGATCCAATAGTTAAAATTTAAGATCCAATGGAAAATTGTCCTTGTGGGTCCAAATCACTGGTAATTGAAATGAGATGTTCAAATAGATTTTTAGGCACATATTAAGCATTACAAATTACAGTAGAGAGTGGTAAGTTCAAATGTGATGGTCTGTTGCAGTAACAAAAACCCTTTACACAACCAGGATGGCCGAGTGGTTAAGGCGTTGGACTTAAGATCCAATGGACAAATGTCCTCGTGGGTTCAAACCCCACTCCTGGTAATCAAATCAGCTTTTTAAGCACCAATTAAATATTTGGAATTACAGTGTAGAGCAGTAACTTCAAACGTTAGGATCTGTTGCAGTAGGGAAAAGTCTTCACCCACAAAGGATGGTCGAGGGGATAAGGCGATGGACTTATGATCCAGTAGTTAAAATTTAAGATCCAATGGAAAATTGTCCTTGTGGGTCCAAATCACTGGTAATTGAAATGAGATGTTCAAATAGATTTTTAGGCACATATTAAGCATTACAAATTACAGTAGAGAGTGGAAAGTTCAAATGTGAAGGTCTGTTGCAGTAACAAAAACCCTTTACACAACCAGGATGGCCGAGTGGTTAAGGCGTTGGACTTAAGATCCATCCATCCATCCATCCATCTTCTTCCGCTTATCCGGGGCCGGGTCGCGGGGGCAGCAGTCTAAGCAGAGATGCCCAGACTTCCCTCTCCCTAGACACTTCTTCCAGCTCTTCCGGGGGGACACCGAGGCGTTCCAAGGCCAGCCGGGAGACATAGTCCCTCCAGCGTGTCCTTGGTCTTCCCCGGGGCCTCCTCCCAGTTGGACATGCCCGAAACACCTTCCCGGGAAGGCGTTCAGGAGGCATCCGGAACAGATGCCCGAGCCACCTCAGCTGTCCCCTCTCGATGTGGAGGAGCAGCGGCTCTACTCCGAGTTCCTCCCGAGTGACTGAGCTTCTCACCCTATCTCTAAGGGAGCGCCCAGCCACCCTGCGGAGAAAGCTCATTTCGGCCGCCTGTATCCGGGATCTTGTCCTTTCGGTCATGACCCAAAGCTCATGACCATAGGTGAGAGTAGGAACGTAGATTGACCGGTAAATCGAGAGCTTCGCCTTACGGCTTAGCTCTTTCTTCACCACGACAGACCGGTACATCGACAGCATTACTGCAGAAGCTGCACCGATCCGTCTGTCAATCTCCCGTTCCATCCTCCCCTCACTCGTGAACAAGACCCCTAGATACTTGAACTCCTCCACTTGGGGCAGGAACTCTCCACCAACCTGAAGTGGGCAAGCCACCCTTTTCCGACTGAGGACCATGGCCTCGGATTTGGAGGTGCTGATCCCCATCCCAGCCGCTTCACACTCGGCTGCAAACCGTCCCAGTGCATGCTGAAGGTCCTGGTTAGAAGGGGCCAACACGACAACGTCATCCGCAAAGAGCAGAGACGAAACCGTGTGGTCCCCAAACCTGACACCCTCCGGCCCTTGGCTGCGCCGAGAAATTCTGTCCATAAAAATTATGAACAGAACCGGCGACAAAGGGCAGCCCTGCCGGAGTCCAACATGCACCGGGAACAAGTCTGACTTACTCCCGGCAATGCGGACCAAACTCCTGCTTCGGTCATACAGGGACCGGACAGCCCTCAGCAAAGGACCCCGGACCCCATATTCCCCCAGCACCCTCCACAGGACGCCGCGAGGGACACAGTCAAATGCCTTCTCCAAATCCACAAAACAAATGTGGACTGGTTGGGCAAACTCCCATGAACCCTCCAGCACCCTGTAGAGGGTATAGAGCTGGTCCAGTGTTCCACGACCAGGATGAAAACCACACTGTTCCTCCTGAATCCGAGGTTCCACTATCGGCCGAATTCTCCTCTCCAGTACCCTGGCATAGACTTTCCCGGGGAGGCTGAGAAGTGTGATCCCTCTATAGTTGGAACACACCCTCCGGTCCCCCTTTTTAAAAAGAGGAACCACCACCCCGGTCTGCCATCCCAGAGGCACTGTCCCCGACCGCCACGCGATGCTGCAGAGGCGTGTCAGCCAAGACAGCCCCACAACATCCAGAGACTTGAGGTACTCAGGGCGGATCTCATCCACCCCCGGTGCCTTGCCACCGAGGAGTTTCTTGACCACCTCGGTGACTTCAGCTTGGGTGATGGACGAGTCCTCCTCTGAGCCCCCAGCCTCTGCTTCCTCAATGGAAGACGTGACGGCGGGATTGAGGAGATCCTCGAAGTATTCCTTCCACCGTCCGACAACATCCCCAGTTGAGGTCAACAGCCGCCCATCACCACTGTAAACAGCGTTGGTAGGGCACTGCTTCCCCCTCCTGAGGCGCCGGACGGTTTGCCAGAATCTCTTCGAGGCCAGCCGATAGTCCTTTTCCATGGCCTCACCGAACTCCTCCCAGGCCCGAGTTTTTGCCTCCACAACCACCCGGGCTGCAGTCCGTTTAGCCTGCCGGTACCTGTCAGCTGCCTCAGGAGTCCCACAAGCCAGCCAAGCCCGATAGGACTCCTTCTTCAGCTTGACGGCATCCCTTACTTCCGGTGTCCACCACCGGGTTCGGGGATTGCCGCCTCGACAGGCACCGGAGACCTTGCGTCCACAGCTCCGAGCAGCTGCTTTGACAATGGAGGTGGAGAACATGGTCCACTCGGACTCAATATCTCCAGCCTCCCTCGGGATCCGGTCGAAGCTCTGTCGGAGGCAGGAGTTGAAGATCTCTCTGACAGGAGACTCGGCCAAACGTTCCCAGCAGACCCCCACAGTACGTTTGGGTCTACCGAGTCTATCCAGCTTCCTCCCCCGCCATCGGATCCAACTCACCACCAGGTGGTGATCAGTTGACAGCTCCGCCCCTCTCTTCACCCGAGTGTCCAAGACATACGGCCGCAGGTCAGATGAAACGACCACGAAGTCGATCATTGACCTACGACCTAGGGTGTCCTGGTGCCATGTGCACTGATGGACACCCTTATGCTTGAACATGGTGTTCGTTATGGACAAACTGTAACTAGCACAGAAGTCCAATAACTGAACACCACTCGGGTTCAGATCAGGGGGGCCGTTCCTCCCAATCACGCCCCTCCAGGTTTCACTGTCATTGCCCACGTGGGCGTTGAAGTCCCCCAGTAGAACGACGGAGTCCCCAGTCGGAGCACTCTCCAGCACCCCTCCCAGGGACACCAAGAAGGTCGGGTACTCTGCACTGCTGTTTGGCCCGTAGGCACACACAACAGTGAGAGACCTATCCCCGAGCCGAAGCCGCAGGGAAACGACCCTCTCGTTCACCGGGGTAAACTCCAACACATGGCGGCAGAGCTGGGGAGCTATAAGCAAACCCACACCAGCCCGCCGCCTCTCACCATGGGCAACTCCAGAGTGGTGAAGAGTCCATCCCCTCTCGAGAAGTGTGGTTCCAGAGCCCAAGCCGTGCGTAGAGGTGATTCCGACTATCTCTAGTCGGAACCTCTCAACCTCACGCACAAGCTCAGGCTCTTTCCCCGCCAGCGAGGTGACATTCCATGTCCCAAGAGCTAGTTTCCGTGTCCAGGGATCGGGTCGTCTAGGCCCCCGCCTTCGACTGCCACCCGATTCGCTTTGCACCGGCCCCTTACGGTCCCTCCCGTGAGTGGTGGGCCCACGGGAAGGTGTCCCCACGTCGCTCCTTTGGGCTGAGCCCGGCCGGACCCCGTGGGGAAAGGCCCGGCCACCAGGCGCTCGCATACGAGCCCCAACCCCAGGCCTGGCTCCAGGGTGGGGTCCCGGCTGCGCCATACCGGGCGACGTCACGGTCCTCCTTTTTCTTGGCATCATAAGGGTTTTTGAACTGCTCTTAGTCTGACCCGTCACCTAGGACCTGTTTGCCTTGGGAGACCCTACCAGGGGCATATAGCCCCGGACAACGTAGCTCCTAGGGTCATTCGGGTACTCAAACCCCTCCACCACGTTAAGGTGGCAGTTCATGGAGGAGCCTTAAGATCCAATGGACAAATGTCCTCGTGGGTTCAAACCCCACTCCTGGTAATCAAATCAGCTTTTTAAGCACCAATTAAATATTTGGAATTACAGTGTAGAGCAGTAACTTCAAACGTTAGGATCTGTTGCAGTAGCGAAAAGTCTTCACCCACAAAGGATGGTCGAGGGGATAAGGCGATGGACTTATGATCCAGTAGTTAAAATTTAAGATCCAATGGAAAATTGTCCTTGTGGGTCCAAATCACTGGTAATTGAAATGAGATGTTCAAATAGATTTTTGGGCACATATTAAGCATTACAAATTACAGTAGAGAGTGGTAAATTCAAATGTGAAGGTCTGTTGCAGTAACAAAAACCCTTTACACAACCAGGATGGCTGAGTGGTTAAGGCGTTGGACTTAAGATCCAATGGACAACTGTCCTCGTGGGTTCAAACCCCACTCCTGGTAATCAAATCAGTATTTTAAGCACAAATTAAATATTTGGAATTACAGTGTAGAGCAGTAATTTCAAATGTTAGGATCTGTTGCAGTAGCGAAAAGTCTTCAACCACAAAGGATGGTCGAGGGGAGGTTTTTAAGCACAAATTAAATATTTGGAATTACAGTGTAGAGCAGTAACTTCAAACGTTAGGATCTGTTGCAGTAGCGAAAAGTCTTCACCCACAAAGGATGGTCGAGGGGATAAGGCGATGGACTTATGATCCAGTAGTTAAAATTTAAGATCCAATGGAAAATTGTCCTTGTGGGTCCAAATCACTGGTAATTGAAATGAGATGTTCAAATAGATTTTTGGGCACATATTAAGCATTACAAATTACAGTAGAGAGTGGTAAATTCAAATGTGAAGGTCTGTTGCAGTAACAAAAAACCCTTTACACAACCAGGATGGCCGAGTGGTTAAGGCGTTGGACTTAAGATCCAATGGACAAATGTCCTTGTGGGTTCAAACCCCACTCCTTGTAATCAAATCAGCTTTTTAAGCACCAATTAAATATTTTGAATTACAGTGTAGAGCAGTAACTTCAAACGTTAGGAGCTGTTGCAGTAGGGAAAAGTCTTCACCCACAAAGGATGGTCGAGGGGATAAGGCGATGGACTTATGATCCAGTAGTTAAAATTTAAGATCCAATGGAAAATTGTCCTTGTGTGTTCAAATAACTAGCATTTGAAATGAGATGTTCAAATAGAGTTTTAGGTACATATTAAGCATTAGAAAACTACAGTAGAGAGTGTTAGGGTTAACCCTAACCCTAACCTACCCTAACCTAACCTAACCCTAACCATAACCATAACCATAACCATAACCATAACCATAACCATAACCATAACCATAACCATAACCATAACCATAACCCCACCGTAACCCTAACTAACCCTAACCCTAACCCCTAACCCTAGCCCTAGCCCTAACCCTAACCCTAGCCCTAAACCAGTAGATGAAACATAAGATCCAATTAAAAAAATGTCCTTGTGGGTTCAAATAACTGGTATTTGAAATGAGATGTTCAAATAGATATTTAGTCACATATTAAGCATTACAAATTAACCCTAACCCTAACCTCTAACCCTAACCTAACCCTAACCCTAACATATTAAGCGTTACAAATTACAGTAGAGAGTGTTAGGGCTAACCCTAACCCTAACCCTAACCCCTAACCCTAACCCTAACCCTAACCCTAGCCCTAACCCAGTAGATGAAACTTAAGATCCAATTGAAAAAAAGTTCTTGTGGGTTCAAATAACTGGTAATTGAAATGAGATGTTCAAATAGATTTTTAGGCACATATTAAGCATTACAAATTACAGTAGAGAGTGGTAAGTTCAAATGTGAAGGTCTGTTGCAGTAGGGAAAATTATTCACCCACAAAGGATGGTTGAGGGGAGGTTTTTAAGCACCAATTAAATATTTGGAATTACAGTGTAGAGCAGTAACTTCAAACGTTAGGATCTGTTGCAGTAGCGAAAAGTCTTCACCCACAAAGGATGGTCGAGGGGATAAGGCGATGGACTTATGATCCAGTAGTTAAAATTTAAGATCCAATGGAAAATTGTCCTTGTGGGTCCAAATCACTGGTAATTGAAATGAGATGTTCAAATAGATTTTTAGGCACATATTAAGCATTACAAATTACAGTAGAGAGTGGAAAGTTCAAATGTGAAGGTCTGTTGCAGTAACAAAAACCCTTTACACAACCAGGATGGCCGAGTGGTTAAGGCGTTGGACTTAAGATCCAATGGACAAATGTCCTAGTGGGTTCAAACCCCACTCCTGGTAATCAAATCAGCTTTTTAAGCACCACACTGTTAGACATTTATAAGAGATTTTACAGTAACTTACTGGCAACACTGTTGCCAGTAAGTTACTGTATTTGAGATTTACAGTACAATAACCGCATTTCAGTTTACAGTAACTACATGTTACTCTAATTTTGTAATACAGTACCGTTACTGTAAACCTTGGTTAACAGTGCATTAATCCTAATCCTATTCAATCATTAATACTTACTGAATTACATTAATTCTTACATTAATCTATCCTACAGAAGTAATCCAAACAGACACAATTATTATGAAATATAAAATTCTTTATTTAAAACATTTTAAGTCCTTTAACTGAAACATGTAAATGTGTGGAAAAAGTTCACTTTAAAACATCCTCGAATCAAATCTTATTTTCAGAAAATCATGTATAAAAGTAATCAGAGTGCATTCAATATCACTTATTTTACATTTTATTTACATTTATGCATTTGGCAGACGACTTGCATTGCATTCAAGATACACATTTTACATTTTGTCAGTTCTTGCTTTCCCTGGGAATTGAACCCATGACCTTGCTAGCGCCACACACTATTGTTTGAGCTACAATTTTAAAAACTCTGCAGAAAATAGTTGGTAGAATACTGTAAATAGTTGGTTGAAGAATACTGTAACTTTGGTGCAAAATACACATATACATGAATAAAATATAAACAAAGAGCAAATGAATTCTGAAACAAGTTAACACAACACAACACAACACACAAGTTTCATGTCTGTACCGATCTGTGCCATCTTCCACATTGGATGATTTCAAACAGGAACCAGGATTCTGCTCCATTATGGCAAGAAGTCCCTCTAGATAAGAATGATATGAAGTTAGTCATACAATTTGAGTATACACAAACTTTTTACACTGTTGGAATTTAATAAAAAATAATAATCCCATTACAATTCATCATAATGGTAAAATACTATTTTATAGACAGTTAACACTTTGAGGTACACCTAGCTCAACGTATGCTGTCTAGTCTAATCCAGTCCTACAATGCCTTCATGAAGATGTGAAATGAAATGTTCAGTTTTTGTTTTCACTGGTGATTCAATGTTATGAATATTTTGAAGAATGTACTTTGTAGTGATGCTGAACCTGATTGTATATTAGAGAGGTGTCGCTGTTATTTAGCTTAAAGGGGTCATAGAATGGTACATGCACTTTTACAAGTTGATTATACGGAAATGTGTGTTGGCAGTGCCTGTACACAACCATCCTATAATGATAAAAATACATCCAGTGTTTTTTTTTTAATCTCCTTATATATTTTCCCCTGTCTCAAATCGAGCCGTCTGACCGTGTGATGTTACACGGTGCACGCCCCTCCTAAGATTGTTGATTGACAGCAGCGTTTCAACACAGACCCACCCTGAGCGAGCTGTCATCAGTCCGCCATTGTTGATACTCTGGAACAGAATGGCGTCTAAGCGATTGTGGTGTTGTGTTGTTGTGTGATAACGAACACAGCAGTCATTTTGATGTTCCTAAATCCGAACTGCTGAAGACCCAGTGGCTGCTGAGTTTTGTTTTAGAAGGGAATATTCCCCCCGATCAACGTCAATGTTTGCGCGAATCATTTCTCAGCAGACTGCTTTATAAACGAGCGTCAGTATAAAGCAGGTTTTGCTAATAAGCTGCTCTTGAAAAAGGATCGTGTTCCTGCTGCACCTCAGGAAGATGTGAGTGTAACGTTTTATTAACCTTTATATTAATCTTTGCAAATCGCTTGCACGCTTCACGATGAATGAGGCTAAAGTTTACAGGGTAAGTTACATTACGGCATGCTTTCTGTGTATGATGTTCTCAATATAATTCATAATCCCACGTTTATAATGAACAACGCGTTATGTTTGTTATTACAAACTGTGTACTCGGGTGATAAAGTTAACGTGGTAACACTACACTAAGCTTACTTTTGTACATGGTTTATAACGGTGTCTGTTACTGATTAAGAAGTAATGTAAAAAAAAAATCTTATAACATAACATCAATCTGTCAATGAACTAACACATCAGTAAACACATAGCAACTACACTACTCTGCCAGTACAAAGATAGATCAAAGTGACATGACGTTAACCAACCATTAAGAAACGTCCTGTTCGAACTTCGATGGGTTCG
The DNA here is from genome assembly GCA_023566225.1 of Romanogobio albipinnatus. Classification (NCBI taxonomy): domain Eukaryota; kingdom Metazoa; phylum Chordata; class Actinopteri; order Cypriniformes; family Gobionidae; genus Romanogobio; species Romanogobio albipinnatus. The sequence continues at coordinate 18,961,965 of CM042249.1, read as the reverse complement.
TCATCTTGTTCCTAGTCCAACTCCGGTTCAAAATGATAAGGTTGCTCAGATGTTTCCTCAGAGACTCCCGTTGCCATTATTTCTCGAAAATATACCCTCAAATGTTGTCAAGGCAACACTCCACGTGTGTTGTGGTGTTGTGTCGGGTCGAACGCCCCACAGAGCAGAGGGGGCGGGGTGAGCAAAGCTCATTATCATTTAAAGTCACATGCACTGAAATGACTTGCTGAAAACTGAGCTGGTTTTGACCAGGTAAAATGAGTGTTTTCTTACAATACTAATGATAATTTTTAATTAAAGTATATTACAAACTTTTCATTTAGACACTAAAGAATCATATTAACTTGTACAAAAATGTCATTCTATGACCCCTTTAACAAAATTGATATTGAGTAAAAAACTAAAGAAAACTGTCAGTACATAATAGTAGCAGCAGCACAAACTACATGCTCCAAAAAAGTAATATTACTGAATCACCTCAACATGATTTCACAAACTATTTAATCAAAAACAACAATGTAACCTTTTATTGCAGGATGGATTACATGTATACTGCATTAGCTTTAGTAAGGTATCCTCAAACTTAATGCTACATTCACACGGGGCACCGGCGTTAACGCTTCTCATTTACTTTGAATGGGTGACGTCATGCGTTGCTGAATTGAATTGTGGGTTCCGTCGCGTCGCTTCACTCACGTTGCAAGCGGCAGAAGTTGAAAGATGTGTTGGACATCAGCTGTGGCTGGATGCAACCAATCAGCGAGAGTAGGCGCATGCAGGCGGGGAGGAGCTGCAAACGGAGACGTGAAGTCTGACACTTTCTGCTTCCCGCAGTGATGCTTGCACTGTGTTTGCACACTTTATCAGCTGAAGTGAAATAAATGCAATATTTGTCAATACACAGATGTTTCAGAGACATTTTTTGTCATGTAATACTTTATGCACTGCTTAATACAGCGTGTGTTTGTACAAGAATAAAGTTAACATACAAGCCTAAACTATCAATGAAGTGGGGTCTACGTTTTTCATCTGTTTTATTTTGATAAACATGACAATATAATATCGCAACTACATGAAAAGAGGTTTAACTGTTATAAAAGAGATTTGTGCGCATTAGAGGAACTGAAGGTTTTAGAATGAACACGAAACACATGTGATCGCTGTCATGCGGAGAATCTGGCCAATCGTGGAACAGCTGTGTCATCATCAAAGTCCGTGCAAAGTCACTCTAGAGAAACTGCACCGGCTGTATTAGCCGACTGCTCTCGAGGTGCTTTGATGCCATACGTCACTGTCACGTGGCGTCGGCGCTATCTCAGGTCAGACAAAATTTCTAACCGGCATGACGCCCTGTGTGAATGCAGCGTAAGTGTCTGTGTACATTACATATCCTATTAAAAAAGTGTCTCACCTAGTCCAAGTTTTTCCATTCAAACTCCATTAGGTGGCGAAGGAAGGATGACACTCTGTTGTTGATTACAGTTGTCTTCCTGTTAACAACTTCCCCGGTCTTCCGACTCACTCCGGTTTTGGTGGTGCATCTTGTTCCCTCCTCTGGGTTTTTCCTCACGAAAAAAACTTAAAGCAAGAGAAAATTAAGAGAATAAAGATATTTTAAATTTCATCACCCTTAGTGCCTTTGCTTTAAATGTTTTTGGTAACACTTTAGAATAATGGTCCGTCATTAAACGGATAGTTCACCAAAAAAAAAAAAAAGTAATTTCTGTAATTTACTCGCCCTGTTGTTCTAAACCTTTTAAAGAATGTTTGTAACCAGACAATTTTGAGGCACCATTCACTTCCATAGTAGGAAAAAATTACTATAGAAGTGAATGGTGCCTCAATCTGTTAGGTTACAAACATTCTTCATCTTCTTTTGTGTTCAGAAATGTATTCAGGTTTGCACTTTAGCAACATTATTCTAAAGTTTTGCCATGTTTTTTTCATAAATTATATTTCATCTGCCAAAATCATCCAAAAATTGTCCAGGACTGCTTAAATTCCAGAAAATAAAATTATAATCTGTCAGTCCTGGACAAACACAGTTTTGGATTATTTTAGTATAATATAATTTATGGGAAAAAAAACATGGTACATGGCTAGTTACAGCTAAAAAGAGGTGGAAAAACTAAATAATTTTGTGATTCAGTTAAACAGACCCGACTAAAACATACAAGAAAAACTTTGAATTATCAGTAATATGTGGAGAAACAAAGAGGGGTAACGTTACTTACCGTTGTATGAGTTCCAGTGTCGCACAGCACAGGCAGGCTCCTGGTATTCTTATCTAAAATGTAAAATAAATCATGTCAATCCAAATGTAAACTTTGCTTGTTAACGACATTATTTTTGCAACTAGTGGCCAACGTTAATTTACTAACTAACTTCGTCCTAATGTACGCTTAATATGCTTGTTAAACAAATTCTTCATTGTATTGGTAAAGTTAATTCAATAAACTCACTAACGTTAAGTCTTTTTAAAAATAAAACGTTAGGTTTATGTTACCTCAGTTTTAGTACCAAAGCTGAAGCAAATGATAACCTAACGTTATGTAAAGTATGTTGTCCGGGCCGTGAGCTCTCTCCTCGGGCAGTAACGTTACACACGACGCTGGCTGCACTGGTTCCTAATCTAATTCAATAAACTTTTTTTTTTTTAAATAAAACGTTAGGTTTGCCTCAGTTTTTAGCACCAATGCTGACAAGCTAAACTTGGGGTGCAGACAACCGCGGCTAGTACAAATCACACTTACCTTGCTTGTTTGCCGTTCTCACGGGGGATGAAAAAATCTTCGCAGGGTGTCCGGACACAGCTCATTATGTTCTCTGAAACCGTGAGCTCTCTCCTCGGGTGAAACTTTCAACGCTGCACTGATGGTTCCTAATATAAATCTAAAGCAAATCCTGTCGATCCCAATTGTGCCAAAGAGGCCGTTGTGGTAAATACAGTATTATACTTTATTTTTTTTAAATACAGGAAATCACTGTATTTGGTGTTTGACGTCATAGAAAATACCCATGATGCAACGGGAATTACAGTTATTTACTGTAAAGAGAATTTACAGTATTATACTGGGTGATATATAGTAAATAACTGTACAAATTACAGAAATGTCTAACAGTGCAATTAAATATTTGGAATTACAGTGTAGAGCAGTAACTTCAAACGTTAGGATCTGTTGCAGTAGCGAAAAGTCTTCCCCCACAAAGGATGGTCGAGGGGATAAGGCGATGGACTTATGATCCAGTAGTTAAAATTTAAGATCCAATGGAAAATTGTCCTTGTGGGTCCAAATCACTGGTAATTGAAATGAGATGTTCAAATAGATTTTTGGGCACATATTAAGCATTACAAATTACAGTAGAGAGTGGTAAATTCAAATGTGAAGGTCTGTTGCAGTAACAAAAACCCTTTACACAACCAGGATGGCTGAGTGGTTAAGGCGTTGGACTTAAGATCCAATGGACAAATGTCCTCGTGGGTTCAAACCCCACTCCTGGTAATCAAATCAGTATTTTAAGCACAAATTAAATATTTGGAATTACAGTGTAGAGCAGTAATTTCAAATGTTAGGATCTGTTGCAGTAGCGAAAAGTCTTCAACCACAAAGGATGGTCGAGGGGAGGTTTTTAAGCACAAATTAAATATTTGGAATTACAGTGTAGAGCAGTAACTTCAAACGTTAGGATCTGTTGCAGTAGCGAAAAGTCTTCACCCACAAAGGATGGTCGAGGGGATAAGGCGATGGACTTATGATCCAGTAGTTAAAATTTAAGATCCAATGGAAAATTGTCCTTGTGGGTCCAAATCACTGGTAATTGAAATGAGATGTTCAAATAGATTTTTGGGCACATATTAAGCATTACAAATTACAGTAGAGAGTGGTAAATTCAAATGTGAAGGTCTGTTGCAGTAACAAAAAACCCTTTACACAACCAGGATGGCCGAGTGGTTAAGGCGTTGGACTTAAGATCCAATGGACAAATGTCCTCGTGGGTTCAAACCCCACTCCTGGTAATCAAATCAGCTTTTTAAGCACCAATTAAATATTTTGAATTACAGTGTAGAGCAGTAACTTCAAACGTTAGGAGCTGTTGCAGTAGGGAAAAGTCTTCACCCACAAAGGATGGTCGAGGGGATAAGGCGAAGGACTTATGATCCAGTAGTTAAAATTTAAGATCCAATGGAAAATTGTCCTTGTGGGTCCAAATCACTGGTAATTGAAATGAGATGTTCAAATAGATTTTTGGGCACATATTAAGCATTACAAATTACAGTAGAGAGTGGTAAATTCAAATGTGAAGGTCTGTTGCAGTAACAAAAACCCTTTACACAACCAGGATGGCCGAGTGGTTAAGGCGTTGGACTTAAGATCCAATGGACAAATGTCCTCGTGGGTTCAAACCCCACTCCTGGTAATCAAATCAGCTTTTTAAGCACCAATTAAATATTTGGAATTACAGTGTAGAGCAGTAACTTCAAACATTAGGATCTGTTGCAGTAGCGAAAAGTCTTCAACCACAAAGGATGGTCGAGGGGAGGTTTTTAAGCACAAATTAAATATTTGGAATTACAGTGTAGAGCAGTAACTTCAAATGTTAGGATCTGTTGCAGTAGGGAAAAGTCTTCACCCACAAAGGATGGTCGAGCGGAGGTTTTTAAGCACAAATTAAATATTTGGAATTACAGTGTAGAGCAGTAACTTCAAACGATAGAATCTGTTGCAGTAGCGAAAAGTCTTCACCCACAGAGGATGGTCGAGGGGATAAGGCGATGGACTTAAGATCCAGTAGTTAAAATTTAAGATCCAATGGAAAATTGTCCTTGTGGGTCCAAATCACTCTCCTGCTACTGGACTTAAGATCCAGTAGATGAAACTTAAGATCCAATGGAAAATTGTCCTTGTGTGTTCAAATAACTAGCATTTGAAATGAGATGTTCAAATAGAGTTTTAGGTACATATTAAGCATTAGAAAACTACAGTAGAGAGTGTTAGGGTTAACCCTAACCCTAACCTACCCTAACCTAACCTAACCCTAACCATAACCATAACCATAACCATAACCATAACCCCACCGTAACCCTAACTAACCCTAACCCTAACCCCTAACCCTAGCCCTAGCCCTAACCCTAACCCTAGCCCTAAACCAGTAGATGAAACATAACATCCAATTGAAAAAATGTCCTTGTGGGTTCAAATAACTGGTATTTGAAATGAGATGTTCAAATAGATATTTAGTCACATATTAAGCATTACAAATTAACCCTAACCCTAACCTCTAACCCTAACCTAACCCTAACCCTAACATATTAAGCGTTACAAATTACAGTAGAGAGTGTTAGGGCTAACCCTAACCCTAACCCCTAACCCTAACCCTAGCCCTAACCCAGTAGATGAAACTTAAGATCCAATTGAAAAAAAGTTCTTGTGGGTTCAAATAACTGGTAATTGAAATGAGATGTTCAAATAGATTTTTAGGCACATATTAAGCATTACAAATTACAGTAGAGAGTGGTAAGTTCAAATGTGAAGGTCTGTTGCAGTAGGGAAAATTATTCACCCACAAAGGATGGTTGAGGGGAGGTTTTTAAGCACCAATTAAATATTTGGAATTACAGTGTAGAGCAGTAACTTCAAACGTTAGGATCTGTTGCAGTAGCGAAAAGTCTTCACCCACAAAGGATGGTCGAGGGGATAAGGCGATGGACTTATGATCCAGTAGTTAAAATTTAAGATCCAATGGAAAATTGTCCTTGTGGGTCCAAATCACTGGTAATTGAAATGAGATGTTCAAATAGATTTTTGGGCACATATTAAGCATTACAAATTACAGTAGAGAGTGGTAAATTCAAATGTGAAGGTCTGTTGCAGTAACAAAGACCGTTTACACAACCAGGATGGCCGAGTGGTTAAGGCGTTGGACTTAAGATCCAATGGACAAATGTCCTCGTGGGTTCAAACCCCACTCCTGGTAATCAAATCAGCTTTTTAAGCACCAATTAAATATTTGGAATTACAGTGTAGAGCAGTAACTTCAAATGTTAGGATCTGTTGCAGTAGGGAAAAGTCTTCACCCACAAAGGATGGTCGAGCGGAGGTTTTTAAGCACAAATTAAATATTTGGAATTACAGTGTAGAGCAGTAACTTCAAACGTTAGGATCTGTTGCAGTAGCGAAAAGTCTTCACCCACAAAGGATGGTCGAGGGGATAAGGCGATGGACTTATGATCCAGTAGTTAAAATTTAAGATCCAATGGAAAATTGTCCTTGTGGGTCCAAATCACTGGTAATTGAAATGAGATGTTCAAATAGATTTTTGGGCACATATTAAGCATTACAAATTACAGTAGAGAGTGGTAAATTCAAATGTGAAGGTCTGTTGCAGTAACAAAAACCGTTTACACAACCAGGATGGCCGAGTGGTTAAGGCGTTGGACTTAAGATCCAATGGACAAATGTCCTCGTGGGTTCAAACCCCACTACTGGTAATCAAATCAGCTTTTTAAGCACCAATTAAATATTTGGAATTACAGTGTAGAGCAGTAACTTCAAATGTTAGGATCTGTTGCAGTAGGGAAAAGTCTTCACCCACAAAGGATGGTCGAGCGGAGGTTTTTAAGCACCAATTAAATATTTGGAATTACAGTGTAGAGCAGTAACTTCAAACGTTAGGATCTGTTGCAGTAGCGAAAAGTCTTCACCCACAAAGGATGGTCGAGGGGATAAGGCGATGGACTTATGATCCAGTAGTTAAAATTTAAGATCCAATGGAAAATTGTCCTTGTGGGTCCAAATAACTGGTAATTGAAATGAGATGTTCAAATAGATTTTTGGGCACATATTAAGCATTACAAATTACAGTAGAGAGTGGTAAATTCAAATGTGAAGGTCTGTTGCAGTAACAAAAACCCTTTACACAACCAGGATGGCCGAGTGGTTAAGGCGTTGGACTTAAGATCCAATGGACAAATGTCCTCGTGGGTTCAAACCCCACTCCTGGTAATCAAATCAGCTTTTTAAGCACCAATTAAATATTTGGAATTACAGTGTAGAGCAGTAACTTCAAACGTTAGGATCTGTTGCAGTAGGGAAAAGTCTTCACCCACAAAGGATGGTCGAGGGGATAAGGCGATGGACTTATGATCCAGTAGTTAAAATTTAAGATCCAATGGAAAATTGTCCTTGTGGGTCCAAATCACTGGTAATTGAAATGAGATGTTCAAATAGATTTTTAGGCACATATTAAGCATTACAAATTACAGTAGAGAGTGGAAAGTTCAAATGTGAAGGTCTGTTGCAGTAACAAAAACCCTTTACACAACCAGGATGGCCGAGTGGTTAAGGCGTTGGACTTAAGATCCAATGGACAAATGTCCTCGTGGGTTCAAAACCCACTACTGGTAATCAAATCAGCTTTTTAAGCACCAATTAAATATTTGGAATTACAGTGTAGAGCAGTAACTTCAAACGTTAGGATCTGTTGCAGTAGCGAAAAGTCTTCACCCACAAAGGATGGTCGAGGGGATAAGGCGATGGACTTATGATCCAGTAGTTAAAATTTAAGATCCAATGGAAAATTGTCCTTGTGGGTCCAAATAACTGGTAATTGAAATGAGATGTTCAAATAGATTTTTGGGCACATATTAAGCATTACAAATTACAGTAGAGAGTGGTAAATTCAAATGTGAAGGTCTGTTGCAGTAACAAAAACCCTTTACACAACCAGGATGGCCGAGTGGTTAAGGCGTTGGACTTAAGATCCAATGGACAAATGTCCTCGTGGGTTCAAACCCCACTCCTGGTAATCAAATCAGCTTTTTAAGCACCAATTAAATATTTGGAATTACAGTGTAGAGCAGTAACTTCAAACGTTAGGATCTGTTGCAGTAGCGAAAAGTCTTCACCCACAAAGGATGGTCGAGGGGATAAGGCGATGGACTTATGATCCAGTAGTTAAAATTTAAGATCCAATGGAAAATTGTCCTTGTGGGTCCAAATAACTGGTAATTGAAATGAGATGTTCAAATAGATTTTTGGGCACATATTAAGCATTACAAATTACAGTAGAGAGTGGTAAATTCAAATGTGAAGGTCTGTTGCAGTAACAAAAACCCTTTACACAACCAGGATGGCCGAGTGGTTAAGGCGTTGGACTTAAGATCCAATGGACAAATGTCCTCGTGGGTTCAAACCCCACTCCTGGTAATCAAATCAGCTTTTTAAGCACCAATTAAATATTTGGAATTACAGTGTAGAGCAGTAACTTCAAACGTTAGGATCTGTTGCAGTAGGGAAAAGTCTTCACCCACAAAGGATGGTCGAGGGGATAAGGCGATGGACTTATGATCCAGTAGTTAAAATTTAAGATCCAATGGAAAATTGTCCTTGTGGGTCCAAATCACTGGTAATTGAAATGAGATGTTCAAATAGATTTTTAGGCACATATTAAGCATTACAAATTACAGTAGAGAGTGGAAAGTTCAAATGTGAAGGTCTGTTGCAGTAACAAAAACCCTTTACACAACCAGGATGGCCGAGTGGTTAAGGCGTTGGACTTAAGATCCAATGGACAAATGTCCTCGTGGGTTCAAAACCCACTACTGGTAATCAAATCAGCTTTTTAAGCACCAATTAAATATTTGGAATTACAGTGTAGAGCAGTAACTTCAAACGTTAGGATCTGTTGCAGTAGCGAAAAGTCTTCACCCACAAAGGATGGTCGAGGGGATAAGGCGATGGACTTATGATCCAGTAGTTAAAATTTAAGATCCAATGGAAAATTGTCCTTGTGGGTCCAAATAACTGGTAATTGAAATGAGATGTTCAAATAGATTTTTGGGCACATATTAAGCATTACAAATTACAGTAGAGAGTGGTAAATTCAAATGTGAAGGTCTGTTGCAGTAACAAAAACCCTTTACACAACCAGGATGGCCGAGTGGTTAAGGCGTTGGACTTAAGATCCAATGGACAAATGTCCTCGTGGGTTCAAACCCCACTCCTGGTAATCAAATCAGCTTTTTAAGCACCAATTAAATATTTGGAATTACAGTGTAGAGCAGTAACTTCAAACGTTAGGATCTGTTGCAGTAGGGAAAAGTCTTCACCCACAAAGGATGGTCGAGGGGATAAGGCGATGGACTTATGATCCAGTAGTTAAAATTTAAGATCCAATGGAAAATTGTCCTTGTGGGTCCAAATCACTGGTAATTGAAATGAGATGTTCAAATAGATTTTTAGGCACATATTAAGCATTACAAATTACAGTAGAGAGTGGAAAGTTCAAATCTGAAGGTCTGTTGCAGTAACAAAAACCCTTTACACAACCAGGATGGCCGAGTGGTTAAGGCGTTGGACTTAAGATCCAATGGACAAATGTCCTCGTGGGTTCAAACCCCACTCCTGGTAATCAAATCAGCTTTTTAAGCACCAATTAAATATTTGGAATTACAGTGTAGAGCAGTAACTTCAAACGTTAGGATCTGTTGCAGTAGCGAAAAGTCTTCACCCACAAAGGATGGTCGAGGGGATAAGGCGATGGACTTATGATCCAGTAGTTAAAATTTAAGATCCAATGGAAAATTGTCCTTGTGGGTCCAAATAACTGGTAATTGAAATGAGATGTTCAAATAGATTTTTAGGCACATATTAAGCATTACAAATTACAGTAGAGAGTGGAAAGTTCAAATGTGAAGGTCTGTTGCAGTAACAAAAACCCTTTACACAACCAGGATGGCCGAGTGGTTAAGGCGTTGGACTTAAGATCCAATGGACAAATGTCCTCGTGGGTTCAAACCCCACTCCTGGTAATCAAATCAGTATTTTAAGCACAAATTAAATATTTGGAATTACAGTGTAGAGCAGTAACTTCAAACGTTAGGATCTGTTGCAGTAGGGAAAAGTCTTCACCCACAAAGGATGGTCGAGCGGAGGTTTTTAAGCACAAATTAAATATTTGGAATTACAGTGTAGAGCAGTAACTTCAAACGATAGAATCTGTTGCAGTAGCGAAAAGTCTTCACCCACAGAGGATGGTCGAGGGGATAAGGCGATGGACTTAAGATCCAGTAGTTAAAATTTAAGATCCAATGGAAAATTGTCCTTGTGGGTCCAAATCACTCTCCTGCTACTGGACTTAAGATCCAGTAGATGAAACTTAAGATCCAATGGAAAATTGTCCTTGTGTGTTCAAATAACTAGCATTTGAAATGAGATGTTCAAATAGAGTTTTAGGTACATATTAAGCATTAGAAAACTACAGTAGAGAGTGTTAGGGTTAACCCTAACCCTAACCTACCCTAACCTAACCATAACCATAACCATAACCATAACCATAACCATAACCATAACCATAACCCCACCGTAACCCTAACTAACCCTAACCCCTAACCCTAGCCCTAGCCCTAACCCTAACCCTAGCCCTAAACCAGTAGATGAAACATAAGATCCAATTGAAAAAATGTCCTTGTGGGTTCAAATAACTGGTATTTGAAATGAGATGTTCAAATAGATATTTAGTCACATATTAAGCATTACAAATTAACCCTAACCCTAACCTCTAACCCTAACCTAACCCTAACATATTAAGCGTTACAAATTACAGTAGAGAGTGTTAGGGCTAACCCTAACCCTAACCCCTAACCCTAAGCCTAACCATAACCCTAACCCTAACCCTAACCCTAGCCCTAGCCCTAACCCAGTAGATGAAACTTAAGATCCAATTGAAAAAAAGTTCTTGTGGGTTCAAATAACTGGTAATTGAAATGAGATGTTCAAATAGATTTTTAGGCACATATTAAGCATTACAAATTACAGTAGAGAGTGGTAAGTTCAAATGTGAAGGTCTGTTGCAGTAGGGAAAATTATTCACCCACAAAGGATGGTTGAGGGGAGGTTTTTAAGCACAAATTAAATATTTGGAATTACAGTGTAGAGCAGTAACTTCAAATGTTAGGATCTGTTGCAGTAGCGAAAAGTCTTCACCCACAGAGGATGGTTGAGGGGATAAGGCGATGGACTTAAGATCCAGTAGTTAAAATTTAAGATCCAATGGAAAATTGTCCTTGTGGGTCCAAATCACTCTCCTGCTACTGGACTTAAGATCCAGTAGATGAAGCTTAAGATCCAATTGAAAAAATGTCCTTGTGGGTTCAAATAACTGGTATTTGAAATGAGATGTTCAAATAGATATTTAGTCACATATTAAGCATTACAAATTAACCCTAACCCTAACCTCTGACCCTAACCTAACCCTAACCCTAACATATTAAGCGTTACAAATTACAGTAGAGAGTGTTAGGGCTAACCCTAATCCCTAACCCTAACCCTAACCTAACCCTAACCCTAGCCCTAACCCAGTAGATGAAACTTAAGATCCAATTGAAAAAAAGTTCTTGTGGGTTCAAATAACTGGTAATTGAAATGAGATGTTCAAATAGATTTTTAGGCACATATTAAGCATTACAAATTACAGTTGAGAGTGGTAAGTTCAAATGTGAAGGTCTGTTGCAGTAGGGAAAAGTCTTCACCCAAGAGGATGGTCGAGGGGATAAGGCGATGGACTTAAGATCCAGTAGTTAAAATTTAAGATCCAATGGAAAATTGTCCTTGTGGGTCCAAATCACTCTCCTGCTACTGGACTTAAGATCCAGTAGATGAAACTTAAGATCCAATTGAAAAAATGTCCTTGTGGGTTAAAATAAGTGGTAATTGAAATGAGATGTTCAAATAGATTTTTAGGCACATATTAAGCATTACAAATTACAGTAGAGAGTGGAAAGTTCAAATGTGAAGGTCTGTTGCAGTAACAAAAACCCTTTACACAACCAGGATGGCCGAGTGTTTAAGGTGTTGGACTTAAGATCCAATGGACAAATGTCCTCGTGGGTTCAAACCCCACTCCTGGTAATCAAATCAGTATTTTAAGCACAAATTAAATATTTGGAATTACAGTGTAGAGCAGTAATTTCAAATGTTAGGATCTGTTGCAGTAGCGAAAAGTCTTCAACCACAAAGGATGGTCGAGGGGAGGTTTTTAAGCACAAATTAAATATTTGGAATTACAGTGTAGAGCAGTAACTTCAAACGTTAGGATCTGTTGCAGTAGCGAAAAGTCTTCACCCACAAAGGATGGTCGAGGGGATAAGGCGATGGACTTATGATCCAGTAGTTAAAATTTAAGATCCAATGGAAAATTGTCCTTGTGGGTCCAAATCACTGGTAATTGAAATGAGATGTTCAAATAGATTTTTGGGCACATATTAAGCATTACAAATTACAGTAGAGAGTGGTAAATTCAAATGTGAAGGTCTGTTGCAGTAACAAAAACCGTTTACACAACCAGGATGGCCGAGTGGTAATCAAATCAGCTTTTTAAGCACCAATTAAATATTTGGAATTACAGTGTAGAGCAGTAACTTCAAATGTTAGGATCTGTTGCAGTAGGGAAAAGTCTTCACCCACAAAGGATGGTCGAGCGGAGGTTTTTAAGCACCAATTAAATATTTGGAATTACAGTGTAGAGCAGTAACTTCAAACGTTAGGATCTGTTGCAGTAGCGAAAAGTCTTCACCCACAAAGGATGGTCGAGGGGATAAGGCGATGGACTTATGATCCAGTAGTTAAAATTTAAGATCCAATGGAAAATTGTCCTTGTGGGTCCAAATAACTGGTAATTGAAATGAGATGTTCAAATAGATTTTTGGGCACATATTAAGCATTACAAATTACAGTAGAGAGTGGTAAATTCAAATGTGAAGGTCTGTTGCAGTAACAAAAACCCTTTACACAACCAGGATGGCCGAGTGGTTAAGGCGTTGGACTTAAGATCCAATGGACAAATGTCCTCGTGGGTTCAAACCCCACTCCTGGTAATCAAATCAGCTTTTTAAGCACCAATTAAATATTTGGAATTACAGTGTAGAGCAGTAACTTCAAACGTTAGGATCTGTTGCAGTAGGGAAAAGTCTTCACCCACAAAGGATGGTCGAGGGGATAAGGCGATGGACTTATGATCCAGTAGTTAAAATTTAAGATCCAATGGAAAATTGTCCTTGTGGGTCCAAATCACTGGTAATTGAAATGAGATGTTCAAATAGATTTTTAGGCACATATTAAGCATTACAAATTACAGTAGAGAGTGGAAAGTTCAAATGTGAAGGTCTGTTGCAGTAACAAAAACCCTTTACACAACCAGGATGGCCGAGTGGTTAAGGCGTTGGACTTAAGATCCAATGGACAAATGTCCTCGTGGGTTCAAACCCCACTCCTGGTAATCAAATCAGCTTTTTAAGCACCAATTAAATATTTGGAATTACAGTGTAGAGCAGTAACTTCAAACGTTAGGATCTGTTGCAGTAGCGAAAAGTCTTCACCCACAAAGGATGGTCGAGGGGATAAGGCGATGGACTTATGATCCAGTAGTTAAAATTTAAGATCCAATGGAAAATTGTCCTTGTGGGTCCAAATCACTGGTAATTGAAATGAGATGTTCAAATAGATTGTTGGGCACATATTAAGCATTACAAATTACAGTAGAGAGTGGTAAATTCAAATGTGAAGGTCTTTTGCAGTAACAAAAACCATTTACACAACCAGGATGGCCGAGTGGTTAAGGCGGTGGACTTAAGATCCAATGGACAAATGTCCTCGTGGGTTCAAACCCCACTCCTGGTAATCAAATCAGCTTTTTAAGCACCAATTAAATATTTGGAATTACAGTGTAGAGCAGTAACTTCAAATGTTAGGATCTGTTGCAGTAGGGAAAAGTCTTCACCCACAAAGGATGGTCGAGCGGAGGTTTTTAAGCACAAATTAAATATTTGGAATTACAGTGTAGAGCAGTAACTTCAAACGTTAGGATCTGTTGCAGTAGCGAAAAGTCTTCACCCACAAAGGATGGTCGAGGGGATAAGGCGATGGACTTATGATCCAGTAGTTAAAATTTAAGATCCAATGGAAAATTGTCCTTGTGGGTCCAAATCACTGGTAATTGAAATGAGATGTTCAAATAGATTTTTAGGCACATATTAAGCATTACAAATTACAGTTGAGAGTGGTAAGTTCAAATGTGAAGGTCTGTTGCAGTAGGGAAAAGTCTTCACCCAAGAGGATGGTCGAGGGGATAAGGCGATGGACTTAAGATCCAGTAGTTAAAATTTAAGATCCAATGGAAAATTGTCCTTGTGGGTCCAAATCACTCTCCTGCTACTGGACTTAAGATCCAGTAGATGAAACTTAAGATCCAATTGAAAAAATGTCCTTGTGGGTTAAAATAAGTGGTAATTGAAATGAGATGTTCAAATAGATTTTTAGGTACATATTAAGCATTACAAATTACAGTAGAGAGTGGAAAGTTCAAATGTGAAGGTTTGTTGCAGTAACAAAAACCCTTTACACAACCAGGATGGCCGAGTGGTTAAGGCGTTGGACTTAAGATCCAATGGACAAATGTCCTCGTGGGTTCAAACCCCACTCCTGGTAATCAAATCAGTATTTTAAGCACAAATTAAATATTTGGAATTACAGTGTAGAGCAGTAATTTCAAATGTTAGGATCTGTTGCAGTAGCGAAAAGTCTTCAACCACAAAGGATGGTCGAGGGGAGGTTTTTAAGCACAAATTAAATATTTGGAATTACAGTGTAGAGCAGTAACTTCAAACGTTAGGATCTGTTGCAGTAGCGAAAAGTCTTCACCCACAAAGGATGGTCGAGGGGATAAGGCGATGGACTTATGATCCAGTAGTTAAAATTTAAGATCCAATGGAAAATTGTCCTTGTGGGTCCAAATCACTGGTAATTGAAATGAGATGTTCAAATAGATTTTTGGGCACATATTAAGCATTACAAATTACAGTAGAGAGTGGTAAATTCAAATGTGAAGGTCTGTTGCAGTAACAAAAACCCTTTACACAACCAGGATGGCCGAGTGGTTAAGGCGTTGGACTTAAGATCCAATGGACAAATGTCCTCGTGGGTTCAAACCCCACTCCTGGTAATCAAATCAGCTTTTTAAGCACCAATTAAATATTTGGAATTACAGTGTAGAGCAGTAACTTCAAATGTTAGGATCTGTTGCAGTAGCGAAAAGTCTTCACCCACAAAGGATGGTCGAGGGGATAAGGCGATGGACTTATGATCCAGTAGTTAAAATTTAAGATCCAATGGAAAATTGTCCTTGTGGGTCCGAATCACTGGTAATTGAAATGAGATGTTCAAATAGATTTTTAGGCACATATTAAGCATTACAAATTACAGTAGAGAGTGGAAAGTTCAAATGTGAAGGTCTGTTGCAGTAACAAAAACCCTTTACACAACCAGGATGGCCGAGTGGTTAAGGCGTTGGACTTAAGATCCAATGGACAAATGTCCTCGTGGGTTCAAACCCCACTCCTGGTAATCAAATCAGTATTTTAAGCACAAATTAAATATTTGGAATTACAGTGTAGAGCAGTAACTTCAAACGTTAGGATCTGTTGCAGTAGGGAAAAGTCTTCACCCACAAAGGATGGTCGAGCGGAGGTTTTTAAGCACAAATTAAATATTTGGAATTACAGTGTAGAGCAGTAACTTCAAACGATAGAATCTGTTGCAGTAGCGAAAAGTCTTCACCCACAGAGGATGGTCGAGGGGATAAGGCGATGGACTTAAGATCCAGTAGTTAAAATTTAAGATCCAATGGAAAATTGTCCTTGTGGGTCCAAATCACTCTCCTGCTACTGGACTTAAGATCCAGTAGATGAAACTTAAGATCCAATGGAAAATTGTCCTTGTGTGTTCAAATAACTAGCATTTGAAATGAGATGTTCAAATAGAGTTTTAGGTACATATTAAGCATTAGAAAACTACAGTAGAGTGTGTTAGGGTTAACCCTAACCCTAACCTACCCTAACCTAACCATAACCATAACCATAACCATAACCATAACCCCACCGTAACCCTAACTAACCCTAACCCCTAACCCTAGCCCTAGCCCTAACCCTAACCCTAGCCCTAAACCAGTAGATGAAACATAAGATCCAATTGAAAAAATGTCCTTGTGGGTTCAAATAACTGGTATTTGAAATGAGATGTTCAAATAGATATTTAGTCACATATTAAGCATTACAAATTAACCCTAACCCTAACCTCTAACCCTAACCTAACCCTAACCCTAACATATTAAGCGTTACAAATTACAGTAGAGAGTGTTAGGGCTAACCCTAACCCTAACCCCTAACCCTAAGCCTAACCATAACCCTAACCCTAACTCTAACCCTAGCCCTAGCCCTAACCCAGTAGATGAAACTTAAGATCCAATTGAAAAAAAGTTCTTGTGGGTTCAAATAACTGGTAATTGAAATGAGATGTTCAAATAGATTTTTAGGCACATATTAAGCATTACAAATTACAGTAGAGAGTGGTAAGTTCAAATGTGAAGGTCTGTTGCAGTAGGGAAAATTATTCACCCACAAAGGATGGTTGAGGGGAGGTTTTTAAGCACAAATTAAATATTTGGAATTACAGTGTAGAGCAGTAACTTCAAATGTTAGGATCTGTTGCAGTAGCGAAAAGTCTTCACCCACAGAGGATGGTTGAGGGGATAAGGCGATGGACTTAAGATCCAGTAGTTAAAATTTAAGATCCAATGGAAAATTGTCCTTGTGGGTCCAAATCACTCTCCTGCTACTGGACTTAAGATCCAGTAGATGAAGCTTAAGATCCAATTGAAAAAATGTCCTTGTGGGTTCAAATAACTGGTATTTGAAATGAGATGTTCAAATAGATATTTAGTCACATATTAAGCATTACAAATTAACCCTAACCCTAACCTCTGACCCTAACCTAACCCTAACCCTAACATATTAAGCGTTACAAATTACAGTAGAGAGTGTTAGGGCTAACCCTAATCCCTAACCCTAACCCTAACCTAACCCTAACCCTAGCCCTAACCCAGTAGATGAAACTTAAGATCCAATTGAAAAAAAGTTCTTGTGGGTTCAAATAACTGGTAATTGAAATGAGATGTTCAAATAGATTTTTAGGCACATATTAAGCATTACAAATTACAGTTGAGAGTGGTAAGTTCAAATGTGAAGGTCTGTTGCAGTAGGGAAAAGTCTTCACCCAAGAGGATGGTCGAGGGGATAAGGCGATGGACTTAAGATCCAGTAGTTAAAATTTAAGATCCAATGGAAAATTGTCCTTGTGGGTCCAAATCACTCTCCTGCTACTGGACTTAAGATCCAGTAGATGAAACTTAAGATCCAATTGAAAAAATGTCCTTGTGGGTTAAAATAAGTGGTAATTGAAATGAGATGTTCAAATAGATTTTTAGGCACATATTAAGCATTACAAATTACAGTAGAGAGTGGAAAGTTCAAATGTGAAGGTCTGTTGCAGTAACAAAAACCCTTTACACAACCAGGATGGCCGAGTGTTTAAGGCGTTGGACTTAAGATCCAATGGACAAATGTCCTCGTGGGTTCAAACCCCACTCCTGGTAATCAAATCAGTATTTTAAGCACAAATTAAATATTTGGAATTACAGTGTAGAGCAGTAATTTCAAATGTTAGGATCTGTTGCAGTAGCGAAAAGTCTTCAACCACAAAGGATGGTCGAGGGGAGGTTTTTAAGCACAAATTAAATATTTGGAATTACAGTGTAGAGCAGTAACTTCAAACGTTAGGATCTGTTGCAGTAGCGAAAAGTCTTCACCCACAAAGGATGGTCGAGGGGATAAGGCGATGGACTTATGATCCAGTAGTTAAAATTTAAGATCCAATGGAAAATTGTCCTTGTGGGTCCAAATCACTGGTAATTGAAATGAGATGTTCAAATAGATTTTTGGGCACATATTAAGCATTACAAATTACAGTAGAGAGTGGTAAATTCAAATGTGAAGGTCTGTTGCAGTAACAAAAACCGTTTACACAACCAGGATGGCCGAGTGGTAATCAAATCAGCTTTTTAAGCACCAATTAAATATTTGGAATTACAGTGTAGAGCAGTAACTTCAAATGTTAGGATCTGTTGCAGTAGGGAAAAGTCTTCACCCACAAAGGATGGTCGAGCGGAGGTTTTTAAGCACCAATTAAATATTTGGAATTACAGTGTAGAGCAGTAACTTCAAACGTTAGGATCTGTTGCAGTAGCGAAAAGTCTTCACCCACAAAGGATGGTCGAGGGGATAAGGCGATGGACTTATGATCCAGTAGTTAAAATTTAAGATCCAATGGAAAATTGTCCTTGTGGGTCCAAATAACTGGTAATTGAAATGAGATGTTCAAATAGATTTTTGGGCACATATTAAGCATTACAAATTACAGTAGAGAGTGGTAAATTCAAATGTGAAGGTCTGTTGCAGTAACAAAAACCCTTTACACAACCAGGATGGCCGAGTGGTTAAGGCATTGGACTTAAGATCCAATGGACAAATGTCCTCGTGGGTTCAAACCCCACTCCTGGTAATCAAATCAGCTTTTTAAGCACCAATTAAATATTTGGAATTACAGTGTAGAGCAGTAACTTCAAACGTTAGGATCTGTTGCAGTAGGGAAAAGTCTTCACCCACAAAGGATGGTCGAGGGGATAAGGCGATGGACTTATGATCCAGTAGTTAAAATTTAAGATCCAATGGAAAATTGTCCTTGTGGGTCCAAATCACTGGTAATTGAAATGAGATGTTCAAATAGATTTTTAGGCACATATTAAGCATTACAAATTACAGTAGAGAGTGGAAAGTTCAAATGTGAAGGTCTGTTGCAGTAACAAAAACCCTTTACACAACCAGGATGGCCGAGTGGTTAAGGCGTTGGACTTAAGATCCAATGGACAAATGTCCTCGTGGGTTCAAACCCCACTCCTGGTAATCAAATCAGCTTTTTAAGCACCAATTAAATATTTGGAATTACAGTGTAGAGCAGTAACTTCAAACGTTAGGATCTGTTGCAGTAGCGAAAAGTCTTCACCCACAAAGGATGGTCGAGGGGATAAGGCGATGGACTTATGATCCAGTAGTTAAAATTTAAGATCCAATGGAAAATTGTCCTTGTGGGTCCAAATCACTGGTAATTGAAATGAGATGTTCAAATAGATTGTTGGGCACATATTAAGCATTACAAATTACAGTAGAGAGTGGTAAATTCAAATGTGAAGGTCTTTTGCAGTAACAAAAACCATTTACACAACCAGGATGGCCGAGTGGTTAAGGCGGTGGACTTAAGATCCAATGGACAAATGTCCTCGTGGGTTCAAACCCCACTCCTGGTAATCAAATCAGCTTTTTAAGCACCAATTAAATATTTGGAATTACAGTGTAGAGCAGTAACTTCAAATGTTAGGATCTGTTGCAGTAGGGAAAAGTCTTCACCCACAAAGGATGGTCGAGCGGAGGTTTTTAAGCACAAATTAAATATTTGGAATTACAGTGTAGAGCAGTAACTTCAAACGTTAGGATCTGTTGCAGTAGCGAAAAGTCTTCACCCACAAAGGATGGTCGAGGGGATAAGGCGATGGACTTATGATCCAGTAGTTAAAATTTAAGATCCAATGGAAAATTGTCCTTGTGGGTCCAAATCACTGGTAATTGAAATGAGATGTTCAAATAGATTTTTAGGCACATATTAAGCATTACAAATTACAGTTGAGAGTGGTAAGTTCAAATGTGAAGGTCTGTTGCAGTAGGGAAAAGTCTTCACCCAAGAGGATGGTCGAGGGGATAAGGCGATGGACTTAAGATCCAGTAGTTAAAATTTAAGATCCAATGGAAAATTGTCCTTGTGGGTCCAAATCACTCTCCTGCTACTGGACTTAAGATCCAGTAGATGAAACTTAAGATCCAATTGAAAAAATGTCCTTGTGGGTTAAAATAAGTGGTAATTGAAATGAGATGTTCAAATAGATTTTTAGGTACATATTAAGCATTACAAATTACAGTAGAGAGTGGAAAGTTCAAATGTGAAGGTTTGTTGCAGTAACAAAAACCCTTTACACAACCAGGATGGCCGAGTGGTTAAGGCGTTGGACTTAAGATCCAATGGACAAATGTCCTCGTGGGTTCAAACCCCACTCCTGGTAATCAAATCAGTATTTTAAGCACAAATTAAATATTTGGAATTACAGTGTAGAGCAGTAATTTCAAATGTTAGGATCTGTTGCAGTAGCGAAAAGTCTTCAACCACAAAGGATGGTCGAGGGGAGGTTTTTAAGCACAAATTAAATATTTGGAATTACAGTGTAGAGCAGTAACTTCAAACGTTAGGATCTGTTGCAGTAGCGAAAAGTCTTCACCCACAAAGGATGGTCGAGGGGATAAGGCGATGGACTTATGATCCAGTAGTTAAAATTTAAGATCCAATGGAAAATTGTCCTTGTGGGTCCAAATCACTGGTAATTGAAATGAGATGTTCAAATAGATTTTTGGGCACATATTAAGCATTACAAATTACAGTAGAGAGTGGTAAATTCAAATGTGAAGGTCTGTTGCAGTAACAAAAACCCTTTACACAACCAGGATGGCCGAGTGGTTAAGGCGTTGGACTTAAGATCCAATGGACAAATGTCCTCGTGGGTTCAAACCCCACTCCTGGTAATCAAATCAGCTTTTTAAGCACCAATTAAATATTTGGAATTACAGTGTAGAGCAGTAACTTCAAATGTTAGGATCTGTTGCAGTAGCGAAAAGTCTTCACCCACAAAGGATGGTCGAGGGGATAAGGCGATGGACTTATGATCCAGTAGTTAAAATTTAAGATCCAATGGAAAATTGTCCTTGTGGGTCCGAATCACTGGTAATTGAAATGAGATGTTCAAATAGATTTTTAGGCACATATTAAGCATTACAAATTACAGTAGAGAGTGGAAAGTTCAAATGTGAAGGTCTGTTGCAGTAACAAAAACCCTTTACACAACCAGGATGGCCGAGTGGTTAAGGCGTTGGACTTAAGATCCAATGGACAAATGTCCTCGTGGGTTCAAACCCCACTCCTGGTAATCAAATCAGTATTTTAAGCACAAATTAAATATTTGGAATTACAGTGTAGAGCAGTAACTTCAAACGTTAGGATCTGTTGCAGTAGGGAAAAGTCTTCACCCACAAAGGATGGTCGAGCGGAGGTTTTTAAGCACAAATTAAATATTTGGAATTACAGTGTAGAGCAGTAACTTCAAACGATAGAATCTGTTGCAGTAGCGAAAAGTCTTCACCCACAGAGGATGGTCGAGGGGATAAGGCGATGGACTTAAGATCCAGTAGTTAAAATTTAAGATCCAATGGAAAATTGTCCTTGTGGGTCCAAATCACTCTCCTGCTACTGGACTTAAGATCCAGTAGATGAAACTTAAGATCCAATGGAAAATTGTCCTTGTGTGTTCAAATAACTAGCATTTGAAATGAGATGTTCAAATAGAGTTTTAGGTACATATTAAGCATTAGAAAACTACAGTAGAGAGTGTTAGGGTTAACCCTAACCCTAACCTACCCTAACCTAACCATAACCATAACCATAACCATAACCATAACCATAACCATAACCATAACCATAACCATAACCCCACCGTAACCCTAACTAACCCTAACCCCTAACCCTAGCCCTAGCCCTAACCCTAACCCTAGCCCTAAACCAGTAGATGAAACATAAGATCCAATTGAAAAAATGTCCTTGTGGGTTCAAATAACTGGTATTTGAAATGAGATGTTCAAATAGATATTTAGTCACATATTAAGCATTACAAATTAACCCTAACCCTAACCTCTAACCCTAACCTAACCCTAACCCTAACATATTAAGCGTTACAAATTACAGTAGAGAGTGTTAGGGCTAACCCTAACCCTAACCCCTAACCCTAAGCCTAACCATAACCCTAACCCTAACCCTAACCCTAGCCCTAGCCCTAACCCAGTAGATGAAACTTAAGATCCAATTGAAAAAAAGTTCTTGTGGGTTCAAATAACTGGTAATTGAAATGAGATGTTCAAATAGATTTTTAGGCACATATTAAGCATTACAAATTACAGTAGAGAGTGGTAAGTTCAAATGTGAAGGTCTGTTGCAGTAGGGAAAATTATTCACCCACAAAGGATGGTTGAGGGGAGGTTTTTAAGCACAAATTAAATATTTGGAATTACAGTGTAGAGCAGTAACTTCAAATGTTAGGATCTGTTGCAGTAGCGAAAAGTCTTCACCCACAGAGGATGGTTGAGGGGATAAGGCGATGGACTTAAGATCCAGTAGTTAAAATTTAAGATCCAATGGAAAATTGTCCTTGTGGGTCCAAATCACTCTCCTGCTACTGGACTTAAGATCCAGTAGATGAAGCTTAAGATCCAATTGAAAAAATGTCCTTGTGGGTTCAAATAACTGGTATTTGAAATGAGATGTTCAAATAGATATTTAGTCACATATTAAGCATTACAAATTAACCCTAACCCTAACCTCTGACCCTAACCTAACCCTAACCCTAACATATTAAGCGTTACAAATTACAGTAGAGAGTGTTAGGGCTAACCCTAATCCCTAACCCTAACCCTAACCTAACCCTAACCCTAGCCCTAACCCAGTAGATGAAACTTAAGATCCAATTGAAAAAAAGTTCTTGTGGGTTCAAATAACTGGTAATTGAAATGAGATGTTCAAATAGATTTTTAGGCACATATTAAGCATTACAAATTACAGTTGAGAGTGGTAAGTTCAAATGTGAAGGTCTGTTGCAGTAGGGAAAAGTCTTCACCCAAGAGGATGGTCGAGGGGATAAGGCGATGGACTTAAGATCCAGTAGTTAAAATTTAAGATCCAATGGAAAATTGTCCTTGTGGGTCCAAATCACTCTCCTGCTACTGGACTTAAGATCCAGTAGATGAAACTTAAGATCCAATTGAAAAAATGTCCTTGTGGGTTAAAATAAGTGGTAATTGAAATGAGATGTTCAAATAGATTTTTAGGCACATATTAAGCATTACAAATTACAGTAGAGAGTGGAAAGTTCAAATGTGAAGGTCTGTTGCAGTAACAAAAACCCTTTACACAACCAGGATGGCCGAGTGTTTAAGGCGTTGGACTTAAGATCCAATGGACAAATGTCCTCGTGGGTTCAAACCCCACTCCTGGTAATCAAATCAGTATTTTAAGCACAAATTAAATATTTGGAATTACAGTGTAGAGCAGTAATTTCAAATGTTAGGATCTGTTGCAGTAGCGAAAAGTCTTCAACCACAAAGGATGGTCGAGGGGAGGTTTTTAAGCACAAATTAAATATTTGGAATTACAGTGTAGAGCAGTAACTTCAAACGTTAGGATCTGTTGCAGTAGCGAAAAGTCTTCACCCACAAAGGATGGTCGAGGGGATAAGGCGATGGACTTATGATCCAGTAGTTAAAATTTAAGATCCAATGGAAAATTGTCCTTGTGGGTCCAAATCACTGGTAATTGAAATGAGATGTTCAAATAGATTTTTGGGCACATATTAAGCATTACAAATTACAGTAGAGAGTGGTAAATTCAAATGTGAAGGTCTGTTGCAGTAACAAAAACCGTTTACACAACCAGGATGGCCGAGTGGTAATCAAATCAGCTTTTTAAGCACCAATTAAATATTTGGAATTACAGTGTAGAGCAGTAACTTCAAATGTTAGGATCTGTTGCAGTAGGGAAAAGTCTTCACCCACAAAGGATGGTCGAGCGGAGGTTTTTAAGCACCAATTAAATATTTGGAATTACAGTGTAGAGCAGTAACTTCAAACGTTAGGATCTGTTGCAGTAGCGAAAAGTCTTCACCCACAAAGGATGGTCGAGGGGATAAGGCGATGGACTTATGATCCAGTAGTTAAAATTTAAGATCCAATGGAAAATTGTCCTTGTGGGTCCAAATAACTGGTAATTGAAATGAGATGTTCAAATAGATTTTTGGGCACATATTAAGCATTACAAATTACAGTAGAGAGTGGTAAATTCAAATGTGAAGGTCTGTTGCAGTAACAAAAACCCTTTACACAACCAGGATGGCCGAGTGGTTAAGGCGTTGGACTTAAGATCCAATGGACAAATGTCCTCGTGGGTTCAAACCCCACTCCTGGTAATCAAATCAGCTTTTTAAGCACCAATTAAATATTTGGAATTACAGTGTAGAGCAGTAACTTCAAACGTTAGGATCTGTTGCAGTAGGGAAAAGTCTTCACCCACAAAGGATGGTCGAGGGGATAAGGCGATGGACTTATGATCCAGTAGTTAAAATTTAAGATCCAATGGAAAATTGTCCTTGTGGGTCCAAATCACTGGTAATTGAAATGAGATGTTCAAATAGATTTTTAGGCACATATTAAGCATTACAAATTACAGTAGAGAGTGGAAAGTTCAAATGTGAAGGTCTGTTGCAGTAACAAAAACCCTTTACACAACCAGGATGGCCGAGTGGTTAAGGCGTTGGACTTAAGATCCAATGGACAAATGTCCTCGTGGGTTCAAACCCCACTCCTGGTAATCAAATCAGCTTTTTAAGCACCAATTAAATATTTGGAATTACAGTGTAGAGCAGTAACTTCAAACGTTAGGATCTGTTGCAGTAGCGAAAAGTCTTCACCCACAAAGGATGGTCGAGGGGATAAGGCGATGGACTTATGATCCAGTAGTTAAAATTTAAGATCCAATGGAAAATTGTCCTTGTGGGTCCAAATCACTGGTAATTGAAATGAGATGTTCAAATAGATTGTTGGGCACATATTAAGCATTACAAATTACAGTAGAGAGTGGTAAATTCAAATGTGAAGGTCTTTTGCAGTAACAAAAACCATTTACACAACCAGGATGGCCGAGTGGTTAAGGCGGTGGACTTAAGATCCAATGGACAAATGTCCTCGTGGGTTCAAACCCCACTCCTGGTAATCAAATCAGCTTTTTAAGCACCAATTAAATATTTGGAATTACAGTGTAGAGCAGTAACTTCAAATGTTAGGATCTGTTGCAGTAGGGAAAAGTCTTCACCCACAAAGGATGGTCGAGCGGAGGTTTTTAAGCACAAATTAAATATTTGGAATTACAGTGTAGAGCAGTAACTTCAAACGTTAGGATCTGTTGCAGTAGCGAAAAGTCTTCACCCACAAAGGATGGTCGAGGGGATAAGGCGATGGACTTATGATCCAGTAGTTAAAATTTAAGATCCAATGGAAAATTGTCCTTGTGGGTCCAAATCACTGGTAATTGAAATGAGATGTTCAAATAGATTTTTAGGCACATATTAAGCATTACAAATTACAGTTGAGAGTGGTAAGTTCAAATGTGAAGGTCTGTTGCAGTAGGGAAAAGTCTTCACCCAAGAGGATGGTCGAGGGGATAAGGCGATGGACTTAAGATCCAGTAGTTAAAATTTAAGATCCAATGGAAAATTGTCCTTGTGGGTCCAAATCACTCTCCTGCTACTGGACTTAAGATCCAGTAGATGAAACTTAAGATCCAATTGAAAAAATGTCCTTGTGGGTTAAAATAAGTGGTAATTGAAATGAGATGTTCAAATAGATTTTTAGGTACATATTAAGCATTACAAATTACAGTAGAGAGTGGAAAGTTCAAATGTGAAGGTTTGTTGCAGTAACAAAAACCCTTTACACAACCAGGATGGCCGAGTGGTTAAGGCGTTGGACTTAAGATCCAATGGACAAATGTCCTCGTGGGTTCAAACCCCACTCCTGGTAATCAAATCAGTATTTTAAGCACAAATTAAATATTTGGAATTACAGTGTAGAGCAGTAATTTCAAATGTTAGGATCTGTTGCAGTAGCGAAAAGTCTTCAACCACAAAGGATGGTCGAGGGGAGGTTTTTAAGCACAAATTAAATATTTGGAATTACAGTGTAGAGCAGTAACTTCAAACGTTAGGATCTGTTGCAGTAGCGAAAAGTCTTCACCCACAAAGGATGGTCGAGGGGATAAGGCGATGGACTTATGATCCAGTAGTTAAAATTTAAGATCCAATGGAAAATTGTCCTTGTGGGTCCAAATCACTGGTAATTGAAATGAGATGTTCAAATAGATTTTTGGGCACATATTAAGCATTACAAATTACAGTAGAGAGTGGTAAATTCAAATGTGAAGGTCTGTTGCAGTAACAAAAACCCTTTACACAACCAGGATGGCCGAGTGGTTAAGGCGTTGGACTTAAGATCCAATGGACAAATGTCCTCGTGGGTTCAAACCCCACTCCTGGTAATCAAATCAGCTTTTTAAGCACCAATTAAATATTTGGAATTACAGTGTAGAGCAGTAACTTCAAATGTTAGGATCTGTTGCAGTAGCGAAAAGTCTTCACCCACAAAGGATGGTCGAGGGGATAAGGCGATGGACTTATGATCCAGTAGTTAAAATTTAAGATCCAATGGAAAATTGTCCTTGTGGGTCCGAATCACTGGTAATTGAAATGAGATGTTCAAATAGATTTTTAGGCACATATTAAGCATTACAAATTACAGTAGAGAGTGGAAAGTTCAAATGTGAAGGTCTGTTGCAGTAACAAAAACCCTTTACACAACCAGGATGGCCGAGTGGTTAAGGCGTTGGACTTAAGATCCAATGGACAAATGTCCTCGTGGGTTCAAACCCCACTCCTGGTAATCAAATCAGTATTTTAAGCACAAATTAAATATTTGGAATTACAGTGTAGAGCAGTAACTTCAAACGTTAGGATCTGTTGCAGTAGGGAAAAGTCTTCACCCACAAAGGATGGTCGAGCGGAGGTTTTTAAGCACAAATTAAATATTTGGAATTACAGTGTAGAGCAGTAACTTCAAACGATAGAATCTGTTGCAGTAGCGAAAAGTCTTCACCCACAGAGGATGGTCGAGGGGATAAGGCGATGGACTTAAGATCCAGTAGTTAAAATTTAAGATCCAATGGAAAATTGTCCTTGTGGGTCCAAATCACTCTCCTGCTACTGGACTTAAGATCCAGTAGATGAAACTTAAGATCCAATGGAAAATTGTCCTTGTGTGTTCAAATAACTAGCATTTGAAATGAGATGTTCAAATAGAGTTTTAGGTACATATTAAGCATTAGAAAACTACAGTAGAGAGTGTTAGGGTTAACCCTAACCCTAACCTACCCTAACCTAACCATAACCATAACCATAACCATAACCATAACCATAACCCCACCGTAACCCTAACTAACCCTAACCCCTAACCCTAGCCCTAGCCCTAACCCTAACCCTAGCCCTAAACCAGTAGATGAAACATAAGATCCAATTGAAAAAATGTCCTTGTGGGTTCAAATAACTGGTATTTGAAATGAGATGTTCAAATAGATATTTAGTCACATATTAAGCATTACAAATTAACCCTAACCCTAACCTCTAACCCTAACCTAACCCTAACCCTAACCCTAACATATTAAGCGTTACAAATTACAGTAGAGAGTGTTAGGGCTAACCCTAACCCTAACCCCTAACCCTAAGCCTAACCATAACCCTAACCCTAACCCTAACCCTAGCCCTAGCCCTAACCCAGTAGATGAAACTTAAGATCCAATTGAAAAAAAGTTCTTGTGGGTTCAAATAACTGGTAATTGAAATGAGATGTTCAAATAGATTTTTAGGCACATATTAAGCATTACAAATTACAGTAGAGAGTGGTAAGTTCAAATGTGAAGGTCTGTTGCAGTAGGGAAAATTATTCACCCACAAAGGATGGTTGAGGGGAGGTTTTTAAGCACAAATTAAATATTTGGAATTACAGTGTAGAGCAGTAACTTCAAATGTTAGGATCTGTTGCAGTAGCGAAAAGTCTTCACCCACAGAGGATGGTTGAGGGGATAAGGCGATGGACTTAAGATCCAGTAGTTAAAATTTAAGATCCAATGGAAAATTGTCCTTGTGGGTCCAAATCACTCTCCTGCTACTGGACTTAAGATCCAGTAGATGAAGCTTAAGATCCAATTGAAAAAATGTCCTTGTGGGTTCAAATAACTGGTATTTGAAATGAGATGTTCAAATAGATATTTAGTCACATATTAAGCATTACAAATTAACCCTAACCCTAACCTCTGACCCTAACCTAACCCTAACCCTAACATATTAAGCGTTACAAATTACAGTAGAGAGTGTTAGGGCTAACCCTAATCCCTAACCCTAACCCTAACCTAACCCTAACCCTAGCCCTAACCCAGTAGATGAAACTTAAGATCCAATTGAAAAAAAGTTCTTGTGGGTTCAAATAACTGGTAATTGAAATGAGATGTTCAAATAGATTTTTAGGCACATATTAAGCATTACAAATTACAGTTGAGAGTGGTAAGTTCAAATGTGAAGGTCTGTTGCAGTAGGGAAAAGTCTTCACCCAAGAGGATGGTCGAGGGGATAAGGCGATGGACTTAAGATCCAGTAGTTAAAATTTAAGATCCAATGGAAAATTGTCCTTGTGGGTCCAAATCACTCTCCTGCTACTGGACTTAAGATCCAGTAGATGAAACTTAAGATCCAATTGAAAAAATGTCCTTGTGGGTTAAAATAAGTGGTAATTGAAATGAGATGTTCAAATAGATTTTTAGGCACATATTAAGCATTACAAATTACAGTAGAGAGTGGAAAGTTCAAATGTGAAGGTCTGTTGCAGTAACAAAAACCCTTTACACAACCAGGATGGCCGAGTGTTTAAGGCGTTGGACTTAAGATCCAATGGACAAATGTCCTCGTGGGTTCAAACCCCACTCCTGGTAATCAAATCAGTATTTTAAGCACAAATTAAATATTTGGAATTACAGTGTAGAGCAGTAATTTCAAATGTTAGGATCTGTTGCAGTAGCGAAAAGTCTTCAACCACAAAGGATGGTCGAGGGGAGGTTTTTAAGCACAAATTAAATATTTGGAATTACAGTGTAGAGCAGTAACTTCAAACGTTAGGATCTGTTGCAGTAGCGAAAAGTCTTCACCCACAAAGGATGGTCGAGGGGATAAGGCGATGGACTTATGATCCAGTAGTTAAAATTTAAGATCCAATGGAAAATTGTCCTTGTGGGTCCAAATCACTGGTAATTGAAATGAGATGTTCAAATAGATTTTTGGGCACATATTAAGCATTACAAATTACAGTAGAGAGTGGTAAATTCAAATGTGAAGGTCTGTTGCAGTAACAAAAACCGTTTACACAACCAGGATGGCCGAGTGGTAATCAAATCAGCTTTTTAAGCACCAATTAAATATTTGGAATTACAGTGTAGAGCAGTAACTTCAAATGTTAGGATCTGTTGCAGTAGGGAAAAGTCTTCACCCACAAAGGATGGTCGAGCGGAGGTTTTTAAGCACCAATTAAATATTTGGAATTACAGTGTAGAGCAGTAACTTCAAACGTTAGGATCTGTTGCAGTAGCGAAAAGTCTTCACCCACAAAGGATGGTCGAGGGGATAAGGCGATGGACTTATGATCCAGTAGTTAAAATTTAAGATCCAATGGAAAATTGTCCTTGTGGGTCCAAATAACTGGTAATTGAAATGAGATGTTCAAATAGATTTTTGGGCACATATTAAGCATTACAAATTACAGTAGAGAGTGGTAAATTCAAATGTGAAGGTCTGTTGCAGTAACAAAAACCCTTTACACAACCAGGATGGCCGAGTGGTTAAGGCGTTGGACTTAAGATCCAATGGACAAATGTCCTCGTGGGTTCAAACCCCACTCCTGGTAATCAAATCAGCTTTTTAAGCACCAATTAAATATTTGGAATTACAGTGTAGAGCAGTAACTTCAAACGTTAGGATCTGTTGCAGTAGGGAAAAGTCTTCACCCACAAAGGATGGTCGAGGGGATAAGGCGATGGACTTATGATCCAGTAGTTAAAATTTAAGATCCAATGGAAAATTGTCCTTGTGGGTCCAAATCACTGGTAATTGAAATGAGATGTTCAAATAGATTTTTAGGCACATATTAAGCATTACAAATTACAGTAGAGAGTGGAAAGTTCAAATGTGAAGGTCTGTTGCAGTAACAAAAACCCTTTACACAACCAGGATGGCCGAGTGGTTAAGGCGTTGGACTTAAGATCCAATGGACAAATGTCCTCGTGGGTTCAAACCCCACTCCTGGTAATCAAATCAGCTTTTTAAGCACCAATTAAATATTTGGAATTACAGTGTAGAGCAGTAACTTCAAACGTTAGGATCTGTTGCAGTAGCGAAAAGTCTTCACCCACAAAGGATGGTCGAGGGGATAAGGCGATGGACTTATGATCCAGTAGTTAAAATTTAAGATCCAATGGAAAATTGTCCTTGTGGGTCCAAATCACTGGTAATTGAAATGAGATGTTCAAATAGATTGTTGGGCACATATTAAGCATTACAAATTACAGTAGAGAGTGGTAAATTCAAATGTGAAGGTCTTTTGCAGTAACAAAAACCATTTACACAACCAGGATGGCCGAGTGGTTAAGGCGGTGGACTTAAGATCCAATGGACAAATGTCCTCGTGGGTTCAAACCCCACTCCTGGTAATCAAATCAGCTTTTTAAGCACCAATTAAATATTTGGAATTACAGTGTAGAGCAGTAACTTCAAATGTTAGGATCTGTTGCAGTAGGGAAAAGTCTTCACCCACAAAGGATGGTCGAGCGGAGGTTTTTAAGCACAAATTAAATATTTGGAATTACAGTGTAGAGCAGTAACTTCAAACGTTAGGATCTGTTGCAGTAGCGAAAAGTCTTCACCCACAAAGGATGGTCGAGGGGATAAGGCGATGGACTTATGATCCAGTAGTTAAAATTTAAGATCCAATGGAAAATTGTCCTTGTGGGTCCAAATCACTGGTAATTGAAATGAGATGTTCAAATAGATTTTTAGGCACATATTAAGCATTACAAATTACAGTTGAGAGTGGTAAGTTCAAATGTGAAGGTCTGTTGCAGTAGGGAAAAGTCTTCACCCAAGAGGATGGTCGAGGGGATAAGGCGATGGACTTAAGATCCAGTAGTTAAAATTTAAGATCCAATGGAAAATTGTCCTTGTGGGTCCAAATCACTCTCCTGCTACTGGACTTAAGATCCAGTAGATGAAACTTAAGATCCAATTGAAAAAATGTCCTTGTGGGTTAAAATAAGTGGTAATTGAAATGAGATGTTCAAATAGATTTTTAGGTACATATTAAGCATTACAAATTACAGTAGAGAGTGGAAAGTTCAAATGTGAAGGTTTGTTGCAGTAACAAAAACCCTTTACACAACCAGGATGGCCGAGTGGTTAAGGCGTTGGACTTAAGATCCAATGGACAAATGTCCTCGTGGGTTCAAACCCCACTCCTGGTAATCAAATCAGTATTTTAAGCACAAATTAAATATTTGGAATTACAGTGTAGAGCAGTAATTTCAAATGTTAGGATCTGTTGCAGTAGCGAAAAGTCTTCAACCACAAAGGATGGTCGAGGGGAGGTTTTTAAGCACAAATTAAATATTTGGAATTACAGTGTAGAGCAGTAACTTCAAACGTTAGGATCTGTTGCAGTAGCGAAAAGTCTTCACCCACAAAGGATGGTCGAGGGGATAAGGCGATGGACTTATGATCCAGTAGTTAAAATTTAAGATCCAATGGAAAATTGTCCTTGTGGGTCCAAATCACTGGTAATTGAAATGAGATGTTCAAATAGATTTTTGGGCACATATTAAGCATTACAAATTACAGTAGAGAGTGGTAAATTCAAATGTGAAGGTCTGTTGCAGTAACAAAAACCCTTTACACAACCAGGATGGCCGAGTGGTTAAGGCGTTGGACTTAAGATCCAATGGACAAATGTCCTCGTGGGTTCAAACCCCACTCCTGGTAATCAAATCAGCTTTTTAAGCACCAATTAAATATTTGGAATTACAGTGTAGAGCAGTAACTTCAAATGTTAGGATCTGTTGCAGTAGCGAAAAGTCTTCACCCACAAAGGATGGTCGAGGGGATAAGGCGATGGACTTATGATCCAGTAGTTAAAATTTAAGATCCAATGGAAAATTGTCCTTGTGGGTCCGAATCACTGGTAATTGAAATGAGATGTTCAAATAGATTTTTAGGCACATATTAAGCATTACAAATTACAGTAGAGAGTGGAAAGTTCAAATGTGAAGGTCTGTTGCAGTAACAAAAACCCTTTACACAACCAGGATGGCCGAGTGGTTAAGGCGTTGGACTTAAGATCCAATGGACAAATGTCCTCGTGGGTTCAAACCCCACTCCTGGTAATCAAATCAGTATTTTAAGCACAAATGAAATATTTGGAATTACAGTGTAGAGCAGTAACTTCAAACGTTAGGATCTGTTGCAGTAGGGAAAAGTCTTCACCCACAAAGGATGGTCGAGCGGAGGTTTTTAAGCACAAATTAAATATTTGGAATTACAGTGTAGAGCAGTAACTTCAAACGATAGAATCTGTTGCAGTAGCGAAAAGTCTTCACCCACAGAGGATGGTCGAGGGGATAAGGCGATGGACTTAAGATCCAGTAGTTAAAATTTAAGATCCAATGGAAAATTGTCCTTGTGGGTCCAAATCACTCTCCTGCTACTGGACTTAAGATCCAGTAGATGAAACTTAAGATCCAATGGAAAATTGTCCTTGTGTGTTCAAATAACTAGCATTTGAAATGAGATGTTCAAATAGAGTTTTAGGTGCATATTAAGCATTAGAAAACTACAGTAGAGAGTGTTAGGGTTAACCCTAACCCTAACCTACCCTAACCTAACCATAACCATAACCATAACCATAACCCCACCGTAACCCCAACTAACCCTAACCCCTAACCCTAGCCCTAGCCCTAACCCTAACCCTAGCCCTAAACCAGTAGATGAAACATAAGATCCAATTGAAAAAATGTCCTTGTGGGTTCAAATAACTGGTATTTGAAATGAGATGTTCAAATAGATATTTAGTCACATATTAAGCATTACAAATTAACCCTAACCCTAACCTCTAACCCTAACCTAACCCTAACCCTAACATATTAAGCGTTACAAATTACAGTAGAGAGTGTTAGGGCTAACCCTAACCCTAACCCCTAACCCTAAGCCTAACCATAACCCTAACCCTAACCCTAACCCTAACCCTAGCCCTAGCCCTAACCCAGTAGATGAAACTTAAGATCCAATTGAAAAAAAGTTCTTGTGGGTTCAAATAACTGGTAATTGAAATGAGATGTTCAAATAGATTTTTAGGCACATATTAAGCATTACAAATTACAGTAGAGAGTGGTAAGTTCAAATGTGAAGGTCTGTTGCAGTAGGGAAAATTATTCACCCACAAAGGATGGTTGAGGGGAGGTTTTTAAGCACAAATTAAATATTTGGAATTACAGTGTAGAGCAGTAACTTCAAATGTTAGGATCTGTTGCAGTAGCGAAAAGTCTTCACCCACAGAGGATGGTCGAGGGGATAAGGCGATGGACTTAAGATCCAGTAGTTAAAATTTAAGATCCAATGGAAAATTGTCCTTGTGGGTCCAAATCACTCTCCTGCTACTGGACTTAAGATCCAGTAGATGAAGCTCAAGATCCAATTGAAAAAATGTCCTTGTGGGTTCAAATAACTGGTATTTGAAATGAGATGTTCAAATAGATATTTAGTCACATATTAAGCATTACAAATTAACCCTAACCCTAACCTCTAACCCTAACCTAACCACAACCCTAACATATTAAGCGTTACAAATTACAGTAGAGAGTGTTAGGGCTAACCCTAACCCCTAACCCTAACCCTAACCTAACCCTAACCCTAGCCCTAACCCAGTAGATGAAACTTAAGATCCAATTGAAAAAAAGTTCTTGTGGGTTCAAATAACTGGTAATTGAAATGAGATGTTCAAATAGATTTTTAGGCACATATTAAGCATTACAAATTACAGTTGAGAGTGGTAAGTTCAAATGTGAAGGTCTGTTGCAGTAGGGAAAAGTCTTCACCCAAGAGGATGGTCGAGGGGATAAGGCGATGGACTTAAGATCCAGTAGTTAAGATTTAAGATCCAATGGAAAATTGTCCTTGTGGGTCCAAATCACTCTCCTGCTACTGGACTTAAGATCCAGTAGATGAAACTTAAGATCCAATTGAAAAAATGTCCTTGTGGGTTAAAATAAGTGGTAATTGAAATGAGATGTTCAAATAGATTTTTAGGCACATATTAAGCATTACAAATTACAGTAGAGAGTGGAAAGTTCAAATGTGAAGGTCTGTTGCAGTAACAAAAACCCTTTACACAACCAGGATGGCCGAGTGGTTAAGGCGTTGGACTTAAGATCCAATGGACAAATGTCCTCGTGGGTTCAAACCCCACTCCTGGTAATCAAATCAGTATTTTAAGCACAAATTAAATATTTGGAATTACAGTGTAGAGCAGTAATTTCAAATGTTAGGATCTGTTGCAGTAGCGAAAAGTCTTCAACCACAAAGGATGGTCGAGGGGAGGTTTTTAAGCACAAATTAAATATTTGGAATTACAGTGTAGAGCAGTAACTTCAAACGTTAGGATCTGTTGCAGTAGCAAAAAGTCTTCACCCACAAAGGATGGTCGAGGGGATAAGGCGATGGACATATGATCCAGTAGTTAAAATTTAAGATCCAATGGAAAATTGTCCTTGTGGGTCCAAATCACTGGTAATTGAAATGAGATGTTCAAATAGATTTTTGGGCACATATTAAGCATTACAAATTACAGTAGAGAGTGGTAAATTCAAATGTGAAGGTCTGTTGCAGTAACAAAAACCGTTTACACAACCAGGATGGCCGAGTGGTTAAGGCGTTGGACTTAAGATCCAATGGACAAATGTCCTTGTGGGTTCAAACCCCACTCCTGGTAATCAAATCAGCTTTTTAAGCACCAATTAAATATTTGGAATTACAGTGTAGAGCAGTAACTTCAAATGTTAGGATCTGTTGCAGTAGGGAAAAGTCTTCACCCACAAAGGATGGTCGAGCGGAGGTTTTTAAGCACAAATTAAATATTTGGAATTACAGTGTAGAGCAGTAACTTCAAACGTTAGGATCTGTTGCAGTAGCGAAAAGTCTTCACCCACAAAGGATGGTCGAGGGGATAAGGCGATGGACTTATGATCCAGTAGTTAAAATTTAAGATCCAATGGAAAATTGTCCTTGTGGGTCCAAATCACTGGTAATTGAAATGAGATGTTCAAATAGATTTTTAGGCACATATTAAGCATTACAAATTACAGTTGAGAGTGGTAAGTTCAAATGTGAAGGTCTGTTGCAGTAGGGAAAAGTCTTCACCCAAGAGGATGGTCGAGGGGATAAGGCGATGGACTTAAGATCCAGTAGTTAAAATTTAAGATCCAATGGAAAATTGTCCTTGTGGGTCCAAATCACTCTCCTGCTACTGGACTTAAGATCCAGTAGATGAAACTTAAGATCCAATTGAAAAAATGTCCTTGTGGGTTAAAATAAGTGGTAATTGAAATGAGATGTTCAAATAGATTTTTAGGCACATATTAAGCATTACAAATTACAGTAGAGAGTGGAAAGTTCAAATGTGAAGGTTTGTTGCAGTAACAAAAACCCTTTACACAACCAGGATGGCCGAGTGGTTAAGGCGTTGGACTTAAGATCCAATGGACAAATGTCCTCGTGGGTTCAAACCCCACTCCTGGTAATCAAATCAGTATTTTAAGCACAAATTAAATATTTGGAATTACAGTGTAGAGCAGTAATTTCAAATGTTAGGATCTGTTGCAGTAGCGAAAAGTCTTCAACCACAAAGGATGGTCGAGGGGAGGTTTTTAAGCACAAATTAAATATTTGGAATTACAGTGTAGAGCAGTAACTTCAAACGTTAGGATCTGTTGCAGTAGCGAAAAGTCTTCACCCACAAAGGATGGTCGAGGGGATAAGGCGATGGACTTATGATCCAGTAGTTAAAATTTAAGATCCAATGGAAAATTGTCCTTGTGGGTCCAAATCACTCTCCTGCTACTGGACTTAAGATCCAGTAGATGAAACTTAAGATCCAATGGAAAATTGTCCTTGTGTGTTCAAATAACTAGCATTTGAAATGAGATGTTCAAATAGAGTTTTAGGTGCATATTAAGCATTAGAAAACTACAGTAGAGAGTGTTAGGGTTAACCCTAACCCTAACCTACCCTAACCTAACCATAACCATAACCATAACCATAACCATAACCATAACCATAACCATAACCATAACCCCACCGTAACCCCAACTAACCCTAACCCCTAACCCTAGCCCTAGCCCTAACCCTAACCCTAGCCCTAAACCAGTAGATGAAACATAAGATCCAATTGAAAAAATGTCCTTGTGGGTTCAAATAACTGGTATTTGAAATGAGATGTTCAAATAGATATTTAGTCACATATTAAGCATTACAAATTAACCCTAACCCTAACCTCTAACCCTAACCTAACCCTAACCCTAACATATTAAGCGTTACAAATTACAGTAGAGAGTGTTAGGGCTAACCCTAACCCTAACCCCTAACCCTAAGCCTAACCATAACCCTAACCCTAACCCTAACCCTAGCCCTAGCCCTAACCCAGTAGATGAAACTTAAGATCCAATTGAAAAAAAGTTCTTGTGGGTTCAAATAACTGGTAATTGAAATGAGATGTTCAAATAGATTTTTAGGCACATATTAAGCATTACAAATTACAGTAGAGAGTGGTAAGTTCAAATGTGAAGGTCTGTTGCAGTAGGGAAAATTATTCACCCACAAAGGATGGTTGAGGGGAGGTTTTTAAGCACAAATTAAATATTTGGAATTACAGTGTAGAGCAGTAACTTCAAATGTTAGGATCTGTTGCAGTAGCGAAAAGTCTTCACCCACAGAGGATGGTCGAGGGGATAAGGCGATGGACTTAAGATCCAGTAGTTAAAATTTAAGATCCAATGGAAAATTGTCCTTGTGGGTCCAAATCACTCTCCTGCTACTGGACTTAAGATCCAGTAGATGAAGCTCAAGATCCAATTGAAAAAATGTCCTTGTGGGTTCAAATAACTGGTATTTGAAATGAGATGTTCAAATAGATATTTAGTCACATATTAAGCATTACAAATTAACCCTAACCCTAACCTCTAACCCTAACCTAACCACAACCCTAACATATTAAGCGTTACAAATTACAGTAGAGAGTGTTAGGGCTAACCCTAACCCCTAACCCTAACCCTAACCTAACCCTAACCCTAGCCCTAACCCAGTAGATGAAACTTAAGATCCAATTGAAAAAAAGTTCTTGTGGGTTCAAATAACTGGTAATTGAAATGAGATGTTCAAATAGATTTTTAGGCACATATTAAGCATTACAAATTACAGTTGAGAGTGGTAAGTACAAATGTGAAGGTCTGTTGCAGTAGGGAAAAGTCTTCACCCAAGAGGATGGTCGAGGGGATAAGGCGATGGACTTAAGATCCAGTAGTTAAGATTTAAGATCCAATGGAAAATTGTCCTTGTGGGTCCAAATCACTCTCCTGCTACTGGACTTAAGATCCAGTAGATGAAACTTAAGATCCAATTGAAAAAATGTCCTTGTGGGTTAAAATAAGTGGTAATTGAAATGAGATGTTCAAATAGATTTTTAGGCACATATTAAGCATTACAAATTACAGTAGAGAGTGGAAAGTTCAAATGTGAAGGTCTGTTGCAGTAACAAAAACCCTTTACACAACCAGGATGGCCGAGTGGTTAAGGCGTTGGACTTAAGATCCAATGGACAAATGTCCTCGTGGGTTCAAACCCCACTCCTGGTAATCAAATCAGTATTTTAAGCACAAATTAAATATTTGGAATTACAGTGTAGAGCAGTAATTTCAAATGTTAGGATCTGTTGCAGTAGCGAAAAGTCTTCAACCACAAAGGATGGTCGAGGGGAGGTTTTTAAGCACAAATTAAATATTTGGAATTACAGTGTAGAGCAGTAACTTCAAACGTTAGGATCTGTTGCAGTAGCAAAAAGTCTTCACCCACAAAGGATGGTCGAGGGGATAAGGCGATGGACATATGATCCAGTAGTTAAAATTTAAGATCCAATGGAAAATTGTCCTTGTGGGTCCAAATCACTGGTAATTGAAATGAGATGTTCAAATAGATTTTTGGGCACATATTAAGCATTACAAATTACAGTAGAGAGTGGTAAATTCAAATGTGAAGGTCTGTTGCAGTAACAAAAACCGTTTACACAACCAGGATGGCCGAGTGGTTAAGGCGTTGGACTTAAGATCCAATGGACAAATGTCCTCGTGGGTTCAAACCCCACTCCTGGTAATCAAATCAGCTTTTTAAGCACCAATTAAATATTTGGAATTACAGTGTAGAGCAGTAACTTCAAATGTTAGGATCTGTTGCAGTAGGGAAAAGTCTTCACCCACAAAGGATGGTCGAGCGGAGGTTTTTAAGCACAAATTAAATATTTGGAATTACAGTGTAGAGCAGTAACTTCAAACGTTAGGATCTGTTGCAGTAGCGAAAAGTCTTCACCCACAAAGGATGGTCGAGGGGATAAGGCGATGGACTTATGATCCAGTAGTTAAAATTTAAGATCCAATGGAAAATTGTCCTTGTGGGTCCAAATCACTGGTAATTGAAATGAGATGTTCAAATAGATTTTTAGGCACATATTAAGCATTACAAATTACAGTTGAGAGTGGTAAGTTCAAATGTGAAGGTCTGTTGCAGTAGGGAAAAGTCTTCACCCAAGAGGATGGTCGAGGGGATAAGGCGATGGACTTAAGATCCAGTAGTTAAAATTTAAGATCCAATGGAAAATTGTCCTTGTGGGTCCAAATCACTCTCCTGCTACTGGACTTAAGATCCAGTAGATGAAACTTAAGATCCAATTGAAAAAATGTCCTTGTGGGTTAAAATAAGTGGTAATTGAAATGAGATGTTCAAATAGATTTTTAGGCACATATTAAGCATTACAAATTACAGTAGAGA
Organism: Romanogobio albipinnatus; assembly: GCA_023566225.1. Taxonomy (NCBI): domain Eukaryota; kingdom Metazoa; phylum Chordata; class Actinopteri; order Cypriniformes; family Gobionidae; genus Romanogobio; species Romanogobio albipinnatus. Next base: position 18,923,097 of record CM042249.1, on the reverse strand, counting down.
GTGGAAAGTTCAAATGTGAAGGTTTGTTGCAGTAACAAAAACCCTTTACACAACCAGGATGGCCGAGTGGTTAAGGCGTTGGACTTAAGATCCAATGGACAAATGTCCTCGTGGGTTCAAACCCCACTCCTGGTAATCAAATCAGTATTTTAAGCACAAATTAAATATTTGGAATTACAGTGTAGAGCAGTAATTTCAAATGTTAGGATCTGTTGCAGTAGCGAAAAGTCTTCAACCACAAAGGATGGTCGAGGGGAGGTTTTTAAGCACAAATTAAATATTTGGAATTACAGTGTAGAGCAGTAACTTCAAACGTTAGGATCTGTTGCAGTAGCGAAAAGTCTTCACCCACAAAGGATGGTCGAGGGGATAAGGCGATGGACTTATGATCCAGTAGTTAAAATTTAAGATCCAATGGAAAATTGTCCTTGTGGGTCCAAATCACTGGTAATTGAAATGAGATGTTCAAATAGATTTTTGGGCACATATTAAGCATTACAAATTACAGTAGAGAGTGGTAAATTCAAATGTGAAGGTCTGTTGCAGTAACAAAAACCGTTTACACAACCAGGATGGCCGAGTGGTAATCAAATCAGCTTTTTAAGCACCAATTAAATATTTGGAATTACAGTGTAGAGCAGTAACTTCAAATGTTAGGATCTGTTGCAGTAGGGAAAAGTCTTCACCCACAAAGGATGGTCGAGCGGAGGTTTTTAAGCACCAATTAAATATTTGGAATTACAGTGTAGAGCAGTAACTTCAAACGTTAGGATCTGTTGCAGTAGCGAAAAGTCTTCACCCACAAAGGATGGTCGAGGGGATAAGGCGATGGACTTATGATCCAGTAGTTAAAATTTAAGATCCAATGGAAAATTGTCCTTGTGGGTCCAAATAACTGGTAATTGAAATGAGATGTTCAAATAGATTTTTGGGCACATATTAAGCATTACAAATTACAGTAGAGAGTGGTAAATTCAAATGTGAAGGTCTGTTGCAGTAACAAAAACCCTTTACACAACCAGGATGGCCGAGTGGTTAAGGCATTGGACTTAAGATCCAATGGACAAATGTCCTCGTGGGTTCAAACCCCACTCCTGGTAATCAAATCAGCTTTTTAAGCACCAATTAAATATTTGGAATTACAGTGTAGAGCAGTAACTTCAAACGTTAGGATCTGTTGCAGTAGGGAAAAGTCTTCACCCACAAAGGATGGTCGAGGGGATAAGGCGATGGACTTATGATCCAGTAGTTAAAATTTAAGATCCAATGGAAAATTGTCCTTGTGGGTCCAAATCACTGGTAATTGAAATGAGATGTTCAAATAGATTTTTAGGCACATATTAAGCATTACAAATTACAGTAGAGAGTGGAAAGTTCAAATGTGAAGGTCTGTTGCAGTAACAAAAACCCTTTACACAACCAGGATGGCCGAGTGGTTAAGGCGTTGGACTTAAGATCCAATGGACAAATGTCCTCGTGGGTTCAAACCCCACTCCTGGTAATCAAATCAGCTTTTTAAGCACCAATTAAATATTTGGAATTACAGTGTAGAGCAGTAACTTCAAACGTTAGGATCTGTTGCAGTAGCGAAAAGTCTTCACCCACAAAGGATGGTCGAGGGGATAAGGCGATGGACTTATGATCCAGTAGTTAAAATTTAAGATCCAATGGAAAATTGTCCTTGTGGGTCCAAATCACTGGTAATTGAAATGAGATGTTCAAATAGATTGTTGGGCACATATTAAGCATTACAAATTACAGTAGAGAGTGGTAAATTCAAATGTGAAGGTCTTTTGCAGTAACAAAAACCATTTACACAACCAGGATGGCCGAGTGGTTAAGGCGGTGGACTTAAGATCCAATGGACAAATGTCCTCGTGGGTTCAAACCCCACTCCTGGTAATCAAATCAGCTTTTTAAGCACCAATTAAATATTTGGAATTACAGTGTAGAGCAGTAACTTCAAATGTTAGGATCTGTTGCAGTAGGGAAAAGTCTTCACCCACAAAGGATGGTCGAGCGGAGGTTTTTAAGCACAAATTAAATATTTGGAATTACAGTGTAGAGCAGTAACTTCAAACGTTAGGATCTGTTGCAGTAGCGAAAAGTCTTCACCCACAAAGGATGGTCGAGGGGATAAGGCGATGGACTTATGATCCAGTAGTTAAAATTTAAGATCCAATGGAAAATTGTCCTTGTGGGTCCAAATCACTGGTAATTGAAATGAGATGTTCAAATAGATTTTTAGGCACATATTAAGCATTACAAATTACAGTTGAGAGTGGTAAGTTCAAATGTGAAGGTCTGTTGCAGTAGGGAAAAGTCTTCACCCAAGAGGATGGTCGAGGGGATAAGGCGATGGACTTAAGATCCAGTAGTTAAAATTTAAGATCCAATGGAAAATTGTCCTTGTGGGTCCAAATCACTCTCCTGCTACTGGACTTAAGATCCAGTAGATGAAACTTAAGATCCAATTGAAAAAATGTCCTTGTGGGTTAAAATAAGTGGTAATTGAAATGAGATGTTCAAATAGATTTTTAGGTACATATTAAGCATTACAAATTACAGTAGAGAGTGGAAAGTTCAAATGTGAAGGTTTGTTGCAGTAACAAAAACCCTTTACACAACCAGGATGGCCGAGTGGTTAAGGCGTTGGACTTAAGATCCAATGGACAAATGTCCTCGTGGGTTCAAACCCCACTCCTGGTAATCAAATCAGTATTTTAAGCACAAATTAAATATTTGGAATTACAGTGTAGAGCAGTAATTTCAAATGTTAGGATCTGTTGCAGTAGCGAAAAGTCTTCAACCACAAAGGATGGTCGAGGGGAGGTTTTTAAGCACAAATTAAATATTTGGAATTACAGTGTAGAGCAGTAACTTCAAACGTTAGGATCTGTTGCAGTAGCGAAAAGTCTTCACCCACAAAGGATGGTCGAGGGGATAAGGCGATGGACTTATGATCCAGTAGTTAAAATTTAAGATCCAATGGAAAATTGTCCTTGTGGGTCCAAATCACTGGTAATTGAAATGAGATGTTCAAATAGATTTTTGGGCACATATTAAGCATTACAAATTACAGTAGAGAGTGGTAAATTCAAATGTGAAGGTCTGTTGCAGTAACAAAAACCCTTTACACAACCAGGATGGCCGAGTGGTTAAGGCGTTGGACTTAAGATCCAATGGACAAATGTCCTCGTGGGTTCAAACCCCACTCCTGGTAATCAAATCAGCTTTTTAAGCACCAATTAAATATTTGGAATTACAGTGTAGAGCAGTAACTTCAAATGTTAGGATCTGTTGCAGTAGCGAAAAGTCTTCACCCACAAAGGATGGTCGAGGGGATAAGGCGATGGACTTATGATCCAGTAGTTAAAATTTAAGATCCAATGGAAAATTGTCCTTGTGGGTCCGAATCACTGGTAATTGAAATGAGATGTTCAAATAGATTTTTAGGCACATATTAAGCATTACAAATTACAGTAGAGAGTGGAAAGTTCAAATGTGAAGGTCTGTTGCAGTAACAAAAACCCTTTACACAACCAGGATGGCCGAGTGGTTAAGGCGTTGGACTTAAGATCCAATGGACAAATGTCCTCGTGGGTTCAAACCCCACTCCTGGTAATCAAATCAGTATTTTAAGCACAAATTAAATATTTGGAATTACAGTGTAGAGCAGTAACTTCAAACGTTAGGATCTGTTGCAGTAGGGAAAAGTCTTCACCCACAAAGGATGGTCGAGCGGAGGTTTTTAAGCACAAATTAAATATTTGGAATTACAGTGTAGAGCAGTAACTTCAAACGATAGAATCTGTTGCAGTAGCGAAAAGTCTTCACCCACAGAGGATGGTCGAGGGGATAAGGCGATGGACTTAAGATCCAGTAGTTAAAATTTAAGATCCAATGGAAAATTGTCCTTGTGGGTCCAAATCACTCTCCTGCTACTGGACTTAAGATCCAGTAGATGAAACTTAAGATCCAATGGAAAATTGTCCTTGTGTGTTCAAATAACTAGCATTTGAAATGAGATGTTCAAATAGAGTTTTAGGTACATATTAAGCATTAGAAAACTACAGTAGAGAGTGTTAGGGTTAACCCTAACCCTAACCTACCCTAACCTAACCATAACCATAACCATAACCATAACCATAACCATAACCATAACCATAACCATAACCATAACCCCACCGTAACCCTAACTAACCCTAACCCCTAACCCTAGCCCTAGCCCTAACCCTAACCCTAGCCCTAAACCAGTAGATGAAACATAAGATCCAATTGAAAAAATGTCCTTGTGGGTTCAAATAACTGGTATTTGAAATGAGATGTTCAAATAGATATTTAGTCACATATTAAGCATTACAAATTAACCCTAACCCTAACCTCTAACCCTAACCTAACCCTAACCCTAACATATTAAGCGTTACAAATTACAGTAGAGAGTGTTAGGGCTAACCCTAACCCTAACCCCTAACCCTAAGCCTAACCATAACCCTAACCCTAACCCTAACCCTAGCCCTAGCCCTAACCCAGTAGATGAAACTTAAGATCCAATTGAAAAAAAGTTCTTGTGGGTTCAAATAACTGGTAATTGAAATGAGATGTTCAAATAGATTTTTAGGCACATATTAAGCATTACAAATTACAGTAGAGAGTGGTAAGTTCAAATGTGAAGGTCTGTTGCAGTAGGGAAAATTATTCACCCACAAAGGATGGTTGAGGGGAGGTTTTTAAGCACAAATTAAATATTTGGAATTACAGTGTAGAGCAGTAACTTCAAATGTTAGGATCTGTTGCAGTAGCGAAAAGTCTTCACCCACAGAGGATGGTTGAGGGGATAAGGCGATGGACTTAAGATCCAGTAGTTAAAATTTAAGATCCAATGGAAAATTGTCCTTGTGGGTCCAAATCACTCTCCTGCTACTGGACTTAAGATCCAGTAGATGAAGCTTAAGATCCAATTGAAAAAATGTCCTTGTGGGTTCAAATAACTGGTATTTGAAATGAGATGTTCAAATAGATATTTAGTCACATATTAAGCATTACAAATTAACCCTAACCCTAACCTCTGACCCTAACCTAACCCTAACCCTAACATATTAAGCGTTACAAATTACAGTAGAGAGTGTTAGGGCTAACCCTAATCCCTAACCCTAACCCTAACCTAACCCTAACCCTAGCCCTAACCCAGTAGATGAAACTTAAGATCCAATTGAAAAAAAGTTCTTGTGGGTTCAAATAACTGGTAATTGAAATGAGATGTTCAAATAGATTTTTAGGCACATATTAAGCATTACAAATTACAGTTGAGAGTGGTAAGTTCAAATGTGAAGGTCTGTTGCAGTAGGGAAAAGTCTTCACCCAAGAGGATGGTCGAGGGGATAAGGCGATGGACTTAAGATCCAGTAGTTAAAATTTAAGATCCAATGGAAAATTGTCCTTGTGGGTCCAAATCACTCTCCTGCTACTGGACTTAAGATCCAGTAGATGAAACTTAAGATCCAATTGAAAAAATGTCCTTGTGGGTTAAAATAAGTGGTAATTGAAATGAGATGTTCAAATAGATTTTTAGGCACATATTAAGCATTACAAATTACAGTAGAGAGTGGAAAGTTCAAATGTGAAGGTCTGTTGCAGTAACAAAAACCCTTTACACAACCAGGATGGCCGAGTGTTTAAGGCGTTGGACTTAAGATCCAATGGACAAATGTCCTCGTGGGTTCAAACCCCACTCCTGGTAATCAAATCAGTATTTTAAGCACAAATTAAATATTTGGAATTACAGTGTAGAGCAGTAATTTCAAATGTTAGGATCTGTTGCAGTAGCGAAAAGTCTTCAACCACAAAGGATGGTCGAGGGGAGGTTTTTAAGCACAAATTAAATATTTGGAATTACAGTGTAGAGCAGTAACTTCAAACGTTAGGATCTGTTGCAGTAGCGAAAAGTCTTCACCCACAAAGGATGGTCGAGGGGATAAGGCGATGGACTTATGATCCAGTAGTTAAAATTTAAGATCCAATGGAAAATTGTCCTTGTGGGTCCAAATCACTGGTAATTGAAATGAGATGTTCAAATAGATTTTTGGGCACATATTAAGCATTACAAATTACAGTAGAGAGTGGTAAATTCAAATGTGAAGGTCTGTTGCAGTAACAAAAACCGTTTACACAACCAGGATGGCCGAGTGGTAATCAAATCAGCTTTTTAAGCACCAATTAAATATTTGGAATTACAGTGTAGAGCAGTAACTTCAAATGTTAGGATCTGTTGCAGTAGGGAAAAGTCTTCACCCACAAAGGATGGTCGAGCGGAGGTTTTTAAGCACCAATTAAATATTTGGAATTACAGTGTAGAGCAGTAACTTCAAACGTTAGGATCTGTTGCAGTAGCGAAAAGTCTTCACCCACAAAGGATGGTCGAGGGGATAAGGCGATGGACTTATGATCCAGTAGTTAAAATTTAAGATCCAATGGAAAATTGTCCTTGTGGGTCCAAATAACTGGTAATTGAAATGAGATGTTCAAATAGATTTTTGGGCACATATTAAGCATTACAAATTACAGTAGAGAGTGGTAAATTCAAATGTGAAGGTCTGTTGCAGTAACAAAAACCCTTTACACAACCAGGATGGCCGAGTGGTTAAGGCGTTGGACTTAAGATCCAATGGACAAATGTCCTCGTGGGTTCAAACCCCACTCCTGGTAATCAAATCAGCTTTTTAAGCACCAATTAAATATTTGGAATTACAGTGTAGAGCAGTAACTTCAAACGTTAGGATCTGTTGCAGTAGGGAAAAGTCTTCACCCACAAAGGATGGTCGAGGGGATAAGGCGATGGACTTATGATCCAGTAGTTAAAATTTAAGATCCAATGGAAAATTGTCCTTGTGGGTCCAAATCACTGGTAATTGAAATGAGATGTTCAAATAGATTTTTAGGCACATATTAAGCATTACAAATTACAGTAGAGAGTGGAAAGTTCAAATGTGAAGGTCTGTTGCAGTAACAAAAACCCTTTACACAACCAGGATGGCCGAGTGGTTAAGGCGTTGGACTTAAGATCCAATGGACAAATGTCCTCGTGGGTTCAAACCCCACTCCTGGTAATCAAATCAGCTTTTTAAGCACCAATTAAATATTTGGAATTACAGTGTAGAGCAGTAACTTCAAACGTTAGGATCTGTTGCAGTAGCGAAAAGTCTTCACCCACAAAGGATGGTCGAGGGGATAAGGCGATGGACTTATGATCCAGTAGTTAAAATTTAAGATCCAATGGAAAATTGTCCTTGTGGGTCCAAATCACTGGTAATTGAAATGAGATGTTCAAATAGATTGTTGGGCACATATTAAGCATTACAAATTACAGTAGAGAGTGGTAAATTCAAATGTGAAGGTCTTTTGCAGTAACAAAAACCATTTACACAACCAGGATGGCCGAGTGGTTAAGGCGGTGGACTTAAGATCCAATGGACAAATGTCCTCGTGGGTTCAAACCCCACTCCTGGTAATCAAATCAGCTTTTTAAGCACCAATTAAATATTTGGAATTACAGTGTAGAGCAGTAACTTCAAATGTTAGGATCTGTTGCAGTAGGGAAAAGTCTTCACCCACAAAGGATGGTCGAGCGGAGGTTTTTAAGCACAAATTAAATATTTGGAATTACAGTGTAGAGCAGTAACTTCAAACGTTAGGATCTGTTGCAGTAGCGAAAAGTCTTCACCCACAAAGGATGGTCGAGGGGATAAGGCGATGGACTTATGATCCAGTAGTTAAAATTTAAGATCCAATGGAAAATTGTCCTTGTGGGTCCAAATCACTGGTAATTGAAATGAGATGTTCAAATAGATTTTTAGGCACATATTAAGCATTACAAATTACAGTTGAGAGTGGTAAGTTCAAATGTGAAGGTCTGTTGCAGTAGGGAAAAGTCTTCACCCAAGAGGATGGTCGAGGGGATAAGGCGATGGACTTAAGATCCAGTAGTTAAAATTTAAGATCCAATGGAAAATTGTCCTTGTGGGTCCAAATCACTCTCCTGCTACTGGACTTAAGATCCAGTAGATGAAACTTAAGATCCAATTGAAAAAATGTCCTTGTGGGTTAAAATAAGTGGTAATTGAAATGAGATGTTCAAATAGATTTTTAGGTACATATTAAGCATTACAAATTACAGTAGAGAGTGGAAAGTTCAAATGTGAAGGTTTGTTGCAGTAACAAAAACCCTTTACACAACCAGGATGGCCGAGTGGTTAAGGCGTTGGACTTAAGATCCAATGGACAAATGTCCTCGTGGGTTCAAACCCCACTCCTGGTAATCAAATCAGTATTTTAAGCACAAATTAAATATTTGGAATTACAGTGTAGAGCAGTAATTTCAAATGTTAGGATCTGTTGCAGTAGCGAAAAGTCTTCAACCACAAAGGATGGTCGAGGGGAGGTTTTTAAGCACAAATTAAATATTTGGAATTACAGTGTAGAGCAGTAACTTCAAACGTTAGGATCTGTTGCAGTAGCGAAAAGTCTTCACCCACAAAGGATGGTCGAGGGGATAAGGCGATGGACTTATGATCCAGTAGTTAAAATTTAAGATCCAATGGAAAATTGTCCTTGTGGGTCCAAATCACTGGTAATTGAAATGAGATGTTCAAATAGATTTTTGGGCACATATTAAGCATTACAAATTACAGTAGAGAGTGGTAAATTCAAATGTGAAGGTCTGTTGCAGTAACAAAAACCCTTTACACAACCAGGATGGCCGAGTGGTTAAGGCGTTGGACTTAAGATCCAATGGACAAATGTCCTCGTGGGTTCAAACCCCACTCCTGGTAATCAAATCAGCTTTTTAAGCACCAATTAAATATTTGGAATTACAGTGTAGAGCAGTAACTTCAAATGTTAGGATCTGTTGCAGTAGCGAAAAGTCTTCACCCACAAAGGATGGTCGAGGGGATAAGGCGATGGACTTATGATCCAGTAGTTAAAATTTAAGATCCAATGGAAAATTGTCCTTGTGGGTCCGAATCACTGGTAATTGAAATGAGATGTTCAAATAGATTTTTAGGCACATATTAAGCATTACAAATTACAGTAGAGAGTGGAAAGTTCAAATGTGAAGGTCTGTTGCAGTAACAAAAACCCTTTACACAACCAGGATGGCCGAGTGGTTAAGGCGTTGGACTTAAGATCCAATGGACAAATGTCCTCGTGGGTTCAAACCCCACTCCTGGTAATCAAATCAGTATTTTAAGCACAAATTAAATATTTGGAATTACAGTGTAGAGCAGTAACTTCAAACGTTAGGATCTGTTGCAGTAGGGAAAAGTCTTCACCCACAAAGGATGGTCGAGCGGAGGTTTTTAAGCACAAATTAAATATTTGGAATTACAGTGTAGAGCAGTAACTTCAAACGATAGAATCTGTTGCAGTAGCGAAAAGTCTTCACCCACAGAGGATGGTCGAGGGGATAAGGCGATGGACTTAAGATCCAGTAGTTAAAATTTAAGATCCAATGGAAAATTGTCCTTGTGGGTCCAAATCACTCTCCTGCTACTGGACTTAAGATCCAGTAGATGAAACTTAAGATCCAATGGAAAATTGTCCTTGTGTGTTCAAATAACTAGCATTTGAAATGAGATGTTCAAATAGAGTTTTAGGTACATATTAAGCATTAGAAAACTACAGTAGAGAGTGTTAGGGTTAACCCTAACCCTAACCTACCCTAACCTAACCATAACCATAACCATAACCATAACCATAACCATAACCCCACCGTAACCCTAACTAACCCTAACCCCTAACCCTAGCCCTAGCCCTAACCCTAACCCTAGCCCTAAACCAGTAGATGAAACATAAGATCCAATTGAAAAAATGTCCTTGTGGGTTCAAATAACTGGTATTTGAAATGAGATGTTCAAATAGATATTTAGTCACATATTAAGCATTACAAATTAACCCTAACCCTAACCTCTAACCCTAACCTAACCCTAACCCTAACCCTAACATATTAAGCGTTACAAATTACAGTAGAGAGTGTTAGGGCTAACCCTAACCCTAACCCCTAACCCTAAGCCTAACCATAACCCTAACCCTAACCCTAACCCTAGCCCTAGCCCTAACCCAGTAGATGAAACTTAAGATCCAATTGAAAAAAAGTTCTTGTGGGTTCAAATAACTGGTAATTGAAATGAGATGTTCAAATAGATTTTTAGGCACATATTAAGCATTACAAATTACAGTAGAGAGTGGTAAGTTCAAATGTGAAGGTCTGTTGCAGTAGGGAAAATTATTCACCCACAAAGGATGGTTGAGGGGAGGTTTTTAAGCACAAATTAAATATTTGGAATTACAGTGTAGAGCAGTAACTTCAAATGTTAGGATCTGTTGCAGTAGCGAAAAGTCTTCACCCACAGAGGATGGTTGAGGGGATAAGGCGATGGACTTAAGATCCAGTAGTTAAAATTTAAGATCCAATGGAAAATTGTCCTTGTGGGTCCAAATCACTCTCCTGCTACTGGACTTAAGATCCAGTAGATGAAGCTTAAGATCCAATTGAAAAAATGTCCTTGTGGGTTCAAATAACTGGTATTTGAAATGAGATGTTCAAATAGATATTTAGTCACATATTAAGCATTACAAATTAACCCTAACCCTAACCTCTGACCCTAACCTAACCCTAACCCTAACATATTAAGCGTTACAAATTACAGTAGAGAGTGTTAGGGCTAACCCTAATCCCTAACCCTAACCCTAACCTAACCCTAACCCTAGCCCTAACCCAGTAGATGAAACTTAAGATCCAATTGAAAAAAAGTTCTTGTGGGTTCAAATAACTGGTAATTGAAATGAGATGTTCAAATAGATTTTTAGGCACATATTAAGCATTACAAATTACAGTTGAGAGTGGTAAGTTCAAATGTGAAGGTCTGTTGCAGTAGGGAAAAGTCTTCACCCAAGAGGATGGTCGAGGGGATAAGGCGATGGACTTAAGATCCAGTAGTTAAAATTTAAGATCCAATGGAAAATTGTCCTTGTGGGTCCAAATCACTCTCCTGCTACTGGACTTAAGATCCAGTAGATGAAACTTAAGATCCAATTGAAAAAATGTCCTTGTGGGTTAAAATAAGTGGTAATTGAAATGAGATGTTCAAATAGATTTTTAGGCACATATTAAGCATTACAAATTACAGTAGAGAGTGGAAAGTTCAAATGTGAAGGTCTGTTGCAGTAACAAAAACCCTTTACACAACCAGGATGGCCGAGTGTTTAAGGCGTTGGACTTAAGATCCAATGGACAAATGTCCTCGTGGGTTCAAACCCCACTCCTGGTAATCAAATCAGTATTTTAAGCACAAATTAAATATTTGGAATTACAGTGTAGAGCAGTAATTTCAAATGTTAGGATCTGTTGCAGTAGCGAAAAGTCTTCAACCACAAAGGATGGTCGAGGGGAGGTTTTTAAGCACAAATTAAATATTTGGAATTACAGTGTAGAGCAGTAACTTCAAACGTTAGGATCTGTTGCAGTAGCGAAAAGTCTTCACCCACAAAGGATGGTCGAGGGGATAAGGCGATGGACTTATGATCCAGTAGTTAAAATTTAAGATCCAATGGAAAATTGTCCTTGTGGGTCCAAATCACTGGTAATTGAAATGAGATGTTCAAATAGATTTTTGGGCACATATTAAGCATTACAAATTACAGTAGAGAGTGGTAAATTCAAATGTGAAGGTCTGTTGCAGTAACAAAAACCGTTTACACAACCAGGATGGCCGAGTGGTAATCAAATCAGCTTTTTAAGCACCAATTAAATATTTGGAATTACAGTGTAGAGCAGTAACTTCAAATGTTAGGATCTGTTGCAGTAGGGAAAAGTCTTCACCCACAAAGGATGGTCGAGCGGAGGTTTTTAAGCACCAATTAAATATTTGGAATTACAGTGTAGAGCAGTAACTTCAAACGTTAGGATCTGTTGCAGTAGCGAAAAGTCTTCACCCACAAAGGATGGTCGAGGGGATAAGGCGATGGACTTATGATCCAGTAGTTAAAATTTAAGATCCAATGGAAAATTGTCCTTGTGGGTCCAAATAACTGGTAATTGAAATGAGATGTTCAAATAGATTTTTGGGCACATATTAAGCATTACAAATTACAGTAGAGAGTGGTAAATTCAAATGTGAAGGTCTGTTGCAGTAACAAAAACCCTTTACACAACCAGGATGGCCGAGTGGTTAAGGCGTTGGACTTAAGATCCAATGGACAAATGTCCTCGTGGGTTCAAACCCCACTCCTGGTAATCAAATCAGCTTTTTAAGCACCAATTAAATATTTGGAATTACAGTGTAGAGCAGTAACTTCAAACGTTAGGATCTGTTGCAGTAGGGAAAAGTCTTCACCCACAAAGGATGGTCGAGGGGATAAGGCGATGGACTTATGATCCAGTAGTTAAAATTTAAGATCCAATGGAAAATTGTCCTTGTGGGTCCAAATCACTGGTAATTGAAATGAGATGTTCAAATAGATTTTTAGGCACATATTAAGCATTACAAATTACAGTAGAGAGTGGAAAGTTCAAATGTGAAGGTCTGTTGCAGTAACAAAAACCCTTTACACAACCAGGATGGCCGAGTGGTTAAGGCGTTGGACTTAAGATCCAATGGACAAATGTCCTCGTGGGTTCAAACCCCACTCCTGGTAATCAAATCAGCTTTTTAAGCACCAATTAAATATTTGGAATTACAGTGTAGAGCAGTAACTTCAAACGTTAGGATCTGTTGCAGTAGCGAAAAGTCTTCACCCACAAAGGATGGTCGAGGGGATAAGGCGATGGACTTATGATCCAGTAGTTAAAATTTAAGATCCAATGGAAAATTGTCCTTGTGGGTCCAAATCACTGGTAATTGAAATGAGATGTTCAAATAGATTGTTGGGCACATATTAAGCATTACAAATTACAGTAGAGAGTGGTAAATTCAAATGTGAAGGTCTTTTGCAGTAACAAAAACCATTTACACAACCAGGATGGCCGAGTGGTTAAGGCGGTGGACTTAAGATCCAATGGACAAATGTCCTCGTGGGTTCAAACCCCACTCCTGGTAATCAAATCAGCTTTTTAAGCACCAATTAAATATTTGGAATTACAGTGTAGAGCAGTAACTTCAAATGTTAGGATCTGTTGCAGTAGGGAAAAGTCTTCACCCACAAAGGATGGTCGAGCGGAGGTTTTTAAGCACAAATTAAATATTTGGAATTACAGTGTAGAGCAGTAACTTCAAACGTTAGGATCTGTTGCAGTAGCGAAAAGTCTTCACCCACAAAGGATGGTCGAGGGGATAAGGCGATGGACTTATGATCCAGTAGTTAAAATTTAAGATCCAATGGAAAATTGTCCTTGTGGGTCCAAATCACTGGTAATTGAAATGAGATGTTCAAATAGATTTTTAGGCACATATTAAGCATTACAAATTACAGTTGAGAGTGGTAAGTTCAAATGTGAAGGTCTGTTGCAGTAGGGAAAAGTCTTCACCCAAGAGGATGGTCGAGGGGATAAGGCGATGGACTTAAGATCCAGTAGTTAAAATTTAAGATCCAATGGAAAATTGTCCTTGTGGGTCCAAATCACTCTCCTGCTACTGGACTTAAGATCCAGTAGATGAAACTTAAGATCCAATTGAAAAAATGTCCTTGTGGGTTAAAATAAGTGGTAATTGAAATGAGATGTTCAAATAGATTTTTAGGTACATATTAAGCATTACAAATTACAGTAGAGAGTGGAAAGTTCAAATGTGAAGGTTTGTTGCAGTAACAAAAACCCTTTACACAACCAGGATGGCCGAGTGGTTAAGGCGTTGGACTTAAGATCCAATGGACAAATGTCCTCGTGGGTTCAAACCCCACTCCTGGTAATCAAATCAGTATTTTAAGCACAAATTAAATATTTGGAATTACAGTGTAGAGCAGTAATTTCAAATGTTAGGATCTGTTGCAGTAGCGAAAAGTCTTCAACCACAAAGGATGGTCGAGGGGAGGTTTTTAAGCACAAATTAAATATTTGGAATTACAGTGTAGAGCAGTAACTTCAAACGTTAGGATCTGTTGCAGTAGCGAAAAGTCTTCACCCACAAAGGATGGTCGAGGGGATAAGGCGATGGACTTATGATCCAGTAGTTAAAATTTAAGATCCAATGGAAAATTGTCCTTGTGGGTCCAAATCACTGGTAATTGAAATGAGATGTTCAAATAGATTTTTGGGCACATATTAAGCATTACAAATTACAGTAGAGAGTGGTAAATTCAAATGTGAAGGTCTGTTGCAGTAACAAAAACCCTTTACACAACCAGGATGGCCGAGTGGTTAAGGCGTTGGACTTAAGATCCAATGGACAAATGTCCTCGTGGGTTCAAACCCCACTCCTGGTAATCAAATCAGCTTTTTAAGCACCAATTAAATATTTGGAATTACAGTGTAGAGCAGTAACTTCAAATGTTAGGATCTGTTGCAGTAGCGAAAAGTCTTCACCCACAAAGGATGGTCGAGGGGATAAGGCGATGGACTTATGATCCAGTAGTTAAAATTTAAGATCCAATGGAAAATTGTCCTTGTGGGTCCGAATCACTGGTAATTGAAATGAGATGTTCAAATAGATTTTTAGGCACATATTAAGCATTACAAATTACAGTAGAGAGTGGAAAGTTCAAATGTGAAGGTCTGTTGCAGTAACAAAAACCCTTTACACAACCAGGATGGCCGAGTGGTTAAGGCGTTGGACTTAAGATCCAATGGACAAATGTCCTCGTGGGTTCAAACCCCACTCCTGGTAATCAAATCAGTATTTTAAGCACAAATGAAATATTTGGAATTACAGTGTAGAGCAGTAACTTCAAACGTTAGGATCTGTTGCAGTAGGGAAAAGTCTTCACCCACAAAGGATGGTCGAGCGGAGGTTTTTAAGCACAAATTAAATATTTGGAATTACAGTGTAGAGCAGTAACTTCAAACGATAGAATCTGTTGCAGTAGCGAAAAGTCTTCACCCACAGAGGATGGTCGAGGGGATAAGGCGATGGACTTAAGATCCAGTAGTTAAAATTTAAGATCCAATGGAAAATTGTCCTTGTGGGTCCAAATCACTCTCCTGCTACTGGACTTAAGATCCAGTAGATGAAACTTAAGATCCAATGGAAAATTGTCCTTGTGTGTTCAAATAACTAGCATTTGAAATGAGATGTTCAAATAGAGTTTTAGGTGCATATTAAGCATTAGAAAACTACAGTAGAGAGTGTTAGGGTTAACCCTAACCCTAACCTACCCTAACCTAACCATAACCATAACCATAACCATAACCCCACCGTAACCCCAACTAACCCTAACCCCTAACCCTAGCCCTAGCCCTAACCCTAACCCTAGCCCTAAACCAGTAGATGAAACATAAGATCCAATTGAAAAAATGTCCTTGTGGGTTCAAATAACTGGTATTTGAAATGAGATGTTCAAATAGATATTTAGTCACATATTAAGCATTACAAATTAACCCTAACCCTAACCTCTAACCCTAACCTAACCCTAACCCTAACATATTAAGCGTTACAAATTACAGTAGAGAGTGTTAGGGCTAACCCTAACCCTAACCCCTAACCCTAAGCCTAACCATAACCCTAACCCTAACCCTAACCCTAACCCTAGCCCTAGCCCTAACCCAGTAGATGAAACTTAAGATCCAATTGAAAAAAAGTTCTTGTGGGTTCAAATAACTGGTAATTGAAATGAGATGTTCAAATAGATTTTTAGGCACATATTAAGCATTACAAATTACAGTAGAGAGTGGTAAGTTCAAATGTGAAGGTCTGTTGCAGTAGGGAAAATTATTCACCCACAAAGGATGGTTGAGGGGAGGTTTTTAAGCACAAATTAAATATTTGGAATTACAGTGTAGAGCAGTAACTTCAAATGTTAGGATCTGTTGCAGTAGCGAAAAGTCTTCACCCACAGAGGATGGTCGAGGGGATAAGGCGATGGACTTAAGATCCAGTAGTTAAAATTTAAGATCCAATGGAAAATTGTCCTTGTGGGTCCAAATCACTCTCCTGCTACTGGACTTAAGATCCAGTAGATGAAGCTCAAGATCCAATTGAAAAAATGTCCTTGTGGGTTCAAATAACTGGTATTTGAAATGAGATGTTCAAATAGATATTTAGTCACATATTAAGCATTACAAATTAACCCTAACCCTAACCTCTAACCCTAACCTAACCACAACCCTAACATATTAAGCGTTACAAATTACAGTAGAGAGTGTTAGGGCTAACCCTAACCCCTAACCCTAACCCTAACCTAACCCTAACCCTAGCCCTAACCCAGTAGATGAAACTTAAGATCCAATTGAAAAAAAGTTCTTGTGGGTTCAAATAACTGGTAATTGAAATGAGATGTTCAAATAGATTTTTAGGCACATATTAAGCATTACAAATTACAGTTGAGAGTGGTAAGTTCAAATGTGAAGGTCTGTTGCAGTAGGGAAAAGTCTTCACCCAAGAGGATGGTCGAGGGGATAAGGCGATGGACTTAAGATCCAGTAGTTAAGATTTAAGATCCAATGGAAAATTGTCCTTGTGGGTCCAAATCACTCTCCTGCTACTGGACTTAAGATCCAGTAGATGAAACTTAAGATCCAATTGAAAAAATGTCCTTGTGGGTTAAAATAAGTGGTAATTGAAATGAGATGTTCAAATAGATTTTTAGGCACATATTAAGCATTACAAATTACAGTAGAGAGTGGAAAGTTCAAATGTGAAGGTCTGTTGCAGTAACAAAAACCCTTTACACAACCAGGATGGCCGAGTGGTTAAGGCGTTGGACTTAAGATCCAATGGACAAATGTCCTCGTGGGTTCAAACCCCACTCCTGGTAATCAAATCAGTATTTTAAGCACAAATTAAATATTTGGAATTACAGTGTAGAGCAGTAATTTCAAATGTTAGGATCTGTTGCAGTAGCGAAAAGTCTTCAACCACAAAGGATGGTCGAGGGGAGGTTTTTAAGCACAAATTAAATATTTGGAATTACAGTGTAGAGCAGTAACTTCAAACGTTAGGATCTGTTGCAGTAGCAAAAAGTCTTCACCCACAAAGGATGGTCGAGGGGATAAGGCGATGGACATATGATCCAGTAGTTAAAATTTAAGATCCAATGGAAAATTGTCCTTGTGGGTCCAAATCACTGGTAATTGAAATGAGATGTTCAAATAGATTTTTGGGCACATATTAAGCATTACAAATTACAGTAGAGAGTGGTAAATTCAAATGTGAAGGTCTGTTGCAGTAACAAAAACCGTTTACACAACCAGGATGGCCGAGTGGTTAAGGCGTTGGACTTAAGATCCAATGGACAAATGTCCTTGTGGGTTCAAACCCCACTCCTGGTAATCAAATCAGCTTTTTAAGCACCAATTAAATATTTGGAATTACAGTGTAGAGCAGTAACTTCAAATGTTAGGATCTGTTGCAGTAGGGAAAAGTCTTCACCCACAAAGGATGGTCGAGCGGAGGTTTTTAAGCACAAATTAAATATTTGGAATTACAGTGTAGAGCAGTAACTTCAAACGTTAGGATCTGTTGCAGTAGCGAAAAGTCTTCACCCACAAAGGATGGTCGAGGGGATAAGGCGATGGACTTATGATCCAGTAGTTAAAATTTAAGATCCAATGGAAAATTGTCCTTGTGGGTCCAAATCACTGGTAATTGAAATGAGATGTTCAAATAGATTTTTAGGCACATATTAAGCATTACAAATTACAGTTGAGAGTGGTAAGTTCAAATGTGAAGGTCTGTTGCAGTAGGGAAAAGTCTTCACCCAAGAGGATGGTCGAGGGGATAAGGCGATGGACTTAAGATCCAGTAGTTAAAATTTAAGATCCAATGGAAAATTGTCCTTGTGGGTCCAAATCACTCTCCTGCTACTGGACTTAAGATCCAGTAGATGAAACTTAAGATCCAATTGAAAAAATGTCCTTGTGGGTTAAAATAAGTGGTAATTGAAATGAGATGTTCAAATAGATTTTTAGGCACATATTAAGCATTACAAATTACAGTAGAGAGTGGAAAGTTCAAATGTGAAGGTTTGTTGCAGTAACAAAAACCCTTTACACAACCAGGATGGCCGAGTGGTTAAGGCGTTGGACTTAAGATCCAATGGACAAATGTCCTCGTGGGTTCAAACCCCACTCCTGGTAATCAAATCAGTATTTTAAGCACAAATTAAATATTTGGAATTACAGTGTAGAGCAGTAATTTCAAATGTTAGGATCTGTTGCAGTAGCGAAAAGTCTTCAACCACAAAGGATGGTCGAGGGGAGGTTTTTAAGCACAAATTAAATATTTGGAATTACAGTGTAGAGCAGTAACTTCAAACGTTAGGATCTGTTGCAGTAGCGAAAAGTCTTCACCCACAAAGGATGGTCGAGGGGATAAGGCGATGGACTTATGATCCAGTAGTTAAAATTTAAGATCCAATGGAAAATTGTCCTTGTGGGTCCAAATCACTCTCCTGCTACTGGACTTAAGATCCAGTAGATGAAACTTAAGATCCAATGGAAAATTGTCCTTGTGTGTTCAAATAACTAGCATTTGAAATGAGATGTTCAAATAGAGTTTTAGGTGCATATTAAGCATTAGAAAACTACAGTAGAGAGTGTTAGGGTTAACCCTAACCCTAACCTACCCTAACCTAACCATAACCATAACCATAACCATAACCATAACCATAACCATAACCATAACCATAACCCCACCGTAACCCCAACTAACCCTAACCCCTAACCCTAGCCCTAGCCCTAACCCTAACCCTAGCCCTAAACCAGTAGATGAAACATAAGATCCAATTGAAAAAATGTCCTTGTGGGTTCAAATAACTGGTATTTGAAATGAGATGTTCAAATAGATATTTAGTCACATATTAAGCATTACAAATTAACCCTAACCCTAACCTCTAACCCTAACCTAACCCTAACCCTAACATATTAAGCGTTACAAATTACAGTAGAGAGTGTTAGGGCTAACCCTAACCCTAACCCCTAACCCTAAGCCTAACCATAACCCTAACCCTAACCCTAACCCTAGCCCTAGCCCTAACCCAGTAGATGAAACTTAAGATCCAATTGAAAAAAAGTTCTTGTGGGTTCAAATAACTGGTAATTGAAATGAGATGTTCAAATAGATTTTTAGGCACATATTAAGCATTACAAATTACAGTAGAGAGTGGTAAGTTCAAATGTGAAGGTCTGTTGCAGTAGGGAAAATTATTCACCCACAAAGGATGGTTGAGGGGAGGTTTTTAAGCACAAATTAAATATTTGGAATTACAGTGTAGAGCAGTAACTTCAAATGTTAGGATCTGTTGCAGTAGCGAAAAGTCTTCACCCACAGAGGATGGTCGAGGGGATAAGGCGATGGACTTAAGATCCAGTAGTTAAAATTTAAGATCCAATGGAAAATTGTCCTTGTGGGTCCAAATCACTCTCCTGCTACTGGACTTAAGATCCAGTAGATGAAGCTCAAGATCCAATTGAAAAAATGTCCTTGTGGGTTCAAATAACTGGTATTTGAAATGAGATGTTCAAATAGATATTTAGTCACATATTAAGCATTACAAATTAACCCTAACCCTAACCTCTAACCCTAACCTAACCACAACCCTAACATATTAAGCGTTACAAATTACAGTAGAGAGTGTTAGGGCTAACCCTAACCCCTAACCCTAACCCTAACCTA
Organism: Romanogobio albipinnatus; assembly: GCA_023566225.1. Classification (NCBI taxonomy): domain Eukaryota; kingdom Metazoa; phylum Chordata; class Actinopteri; order Cypriniformes; family Gobionidae; genus Romanogobio; species Romanogobio albipinnatus. Next base: position 18,903,337 of record CM042249.1, on the reverse strand, counting down.
ACCCTAACCCTAGCCCTAACCCAGTAGATGAAACTTAAGATCCAATTGAAAAAAAGTTCTTGTGGGTTCAAATAACTGGTAATTGAAATGAGATGTTCAAATAGATTTTTAGGCACATATTAAGCATTACAAATTACAGTTGAGAGTGGTAAGTACAAATGTGAAGGTCTGTTGCAGTAGGGAAAAGTCTTCACCCAAGAGGATGGTCGAGGGGATAAGGCGATGGACTTAAGATCCAGTAGTTAAGATTTAAGATCCAATGGAAAATTGTCCTTGTGGGTCCAAATCACTCTCCTGCTACTGGACTTAAGATCCAGTAGATGAAACTTAAGATCCAATTGAAAAAATGTCCTTGTGGGTTAAAATAAGTGGTAATTGAAATGAGATGTTCAAATAGATTTTTAGGCACATATTAAGCATTACAAATTACAGTAGAGAGTGGAAAGTTCAAATGTGAAGGTCTGTTGCAGTAACAAAAACCCTTTACACAACCAGGATGGCCGAGTGGTTAAGGCGTTGGACTTAAGATCCAATGGACAAATGTCCTCGTGGGTTCAAACCCCACTCCTGGTAATCAAATCAGTATTTTAAGCACAAATTAAATATTTGGAATTACAGTGTAGAGCAGTAATTTCAAATGTTAGGATCTGTTGCAGTAGCGAAAAGTCTTCAACCACAAAGGATGGTCGAGGGGAGGTTTTTAAGCACAAATTAAATATTTGGAATTACAGTGTAGAGCAGTAACTTCAAACGTTAGGATCTGTTGCAGTAGCAAAAAGTCTTCACCCACAAAGGATGGTCGAGGGGATAAGGCGATGGACATATGATCCAGTAGTTAAAATTTAAGATCCAATGGAAAATTGTCCTTGTGGGTCCAAATCACTGGTAATTGAAATGAGATGTTCAAATAGATTTTTGGGCACATATTAAGCATTACAAATTACAGTAGAGAGTGGTAAATTCAAATGTGAAGGTCTGTTGCAGTAACAAAAACCGTTTACACAACCAGGATGGCCGAGTGGTTAAGGCGTTGGACTTAAGATCCAATGGACAAATGTCCTCGTGGGTTCAAACCCCACTCCTGGTAATCAAATCAGCTTTTTAAGCACCAATTAAATATTTGGAATTACAGTGTAGAGCAGTAACTTCAAATGTTAGGATCTGTTGCAGTAGGGAAAAGTCTTCACCCACAAAGGATGGTCGAGCGGAGGTTTTTAAGCACAAATTAAATATTTGGAATTACAGTGTAGAGCAGTAACTTCAAACGTTAGGATCTGTTGCAGTAGCGAAAAGTCTTCACCCACAAAGGATGGTCGAGGGGATAAGGCGATGGACTTATGATCCAGTAGTTAAAATTTAAGATCCAATGGAAAATTGTCCTTGTGGGTCCAAATCACTGGTAATTGAAATGAGATGTTCAAATAGATTTTTAGGCACATATTAAGCATTACAAATTACAGTTGAGAGTGGTAAGTTCAAATGTGAAGGTCTGTTGCAGTAGGGAAAAGTCTTCACCCAAGAGGATGGTCGAGGGGATAAGGCGATGGACTTAAGATCCAGTAGTTAAAATTTAAGATCCAATGGAAAATTGTCCTTGTGGGTCCAAATCACTCTCCTGCTACTGGACTTAAGATCCAGTAGATGAAACTTAAGATCCAATTGAAAAAATGTCCTTGTGGGTTAAAATAAGTGGTAATTGAAATGAGATGTTCAAATAGATTTTTAGGCACATATTAAGCATTACAAATTACAGTAGAGAGTGGAAAGTTCAAATGTGAAGGTTTGTTGCAGTAACAAAAACCCTTTACACAACCAGGATGGCCGAGTGGTTAAGGCGTTGGACTTAAGATCCAATGGACAAATGTCCTCGTGGGTTCAAACCCCACTCCTGGTAATCAAATCAGTATTTTAAGCACAAATTAAATATTTGGAATTACAGTGTAGAGCAGTAATTTCAAATGTTAGGATCTGTTGCAGTAGCGAAAAGTCTTCAACCACAAAGGATGGTCGAGGGGAGGTTTTTAAGCACAAATTAAATATTTGGAATTACAGTGTAGAGCAGTAACTTCAAACGTTAGGATCTGTTGCAGTAGCGAAAAGTCTTCACCCACAAAGGATGGTCGAGGGGATAAGGCGATGGACTTATGATCCAGTAGTTAAAATTTAAGATCCAATGGAAAATTGTCCTTGTGGGTCCAAATCACTGGTAATTGAAATGAGATGTTCAAATAGATTTTTGGGAACATATTAAGCATTACAAATTACAGTAGAGAGTGGTAAATTCAAATGTGAAGGTCTGTTGCAGTAACAAAAACCCTTTACACAACCAGGATGGCCGAGTGGTTAAGGCGTTGGACTTAAGATCCAATGGACAAATGTCCTCGTGGGTTCAAACCCCACTCCTGGTAATCAAATCAGCTTTTTAAGCACCAATTAAATATTTGGAATTACAGTGTAGAGCAGTAACTTCAAATGTTAGGATCTGTTGCAGTAGCGAAAAGTCTTCAACCACAAAGGATGGTCGAGGGGATAAGGCGATGGACTTATGATCCAGTAGTTAAAATTTAAGATCCAATGGAAAATTGTCCTTGTGGGTCCAAATCACTGGTAATTGAAATGAGATGTTCAAATAGATTTTTAGGCACATATTAAGCATTACAAATTACAGTTGAGAGTGGTAAGTTCAAATGTGAAGGTCTGTTGCAGTAGGGAAAAGTCTTCACCCAAGAGGATGGTCGAGGGGATAAGGCGATGGACTTAAGATCCAGTAGTTAAAATTTAAGATCCAATTGAAAAAATGTCCTTGTGGGTTAAAATAAGTGGTAATTGAAATGAGATGTTCAAATAGATTTTTAGGTACATATTAAGCATTACAAATTACAGTAGAGAGTGGAAAGTTCAAATGTGAAGGTTTGTTGCAGTAACAAAAACCCTTTACACAACCAGGATGGCCGAGTGGTTAAGGCGTTGGACTTAAGATCCAATGGACAAATGTCCTCGTGGGTTCAAACCCCACTCCTGGTAATCAAATCAGTATTTTAAGCACAAATTAAATATTTGGAATTACAGTGTAGAGCAGTAACTTCAAACGTTAGGATCTGTTGCAGTAGGGAAAAGTCTTCACCCACAAAGGATGGTCGAGCGGAGGTTTTTAAGCACAAATTAAATATTTGGAATTACAGTGTAGAGCAGTAACTTCAAACGATAGAATCTGTTGCAGTAGCGAAAAGTCTTCACCCACAGAGGATGGTCGAGGGGATAAGGCGATGGACTTAAGATCCAGTAGTTAAAATTTAAGATCCAATGGAAAATTGTCCTTGTGGGTCCAAATCACTCTCCTGCTACTGGACTTAAGATCCAGTAGATGAAACTTAAGATCCAATGGAAAATTGTCCTTGTGTGTTCAAATAACTAGCATTTGAAATGAGATGTTCAAATAGAGTTTTAGGTACATATTAAGCATTAGAAAACTACAGTAGAGAGTGTTAGGGTTAACCCTAACCCTAACCTACCCTAACCTAACCATAACCATAACCATAACCATAACCATAACCCCACCGTAACCCTAACTAACCCTAACCCCTAACCCTAGCCCTAGCCCTAACCCTAACCCTAGCCCTAAACCAGTAGATGAAACATAAGATCCAATTGAAAAAATGTCCTTGTGGGTTCAAATAACTGGTATTTGAAATGAGATGTTCAAATAGATATTTAGTCACATATTAAGCATTACAAATTAACCCTAACCCTAACCTCTAACCCTAACCTAACCCTAACCCTAACATATTAAGCGTTACAAATTACAGTAGAGAGTGTTAGGGCTAACCCTAACCCTAACCCCTAACCCTAAGCCTAACCATAACCCTAACCCTAACCCTAACCCTAGCCCTAGCCCTAACCCAGTAGATGAAACTTAAGATCCAATTGAAAAAAAGTTCTTGTGGGTTCAAATAACTGGTAATTGAAATGAGATGTTCAAATAGATTTTTAGGCACATATTAAGCATTACAAATTACAGTAGAGAGTGGTAAGTTCAAATGTGAAGGTCTGTTGCAGTAGGGAAAATTATTCACCCACAAAGGATGGTTGAGGGGAGGTTTTTAAGCACAAATTAAATATTTGGAATTACAGTGTAGAGCAGTAACTTCAAATGTTAGGATCTGTTGCAGTAGCGAAAAGTCTTCACCCACAGAGGATGGTTGAGGGGATAAGGCGATGGACTTAAGATCCAGTAGTTAAAATTTAAGATCCAATGGAAAATTGTCCTTGTGGGTCCAAATCACTCTCCTGCTACTGGACTTAAGATCCAGTAGATGAAGCTTAAGATCCAATTGAAAAAATGTCCTTGTGGGTTCAAATAACTGGTATTTGAAATGAGATGTTCAAATAGATATTTAGTCACATATTAAGCATTACAAATTAACCCTAACCCTAACCTCTGACCCTAACCTAACCCTAACCCTAACATATTAAGCGTTACAAATTACAGTAGAGAGTGTTAGGGCTAACCCTAATCCCTAACCCTAACCCTAACCTAACCCTAACCCTAGCCCTAACCCAGTAGATGAAACTTAAGATCCAATTGAAAAAAAGTTCTTGTGGGTTCAAATAACTGGTAATTGAAATGAGATGTTCAAATAGATTTTTAGGCACATATTAAGCATTACAAATTACAGTTGAGAGTGGTAAGTTCAAATGTGAAGGTCTGTTGCAGTAGGGAAAAGTCTTCACCCAAGAGGATGGTCGAGGGGATAAGGCGATGGACTTAAGATCCAGTAGTTAAAATTTAAGATCCAATGGAAAATTGTCCTTGTGGGTCCAAATCACTCTCCTGCTACTGGACTTAAGATCCAGTAGATGAAACTTAAGATCCAATTGAAAAAATGTCCTTGTGGGTTAAAATAAGTGGTAATTGAAATGAGATGTTCAAATAGATTTTTAGGCACATATTAAGCATTACAAATTACAGTAGAGAGTGGAAAGTTCAAATGTGAAGGTCTGTTGCAGTAACAAAAACCCTTTACACAACCAGGATGGCCGAGTGTTTAAGGCGTTGGACTTAAGATCCAATGGACAAATGTCCTCGTGGGTTCAAACCCCACTCCTGGTAATCAAATCAGTATTTTAAGCACAAATTAAATATTTGGAATTACAGTGTAGAGCAGTAATTTCAAATGTTAGGATCTGTTGCAGTAGCGAAAAGTCTTCAACCACAAAGGATGGTCGAGGGGAGGTTTTTAAGCACAAATTAAATATTTGGAATTACAGTGTAGAGCAGTAACTTCAAACGTTAGGATCTGTTGCAGTAGCGAAAAGTCTTCACCCACAAAGGATGGTCGAGGGGATAAGGCCATGGACTTATGATCCAGTAGTTAAAATTTAAGATCCAATGGAAAATTGTCCTTGTGGGTCCAAATCACTGGTAATTGAAATGAGATGTTCAAATAGATTTTTGGGCACATATTAAGCATTACAAATTACAGTAGAGAGTGGTAAATTCAAATGTGAAGGTCTGTTGCAGTAACAAAAACCGTTTACACAACCAGGATGGCCGAGTGGTAATCAAATCAGCTTTTTAAGCACCAATTAAATATTTGGAATTACAGTGTAGAGCAGTAACTTCAAATGTTAGGATCTGTTGCAGTAGGGAAAAGTCTTCACCCACAAAGGATGGTCGAGCGGAGGTTTTTAAGCACCAATTAAATATTTGGAATTACAGTGTAGAGCAGTAACTTCAAACGTTAGGATCTGTTGCAGTAGCGAAAAGTCTTCACCCACAAAGGATGGTCGAGGGGATAAGGCGATGGACTTATGATCCAGTAGTTAAAATTTAAGATCCAATGGAAAATTGTCCTTGTGGGTCCAAATAACTGGTAATTGAAATGAGATGTTCAAATAGATTTTTGGGCACATATTAAGCATTACAAATTACAGTAGAGAGTGGTAAATTCAAATGTGAAGGTCTGTTGCAGTAACAAAAACCCTTTACACAACCAGGATGGCCGAGTGGTTAAGGCGTTGGACTTAAGATCCAATGGACAAATGTCCTCGTGGGTTCAAACCCCACTCCTGGTAATCAAATCAGCTTTTTAAGCACCAATTAAATATTTGGAATTACAGTGTAGAGCAGTAACTTCAAACGTTAGGATCTGTTGCAGTAGGGAAAAGTCTTCACCCACAAAGGATGGTCGAGGGGATAAGGCGATGGACTTATGATCCAGTAGTTAAAATTTAAGATCCAATGGAAAATTGTCCTTGTGGGTCCAAATCACTGGTAATTGAAATGAGATGTTCAAATAGATTTTTAGGCACATATTAAGCATTACAAATTACAGTAGAGAGTGGAAAGTTCAAATGTGAAGGTCTGTTGCAGTAACAAAAACCCTTTACACAACCAGGATGGCCGAGTGGTTAAGGCGTTGGACTTAAGATCCAATGGACAAATGTCCTCGTGGGTTCAAACCCCACTCCTGGTAATCAAATCAGCTTTTTAAGCACCAATTAAATATTTGGAATTACAGTGTAGAGCAGTAACTTCAAACGTTAGGATCTGTTGCAGTAGCGAAAAGTCTTCACCCACAAAGGATGGTCGAGGGGATAAGGCGATGGACTTATGATCCAGTAGTTAAAATTTAAGATCCAATGGAAAATTGTCCTTGTGGGTCCAAATCACTGGTAATTGAAATGAGATGTTCAAATAGATTTTTGGGCACATATTAAGCATTACAAATTACAGTAGAGAGTGGTAAATTCAAATGTGAAGGTCTTTTGCAGTAACAAAAACCATTTACACAACCAGGATGGCCGAGTGGTTAAGGCGTTGGACTTAAGATCCAATGGACAAATGTCCTCGTGGGTTCAAACCCCACTCCTGGTAATCAAATCAGCTTTTTAAGCACCAATTAAATATTTGGAATTACAGTGTAGAGCAGTAACTTCAAATGTTAGGATCTGTTGCAGTAGGGAAAAGTCTTCACCCACAAAGGATGGTCGAGCGGAGGTTTTTAAGCACAAATTAAATATTTGGAATTACAGTGTAGAGCAGTAACTTCAAACGTTAGGATCTGTTGCAGTAGCGAAAAGTCTTCACCCACAAAGGATGGTCGAGGGGATAAGGCGATGGACTTATGATCCAGTAGTTAAAATTTAAGATCCAATGGAAAATTGTCCTTGTGGGTCCAAATCACTGGTAATTGAAATGAGATGTTCAAATAGATTTTTAGGCACATATTAAGCATTACAAATTACAGTTGAGAGTGGTAAGTTCAAATGTGAAGGTCTGTTGCAGTAGGGAAAAGTCTTCACCCAAGAGGATGGTCGAGGGGATAAGGCGATGGACTTAAGATCCAGTAGTTAAAATTTAAGATCCAATGGAAAATTGTCCTTGTGGGTCCAAATCACTCTCCTGCTACTGGACTTAAGATCCAGTAGATGAAACTTAAGATCCAATTGAAAAAATGTCCTTGTGGGTTAAAATAAGTGGTAATTGAAATGAGATGTTCAAATAGATTTTTAGGCACATATTAAGCATTACAAATTACAGTAGAGAGTGGAAAGTTCAAATGTGAAGGTCTGTTGCAGTAACAAAAACCCTTTACACAACCAGGATGGCCGAGTGGTTAAGGCGTTGGACTTAAGATCCAATGGACAAATGTCCTCGTGGGTTCAAACCCCACTCCTGGTAATCAAATCAGCTTTTTAAGCACCAATTAAATATTTGGAATTACAGTGTAGAGCAGTAACTTCAAACGTTAGGATCTGTTGCAGTAGCGAAAAGTCTTCACCCACAAAGGATGGTCGAGGGGATAAGGCGATGGACTTATGATCCAGTAGTTAAAATTTAAGATCCAATGGAAAATTGTCCTTGTGGGTCCAAATCACTGGTAATTGAAATGAGATGTTCAAATAGATTTTTGGGCACATATTAAGCATTACAAATTACAGTAGAGAGTGGTAAATTCAAATGTGAAGGTCTTTTGCAGTAACAAAAACCATTTACACAACCAGGATGGCCGAGTGGTTAAGGCGTTGGACTTAAGATCCAATGGACAAATGTCCTCGTGGGTTCAAACCCCACTCCTGGTAATCAAATCAGCTTTTTAAGCACCAATTAAATATTTGGAATTACAGTGTAGAGCAGTAACTTCAAATGTTAGGATCTGTTGCAGTAGGGAAAAGTCTTCACCCACAAAGGATGGTCGAGCGGAGGTTTTTAAGCACAAATTAAATATTTGGAATTACAGTGTAGAGCAGTAACTTCAAACGTTAGGATCTGTTGCAGTAGCGAAAAGTCTTCACCCACAAAGGATGGTCGAGGGGATAAGGCGATGGACTTATGATCCAGTAGTTAAAATTTAAGATCCAATGGAAAATTGTCCTTGTGGGTCCAAATCACTGGTAATTGAAATGAGATGTTCAAATAGATTTTTAGGCACATATTAAGCATTACAAATTACAGTTGAGAGTGGTAAGTTCAAATGTGAAGGTCTGTTGCAGTAGGGAAAAGTCTTCACCCAAGAGGATGGTCGAGGGGATAAGGCGATGGACTTAAGATCCAGTAGTTAAAATTTAAGATCCAATGGAAAATTGTCCTTGTGGGTCCAAATCACTCTCCTGCTACTGGACTTAAGATCCAGTAGATGAAACTTAAGATCCAATTGAAAAAATGTCCTTGTGGGTTAAAATAAGTGGTAATTGAAATGAGATGTTCAAATAGATTTTTAGGCACATATTAAGCATTACAAATTACAGTAGAGAGTGGAAAGTTCAAATGTGAAGGTTTGTTGCAGTAACAAAAACCCTTTACACAACCAGGATGGCCGAGTGGTTAAGGCGTTGGACTTAAGATCCAATGGACAAATGTCCTCGTGGGTTCAAACCCCACTCCTGGTAATCAAATCAGTATTTTAAGCACAAATTAAATATTTGGAATTACAGTGTAGAGCAGTAATTTCAAATGTTAGGATCTGTTGCAGTAGCGAAAAGTCTTCAACCACAAAGGATGGTCGAGGGGAGGTTTTTAAGCACAAATTAAATATTTGGAATTACAGTGTAGAGCAGTAACTTCAAACGTTAGGATCTGTTGCAGTAGCGAAAAGTCTTCACCCACAAAGGATGGTCGAGGGGATAAGGCGATGGACTTATGATCCAGTAGTTAAAATTTAAGATCCAATGGAAAATTGTCCTTGTGGGTCCAAATCACTCTCCTGCTACTGGACTTAAGATCCAGTAGATGAAACTTAAGATCCAATGGAAAATTGTCCTTGTGTGTTCAAATAACTAGCATTTGAAATGAGATGTTCAAATAGAGTTTTAGGTGCATATTAAGCATTAGAAAACTACAGTAGAGAGTGTTAGGGTTAACCCTAACCCTAACCTACCCTAACCTAACCATAACCATAACCATAACCATAACCATAACCATAACCATAACCCCACCGTAACCCCAACTAACCCTAACCCCTAACCCTAGCCCTAGCCCTAACCCTAACCCTAGCCCTAAACCAGTAGATGAAACATAAGATCCAATTGAAAAAATGTCCTTGTGGGTTCAAATAACTGGTATTTGAAATGAGATGTTCAAATAGATATTTAGTCACATATTAAGCATTACAAATTAACCCTAACCCTAACCTCTAACCCTAACCTAACCCTAACCCTAACATATTAAGCGTTACAAATTACAGTAGAGAGTGTTAGGGCTAACCCTAACCCTAACCCCTAACCCTAAGCCTAACCATAACCCTAACCCTAACCCTAACCCTAACCCTAGCCCTAGCCCTAACCCAGTAGATGAAACTTAAGATCCAATTGAAAAAAAGTTCTTGTGGGTTCAAATAACTGGTAATTGAAATGAGATGTTCAAATAGATTTTTAGGCACATATTAAGCATTACAAATTACAGTAGAGAGTGGTAAGTTCAAATGTGAAGGTCTGTTGCAGTAGGGAAAATTATTCACCCACAAAGGATGGTTGAGGGGAGGTTTTTAAGCACAAATTAAATATTTGGAATTACAGTGTAGAGCAGTAACTTCAAATGTTAGGATCTGTTGCAGTAGCGAAAAGTCTTCACCCACAGAGGATGGTCGAGGGGATAAGGCGATGGACTTAAGATCCAGTAGTTAAAATTTAAGATCCAATGGAAAATTGTCCTTGTGGGTCCAAATCACTCTCCTGCTACTGGACTTAAGATCCAGTAGATGAAGCTCAAGATCCAATTGAAAAAATGTCCTTGTGGGTTCAAATAACTGGTATTTGAAATGAGATGTTCAAATAGATATTTAGTCACATATTAAGCATTACAAATTAACCCTAACCCTAACCTCTAACCCTAACCTAACCACAACCCTAACATATTAAGCGTTACAAATTACAGTAGAGAGTGTTAGGGCTAACCCTAACCCCTAACCCTAACCCTAACCTAACCCTAACCCTAGCCCTAACCCAGTAGATGAAACTTAAGATCCAATTGAAAAAAAGTTCTTGTGGGTTCAAATAACTGGTAATTGAAATGAGATGTTCAAATAGATTTTTAGGCACATATTAAGCATTACAAATTACAGTTGAGAGTGGTAAGTTCAAATGTGAAGGTCTGTTGCAGTAGGGAAAAGTCTTCACCCAAGAGGATGGTCGAGGGGATAAGGCGATGGACTTAAGATCCAGTAGTTAAGATTTAAGATCCAATGGAAAATTGTCCTTGTGGGTCCAAATCACTCTCCTGCTACTGGACTTAAGATCCAGTAGATGAAACTTAAGATCCAATTGAAAAAATGTCCTTGTGGGTTAAAATAAGTGGTAATTGAAATGAGATGTTCAAATAGATTTTTAGGCACATATTAAGCATTACAAATTACAGTAGAGAGTGGAAAGTTCAAATGTGAAGGTCTGTTGCAGTAACAAAAACCCTTTACACAACCAGGATGGCCGAGTGGTTAAGGCGTTGGACTTAAGATCCAATGGACAAATGTCCTCGTGGGTTCAAACCCCACTCCTGGTAATCAAATCAGTATTTTAAGCACAAATTAAATATTTGGAATTACAGTGTAGAGCAGTAATTTCAAATGTTAGGATCTGTTGCAGTAGCGAAAAGTCTTCAACCACAAAGGATGGTCGAGGGGAGGTTTTTAAGCACAAATTAAATATTTGGAATTACAGTGTAGAGCAGTAACTTCAAACGTTAGGATCTGTTGCAGTAGCGAAAAGTCTTCACCCACAAAGGATGGTCGAGGGGATAAGGCGATGGACTTATGATCCAGTAGTTAAAATTTAAGATCCAATGGAAAATTGTCCTTGTGGGTCCAAATCACTGGTAATTGAAATGAGATGTTCAAATAGATTTTTAGGCACATATTAAGCATTACAAATTACAGTTGAGAGTGGTAAGTTCAAATGTGAAGGTCTGTTGCAGTAGGGAAAAGTCTTCACCCAAGAGGATGGTCGAGGGGATAAGGCGATGGACTTAAGATCCAGTAGTTAAAATTTAAGATCCAATGGAAAATTGTCCTTGTGGGTCCAAATCACTCTCCTGCTACTGGACTTAAGATCCAGTAGATGAAACTTAAGATCCAATTGAAAAAATGTCCTTGTGGGTTAAAATAAGTGGTAATTGAAATGAGATGTTCAAATAGATTTTTAGGCACATATTAAGCATTACAAATTACAGTAGAGAGTGGAAAGTTCAAATGTGAAGGTTTGTTGCAGTAACAAAAACCCTTTACACAACCAGGATGGCCGAGTGGTTAAGGCGTTGGACTTAAGATCCAATGGACAAATGTCCTCGTGGGTTCAAACCCCACTCCTGGTAATCAAATCAGTATTTTAAGCACAAATTAAATATTTGGAATTACAGTGTAGAGCAGTAATTTCAAATGTTAGGATCTGTTGCAGTAGCGAAAAGTCTTCAACCACAAAGGATGGTCGAGGGGAGGTTTTTAAGCACAAATTAAATATTTGGAATTACAGTGTAGAGCAGTAACTTCAAACGTTAGGATCTGTTGCAGTAGCGAAAAGTCTTCACCCACAAAGGATGGTCGAGGGGATAAGGCGATGGACTTATGATCCAGTAGTTAAAATTTAAGATCCAATGGAAAATTGTCCTTGTGGGTCCAAATCACTCTCCTGCTACTGGACTTAAGATCCAGTAGATGAAACTTAAGATCCAATGGAAAATTGTCCTTGTGTGTTCAAATAACTAGCATTTGAAATGAGATGTTCAAATAGAGTTTTAGGTGCATATTAAGCATTAGAAAACTACAGTAGAGAGTGTTAGGGTTAACCCTAACCCTAACCTACCCTAACCTAACCATAACCATAACCATAACCATAACCATAACCATAACCATAACCCCACCGTAACCCCAACTAACCCTAACCCCTAACCCTAGCCCTAGCCCTAACCCTAACCCTAGCCCTAAACCAGTAGATGAAACATAAGATCCAATTGAAAAAATGTCCTTGTGGGTTCAAATAACTGGTATTTGAAATGAGATGTTCAAATAGATATTTAGTCACATATTAAGCATTACAAATTAACCCTAACCCTAACCTCTAACCCTAACCTAACACTAACCCTAACATATTAAGCGTTACAAATTACAGTAGAGAGTGTTAGGGCTAACCCTAACCCTAACCCCTAACCCTAAGCCTAACCATAACCCTAACCCTAACCCTAACCCTAACCCTAACCCTTGCCCTAGCCCTAACCCAGTAGATGAAACTTAAGATCCAATTGAAAAAAAGTTCTTGTGGGTTCAAATAACTGGTAATTGAAATGAGATGTTCAAATAGATTTTTAGGCACATATTAAGCATTACAAATTACAGTAGAGAGTGGTAAGTTCAAATGTGAAGGTCTGTTGCAGTAGGGAAAATTATTCACCCACAAAGGATGGTTGAGGGGAGGTTTTTAAGCACAAATTAAATATTTGGAATTACAGTGTAGAGCAGTAACTTCAAATGTTAGGATCTGTTGCAGTAGCGAAAAGTCTTCACCCACAGAGGATGGTCGAGGGGATAAGGCGATGGACTTAAGATCCAGTAGTTAAAATTTAAGATCCAATGGAAAATTGTCCTTGTGGGTCCAAATCACTCTCCTGCTACTGGACTTAAGATCCAGTAGATGAAGCTCAAGATCCAATTGAAAAAATGTCCTTGTGGGTTCAAATAACTGGTATTTGAAATGAGATGTTCAAATAGATATTTAGTCACATATTAAGCATTACAAATTAACCCTAACCCTAACCTCTAACCCTAACCTAACCACAACCCTAACATATTAAGCGTTACAAATTACAGTAGAGAGTGTTAGGGCTAACCCTAACCCCTAACCCTAACCCTAACCTAACCCTAACCCTAGCCCTAACCCAGTAGATGAAACTTAAGATCCAATTGAAAAAAAGTTCTTGTGGGTTCAAATAACTGGTAATTGAAATGAGATGTTCAAATAGATTTTTAGGCACATATTAAGCATTACAAATTACAGTTGAGAGTGGTAAGTTCAAATGTGAAGGTCTGTTGCAGTAGGGAAAAGTCTTCACCCAAGAGGATGGTCGAGGGGATAAGGCGATGGACTTAAGATCCAGTAGTTAAGATTTAAGATCCAATGGAAAATTGTCCTTGTGGGTCCAAATCACTCTCCTGCTACTGGACTTAAGATCCAGTAGATGAAACTTAAGATCCAATTGAAAAAATGTCCTTGTGGGTTAAAATAAGTGGTAATTGAAATGAGATGTTCAAATAGATTTTTAGGCACATATTAAGCATTACAAATTACAGTAGAGAGTGGAAAGTTCAAATGTGAAGGTCTGTTGCAGTAACAAAAACCCTTTACACAACCAGGATGGCCGAGTGGTTAAGGCGTTGGACTTAAGATCCAATGGACAAATGTCCTCGTGGGTTCAAACCCCACTCCTGGTAATCAAATCAGTATTTTAAGCACAAATTAAATATTTGGAATTACAGTGTAGAGCAGTAATTTCAAATGTTAGGATCTGTTGCAGTAGCGAAAAGTCTTCAACCACAAAGGATGGTCGAGGGGAGGTTTTTAAGCACAAATTAAATATTTGGAATTACAGTGTAGAGCAGTAACTTCAAACGTTAGGATCTGTTGCAGTAGCAAAAAGTCTTCACCCACAAAGGATGGTCGAGGGGATAAGGCGATGAACATATGATCCAGTAGTTAAAATTTAAGATCCAATGGAAAATTGTCCTTGTGGGTCCAAATCACTGGTAATTGAAATGAGATGTTCAAATAGATTTTTGGGCACATATTAAGCATTACAAATTACAGTAGAGAGTGGTAAATTCAAATGTGAAGGTCTGTTGCAGTAACAAAAACCGTTTACACAACCAGGATGGCCGAGTGGTTAAGGCGTTGGACTTAAGATCCAATGGACAAATGTCCTCGTGGGTTCAAACCCCACTCCTGGTAATCAAATCAGCTTTTTAAGCACCAATTAAATATTTGGAATTACAGTGTAGAGCAGTAACTTCAAATGTTAGGATCTGTTGCAGTAGCGAAAAGTCTTCAACCACAAAGGATGGTCGAGGGGAGGTTTTTAAGCACAAATTAAATATTTGGAATTACAGTGTAGAGCAGTAACTTCAAACGTTAGGATCTGTTGCAGTAGCGAAAAGTCTTCACCCACAAAGGATGGTCGAGGGGATAAGGCGATGGACTTATGATCCAGTAGTTAAAATTTAAGATCCAATGGAAAATTGTCCTTGTGGGTCCAAATCACTGGTAATTGAAATGAGATGTTCAAATAGATTTTTGGGAACATATTAAGCATTACAAATTACAGTAGAGAGTGGTAAATTCAAATGTGAAGGTCTGTTGCAGTAACAAAAACCCTTTACACAACCAGGATGGCCGAGTGGTTAAGGCGTTGGACTTAAGATCCAATGGACAAATGTCCTCGTGGGTTCAAACCCCACTCCTGGTAATCAAATCAGCTTTTTAAGCACCAATTAAATATTTGGAATTACAGTGTAGAGCAGTAACTTCAAATGTTAGGATCTGTTGCAGTAGCGAAAAGTCTTCACCCACAAAGGATGGTCGAGGGGATAAGGCGATGGACTTATGATCCAGTAGTTAAAATTTAAGATCCAATGGAAAATTGTCCTTGTGGGTCCAAATAACTGGTAATTGAAATGAGATGTTCAAATAGATTTTTGGGCACATATTAAGCATTACAAATTACAGTAGAGAGTGGTAAATTCAAATGTGAAGGTCTGTTGCAGTAACAAAAACCCTTTACACAACCAGGATGGCCGAGTGGTTAAGGCGTTGGACTTAAGATCCAATGGACAAATGTCCTTGTGGGTTCAAACCCCACTCCTGGTAATCAAATCAGCTTTTTAAGCACCAATTAAATATTTGGAATTACAGTGTAGAGCAGTAACTTCAAACGTTAGGATCTGTTGCAGTAGGGAAAAGTCTTCACCCACAAAGGATGGTCGAGGGGATAAGGCGATGGACTTATGATCCAGTAGTTAAAATTTAAGATCCAATGGAAAATTGTCCTTGTGGGTCCAAATCACTGGTAATTGAAATGAGATGTTCAAATAGATTTTTAGGCACATATTAAGCATTACAAATTACAGTAGAGAGTGGAAAGTTCAAATGTGAAGGTCTGTTGCAGTAACAAAAACCCTTTACACAACCAGGATGGCCGAGTGGTTAAGGCGTTGGACTTAAGATCCAATGGACAAATGTCCTCGTGGGTTCAAACCCCACTCCTGGTAATCAAATCAGTAAGCACAAATTAAATATTTGGAATTACAGTGTAGAGCAGTAACTTCAAACGTTAGGATCTGTTGCAGTAGGGAAAAGTCTTCACCCACAAAGGATGGTCGAGCGGAGGTTTTTAAGCACAAATTAAATATTTGGAATTACAGTGTAGAGCAGTAACTTCAAACGATAGAATCTGTTGCAGTAGCGAAAAGTCTTCACCCACAGAGGATGGTCGAGGGGATAAGGCGATGGACTTAAGATCCAGTAGTTAAAATTTAAGATCCAATGGAAAATTGTCCTTGTGGGTCCAAATCACTCTCCTGCTACTGGACTTAAGATCCAGTAGATGAAACTTAAGATCCAATGGAAAATTGTCCTTGTGTGTTCAAATAACTAGCATTTGAAATGAGATGTTCAAATAGAGTTTTAGGTACATATTAAGCATTAGAAAACTACAGTAGAGAGTGTTAGGGTTAACCCTAACCCTAACCTAACCTAACCATAACCATAACCATAACCATAACCATAACCATAACCATAACCATAACCCCACCGTAACCCCAACTAACCCTAACCCCTAACCCTAGCCCTAGCCCTAACCCTAACCCTAGCCCTAAACCAGTAGATGAAACATAAGATCCAATTGAAAAAATGTCCTTGTGGGTTCAAATAACTGGTATTTGAAATGAGATGTTCAAATAGATATTTAGTCACATATTAAGCATTACAAATTAACCCTAACCCTAACCTCTAACCCTAACCTAACCCTAACCCTAACATATTAAGCGTTACAAATTACAGTAGAGAGTGTTAGGGCTAACCCTAACCCTAAGCCTAACCATAACCCTAACCCTAACCCTAACCCTAACCCTAGCCCTAGCCCTAACCCAGTAGATGAAACTTAAGATCCAATTGAAAAAAAGTTCTTGTGGGTTCAAATAACTGGTAATTGAAATGAGATGTTCAAATAGATTTTTAGGCACATATTAAGCATTACAAATTACAGTAGAGAGTGGTAAGTTCAAATGTGAAGGTCTGTTGCAGTAGGGAAAATTATTCACCCACAAAGGATGGTTGAGGGGAGGTTTTTAAGCACAAATTAAATATTTGGAATTACAGTGTAGAGCAGTAACTTCAAATGTTAGGATCTGTTGCAGTAGCGAAAAGTCTTCACCCACAGAGGATGGTCGAGGGGATAAGGCGATGGACTTAAGATCCAGTAGTTAAAATTTAAGATCCAATGGAAAATTGTCCTTGTGGGTCCAAATCACTCTCCTGCTACTGGACTTAAGATCCAGTAGATGAAGCTCAAGATCCAATTGAAAAAATGTCCTTGTGGGTTCAAATAACTGGTATTTGAAATGAGATGTTCAAATAGATATTTAGTCACATATTAAGCATTACAAATTAACCCTAACCCTAACCTCTAACCCTAACCTAACCACAACCCTAACATATTAAGCGTTACAAATTACAGTAGAGAGTGTTAGGGCTAACCCTAACCCCTAAACCTAACCCTAACCTAACCCTAACCCTAGCCCTAACCCAGTAGATGAAACTTAAGATCCAATTGAAAAAAAGTTCTTGTGGGTTCAAATAACTGGTAATTGAAATGAGATGTTCAAATAGATTTTTAGGCACATATTAAGCATTACAAATTACAGTTGAGAGTGGTAAGTTCAAATGTGAAGGTCTGTTGCAGTAGGGAAAAGTCTTCACCCAAGAGGATGGTCGAGGGGATAAGGCGATGGACTTAAGATCCAGTAGTTAAGATTTAAGATCCAATGGAAAATTGTCCTTGTGGGTCCAAATCACTCTCCTGCTACTGGACTTAAGATCCAGTAGATGAAACTTAAGATCCAATTGAAAAAATGTCCTTGTGGGTTAAAATAAGTGGTAATTGAAATGAGATGTTCAAATAGATTTTTAGGCACATATTAAGCATTACAAATTACAGTAGAGAGTGGAAAGTTCAAATGTGAAGGTCTGTTGCAGTAACAAAACCCTTTACACAACCAGGATGGCCGAGTGGTTAAGGCGTTGGACTTAAGATCCAATGGACAAATGTCCTCGTGGGTTCAAACCCCACTCCTGGTAATCAAATCAGTATTTTAAGCACAAATTAAATATTTGGAATTACAGTGTAGAGCAGTAATTTCAAATGTTAGGATCTGTTGCAGTAGCGAAAAGTCTTCAACCACAAAGGATGGTCGAGGGGAGGTTTTTAAGCACAAATTAAATATTTGGAATTACAGTGTAGAGCAGTAACTTCAAACGTTAGGATCTGTTGCAGTAGCAAAAAGTCTTCACCCACAAAGGATGGTCGAGGGGATAAGGCGATGGACATATGATCCAGTAGTTAAAATTTAAGATCCAATGGAAAATTGTCCTTGTGGGTCCAAATCACTGGTAATTGAAATGAGATGTTCAAATAGATTTTTGGGCACATATTAAGCATTACAAATTACAGTAGAGAGTGGTAAATTCAAATGTGAAGGTCTGTTGCAGTAACAAAAACCCTTTACACAACCAGGATGGCCGAGTGGTTAAGGCGTTGGACTTAAGATCCAATGGACAAAAGTCCTCGTGGGTTCAAACCCCACTCCTGGTAATCAAATCAGCTTTTTAAGCACCAATTAAATATTTGGAATTACAGTGTAGAGCAGTAACTTCAAACGTTAGGATCTGTTGCAGTAGGGAAAAGTCTTCACCCACAAAGGATGGTCGAGGGGATAAGGCGATGGACTTATGATCCAGTAGTTAAAATTTAAGATCCAATGGAAAATTGTCCTTGTGGGTCCAAATCACTGGTAATTGAAATGAGATGTTCAAATAGATTTTTAGGCACATATTAAGCATTACAAATTACAGTAGAGAGTGGAAAGTTCAAATGTGAAGGTCTGTTGCAGTAACAAAAACCCTTTACACAACCAGGATGGCCGAGTGGTTAATAGTTGGACTTAAGATCCAATGGACAAATGTCCTCGTGGGTTCAAACCCCACTCCTGGTAATCAAATCAGCTTTTTAAGCACCAATTAAATATTTGGAATTACAGTGTAGAGCAGTAACTTCAAACGTTAGGATCTGTTGCAGTAGCGAAAAGTCTTCACCCACAAAGGATGGTCGAGGGGATAAGGCGATGGACTTATGATCCAGTAGTTAAAATTAAAGATCCAATGGAAAATTGTCCTTGTGGGTCCAAATCACTCTCCTGCTACTGGACTTAAGATCCAGTAGATGAAACTTAAGATCCAATTGAAAAAATGTCCTTGTGGGTTAAAATAAGTGGTAATTGAAATGAGATGTTCAAATAGATTTTTAGGCACATATTAAGCATTACAAATTACAGTAGAGAGTGAAAAGTTCAAATGTGAAGGTCTGTTGCAGTAACAAAAACCCTTTACACAACCAGGATGGCCGAGTGGTTAAGGCGTTGGACTTAAGATCCAATGGACAAATTTCCTCGTGGGTTCAAACCCCACTCCTGGTAATCAAATCAGTATTTTAAGCACAAATTAAATATTTGGAATTACAGTGTAGAGCAGTAACTTCAAACGTTAGGATCTGTTGCAGTAGCGAAAAGTCTTCACCCACAAAGGATGGTCGAGGGGATAAGGCGATGGACTTATGATCCAGTAGTTAAAATTTAAGATCCAATGGAAAATTGTCCTTGTGGGTCCAAATAACTGGTAATTGAAATGAGATGTTCAAATAGATTTTTGGGCACATATTAAGCATTACAAATTACAGTAGAGAGTGGTAAATTCAAATGTGAAGGTCTGTTGCAGTAACAAAAACCCTTTACACAACCAGGATGGCCGAGTTGTTAAGGCGTTGGACTTAAGATCCAATGGACAAATGTCCTCGTGGGTTCAAACCCCACTCCTGGTAATCAAATCAGTATTTTAAGCACAAATTAAATATTTGGAATTACAGTGTAGAGCAGTAACTTCAAACGTTAGGATCTGTTGCAGTAGGGAAAAGTCTTCACCCACAAAGGATGGTCGAGCGGAGGTTTTTAAGCACAAATTAAATATTTGGAATTACAGTGTAGAGCAGTAACTTCAAACGATAGAATCTGTTGCAGTAGCGAAAAGTCTTCACCCACAGAGGATGGTCGAGGGGATAAGGCGATGGACTTAAGATCCAGTAGTTAAAATTTAAGATCCAATGGAAAATTGTCCTTGTGGGTCCAAATCACTCTCCTGCTACTGGACTTAAGATCCAGTAGATGAAACTTAAGATCCAATGGAAAATTGTCCTTGTGTGTTCAAATAACTAGCATTTGAAATGAGATGTTCAAATAGAGTTTTAGGTACATATTAAGCATTAGAAAACTACAGTAGAGAGTGTTAGGGTTAACCCTAACCCTAACCTACCCTAACCTAACCATAACCATAACCATAACCATAACCATAACCCCACCGTAACCCTAACTAACCCTAACCCTAACCCCTAACCCTAGCCCTAGCCCTAACCCTAACCCTAACCCTAGCCCTAAACCAGTAGATGAAACATAAGATCCAATTGAAAAAATGTCCTTGTGGGTTCAAATAACTGGTAATTGAAATGAGATGTTCAAATAGATATTTAGTCACATATTAAGCATTACAAATTACAGTAGAGAGTGGAAAGTTCAAATGTGAAGGTCTGTTGCAGCAACAAAAACCCTTTACACACCCAGGATGGCCGAGTGGTTAAGGCGTTGGACTTAAGATCCAATGGACAAATGTCCTCGTGGGTTCAAACCCCACTCCTGGTAATCAAATCAGCTTTATAAGCACCAATTAAATATTTGGAATTACAGTGTAGAGCAGTAACTTCAAATGTTAGGATCTGTTGCAGTAGGGAAAAGTCTTCACCCACAAAGGATGGTCGAGCGGAGGTTTTTAAGCACAAATTAAATATTTGGAATTACAGTGTAGAGCAGTAACTTCAAACGATAGAATCTGTTGCAGTAGCAAAAAGTCTTCACCCACAAAGGATGGTCGAGGGGATAAGGCGATGGACTTAAGATCCAGTAGTTAAAATTTAAGATCCAATGGAAAATTGTCCTTGTGGGTCCAAATCACTGGTAATTGAAATGAGATGTTCAAATAGATTTTTAGGCACATATTAAGCATTAAAAATTACAGTAGAGAGTGGTAAATTCAAATGTGAAGGTCTGTTGCAGTAACAAAAACCCTTTACACAACCAGGATGGCCGAGTGTTTAAGGCGTTGGACTTAAGATCCAATGGACAAATGTCCTCGTGAGTTCAAACCCCACTCCTGGTAATCAAATCAGCTTTTTAAGCACCAATTAAATATTTGGAATTACAGTGTAGAGCAGTAAATTCAAATGTTAGGATCTGTTGCAGTAGCGAAAAGTCTTCACCCACAGAGGATGGTCGAGGGGATAAGGCGATGGACTTAAGATCCAGTAGTTAAAATTTAAGATCCAATGGAAAATTGTCCTTGTGGGTCCAAATCACTCTCCTGCTACTGGACTTAAGATCCAGTAGATGAAACTTAAGATCCAATGGAAAATTGTCCTTGTGTGTTCAAATAACTAGCATTTGAAATGAGATGTTCAAATAGAGTTTTAGGTACATATTAAGCATTAGAAAACTACAGTAGAGAGTGTTAGGGTTAACCCTAACCCTAACCTAACCTAACCCTAACCATAACCATAACCATAACCATAACCCCACCGTAACCCTAACTAACCCTAACCATAACCCCTAACCCTAGCCCTAACCCTAACCCTAACCCTAGCCCTAACCCAGTAGATGAAACATAAGATCCAATTGAAAAAATGTCCTTGTGGGTTCAAATAACTGGTATTTGAAATGAGATGTTCAAATAGATATTTAGTCACATATTAAGCATTACAAATTAACCCTAACCCTAACCCTAACCTCTAACCCTAACCTAACCCTAACCCTAACATATTAAGCGTTACAAATTACAGTAGAGAGTGTTAGGGCTAACCCTAACCCTAACCCCTAACCCTAACCCTAACCATAACCCTAACCCTAACCCTAGCCCTAACCCAGTAGATGAAACTTAAGATCCAATTGAAAAAAAGTTCTTGTGGATTCAAATAACTGGTAATTGAAATGAGATGTTCAAATAGATTTTTAGGCACATATTAAGCATTACAAATTACAGTAGAGAGTGGTAAGTTCAAATGTGAAGGTCTGTTGCAGTAGGGAAAAGTCTTCACCCAAGAGGATGGTCGAGGGGATAAGGCGATGGACTTAAGATCCAGTAGTTAAAATTTAAGATCCAATGGAAAATTGTCCTTGTGGGTCCAAATCACTCTCCTGCTACTGGACTTAAGATCCAGTAGATGAAACTTAAGATCCAATTGAAAAAATGTCCTTGTGGGTTAAAATAAGTGGTAATTGAAATGAGATGTTCAAATAGATTTTTAGGCACATATTAAGCATTACAAATTACAGTAGAGAGTGGAAAGTTCAAATGTGAAGGTCTGTTGCAGTAACAAAAACCCTTTACACAACCAGGATGGCCGAGTGGTTAAGGCGTTGGACTTAAGATCCAATGGACAAATGTCCTCGTGGGTTCAAACCCCACTCCTGGTAATCAAATCAGTATTTTAAGCACAAATTAAATATTTGGAATTACAGTGTAGAGCAGTAATTTCAAATGTTAGGATCTGTTGCAGTAGCGAAAAGTCTTCAACCACAAAGGATGGTCGAGGGGAGGTTTTTAAGCACAAATTAAATATTTGGAATTACAGTGTAGAGCAGTAACTTCAAACGTTAGGATCTGTTGCAGTAGCGAAAAGTCTTCACCCACAAAGGATGGTCGAGGGGATAAGGCGATGGACTTATGATCCAGTAGTTAAAATTTAAGATCCAATGGAAAATTGTCCTTGTGGGTCCAAATCACTGGTAATTGAAATGAGATGTTCAAATAGATTTTTGGGCACATATTAAGCATTACAAATTACAGTAGAGAGTGATAAATTCAAATGTGAAGGTGTGTTGCAGTAACAAAAACCGTTTACACAACCAGGATGGCCGAGTGGTTAAGGCGTTGGACTTAAGATCCAATGGACAAATGTCCACGTGGGTTCAAACCCCACTCCTGGTAATCAAATCAGCTTTTTAAGCACCAATTAAATATTTGGAATTACAGTGTAGAGCAGTAACTTCAAATGTTAGGATCTGTTGCAGTAGGGAAAAGTCTTCACCCACAAAGGATGGTCGAGCGGAGGTTTTTAAGCACAAATTAAATATTTGGAATTACAGTGTAGAGCAGTAACTTCAAACGTTAGGATCTGTTGCAGTAGCGAAAAGTCTTCACCCACAAAGGATGGTCGAGGGGATAAGGCGATGGACTTATGATCCAGTAGTTAAAATTTAAGATCCAATGGAAAATTGTCCTTGTGGGTCCAAATCACTGGTAATTGAAATGAGATGTTCAAATAGATTTTTAGGCACATATTAAGCATTACAAATTACAGTAGAGAGTGGAAAGTTCAAATGTGAAGGTCTGTTGCAGTAACAAAAACCCTTTACACAACCAGGATGGCCGAGTGGTTAAGGCGTTGGACTTAAGATCCAATGGACAAATGTCCTCGTGGGTTCAAACCCCACTCCTGGTAATCAAATCAGCTTTTTAAGCACCAATTAAATATTTGGAATTACAGTGTAGAGCAGTAACTTCAAACGTTAGGATCTGTTGCAGTAGCGAAAAGTCTTCACCCACAAAGGATGGTCGAGGGGATAAGGCGATGGACTTATGATCCAGTAGTTAAAATTTAAGATTCAATGGAAAATTGTCCTTGTGGGTCCAAATCACTGGTAATTGAAATGAGATGTTCAAATAGATTTTTGGGCATATATTAAGCATTACAAATTACAGTAGAGAGTGATAAATTCAAATGTGAAGGTGTGTTGCAGTAACAAAAACCGTTTACACAACCAGGATGGCCGAGTGGTTAAGGCGTTGGACTTAAGATCCAATGGACAAATGTCCTCGTGGGTTCAAACCCCACTCCTGGTAATCAAATCAGCTTTTTAAGCACCAATTAAATATTTGGAATTACAGTGTAGAGCAGTAACTTCAAATGTTAGGATCTGTTGCAGTAGGGAAAAGTCTTCACCCACAAAGGATGGTCGAGCGGAGGTTTTTAAGCACAAATTAAATATTTGGAATTACAGTGTAGAGCAGTAACTTCAAACGTTAGGATCTGTTGCAGTAGCGAAAAGTCTTCACCCACAAAGGATGGTCGAGGGGATAAGGCGATGGACTTATGATCCAGTAGTTAAAATTTAAGATCCAATGGAAAATTGTCCTTGTGGGTCCAAATCACTGGTAATTGAAATGAGATGTTCAAATAGATTTTTAGGCACATATTAAGCATTACAAATTACAGTAGAGAGTGGAAAGTTCAAATGTGAAGGTCTGTTGCAGTAACAAAAACCCTTTACACAACCAGGATGGCCGAGTGGTTAAGGCGTTGGACTTAAGATCCAATGGACAAATGTCCTCGTGGGTTCAAACCCCACTCCTGGTAATCAAATCAGCTTTTTAAGCACCAATTAAATATTTGGAATTACAGTGTAGAGCAGTAACTTCAAACGTTAGGATCTGTTGCAGTAGCGAAAAGTCTTCACCCACAAAGGATGGTCGAGGGGATAAGGCGATGGACTTATGATCCAGTAGTTAAAATTTAAGATCCAATGGAAAATTGTCCTTGTGGGTCCAAATCACTCTCCTGCTACTGGACTTAAGATCCAGTAGATGAAACTTAAGATCCAATTGAAAAAATGTCCTTGTGGGTTAAAATAAGTGGTAATTGAAATGAGATGTTCAAATAGATTTTTAGGCACATATTAAGCATTACAAATTACAGTAGAGAGTGAAAAGTTCAAATGTGAAGGTCTGTTGCAGTAACAAAAACCCTTTACACAACCAGGATGGCCGAGTGGTTAAGGCGTTGGACTTAAGATCCAATGGACAAATGTCCTCGTGGGTTCAAACCCCACTCCTGGTAATCAAATCAGTATTTTAAGCACAAATTAAATATTTGGAATTACAGTGTAGAGCAGTAACTTCAAACGTTAGGATCTGTTGCAGTAGCGAAAAGTCTTCACCCACAAAGGATGGTCGAGGGGATAAGGCGATGGACTTATGATCCAGTAGTTAAAATTTAAGATCCAATGGAAAATTGTCCTTGTGGGTCCAAATAACTGGTAATTGAAATGAGATGTTCAAATAGATTTTTGGGCACATATTAAGCATTACAAATTACAGTAGAGAGTGGTAAATTCAAATGTGAAGGTCTGTTGCAGTAACAAAAACCCTTTACACAACCAGGATGGCCGAGTTGTTAAGGCGTTGGACTTAAGATCCAATGGACAAATGTCCTCGTGGGTTCAAACCCCACTCCTGGTAATCAAATCAGTATTTTAAGCACAAATTAAATATTTGGAATTACAGTGTAGAGCAGTAACTTCAAACGTTAGGATCTGTTGCAGTAGGGAAAAGTCTTCACCCACAAAGGATGGTCGAGCGGAGGTTTTTAAGCACAAATTAAATATTTGGAATTACAGTGTAGAGCAGTAACTTCAAACGATAGAATCTGTTGCAGTAGCGAAAAGTCTTCACCCACAGAGGATGGTCGAGGGGATAAGGCGATGGACTTAAGATCCAGTAGTTAAAATTTAAGATCCAATGGAAAATTGTCCTTGTGGGTCCAAATCACTCTCCTGCTACTGGACTTAAGATCCAGTAGATGAAACTTAAGATCCAATGGAAAATTGTCCTTGTGTGTTCAAATAACTAGCATTTGAAATGAGATGTTCAAATAGAGTTTTAGGTACATATTAAGCATTAGAAAACTACAGTAGAGAGTGTTAGGGTTAACCCTAACCCTAACCTACCCTAACCTAACCATAACCATAACCATAACCATAACCATAACCATAACCCCACCGTAACCCTAACTAACCCTAACCCTAACCCCTAACCCTAGCCCTAGCCCTAACCCTAACCCTAACCCTAGCCCTAAACCAGTAGATGAAACATAAGATCCAATTGAAAAAATGTCCTTGTGGGTTCAAATAACTGGTAATTGAAATGAGATGTTCAAATAGATATTTAGTCACATATTAAGCATTACAAATTACAGTAGAGAGTGGAAAGTTCAAATGTGAAGGTCTGTTGCAGCAACAAAAACCCTTTACACACCCAGGATGGCCGAGTGGTTAAGGCGTTGGACTTAAGATCCAATGGACAAATGTCCTCGTGGGTTCAAACCCCACTCCTGGTAATCAAATCAGCTTTATAAGCACCAATTAAATATTTGGAATTACAGTGTAGAGCAGTAACTTCAAATGTTAGGATCTGTTGCAGTAGGGAAAAGTCTTCACCCACAAAGGATGGTCGAGCGGAGGTTTTTAAGCACAAATTAAATATTTGGAATTACAGTGTAGAGCAGTAACTTCAAACGATAGAATCTGTTGCAGTAGCAAAAAGTCTTCACCCACAAAGGATGGTCGAGGGGATAAGGCGATGGACTTAAGATCCAGTAGTTAAAATTTAAGATCCAATGGAAAATTGT
Source organism: Romanogobio albipinnatus (assembly GCA_023566225.1). NCBI lineage: Eukaryota > Metazoa > Chordata > Actinopteri > Cypriniformes > Gobionidae > Romanogobio > Romanogobio albipinnatus. The sequence continues at coordinate 18,877,026 of CM042249.1, read as the reverse complement.
CCTTGTGGGTCCAAATCACTGGTAATTGAAATGAGATGTTCAAATAGATTTTTAGGCACATATTAAGCATTAAAAATTACAGTAGAGAGTGGTAAATTCAAATGTGAAGGTCTGTTGCAGTAACAAAAACCCTTTACACAACCAGGATGGCCAAGTGTTTAAGGCGTTGGACTTAAGATCCAATGGACAAATGTCCTTGTGAGTTCAAACCCCACTCCTGGTAATCAAATCAGCTTTTTAAGCACAAATTAAATATTTGGAATTACAGTGTAGAGCAGTAACTTCAAATGTTAGGATCTGTTGCAGTAGCGAAAAGTCTTCACCCACAGAGGATGGTCGAGGGGATAAGGCGATGGACTTAAGATCCAGTAGTTAAAATTTAAGATCCAATGGAAAATTGTCCTTGTGGGTCCAAATCACTCTCCTGCTACTGGACTTAAGATCCAGTAGATGAAACTTAAGATCCAATGGAAAATTGTCCTTGTGTGTTCAAATAACTAGCATTTGAAATGAGATGTTCAAATAGAGTTTTAGGTACATATTAAGCATTAGAAAACTACAGTAGAGAGTGTTAGGGTTAACCCTAACCCTAACCTACCCTAACCTAACCATAACCATAACCATAACCATAACCATAACCATAACCCCACCGTAACCCTAACTAACCCTAACCCTAACCCCTAACCCTAGCCCTAGCCCTAACCCTAACCCTAACCCTAGCCCTAAACCAGTAGATGAAACATAAGATCCAATTGAAAAAATGTCCTTGTGGGTTCAAATAACTGGTAATTGAAATGAGATGTTCAAATAGATATTTAGTCACATATTAAGCATTACAAATTACAGTAGAGAGTGGAAAGTTCAAATGTGAAGGTCTGTTGCAGCAACAAAAACCCTTTACACACCCAGGATGGCCGAGTGGTTAAGGCGTTGGACTTAAGATCCAATGGACAAATGTCCTCGTGGGTTCAAACCCCACTCCTGGTAATCAAATCAGCTTTATAAGCACCAATTAAATATTTGGAATTACAGTGTAGAGCAGTAACTTCAAATGTTAGGATCTGTTGCAGTAGGGAAAAGTCTTCACCCACAAAGGATGGTCGAGCGGAGGTTTTTAAGCACAAATTAAATATTTGGAATTACAGTGTAGAGCAGTAACTTCAAACGATAGAATCTGTTGCAGTAGCAAAAAGTCTTCACCCACAAAGGATGGTCGAGGGGATAAGGCGATGGACTTAAGATCCAGTAGTTAAAATTTAAGATCCAATGGAAAATTGTCCTTGTGGGTCCAAATCACTGGTAATTGAAATGAGATGTTCAAATAGATTTTTAGGCACATATTAAGCATTAAAAATTACAGTAGAGAGTGGTAAATTCAAATGTGAAGGTCTGTTGCAGTAACAAAAACCCTTTACACAACCAGGATGGCCGAGTGTTTAAGGCGTTGGACTTAAGATCCAATGGACAAATGTCCTCGTGAGTTCAAACCCCACTCCTGGTAATCAAATCAGCTTTTTAAGCACCAATTAAATATTTGGAATTACAGTGTAGAGCAGTAAATTCAAATGTTAGGATCTGTTGCAGTAGCGAAAAGTCTTCACCCACAGAGGATGGTCGAGGGGATAAGGCGATGGACTTAAGATCCAGTAGTTAAAATTTAAGATCCAATGGAAAATTGTCCTTGTGGGTCCAAATCACTCTCCTGCTACTGGACTTAAGATCCAGTAGATGAAACTTAAGATCCAATGGAAAATTGTCCTTGTGTGTTCAAATAACTAGCATTTGAAATGAGATGTTCAAATAGAGTTTTAGGTACATATTAAGCATTAGAAAACTACAGTAGAGAGTGTTAGGGTTAACCCTAACCCTAACCTACCCTAACCTAACCATAACCATAACCATAACCATAACCATAACCATAACCATAACCCCACCGTAACCCTAACTAACCCAAACCCTAACCCCTAACCCTAGCCCTAGCCCTAGCCCTAACCCTAACCCTAACCCTAGCCCTAAACCAGTAGATGAAACATAAGATCCAATTGAAAAAATGTCCTTGTGGGTTCAAATAACTGGTAATTGAAATGAGATGTTCAAATAGATATTTAGTCACATATTAAGCATTACAAATTACAGTAGAGAGTGGAAAGTTCAAATGTGAAGGTCTGTTGCAGCAACAAAAACCCTTTACACAACCAGGATGGCCGAGTGGTTAAGGCGTTGGACTTAAGATCCAATGGACAAATGTCCTCGTGGGTTCAAACCCCACTCCTGGTAATCAAATCAGCTTTTTAAGCACCAATTAAATATTTGGAATTACAGTGTAGAGCAGTAACTTCAAATGTTAGGATCTGTTGCAGTAGGGAAAAGTCTTCACCCACAAAGGATGGTCGAGCGGAGGTTTTTAAGCACAAATTAAATATTTGGAATTACAGTGTAGAGCAGTAACTTCAAACGATAGAATCTGTTGCAGTAGCAAAAAGTCTTCACCCACAAAGGATGGTCGAGGGGATAAGGCGATGGACTTAAGATCCAGTAGTTAAAATTTAAGATCCAATGGAAAATTGTCCTTGTGGGTCCAAATCACTGGTAATTGAAATGAGATGTTCAAATAGATTTTTAGGCACATATTAAGCATTAAAAATTACAGTAGAGAGTGGTAAATTCAAATGTGAAGGTCTGTTGCAGTAACAAAAACCCTTTACACAACCAGGATGGCCGAGTGTTTAAGGCGTTGGACTTAAGATCCAATGGACAAATGTCCTCGTGAGTTCAAACCCCACTCCTGGTAATCAAATCAGCTTTTTAAGCACCAATTAAATATTTGGAATTACAGTGTAGAGCAGTAAATTCAAATGTTAGGATCTGTTGCAGTAGCGAAAAGTCTTCACCCACAGAGGATGGTCGAGGGGATAAGGCGATGGACTTAAGATCCAGTAGTTAAAATTTAAGATCCAATGGAAAATTGTCCTTGTGGGTCCAAATCACTCTCCTGCTACTGGACTTAAGATCCAGTAGATGAAACTTAAGATCCAATGGAAAATTGTCCTTGTGTGTTCAAATAACTAGCATTTGAAATGAGATGTTCAAATAGAGTTTTAGGTACATATTAAGCATTAGAAAACTACAGTAGAGAGTGTTAGGGTTAACCCTAACCCTAACCTACCCTAACCTAACCTAACCTAACCCTAACCATAACCATAACCATAACCATAACCATAACCATAACCATAACCATAACCATAACCATAACCCCACCGTAACCCTAACTAACCCTAACCATAACCCCTAACCCTAGCCCTAACCCTAACCCTAACCCTAGCCCTAACCCAGTAGATGAAACATAAGATCCAATTGAAAAAATGTCCTTGTGGGTTCAAATAACTGGTATTTGAAATGAGATGTTCAAATAGATATTTAGTCACATATTAAGCATTACAAATTACAGTAGAGAGTGGTAAGTTCAAATGTGAAGGTCTGTTGCAGTAGGGAAAAGTCTTCACCCAAGAGGATGGTCGAGGGGATAAGGCGATGGACTTAAGATCCAGTAGTTAAAATTTAAGATCCAATGGAAAATTGTCCTTGTGGGTCCAAATCACTCTCCTGCTACTGGACTTAAGATCCAGTAGATGAAACTTAAGATCCAATGGAAAATTGTCCTTGTGTGTTCAAATAACTAGCATTTGAAATGAGATGTTCAAATAGAGTTTTAGGTACATATTAAGCATTAGAAAACTACAGTAGAGAGTGTTAGGGTTAACCCTAACCCTAACCTACCCTAACCTAACCATAACCATAACCATAACCATAACCATAACCATAACCATAACCATAACCATAACCATAACCATAACCATAACCCCACCGTAACCCTAACTAACCCAAACCCTAACCCCTAACCCTAGCCCTAGCCCTAGCCCTAACCCTAACCCTAACCCTAGCCCTAAACCAGTAGATGAAACATAAGATCCAATTGAAAAAATGTCCTTGTGGGTTCAAATAACTGGTAATTGAAATGAGATGTTCAAATAGATATTTAGTCACATATTAAGCATTACAAATTACAGTAGAGAGTGGAAAGTTCAAATGTGAAGGTCTGTTGCAGCAACAAAAACCCTTTACACAACCAGGATGGCCGAGTGGTTAAGGCGTTGGACTTAAGATCCAATGGACAAATGTCCTCGTGGGTTCAAACCCCACTCCTGGTAATCAAATCAGCTTTTTAAGCACCAATTAAATATTTGGAATTACAGTGTAGAGCAGTAACTTCAAATGTTAGGATCTGTTGCAGTAGGGAAAAGTCTTCACCCACAAAGGATGGTCGAGCGGAGGTTTTTAAGCACAAATTAAATATTTGGAATTACAGTGTAGAGCAGTAACTTCAAACGATAGAATCTGTTGCAGTAGCAAAAAGTCTTCACCCACAAAGGATGGTCGAGGGGATAAGGCGATGGACTTAAGATCCAGTAGTTAAAATTTAAGATCCAATGGAAAATTGTCCTTGTGGGTCCAAATCACTGGTAATTGAAATGAGATGTTCAAATAGATTTTTAGGCACATATTAAGCATTAAAAATTACAGTAGAGAGTGGTAAATTCAAATGTGAAGGTCTGTTGCAGTAACAAAAACCCTTTACACAACCAGGATGGCCGAGTGTTTAAGGCGTTGGACTTAAGATCCAATGGACAAATGTCCTCGTGAGTTCAAACCCCACTCCTGGTAATCAAATCAGCTTTTTAAGCACCAATTAAATATTTGGAATTACAGTGTAGAGCAGTAAATTCAAATGTTAGGATCTGTTGCAGTAGCGAAAAGTCTTCACCCACAGAGGATGGTCGAGGGGATAAGGCGATGGACTTAAGATCCAGTAGTTAAAATTTAAGATCCAATGGAAAATTGTCCTTGTGGGTCCAAATCACTCTCCTGCTACTGGACTTAAGATCCAGTAGATGAAACTTAAGATCCAATGGAAAATTGTCCTTGTGTGTTCAAATAACTAGCATTTGAAATGAGATGTTCAAATAGAGTTTTAGGTACATATTAAGCATTAGAAAACTACAGTAGAGAGTGTTAGGGTTAACCCTAACCCTAACCTACCCTAACCTAACCTAACCCTAACCATAACCATAACCATAACCATAACCATAACCATAACCATAACCATAACCATAACCATAACCATAACCATAACCATAACCATAACCCCACCGTAACCCTAACTAACCCTAACCATAACCCCTAACCCTAGCCCTAACCCTAACCCTAACCCTAGCCCTAACCCAGTAGATGAAACATAAGATCCAATTGAAAAAATGTCCTTGTGGGTTCAAATAACTGGTATTTGAAATGAGATGTTCAAATAGATATTTAGTCACATATTAAGCATTACAAATTACAGTAGAGAGTGGTAAGTTCAAATGTGAAGGTCTGTTGCAGTAGGGAAAAGTCTTCACCCAAGAGGATGGTCGAGGGGATAAGGCGATGGACTTAAGATCCAGTAGTTAAAATTTAAGATCCAATGGAAAATTGTCCTTGTGGGTCCAAATCACTCTCCTGCTACTGGACTTAAGATCCAGTAGATGAAACTTAAGATCCAATTGAAAAAATGTCCTTGTGGGTTAAAATAAGTGGTAATTGAAATGAGATGTTCAAATAGATTTTTAGGCACATATTAAGCATTACAAATTACAGTAGAGAGTGGAAAGTTCAAATGTGAAGGTCTGTTGCAGCAACAAAAACCCTTTACACACCCAGGATGGCCGAGTGGTTAAGGCGTTGGACTTAAGATCCAATGGACAAATGTCCTCGTGGGTTCAAACCCCACTCCTGGTAATCAAATCAGCTTTATAAGCACCAATTAAATATTTGGAATTACAGTGTAGAGCAGTAACTTCAAATGTTAGGATCTGTTGCAGTAGGGAAAAGTCTTCACCCACAAAGGATGGTCGAGCGGAGGTTTTTAAGCACAAATTAAATATTTGGAATTACAGTGTAGAGCAGTAACTTCAAACGATAGAATCTGTTGCAGTAGCAAAAAGTCTTCACCCACAAAGGATGGTCGAGGGGATAAGGCGATGGACTTAAGATCCAGTAGTTAAAATTTAAGATCCAATGGAAAATTGTCCTTGTGGGTCCAAATCACTGGTAATTGAAATGAGATGTTCAAATAGATTTTTAGGCACATATTAAGCATTAAAAATTACAGTAGAGAGTGGTAAATTCAAATGTGAAGGTCTGTTGCAGTAACAAAAACCCTTTACACAACCAGGATGGCCAAGTGTTTAAGGCGTTGGACTTAAGATCCAATGGACAAATGTCCTTGTGAGTTCAAACCCCACTCCTGGTAATCAAATCAGCTTTTTAAGCACAAATTAAATATTTGGAATTACAGTGTAGAGCAGTAACTTCAAATGTTAGGATCTGTTGCAGTAGCGAAAAGTCTTCACCCACAGAGGATGGTCGAGGGGATAAGGCGATGGACTTAAGATCCAGTAGTTAAAATTTAAGATCCAATGGAAAATTGTCCTTGTGGGTCCAAATCACTCTCCTGCTACTGGACTTAAGATCCAGTAGATGAAACTTAAGATCCAATGGAAAATTGTCCTTGTGTGTTCAAATAACTAGCATTTGAAATGAGATGTTCAAATAGAGTTTTAGGTACATATTAAGCATTAGAAAACTACAGTAGAGAGTGTTAGGGTTAACCCTAACCCTAACCTACCCTAACCTAACCATAACCATAACCATAACCATAACCATAACCATAACCATAACCATAACCATAACCATAACCATAACCATAACCCCACCGTAACCCTAACTAACCCAAACCCTAACCCCTAACCCTAGCCCTAGCCCTAGCCCTAACCCTAACCCTAACCCTAGCCCTAAACCAGTAGATGAAACATAAGATCCAATTGAAAAAATGTCCTTGTGGGTTCAAATAACTGGTAATTGAAATGAGATGTTCAAATAGATATTTAGTCACATATTAAGCATTACAAATTACAGTAGAGAGTGGTAAGTTCAAATGTGAAGGTCTGTTGCAGTAGGGAAAAGTCTTCACCCAAGAGGATGGTCGAGGGGATAAGGCGATGGACTTAAGATCCAGTAGTTAAAATTTAAGATCCAATGGAAAATTGTCCTTGTGGGTCCAAATCACTCTCCTGCTACTGGACTTAAGATCCAGTAGATGAAACTTAAGATCCAATTGAAAAAATGTCCTTGTGGGTTAAAATAAGTGGTAATTGAAATGAGATGTTCAAATAGATTTTTAGGCACATATTAAGCATTACAAATTACAGTAGAGAGTGGAAAGTTCAAATGTGAAGGTCTGTTGCAGTAACAAAAACCCTTTACACAACCAGGATGGCCGAGTGGTTAAGGCGTTGGACTTAAGATCCAATGGACAAATGTCCTCGTGGGTTCAAACCCCACTCCTGGTAATCAAATCAGTATTTTAAGCACAAATTAAATATTTGGAATTACAGTGTAGAGCAGTAATTCCAAATGTTAGGATCTGTTGCAGTAGCGAAAAGTCTTCAACCACAAAGGATGGTCGAGGGGAGGTTTTTAAGCACAAATTAAATATTTGGAATTACAGTGTAGAGCAGTAACTTCAAACGTTAGGATCTGTTGCAGTAGCGAAAAGTCTTCACCCACAAAGGATGGTCGAGGGGATAAGGCGATGGACTTATGATCCAGTAGTTAAAATTTAAGATCCAATGGAAAATTGTCCTTGTGGGTCCAAATCACTGGTAATTGAAATGAGATGTTCAAATAGATTTTTGGGCACATATTAAGCATTACAAATTACAGTAGAGAGTGATAAATTCAAATGTGAAGGTGTGTTGCAGTAACAAAAACCGTTTACACAACCAGGATGGCCGAGTGGTTAAGGCGTTGGACTTAAGATCCAATGGACAAATGTCCTCGTGGGTTCAAACCCCACTCCTGGTAATCAAATCAGCTTTTTAAGCACCAATTAAATATTTGGAATTACAGTGTAGAGCAGTAACTTCAAACGTTAGGATCTGTTGCAGTAGCGAAAAGTCTTCACCCACAAAGGATGGTCGAGGGGATAAGGCGATGGACTTATGATCCAGTAGTTAAAATTTAAGATCCAATGGAAAATTGTCCTTGTGGGTCCAAATCACTGGTAATTGAAATGAGATGTTCAAATAGATTTTTAGGCACATATTAAGCATTACAAATTACAGTAGAGAGTGGAAAGTTCAAATGTGAAGGTCTGTTGCAGTAACAAAAACCCTTTACACAACCAGGATGGCCGAGTGGTTAAGGCGTTGGACTTAAGATCCAATGGACAAATGTCCTCGTGGGTTCAAACCCCACTCCTGGTAATCAAATCAGCTTTTTAAGCACCAATTAAATATTTGGAATTACAGTGTAGAGCAGTAACTTCAAACGTTAGGATCTGTTGCAGTAGCGAAAAGTCTTCACCCACAAAGGATGGTCGAGGGGATAAGGCGATGGACTTATGATCCAGTAGTTAAAATTTAAGATCCAATGGAAAATTGTCCTTGTGGGTCCAAATCACTGGTAATTGAAATGAGATGTTCAAATAGATTTTTGGGCACATATTAAGCATTACAAATTACAGTAGAGAGTGATAAATTCAAATGTGAAGGTGTGTTGCAGTAACAAAAACCATTTACACAACCAGGATGGCCGAGTGGTTAAGGCGTTGGACTTAAGATCCAATGGACAAATGTCCTCGTGGGTTCAAACCCCACTCCTGGTAATCAAATCAGCTTTTTAAGCACCAATTAAATATTTGGAATTACAGTGTAGAGCAGTAACTTCAAATGTTAGGATCTGTTGCAGTAGGGAAAAGTCTTCACCCACAAAGGATGGTCGAGCGGAGGTTTTTAAGCACAAATTAAATATTTGGAATTACAGTGTAGAGCAGTAACTTCAAACGTTAGGATCTGTTGCAGTAGCGAAAAGTCTTCACCCACAAAGGATGGTCGAGGGGATAAGGCGATGGACTTATGATCCAGTAGTTAAAATTTAAGATCCAATGGAAAATTGTCCTTGTGGGTCCAAATCACTGGTAATTGAAATGAGATGTTCAAATAGATTTTTAGGCACATATTAAGCATTACAAATTACAGTAGAGAGTGGAAAGTTCAAATGTGAAGGTCTGTTGCAGTAACAAAAACCCTTTACACAACCAGGATGGCCGAGTGGTTAAGGCGTTGGACTTAAGATCCAATGGACAAATGTCCTCGTGGGTTCAAACCCCACTCCTGGTAATCAAATCAGCTTTTTAAGCACCAATTAAATATTTGGAATTACAGTGTAGAGCAGTAACTTCAAACGTTAGGATCTGTTGCAGTAGCGAAAAGTCTTCACCCACAAAGGATGGTCGAGGGGATAAGGCGATGGACTTATGATCCAGTAGTTAAAATTTAAGATCCAATGGAAAATTGTCCTTGTGGGTCCAAATCACTGGTAATTGAAATGAGATGTTCAAATAGATTTTTGGGCACATATTAAGCATTACAAATTACAGTAGAGAGTGATAAATTCAAATGTGAAGGTGTGTTGCAGTAACAAAAACCGTTTACACAACCAGGATGGCCGAGTGGTTAAGGCGTTGGACTTAAGATCCAATGGACAAATGTCCTTGTGGGTTCAAACCCCACTCCTGGTAATCAAATCAGCTTTTTAAGCACCAATTAAATATTTGGAATTACAGTGTAGAGCAGTAACTTCAAATGTTAGGATCTGTTGCAGTAGGGAAAAGTCTTCACCCACAAAGGATGGTCGAGCGGAGGTTTTTAAGCACAAATTAAATATTTGGAATTACAGTGTAGAGCAGTAACTTCAAACGTTAGGATCTGTTGCAGTAGCGAAAAGTCTTCACCCACAAAGGATGGTCGAGGGGATAAGGCGATGGACTTATGATCCAGTAGTTAAAATTTAAGATCCAATGGAAAATTGTCCTTGTGGGTCCAAATCACTGGTAATTGAAATGAGATGTTCAAATAGATTTTTAGGCACATATTAAGCATTACAAATTACAGTAGAGAGTGGAAAGTTCAAATGTGAAGGTCTGTTGCAGTAACAAAAACCCTTTACACAACCAGGATGGCCGAGTGGTTAAGGCGTTGGACTTAAGATCCAATGGACAAATGTCCTCGTGGGTTCAAACCCCACTCCTGGTAATCAAATCAGCTTTTTAAGCACCAATTAAATATTTGGAATTACAGTGTAGAGCAGTAACTTCAAACGTTAGGATCTGTTGCAGTAGCGAAAAGTCTTCACCCACAAAGGATGGTCGAGGGGATAAGGCGATGGACTTATGATCCAGTAGTTAAAATTTAAGATCCAATGGAAAATTGTCCTTGTGGGTCCAAATCACTCTCCTGCTACTGGACTTAAGATCCAGTAGATGAAACTTAAGATCCAATTGAAAAAATGTCCTTGTGGGTTAAAATAAGTGGTAATTGAAATGAGATGTTCAAATAGATTTTTAGGCACATATTAAGCATTACAAATTACAGTAGAGAGTGAAAAGTTCAAATGTGAAGGTCTGTTGCAGTAACAAAAACCCTTTACACAACCAGGATGGCCGAGTGGTTAAGGCGTTGGACTTAAGATCCAATGGACAAATGTCCTCGTGGGTTCAAACCCCACTCCTGGTAATCAAATCAGTATTTTAAGCACAAATTAAATATTTGGAATTACAGTGTAGAGCAGTAACTTCAAACGTTAGGATCTGTTGCAGTAGCGAAAAGTCTTCACCCACAAAGGATGGTCGAGGGGATAAGGCGATGGACTTATGATCCAGTAGTTAAAATTTAAGATCCAATGGAAAATTGTCCTTGTGGGTCCAAATCACTGGTAATTGAAATGAGATGTTCAAATAGATTTTTAGGCACATATTAAGCATTACAAATTACAGTAGAGAGTGGAAAGTTCAAATGTGAAGGTCTGTTGCAGTAACAAAAACCCTTTACACAACCAGGATGGCCGAGTGGTTAATAGTTGGACTTAAGATCCAATGGACAAATGTCCTCGTGGGTTCAAACCCCACTCCTGGTAATCAAATCAGCTTTTTAAGCACCAATTAAATATTTGGAATTACAGTGTAGAGCAGTAACTTCAAACGTTAGGATCTGTTGCAGTAGCGAAAAGTCTTCACCCACAAAGGATGGTCGAGGGGATAAGGCGATGGACTTATGATCCAGTAGTTAAAATTAAAGATCCAATGGAAAATTGTCCTTGTGGGTCCAAATCACTCTCCTGCTACTGGACTTAAGATCCAGTAGATGAAACTTAAGATCCAATTGAAAAAATGTCCTTGTGGGTTAAAATAAGTGGTAATTGAAATGAGATGTTCAAATAGATTTTTAGGCACATATTAAGCATTACAAATTACAGTAGAGAGTGAAAAGTTCAAATGTGAAGGTCTGTTGCAGTAACAAAAACCCTTTACACAACCAGGATGGCCGAGTGGTTAAGGCGTTGGACTTAAGATCCAATGGACAAATTTCCTCGTGGGTTCAAACCCCACTCCTGGTAATCAAATCAGTATTTTAAGCACAAATTAAATATTTGGAATTACAGTGTAGAGCAGTAACTTCAAACGTTAGGATCTGTTGCAGTAGCGAAAAGTCTTCACCCACAAAGGATGGTCGAGGGGATAAGGCGATGGACTTATGATCCAGTAGTTAAAATTTAAGATCCAATGGAAAATTGTCCTTGTGGGTCCAAATAACTGGTAATTGAAATGAGATGTTCAAATAGATTTTTGGGCACATATTAAGCATTACAAATTACAGTAGAGAGTGGTAAATTCAAATGTGAAGGTCTGTTGCAGTAACAAAAACCCTTTACACAACCAGGATGGCCGAGTTGTTAAGGCGTTGGACTTAAGATCCAATGGACAAATGTCCTCGTGGGTTCAAACCCCACTCCTGGTAATCAAATCAGTATTTTAAGCACAAATTAAATATTTGGAATTACAGTGTAGAGCAGTAACTTCAAACGTTAGGATCTGTTGCAGTAGGGAAAAGTCTTCACCCACAAAGGATGGTCGAGCGGAGGTTTTTAAGCACAAATTAAATATTTGGAATTACAGTGTAGAGCAGTAACTTCAAACGATAGAATCTGTTGCAGTAGCGAAAAGTCTTCACCCACAGAGGATGGTCGAGGGGATAAGGCGATGGACTTAAGATCCAGTAGTTAAAATTTAAGATCCAATGGAAAATTGTCCTTGTGGGTCCAAATCACTCTCCTGCTACTGGACTTAAGATCCAGTAGATGAAACTTAAGATCCAATGGAAAATTGTCCTTGTGTGTTCAAATAACTAGCATTTGAAATGAGATGTTCAAATAGAGTTTTAGGTACATATTAAGCATTAGAAAACTACAGTAGAGAGTGTTAGGGTTAACCCTAACCCTAACCTACCCTAACCTAACCATAACCATAACCATAACCATAACCATAACCCCACCGTAACCCTAACTAACCCTAACCCTAACCCCTAACCCTAGCCCTAGCCCTAACCCTAACCCTAACCCTAGCCCTAAACCAGTAGATGAAACATAAGATCCAATTGAAAAAATGTCCTTGTGGGTTCAAATAACTGGTAATTGAAATGAGATGTTCAAATAGATATTTAGTCACATATTAAGCATTACAAATTACAGTAGAGAGTGGAAAGTTCAAATGTGAAGGTCTGTTGCAGCAACAAAAACCCTTTACACACCCAGGATGGCCGAGTGGTTAAGGCGTTGGACTTAAGATCCAATGGACAAATGTCCTCGTGGGTTCAAACCCCACTCCTGGTAATCAAATCAGCTTTATAAGCACCAATTAAATATTTGGAATTACAGTGTAGAGCAGTAACTTCAAATGTTAGGATCTGTTGCAGTAGGGAAAAGTCTTCACCCACAAAGGATGGTCGAGCGGAGGTTTTTAAGCACAAATTAAATATTTGGAATTACAGTGTAGAGCAGTAACTTCAAACGATAGAATCTGTTGCAGTAGCAAAAAGTCTTCACCCACAAAGGATGGTCGAGGGGATAAGGCGATGGACTTAAGATCCAGTAGTTAAAATTTAAGATCCAATGGAAAATTGTCCTTGTGGGTCCAAATCACTGGTAATTGAAATGAGATGTTCAAATAGATTTTTAGGCACATATTAAGCATTAAAAATTACAGTAGAGAGTGGTAAATTCAAATGTGAAGGTCTGTTGCAGTAACAAAAACCCTTTACACAACCAGGATGGCCGAGTGTTTAAGGCGTTGGACTTAAGATCCAATGGACAAATGTCCTCGTGAGTTCAAACCCCACTCCTGGTAATCAAATCAGCTTTTTAAGCACCAATTAAATATTTGGAATTACAGTGTAGAGCAGTAAATTCAAATGTTAGGATCTGTTGCAGTAGCGAAAAGTCTTCACCCACAGAGGATGGTCGAGGGGATAAGGCGATGGACTTAAGATCCAGTAGTTAAAATTTAAGATCCAATGGAAAATTGTCCTTGTGGGTCCAAATCACTCTCCTGCTACTGGACTTAAGATCCAGTAGATGAAACTTAAGATCCAATGGAAAATTGTCCTTGTGTGTTCAAATAACTAGCATTTGAAATGAGATGTTCAAATAGAGTTTTAGGTACATATTAAGCATTAGAAAACTACAGTAGAGAGTGTTAGGGTTAACCCTAACCCTAACCTAACCTAACCCTAACCATAACCATAACCATAACCATAACCCCACCGTAACCCTAACTAACCCTAACCATAACCCCTAACCCTAGCCCTAACCCTAACCCTAACCCTAGCCCTAACCCAGTAGATGAAACATAAGATCCAATTGAAAAAATGTCCTTGTGGGTTCAAATAACTGGTATTTGAAATGAGATGTTCAAATAGATATTTAGTCACATATTAAGCATTACAAATTAACCCTAACCCTAACCCTAACCTCTAACCCTAACCTAACCCTAACCCTAACATATTAAGCGTTACAAATTACAGTAGAGAGTGTTAGGGCTAACCCTAACCCTAACCCCTAACCCTAACCCTAACCATAACCCTAACCCTAACCCTAGCCCTAACCCAGTAGATGAAACTTAAGATCCAATTGAAAAAAAGTTCTTGTGGATTCAAATAACTGGTAATTGAAATGAGATGTTCAAATAGATTTTTAGGCACATATTAAGCATTACAAATTACAGTAGAGAGTGGTAAGTTCAAATGTGAAGGTCTGTTGCAGTAGGGAAAAGTCTTCACCCAAGAGGATGGTCGAGGGGATAAGGCGATGGACTTAAGATCCAGTAGTTAAAATTTAAGATCCAATGGAAAATTGTCCTTGTGGGTCCAAATCACTCTCCTGCTACTGGACTTAAGATCCAGTAGATGAAACTTAAGATCCAATTGAAAAAATGTCCTTGTGGGTTAAAATAAGTGGTAATTGAAATGAGATGTTCAAATAGATTTTTAGGCACATATTAAGCATTACAAATTACAGTAGAGAGTGGAAAGTTCAAATGTGAAGGTCTGTTGCAGTAACAAAAACCCTTTACACAACCAGGATGGCCGAGTGGTTAAGGCGTTGGACTTAAGATCCAATGGACAAATGTCCTCGTGGGTTCAAACCCCACTCCTGGTAATCAAATCAGTATTTTAAGCACAAATTAAATATTTGGAATTACAGTGTAGAGCAGTAATTTCAAATGTTAGGATCTGTTGCAGTAGCGAAAAGTCTTCAACCACAAAGGATGGTCGAGGGGAGGTTTTTAAGCACAAATTAAATATTTGGAATTACAGTGTAGAGCAGTAACTTCAAACGTTAGGATCTGTTGCAGTAGCGAAAAGTCTTCACCCACAAAGGATGGTCGAGGGGATAAGGCGATGGACTTATGATCCAGTAGTTAAAATTTAAGATCCAATGGAAAATTGTCCTTGTGGGTCCAAATCACTGGTAATTGAAATGAGATGTTCAAATAGATTTTTGGGCACATATTAAGCATTACAAATTACAGTAGAGAGTGATAAATTCAAATGTGAAGGTGTGTTGCAGTAACAAAAACCGTTTACACAACCAGGATGGCCGAGTGGTTAAGGCGTTGGACTTAAGATCCAATGGACAAATGTCCACGTGGGTTCAAACCCCACTCCTGGTAATCAAATCAGCTTTTTAAGCACCAATTAAATATTTGGAATTACAGTGTAGAGCAGTAACTTCAAATGTTAGGATCTGTTGCAGTAGGGAAAAGTCTTCACCCACAAAGGATGGTCGAGCGGAGGTTTTTAAGCACAAATTAAATATTTGGAATTACAGTGTAGAGCAGTAACTTCAAACGTTAGGATCTGTTGCAGTAGCGAAAAGTCTTCACCCACAAAGGATGGTCGAGGGGATAAGGCGATGGACTTATGATCCAGTAGTTAAAATTTAAGATCCAATGGAAAATTGTCCTTGTGGGTCCAAATCACTGGTAATTGAAATGAGATGTTCAAATAGATTTTTAGGCACATATTAAGCATTACAAATTACAGTAGAGAGTGGAAAGTTCAAATGTGAAGGTCTGTTGCAGTAACAAAAACCCTTTACACAACCAGGATGGCCGAGTGGTTAAGGCGTTGGACTTAAGATCCAATGGACAAATGTCCTCGTGGGTTCAAACCCCACTCCTGGTAATCAAATCAGCTTTTTAAGCACCAATTAAATATTTGGAATTACAGTGTAGAGCAGTAACTTCAAACGTTAGGATCTGTTGCAGTAGCGAAAAGTCTTCACCCACAAAGGATGGTCGAGGGGATAAGGCGATGGACTTATGATCCAGTAGTTAAAATTTAAGATTCAATGGAAAATTGTCCTTGTGGGTCCAAATCACTGGTAATTGAAATGAGATGTTCAAATAGATTTTTGGGCATATATTAAGCATTACAAATTACAGTAGAGAGTGATAAATTCAAATGTGAAGGTGTGTTGCAGTAACAAAAACCGTTTACACAACCAGGATGGCCGAGTGGTTAAGGCGTTGGACTTAAGATCCAATGGACAAATGTCCTCGTGGGTTCAAACCCCACTCCTGGTAATCAAATCAGCTTTTTAAGCACCAATTAAATATTTGGAATTACAGTGTAGAGCAGTAACTTCAAATGTTAGGATCTGTTGCAGTAGGGAAAAGTCTTCACCCACAAAGGATGGTCGAGCGGAGGTTTTTAAGCACAAATTAAATATTTGGAATTACAGTGTAGAGCAGTAACTTCAAACGTTAGGATCTGTTGCAGTAGCGAAAAGTCTTCACCCACAAAGGATGGTCGAGGGGATAAGGCGATGGACTTATGATCCAGTAGTTAAAATTTAAGATCCAATGGAAAATTGTCCTTGTGGGTCCAAATCACTGGTAATTGAAATGAGATGTTCAAATAGATTTTTAGGCACATATTAAGCATTACAAATTACAGTAGAGAGTGGAAAGTTCAAATGTGAAGGTCTGTTGCAGTAACAAAAACCCTTTACACAACCAGGATGGCCGAGTGGTTAAGGCGTTGGACTTAAGATCCAATGGACAAATGTCCTCGTGGGTTCAAACCCCACTCCTGGTAATCAAATCAGCTTTTTAAGCACCAATTAAATATTTGGAATTACAGTGTAGAGCAGTAACTTCAAACGTTAGGATCTGTTGCAGTAGCGAAAAGTCTTCACCCACAAAGGATGGTCGAGGGGATAAGGCGATGGACTTATGATCCAGTAGTTAAAATTTAAGATCCAATGGAAAATTGTCCTTGTGGGTCCAAATCACTCTCCTGCTACTGGACTTAAGATCCAGTAGATGAAACTTAAGATCCAATTGAAAAAATGTCCTTGTGGGTTAAAATAAGTGGTAATTGAAATGAGATGTTCAAATAGATTTTTAGGCACATATTAAGCATTACAAATTACAGTAGAGAGTGAAAAGTTCAAATGTGAAGGTCTGTTGCAGTAACAAAAACCCTTTACACAACCAGGATGGCCGAGTGGTTAAGGCGTTGGACTTAAGATCCAATGGACAAATGTCCTCGTGGGTTCAAACCCCACTCCTGGTAATCAAATCAGTATTTTAAGCACAAATTAAATATTTGGAATTACAGTGTAGAGCAGTAACTTCAAACGTTAGGATCTGTTGCAGTAGCGAAAAGTCTTCACCCACAAAGGATGGTCGAGGGGATAAGGCGATGGACTTATGATCCAGTAGTTAAAATTTAAGATCCAATGGAAAATTGTCCTTGTGGGTCCAAATAACTGGTAATTGAAATGAGATGTTCAAATAGATTTTTGGGCACATATTAAGCATTACAAATTACAGTAGAGAGTGGTAAATTCAAATGTGAAGGTCTGTTGCAGTAACAAAAACCCTTTACACAACCAGGATGGCCGAGTTGTTAAGGCGTTGGACTTAAGATCCAATGGACAAATGTCCTCGTGGGTTCAAACCCCACTCCTGGTAATCAAATCAGTATTTTAAGCACAAATTAAATATTTGGAATTACAGTGTAGAGCAGTAACTTCAAACGTTAGGATCTGTTGCAGTAGGGAAAAGTCTTCACCCACAAAGGATGGTCGAGCGGAGGTTTTTAAGCACAAATTAAATATTTGGAATTACAGTGTAGAGCAGTAACTTCAAACGATAGAATCTGTTGCAGTAGCGAAAAGTCTTCACCCACAGAGGATGGTCGAGGGGATAAGGCGATGGACTTAAGATCCAGTAGTTAAAATTTAAGATCCAATGGAAAATTGTCCTTGTGGGTCCAAATCACTCTCCTGCTACTGGACTTAAGATCCAGTAGATGAAACTTAAGATCCAATGGAAAATTGTCCTTGTGTGTTCAAATAACTAGCATTTGAAATGAGATGTTCAAATAGAGTTTTAGGTACATATTAAGCATTAGAAAACTACAGTAGAGAGTGTTAGGGTTAACCCTAACCCTAACCTACCCTAACCTAACCATAACCATAACCATAACCATAACCATAACCATAACCCCACCGTAACCCTAACTAACCCTAACCCTAACCCCTAACCCTAGCCCTAGCCCTAACCCTAACCCTAACCCTAGCCCTAAACCAGTAGATGAAACATAAGATCCAATTGAAAAAATGTCCTTGTGGGTTCAAATAACTGGTAATTGAAATGAGATGTTCAAATAGATATTTAGTCACATATTAAGCATTACAAATTACAGTAGAGAGTGGAAAGTTCAAATGTGAAGGTCTGTTGCAGCAACAAAAACCCTTTACACACCCAGGATGGCCGAGTGGTTAAGGCGTTGGACTTAAGATCCAATGGACAAATGTCCTCGTGGGTTCAAACCCCACTCCTGGTAATCAAATCAGCTTTATAAGCACCAATTAAATATTTGGAATTACAGTGTAGAGCAGTAACTTCAAATGTTAGGATCTGTTGCAGTAGGGAAAAGTCTTCACCCACAAAGGATGGTCGAGCGGAGGTTTTTAAGCACAAATTAAATATTTGGAATTACAGTGTAGAGCAGTAACTTCAAACGATAGAATCTGTTGCAGTAGCAAAAAGTCTTCACCCACAAAGGATGGTCGAGGGGATAAGGCGATGGACTTAAGATCCAGTAGTTAAAATTTAAGATCCAATGGAAAATTGTCCTTGTGGGTCCAAATCACTGGTAATTGAAATGAGATGTTCAAATAGATTTTTAGGCACATATTAAGCATTAAAAATTACAGTAGAGAGTGGTAAATTCAAATGTGAAGGTCTGTTGCAGTAACAAAAACCCTTTACACAACCAGGATGGCCAAGTGTTTAAGGCGTTGGACTTAAGATCCAATGGACAAATGTCCTTGTGAGTTCAAACCCCACTCCTGGTAATCAAATCAGCTTTTTAAGCACAAATTAAATATTTGGAATTACAGTGTAGAGCAGTAACTTCAAATGTTAGGATCTGTTGCAGTAGCGAAAAGTCTTCACCCACAGAGGATGGTCGAGGGGATAAGGCGATGGACTTAAGATCCAGTAGTTAAAATTTAAGATCCAATGGAAAATTGTCCTTGTGGGTCCAAATCACTCTCCTGCTACTGGACTTAAGATCCAGTAGATGAAACTTAAGATCCAATGGAAAATTGTCCTTGTGTGTTCAAATAACTAGCATTTGAAATGAGATGTTCAAATAGAGTTTTAGGTACATATTAAGCATTAGAAAACTACAGTAGAGAGTGTTAGGGTTAACCCTAACCCTAACCTACCCTAACCTAACCATAACCATAACCATAACCATAACCATAACCATAACCCCACCGTAACCCTAACTAACCCTAACCCTAACCCCTAACCCTAGCCCTAGCCCTAACCCTAACCCTAACCCTAGCCCTAAACCAGTAGATGAAACATAAGATCCAATTGAAAAAATGTCCTTGTGGGTTCAAATAACTGGTAATTGAAATGAGATGTTCAAATAGATATTTAGTCACATATTAAGCATTACAAATTACAGTAGAGAGTGGAAAGTTCAAATGTGAAGGTCTGTTGCAGCAACAAAAACCCTTTACACACCCAGGATGGCCGAGTGGTTAAGGCGTTGGACTTAAGATCCAATGGACAAATGTCCTCGTGGGTTCAAACCCCACTCCTGGTAATCAAATCAGCTTTATAAGCACCAATTAAATATTTGGAATTACAGTGTAGAGCAGTAACTTCAAATGTTAGGATCTGTTGCAGTAGGGAAAAGTCTTCACCCACAAAGGATGGTCGAGCGGAGGTTTTTAAGCACAAATTAAATATTTGGAATTACAGTGTAGAGCAGTAACTTCAAACGATAGAATCTGTTGCAGTAGCAAAAAGTCTTCACCCACAAAGGATGGTCGAGGGGATAAGGCGATGGACTTAAGATCCAGTAGTTAAAATTTAAGATCCAATGGAAAATTGTCCTTGTGGGTCCAAATCACTGGTAATTGAAATGAGATGTTCAAATAGATTTTTAGGCACATATTAAGCATTAAAAATTACAGTAGAGAGTGGTAAATTCAAATGTGAAGGTCTGTTGCAGTAACAAAAACCCTTTACACAACCAGGATGGCCGAGTGTTTAAGGCGTTGGACTTAAGATCCAATGGACAAATGTCCTCGTGAGTTCAAACCCCACTCCTGGTAATCAAATCAGCTTTTTAAGCACCAATTAAATATTTGGAATTACAGTGTAGAGCAGTAAATTCAAATGTTAGGATCTGTTGCAGTAGCGAAAAGTCTTCACCCACAGAGGATGGTCGAGGGGATAAGGCGATGGACTTAAGATCCAGTAGTTAAAATTTAAGATCCAATGGAAAATTGTCCTTGTGGGTCCAAATCACTCTCCTGCTACTGGACTTAAGATCCAGTAGATGAAACTTAAGATCCAATGGAAAATTGTCCTTGTGTGTTCAAATAACTAGCATTTGAAATGAGATGTTCAAATAGAGTTTTAGGTACATATTAAGCATTAGAAAACTACAGTAGAGAGTGTTAGGGTTAACCCTAACCCTAACCTACCCTAACCTAACCATAACCATAACCATAACCATAACCATAACCATAACCATAACCCCACCGTAACCCTAACTAACCCAAACCCTAACCCCTAACCCTAGCCCTAGCCCTAGCCCTAACCCTAACCCTAACCCTAGCCCTAAACCAGTAGATGAAACATAAGATCCAATTGAAAAAATGTCCTTGTGGGTTCAAATAACTGGTAATTGAAATGAGATGTTCAAATAGATATTTAGTCACATATTAAGCATTACAAATTACAGTAGAGAGTGGAAAGTTCAAATGTGAAGGTCTGTTGCAGCAACAAAAACCCTTTACACAACCAGGATGGCCGAGTGGTTAAGGCGTTGGACTTAAGATCCAATGGACAAATGTCCTCGTGGGTTCAAACCCCACTCCTGGTAATCAAATCAGCTTTTTAAGCACCAATTAAATATTTGGAATTACAGTGTAGAGCAGTAACTTCAAATGTTAGGATCTGTTGCAGTAGGGAAAAGTCTTCACCCACAAAGGATGGTCGAGCGGAGGTTTTTAAGCACAAATTAAATATTTGGAATTACAGTGTAGAGCAGTAACTTCAAACGATAGAATCTGTTGCAGTAGCAAAAAGTCTTCACCCACAAAGGATGGTCGAGGGGATAAGGCGATGGACTTAAGATCCAGTAGTTAAAATTTAAGATCCAATGGAAAATTGTCCTTGTGGGTCCAAATCACTGGTAATTGAAATGAGATGTTCAAATAGATTTTTAGGCACATATTAAGCATTAAAAATTACAGTAGAGAGTGGTAAATTCAAATGTGAAGGTCTGTTGCAGTAACAAAAACCCTTTACACAACCAGGATGGCCGAGTGTTTAAGGCGTTGGACTTAAGATCCAATGGACAAATGTCCTCGTGAGTTCAAACCCCACTCCTGGTAATCAAATCAGCTTTTTAAGCACCAATTAAATATTTGGAATTACAGTGTAGAGCAGTAAATTCAAATGTTAGGATCTGTTGCAGTAGCGAAAAGTCTTCACCCACAGAGGATGGTCGAGGGGATAAGGCGATGGACTTAAGATCCAGTAGTTAAAATTTAAGATCCAATGGAAAATTGTCCTTGTGGGTCCAAATCACTCTCCTGCTACTGGACTTAAGATCCAGTAGATGAAACTTAAGATCCAATGGAAAATTGTCCTTGTGTGTTCAAATAACTAGCATTTGAAATGAGATGTTCAAATAGAGTTTTAGGTACATATTAAGCATTAGAAAACTACAGTAGAGAGTGTTAGGGTTAACCCTAACCCTAACCTACCCTAACCTAACCTAACCTAACCCTAACCATAACCATAACCATAACCATAACCATAACCATAACCATAACCATAACCATAACCATAACCCCACCGTAACCCTAACTAACCCTAACCATAACCCCTAACCCTAGCCCTAACCCTAACCCTAACCCTAGCCCTAACCCAGTAGATGAAACATAAGATCCAATTGAAAAAATGTCCTTGTGGGTTCAAATAACTGGTATTTGAAATGAGATGTTCAAATAGATATTTAGTCACATATTAAGCATTACAAATTACAGTAGAGAGTGGTAAGTTCAAATGTGAAGGTCTGTTGCAGTAGGGAAAAGTCTTCACCCAAGAGGATGGTCGAGGGGATAAGGCGATGGACTTAAGATCCAGTAGTTAAAATTTAAGATCCAATGGAAAATTGTCCTTGTGGGTCCAAATCACTCTCCTGCTACTGGACTTAAGATCCAGTAGATGAAACTTAAGATCCAATGGAAAATTGTCCTTGTGTGTTCAAATAACTAGCATTTGAAATGAGATGTTCAAATAGAGTTTTAGGTACATATTAAGCATTAGAAAACTACAGTAGAGAGTGTTAGGGTTAACCCTAACCCTAACCTACCCTAACCTAACCATAACCATAACCATAACCATAACCATAACCATAACCATAACCATAACCATAACCATAACCATAACCATAACCCCACCGTAACCCTAACTAACCCAAACCCTAACCCCTAACCCTAGCCCTAGCCCTAGCCCTAACCCTAACCCTAACCCTAGCCCTAAACCAGTAGATGAAACATAAGATCCAATTGAAAAAATGTCCTTGTGGGTTCAAATAACTGGTAATTGAAATGAGATGTTCAAATAGATATTTAGTCACATATTAAGCATTACAAATTACAGTAGAGAGTGGAAAGTTCAAATGTGAAGGTCTGTTGCAGCAACAAAAACCCTTTACACAACCAGGATGGCCGAGTGGTTAAGGCGTTGGACTTAAGATCCAATGGACAAATGTCCTCGTGGGTTCAAACCCCACTCCTGGTAATCAAATCAGCTTTTTAAGCACCAATTAAATATTTGGAATTACAGTGTAGAGCAGTAACTTCAAATGTTAGGATCTGTTGCAGTAGGGAAAAGTCTTCACCCACAAAGGATGGTCGAGCGGAGGTTTTTAAGCACAAATTAAATATTTGGAATTACAGTGTAGAGCAGTAACTTCAAACGATAGAATCTGTTGCAGTAGCAAAAAGTCTTCACCCACAAAGGATGGTCGAGGGGATAAGGCGATGGACTTAAGATCCAGTAGTTAAAATTTAAGATCCAATGGAAAATTGTCCTTGTGGGTCCAAATCACTGGTAATTGAAATGAGATGTTCAAATAGATTTTTAGGCACATATTAAGCATTAAAAATTACAGTAGAGAGTGGTAAATTCAAATGTGAAGGTCTGTTGCAGTAACAAAAACCCTTTACACAACCAGGATGGCCGAGTGTTTAAGGCGTTGGACTTAAGATCCAATGGACAAATGTCCTCGTGAGTTCAAACCCCACTCCTGGTAATCAAATCAGCTTTTTAAGCACCAATTAAATATTTGGAATTACAGTGTAGAGCAGTAAATTCAAATGTTAGGATCTGTTGCAGTAGCGAAAAGTCTTCACCCACAGAGGATGGTCGAGGGGATAAGGCGATGGACTTAAGATCCAGTAGTTAAAATTTAAGATCCAATGGAAAATTGTCCTTGTGGGTCCAAATCACTCTCCTGCTACTGGACTTAAGATCCAGTAGATGAAACTTAAGATCCAATGGAAAATTGTCCTTGTGTGTTCAAATAACTAGCATTTGAAATGAGATGTTCAAATAGAGTTTTAGGTACATATTAAGCATTAGAAAACTACAGTAGAGAGTGTTAGGGTTAACCCTAACCCTAACCTACCCTAACCTAACCTAACCCTAACCATAACCATAACCATAACCATAACCATAACCATAACCATAACCATAACCATAACCATAACCATAACCATAACCATAACCATAACCCCACCGTAACCCTAACTAACCCTAACCATAACCCCTAACCCTAGCCCTAACCCTAACCCTAACCCTAGCCCTAACCCAGTAGATGAAACATAAGATCCAATTGAAAAAATGTCCTTGTGGGTTCAAATAACTGGTATTTGAAATGAGATGTTCAAATAGATATTTAGTCACATATTAAGCATTACAAATTACAGTAGAGAGTGGTAAGTTCAAATGTGAAGGTCTGTTGCAGTAGGGAAAAGTCTTCACCCAAGAGGATGGTCGAGGGGATAAGGCGATGGACTTAAGATCCAGTAGTTAAAATTTAAGATCCAATGGAAAATTGTCCTTGTGGGTCCAAATCACTCTCCTGCTACTGGACTTAAGATCCAGTAGATGAAACTTAAGATCCAATTGAAAAAATGTCCTTGTGGGTTAAAATAAGTGGTAATTGAAATGAGATGTTCAAATAGATTTTTAGGCACATATTAAGCATTACAAATTACAGTAGAGAGTGGAAAGTTCAAATGTGAAGGTCTGTTGCAGCAACAAAAACCCTTTACACACCCAGGATGGCCGAGTGGTTAAGGCGTTGGACTTAAGATCCAATGGACAAATGTCCTCGTGGGTTCAAACCCCACTCCTGGTAATCAAATCAGCTTTATAAGCACCAATTAAATATTTGGAATTACAGTGTAGAGCAGTAACTTCAAATGTTAGGATCTGTTGCAGTAGGGAAAAGTCTTCACCCACAAAGGATGGTCGAGCGGAGGTTTTTAAGCACAAATTAAATATTTGGAATTACAGTGTAGAGCAGTAACTTCAAACGATAGAATCTGTTGCAGTAGCAAAAAGTCTTCACCCACAAAGGATGGTCGAGGGGATAAGGCGATGGACTTAAGATCCAGTAGTTAAAATTTAAGATCCAATGGAAAATTGTCCTTGTGGGTCCAAATCACTGGTAATTGAAATGAGATGTTCAAATAGATTTTTAGGCACATATTAAGCATTAAAAATTACAGTAGAGAGTGGTAAATTCAAATGTGAAGGTCTGTTGCAGTAACAAAAACCCTTTACACAACCAGGATGGCCAAGTGTTTAAGGCGTTGGACTTAAGATCCAATGGACAAATGTCCTTGTGAGTTCAAACCCCACTCCTGGTAATCAAATCAGCTTTTTAAGCACAAATTAAATATTTGGAATTACAGTGTAGAGCAGTAACTTCAAATGTTAGGATCTGTTGCAGTAGCGAAAAGTCTTCACCCACAGAGGATGGTCGAGGGGATAAGGCGATGGACTTAAGATCCAGTAGTTAAAATTTAAGATCCAATGGAAAATTGTCCTTGTGGGTCCAAATCACTCTCCTGCTACTGGACTTAAGATCCAGTAGATGAAACTTAAGATCCAATGGAAAATTGTCCTTGTGTGTTCAAATAACTAGCATTTGAAATGAGATGTTCAAATAGAGTTTTAGGTACATATTAAGCATTAGAAAACTACAGTAGAGAGTGTTAGGGTTAACCCTAACCCTAACCTACCCTAACCTAACCATAACCATAACCATAACCATAACCATAACCATAACCATAACCATAACCATAACCATAACCATAACCATAACCCCACCGTAACCCTAACTAACCCAAACCCTAACCCCTAACCCTAGCCCTAGCCCTAGCCCTAACCCTAACCCTAACCCTAGCCCTAAACCAGTAGATGAAACATAAGATCCAATTGAAAAAATGTCCTTGTGGGTTCAAATAACTGGTAATTGAAATGAGATGTTCAAATAGATATTTAGTCACATATTAAGCATTACAAATTACAGTAGAGAGTGGTAAGTTCAAATGTGAAGGTCTGTTGCAGTAGGGAAAAGTCTTCACCCAAGAGGATGGTCGAGGGGATAAGGCGATGGACTTAAGATCCAGTAGTTAAAATTTAAGATCCAATGGAAAATTGTCCTTGTGGGTCCAAATCACTCTCCTGCTACTGGACTTAAGATCCAGTAGATGAAACTTAAGATCCAATTGAAAAAATGTCCTTGTGGGTTAAAATAAGTGGTAATTGAAATGAGATGTTCAAATAGATTTTTAGGCACATATTAAGCATTACAAATTACAGTAGAGAGTGGAAAGTTCAAATGTGAAGGTCTGTTGCAGTAACAAAAACCCTTTACACAACCAGGATGGCCGAGTGGTTAAGGCGTTGGACTTAAGATCCAATGGACAAATGTCCTCGTGGGTTCAAACCCCACTCCTGGTAATCAAATCAGTATTTTAAGCACAAATTAAATATTTGGAATTACAGTGTAGAGCAGTAATTCCAAATGTTAGGATCTGTTGCAGTAGCGAAAAGTCTTCAACCACAAAGGATGGTCGAGGGGAGGTTTTTAAGCACAAATTAAATATTTGGAATTACAGTGTAGAGCAGTAACTTCAAACGTTAGGATCTGTTGCAGTAGCGAAAAGTCTTCACCCACAAAGGATGGTCGAGGGGATAAGGCGATGGACTTATGATCCAGTAGTTAAAATTTAAGATCCAATGGAAAATTGTCCTTGTGGGTCCAAATCACTGGTAATTGAAATGAGATGTTCAAATAGATTTTTGGGCACATATTAAGCATTACAAATTACAGTAGAGAGTGATAAATTCAAATGTGAAGGTGTGTTGCAGTAACAAAAACCGTTTACACAACCAGGATGGCCGAGTGGTTAAGGCGTTGGACTTAAGATCCAATGGACAAATGTCCTCGTGGGTTCAAACCCCACTCCTGGTAATCAAATCAGCTTTTTAAGCACCAATTAAATATTTGGAATTACAGTGTAGAGCAGTAACTTCAAACGTTAGGATCTGTTGCAGTAGCGAAAAGTCTTCACCCACAAAGGATGGTCGAGGGGATAAGGCGATGGACTTATGATCCAGTAGTTAAAATTTAAGATCCAATGGAAAATTGTCCTTGTGGGTCCAAATCACTGGTAATTGAAATGAGATGTTCAAATAGATTTTTAGGCACATATTAAGCATTACAAATTACAGTAGAGAGTGGAAAGTTCAAATGTGAAGGTCTGTTGCAGTAACAAAAACCCTTTACACAACCAGGATGGCCGAGTGGTTAAGGCGTTGGACTTAAGATCCAATGGACAAATGTCCTCGTGGGTTCAAACCCCACTCCTGGTAATCAAATCAGCTTTTTAAGCACCAATTAAATATTTGGAATTACAGTGTAGAGCAGTAACTTCAAACGTTAGGATCTGTTGCAGTAGCGAAAAGTCTTCACCCACAAAGGATGGTCGAGGGGATAAGGCGATGGACTTATGATCCAGTAGTTAAAATTTAAGATCCAATGGAAAATTGTCCTTGTGGGTCCAAATCACTGGTAATTGAAATGAGATGTTCAAATAGATTTTTGGGCACATATTAAGCATTACAAATTACAGTAGAGAGTGATAAATTCAAATGTGAAGGTGTGTTGCAGTAACAAAAACCATTTACACAACCAGGATGGCCGAGTGGTTAAGGCGTTGGACTTAAGATCCAATGGACAAATGTCCTCGTGGGTTCAAACCCCACTCCTGGTAATCAAATCAGCTTTTTAAGCACCAATTAAATATTTGGAATTACAGTGTAGAGCAGTAACTTCAAATGTTAGGATCTGTTGCAGTAGGGAAAAGTCTTCACCCACAAAGGATGGTCGAGCGGAGGTTTTTAAGCACAAATTAAATATTTGGAATTACAGTGTAGAGCAGTAACTTCAAACGTTAGGATCTGTTGCAGTAGCGAAAAGTCTTCACCCACAAAGGATGGTCGAGGGGATAAGGCGATGGACTTATGATCCAGTAGTTAAAATTTAAGATCCAATGGAAAATTGTCCTTGTGGGTCCAAATCACTGGTAATTGAAATGAGATGTTCAAATAGATTTTTAGGCACATATTAAGCATTACAAATTACAGTAGAGAGTGGAAAGTTCAAATGTGAAGGTCTGTTGCAGTAACAAAAACCCTTTACACAACCAGGATGGCCGAGTGGTTAAGGCGTTGGACTTAAGATCCAATGGACAAATGTCCTCGTGGGTTCAAACCCCACTCCTGGTAATCAAATCAGCTTTTTAAGCACCAATTAAATATTTGGAATTACAGTGTAGAGCAGTAACTTCAAACGTTAGGATCTGTTGCAGTAGCGAAAAGTCTTCACCCACAAAGGATGGTCGAGGGGATAAGGCGATGGACTTATGATCCAGTAGTTAAAATTTAAGATCCAATGGAAAATTGTCCTTGTGGGTCCAAATCACTGGTAATTGAAATGAGATGTTCAAATAGATTTTTGGGCACATATTAAGCATTACAAATTACAGTAGAGAGTGATAAATTCAAATGTGAAGGTGTGTTGCAGTAACAAAAACCGTTTACACAACCAGGATGGCCGAGTGGTTAAGGCGTTGGACTTAAGATCCAATGGACAAATGTCCTTGTGGGTTCAAACCCCACTCCTGGTAATCAAATCAGCTTTTTAAGCACCAATTAAATATTTGGAATTACAGTGTAGAGCAGTAACTTCAAATGTTAGGATCTGTTGCAGTAGGGAAAAGTCTTCACCCACAAAGGATGGTCGAGCGGAGGTTTTTAAGCACAAATTAAATATTTGGAATTACAGTGTAGAGCAGTAACTTCAAACGTTAGGATCTGTTGCAGTAGCGAAAAGTCTTCACCCACAAAGGATGGTCGAGGGGATAAGGCGATGGACTTATGATCCAGTAGTTAAAATTTAAGATCCAATGGAAAATTGTCCTTGTGGGTCCAAATCACTGGTAATTGAAATGAGATGTTCAAATAGATTTTTAGGCACATATTAAGCATTACAAATTACAGTAGAGAGTGGAAAGTTCAAATGTGAAGGTCTGTTGCAGTAACAAAAACCCTTTACACAACCAGGATGGCCGAGTGGTTAAGGCGTTGGACTTAAGATCCAATGGACAAATGTCCTCGTGGGTTCAAACCCCACTCCTGGTAATCAAATCAGCTTTTTAAGCACCAATTAAATATTTGGAATTACAGTGTAGAGCAGTAACTTCAAACGTTAGGATCTGTTGCAGTAGCGAAAAGTCTTCACCCACAAAGGATGGTCGAGGGGATAAGGCGATGGACTTATGATCCAGTAGTTAAAATTTAAGATCCAATGGAAAATTGTCCTTGTGGGTCCAAATCACTCTCCTGCTACTGGACTTAAGATCCAGTAGATGAAACTTAAGATCCAATTGAAAAAATGTCCTTGTGGGTTAAAATAAGTGGTAATTGAAATGAGATGTTCAAATAGATTTTTAGGCACATATTAAGCATTACAAATTACAGTAGAGAGTGAAAAGTTCAAATGTGAAGGTCTGTTGCAGTAACAAAAACCCTTTACACAACCAGGATGGCCGAGTGGTTAAGGCGTTGGACTTAAGATCCAATGGACAAATGTCCTCGTGGGTTCAAACCCCACTCCTGGTAATCAAATCAGTATTTTAAGCACAAATTAAATATTTGGAATTACAGTGTAGAGCAGTAACTTCAAACGTTAGGATCTGTTGCAGTAGCGAAAAGTCTTCACCCACAAAGGATGGTCGAGGGGATAAGGCGATGGACTTATGATCCAGTAGTTAAAATTTAAGATCCAATGGAAAATTGTCCTTGTGGGTCCAAATAACTGGTAATTGAAATGAGATGTTCAAATAGATTTTTGGGCACATATTAAGCATTACAAATTACAGTAGAGAGTGGTAAATTCAAATGTGAAGGTCTGTTGCAGTAACAAAAACCCTTTACACAACCAGGATGGCCGAGTTGTTAAGGCGTTGGACTTAAGATCCAATGGACAAATGTCCTCGTGGGTTCAAACCCCACTCCTGGTAATCAAATCAGTATTTTAAGCACAAATTAAATATTTGGAATTACAGTGTAGAGCAGTAACTTCAAACGTTAGGATCTGTTGCAGTAGGGAAAAGTCTTCACCCACAAAGGATGGTCGAGCGGAGGTTTTTAAGCACAAATTAAATATTTGGAATTACAGTGTAGAGCAGTAACTTCAAACGATAGAATCTGTTGCAGTAGCGAAAAGTCTTCACCCACAGAGGATGGTCGAGGGGATAAGGCGATGGACTTAAGATCCAGTAGTTAAAATTTAAGATCCAATGGAAAATTGTCCTTGTGGGTCCAAATCACTCTCCTGCTACTGGACTTAAGATCCAGTAGATGAAACTTAAGATCCAATGGAAAATTGTCCTTGTGTGTTCAAATAACTAGCATTTGAAATGAGATGTTCAAATAGAGTTTTAGGTACATATTAAGCATTAGAAAACTACAGTAGAGAGTGTTAGGGTTAACCCTAACCCTAACCTACCCTAACCTAACCATAACCATAACCATAACCATAACCATAACCATAACCATAACCCCACCGTAACCCTAACTAACCCTAACCCTAACCCCTAACCCTAGCCCTAGCCCTAACCCTAACCCTAACCCTAGCCCTAAACCAGTAGATGAAACATAAGATCCAATTGAAAAAATGTCCTTGTGGGTTCAAATAACTGGTAATTGAAATGAGATGTTCAAATAGATATTTAGTCACATATTAAGCATTACAAATTACAGTAGAGAGTGGAAAGTTCAAATGTGAAGGTCTGTTGCAGCAACAAAAACCCTTTACACACCCAGGATGGCCGAGTGGTTAAGGCGTTGGACTTAAGATCCAATGGACAAATGTCCTCGTGGGTTCAAACCCCACTCCTGGTAATCAAATCAGCTTTATAAGCACCAATTAAATATTTGGAATTACAGTGTAGAGCAGTAACTTCAAATGTTAGGATCTGTTGCAGTAGGGAAAAGTCTTCACCCACAAAGGATGGTCGAGCGGAGGTTTTTAAGCACAAATTAAATATTTGGAATTACAGTGTAGAGCAGTAACTTCAAACGATAGAATCTGTTGCAGTAGCAAAAAGTCTTCACCCACAAAGGATGGTCGAGGGGATAAGGCGATGGACTTAAGATCCAGTAGTTAAAATTTAAGATCCAATGGAAAATTGTCCTTGTGGGTCCAAATCACTGGTAATTGAAATGAGATGTTCAAATAGATTTTTAGGCACATATTAAGCATTAAAAATTACAGTAGAGAGTGGTAAATTCAAATGTGAAGGTCTGTTGCAGTAACAAAAACCCTTTACACAACCAGGATGGCCAAGTGTTTAAGGCGTTGGACTTAAGATCCAATGGACAAATGTCCTTGTGAGTTCAAACCCCACTCCTGGTAATCAAATCAGCTTTTTAAGCACAAATTAAATATTTGGAATTACAGTGTAGAGCAGTAACTTCAAATGTTAGGATCTGTTGCAGTAGCGAAAAGTCTTCACCCACAGAGGATGGTCGAGGGGATAAGGCGATGGACTTAAGATCCAGTAGTTAAAATTTAAGATCCAATGGAAAATTGTCCTTGTGGGTCCAAATCACTCTCCTGCTACTGGACTTAAGATCCAGTAGATGAAACTTAAGATCCAATGGAAAATTGTCCTTGTGTGTTCAAATAACTAGCATTTGAAATGAGATGTTCAAATAGAGTTTTAGGTACATATTAAGCATTAGAAAACTACAGTAGAGAGTGTTAGGGTTAACCCTAACCCTAACCTACCCTAACCTAACCATAACCATAACCATAACCATAACCATAACCATAACCATAACCATAACCATAACCATAACCATAACCATAACCATAACCATAACCATAACCCCACCGTAACCCTAACTAACCCAAACCCTAACCCCTAACCCTAGCCCTAGCCCTAGCCCTAACCCTAACCCTAACCCTAACCCTAGCCCTAAACCAGTAGATGAAACATAAGATCCAATTGAAAAAATGTCCTTGTGGGTTCAAATAACTGGTAATTGAAATGAGATGTTCAAATAGATATTTAGTCACATATTAAGCATTACAAATTACAGTAGAGAGTGGAAAGTTCAAATGTGAAGGTCTGTTGCAGCAACAAAAACCCTTTACACAACCAGGATGGCCGAGTGGTTAAGGCGTTGGACTTAAGATCCAATGGACAAATGTCCTCGTGGGTTCAAACCCCACTCCTGGTAATCAAATCAGCTTTTTAAGCACCAATTAAATATTTGGAATTACAGTGTAGAGCAGTAACTTCAAATGTTAGGATCTGTTGCAGTAGGGAAAAGTCTTCACCCACAAAGGATGGTCGAGCGGAGGTTTTTAAGCACAAATTAAATATTTGGAATTACAGTGTAGAGCAGTAACTTCAAACGATAGAATCTGTTGCAGTAGCAAAAAGTCTTCACCCACAAAGGATGGTCGAGGGGATAAGGCGATGGACTTAAGATCCAGTAGTTAAAATTTAAGATCCAATGGAAAATTGTCCTTGTGGGTCCAAATCACTGGTAATTGAAATGAGATGTTCAAATAGATTTTTAGGCACATATTAAGCATTAAAAATTACAGTAGAGAGTGGTAAATTCAAATGTGAAGGTCTGTTGCAGTAACAAAAACCCTTTACACAACCAGGATGGCCGAGTGTTTAAGGCGTTGGACTTAAGATCCAATGGACAAATGTCCTCGTGAGTTCAAACCCCACTCCTGGTAATCAAATCAGCTTTTTAAGCACCAATTAAATATTTGGAATTACAGTGTAGAGCAGTAAATTCAAATGTTAGGATCTGTTGCAGTAGCGAAAAGTCTTCACCCACAGAGGATGGTCGAGGGGATAAGGCGATGGACTTAAGATCCAGTAGTTAAAATTTAAGATCCAATGGAAAATTGTCCTTGTGGGTCCAAATCACTCTCCTGCTACTGGACTTAAGATCCAGTAGATGAAACTTAAGATCCAATGGAAAATTGTCCTTGTGTGTTCAAATAACTAGCATTTGAAATGAGATGTTCAAATAGAGTTTTAGGTACATATTAAGCATTAGAAAACTACAGTAGAGAGTGTTAGGGTTAACCCTAACCCTAACCTACCCTAACCTAACCTAACCCTAACCATAACCATAACCATAACCATAACCATAACCATAACCATAACCATAACCCCACCGTAACCCTAACTAACCCTAACCATAACCCCTAACCCTAGCCCTAACCCTAACCCTAACCCTAGCCCTAACCCAGTAGATGAAACATAAGATCCAATTGAAAAAATGTCCTTGTGGGTTCAAATAACTGGTATTTGAAATGAGATGTTCAAATAGATATTTAGTCACATATTAAGCATTACAAATTACAGTAGAGAGTGGTAAGTTCAAATGTGAAGGTCTGTTGCAGTAGGGAAAAGTCTTCACCCAAGAGGATGGTCGAGGGGATAAGGCGATGGACTTAAGATCCAGTAGTTAAAATTTAAGATCCAATGGAAAATTGTCCTTGTGGGTCCAAATCACTCTCCTGCTACTGGACTTAAGATCCAGTAGATGAAACTTAAGATCCAATTGAAAAAATGTCCTTGTGGGTTAAAATAAGTGGTAATTGAAATGAGATGTTCAAATAGATTTTTAGGCACATATTAAGCATTACAAATTACAGTAGAGAGTGGAAAGTTCAAATGTGAAGGTCTGTTGCAGTAACAAAAACCCTTTACACAACCAGGATGGCCGAGTGGTTAAGGCGTTGGACTTAAGATCCAATGGACAAATGTCCTCGTGGGTTCAAACCCCACTCCTGGTAATCAAATCAGTATTTTAAGCACAAATTAAATATTTGGAATTACAGTGTAGAGCAGTAATTCCAAATGTTAGGATCTGTTGCAGTAGCGAAAAGTCTTCAACCACAAAGGATGGTCGAGGGGAGGTTTTTAAGCACAAATTAAATATTTGGAATTACAGTGTAGAGCAGTAACTTCAAACGTTAGGATCTGTTGCAGTAGCGAAAAGTCTTCACCCACAAAGGATGGTCGAGGGGATAAGGCGATGGACTTATGATCCAGTAGTTAAAATTTAAGATCCAATGGAAAATTGTCCTTGTGGGTCCAAATCACTGGTAATTGAAATGAGATGTTCAAATAGATTTTTGGGCACATATTAAGCATTACAAATTACAGTAGAGAGTGATAAATTCAAATGTGAAGGTGTGTTGCAGTAACAAAAACCGTTTACACAACCAGGATGGCCGAGTGGTTAAGGCGTTGGACTTAAGATCCAATGGACAAATGTCCTCGTGGGTTCAAACCCCACTCCTGGTAATCAAATCAGCTTTTTAAGCACCAATTAAATATTTGGAATTACAGTGTAGAGCAGTAACTTCAAACGTTAGGATCTGTTGCAGTAGCGAAAAGTCTTCACCCACAAAGGATGGTCGAGGGGATAAGGCGATGGACTTATGATCCAGTAGTTAAAATTTAAGATCCAATGGAAAATTGTCCTTGTGGGTCCAAATCACTGGTAATTGAAATGAGATGTTCAAATAGATTTTTAGGCACATATTAAGCATTACAAATTACAGTAGAGAGTGGAAAGTTCAAATGTGAAGGTCTGTTGCAGTAACAAAAACCCTTTACACAACCAGGTTGGCCGAGTGGTTAAGGCGTTGGACTTAAGATCCAATGGACAAATGTCCTCGTGGGTTCAAACCCCACTCCTGGTAATCAAATCAGCTTTTTAAGCACCAATTAAATATTTGGAATTACAGTGTAGAGCAGTAACTTCAAACGTTAGGATCTGTTGCAGTAGCGAAAAGTCTTCACCCACAAAGGATGGTCGAGGGGATAAGGCGATGGACTTATGATCCAGTAGTTAAAATTTAAGATCCAATGGAAAATTGTCCTTGTGGGTCCAAATCACTGGTAATTGAAATGAGATGTTCAAATAGATTTTTGGGCACATATTAAGCATTACAAATTACAGTAGAGAGTGATAAATTCAAATGTGAAGGTGTGTTGCAGTAACAAAAACCGTTTACACAACCAGGATGGCCGAGTGGTTAAGGCGTTGGACTTAAGATCCAATGGACAAATGTCCTCGTGGGTTCAAACCCCACTCCTGGTAATCAAATCAGCTTTTTAAGCACCAATTAAATATTTGGAATTACAGTGTAGAGCAGTAACTTCAAATGTTAGGATCTGTTGCAGTAGGGAAAAGTCTTCACCCACAAAGGATGGTCGAGCGGAGGTTTTTAAGCACAAATTAAATATTTGGAATTACAGTGTAGAGCAGTAACTTCAAACGTTAGGATCTGTTGCAGTAGCGAAAAGTCTTCACCCACAAAGGATGGTCGAGGGGATAAGGCGATGGACTTATGATCCAGTAGTTAAAATTTAAGATCCAATGGAAAATTGTCCTTGTGGGTCCAAATCACTGGTAATTGAAATGAGATGTTCAAATAGATTTTTAGGCACATATTAAGCATTACAAATTACAGTAGAGAGTGGAAAGTTCAAATGTGAAGGTCTGTTGCAGTAACAAAAACCCTATACAC
The DNA here is from genome assembly GCA_023566225.1 of Romanogobio albipinnatus. Classification (NCBI taxonomy): domain Eukaryota; kingdom Metazoa; phylum Chordata; class Actinopteri; order Cypriniformes; family Gobionidae; genus Romanogobio; species Romanogobio albipinnatus. The sequence continues at coordinate 18,841,756 of CM042249.1, read as the reverse complement.
AACCAGGATGGCCGAGTGGTTAAGGCGTTGGACTTAAGATCCAATGGACAAATGTCCTCGTGGGTTCAAACTCCACTCCTGGTAATCAAATCAGCTTTTTAAGCACCAATTAAATATTTGGAATTACAGTGTAGAGCAGTAACTTCAAACGTTAGGATCTGTTGCAGTAGCGAAAAGTCTTCACCCACAAAGGATGGTCGAGGGGATAAGGCGATGGACTTATGATCCAGTAGTTAAAATTTAAGATCCAATGGAAAATTGTCCTTGTGGGTCCAAATCACTCTCCTGCTACTGGACTTAAGATCCAGTAGATGAAACTTAAGATCCAATTGAAAAAATGTCCTTGTGGGTTAAAATAAGTGGTAATTGAAATGAGATGTTCAAATAGATTTTTAGGCACATATTAAGCATTACAAATTACAGTAGAGAGTGAAAAGTTCAAATGTGAAGGTCTGTTGCAGTAACAAAAACCCTTTACACAACCAGGATGGCCGAGTGGTTAAGGCGTTGGACTTAAGATCCAATGGACAAATGTCCTCGTGGGTTCAAACCCCACTCCTGGTAATCAAATCAGCTTTATAAGCACCAATTAAATATTTGGAATTACAGTGTAGAGCAGTAACTTCAAATGTTAGGATCTGTTGCAGTAGGGAAAAGTCTTCACCCACAAAGGATGGTCGAGCGGAGGTTTTTAAGCACAAATTAAATATTTGGAATTACAGTGTAGAGCAGTAACTTCAAACGATAGAATCTGTTGCAGTAGCAAAAAGTCTTCACCCACAAAGGATGGTCGAGGGGATAAGGCGATGGACTTAAGATCCAGTAGTTAAAATTTAAGATCCAATGGAAAATTGTCCTTGTGGGTCCAAATCACTGGTAATTGAAATGAGATGTTCAAATAGATTTTTAGGCACATATTAAGCATTAAAAATTACAGTAGAGAGTGGTAAATTCAAATGTGAAGGTCTGTTGCAGTAACAAAAACCCTTTACACAACCAGGATGGCCAAGTGTTTAAGGCGTTGGACTTAAGATCCAATGGACAAATGTCCTTGTGAGTTCAAACCCCACTCCTGGTAATCAAATCAGCTTTTTAAGCACAAATTAAATATTTGGAATTACAGTGTAGAGCAGTAACTTCAAACGATAGAATCTGTTGCAGTAGCAAAAAGTCTTCACCCACAAAGGATGGTCGAGGGGATAAGGCGATGGACTTAAGATCCAGTAGTTAAAATTTAAGATCCAATGGAAAATTGTCCTTGTGGGTCCAAATCACTGGTAATTGAAATGAGATGTTCAAATAGATTTTTAGGCACATATTAAGCATTAAAAATTACAGTAGAGAGTGGTAAATTCAAATGTGAAGGTCTGTTGCAGTAACAAAAACCCTTTACACAACCAGGATGGCCAAGTGTTTAAGGCGTTGGACTTAAGATCCAATGGACAAATGTCCTTGTGAGTTCAAACCCCACTCCTGGTAATCAAATCAGCTTTTTAAGCACAAATTAAATATTTGGAATTACAGTGTAGAGCAGTAACTTCAAATGTTAGGATCTGTTGCAGTAGCGAAAAGTCTTCACCCACAGAGGATGGTCGAGGGGATAAGGCGATGGACTTAAGATCCAGTAGTTAAAATTTAAGATCCAATGGAAAATTGTCCTTGTGGGTCCAAATCACTCTCCTGCTACTGGACTTAAGATCCAGTAGATGAAACTTAAGATCCAATGGAAAATTGTCCTTGTGTGTTCAAATAACTAGCATTTGAAATGAGATGTTCAAATAGAGTTTTAGGTACATATTAAGCATTAGAAAACTACAGTAGAGAGTGTTAGGGTTAACCCTAACCCTAACCTACCCTAACCTAACCATAACCATAACCATAACCATAACCATAACCATAACCATAACCATAACCCCACCGTAACCCTAACTAACCCAAACCCTAACCCCTAACCCTAGCCCTAGCCCTAGCCCTAACCCTAACCCTAACCCTAGCCCTAAACCAGTAGATGAAACATAAGATCCAATTGAAAAAATGTCCTTGTGGGTTCAAATAACTGGTAATTGAAATGAGATGTTCAAATAGATATTTAGTCACATATTAAGCATTACAAATTACAGTAGAGAGTGGAAAGTTCAAATGTGAAGGTCTGTTGCAGCAACAAAAACCCTTTACACAACCAGGATGGCCGAGTGGTTAAGGCGTTGGACTTAAGATCCAATGGACAAATGTCCTCGTGGGTTCAAACCCCACTCCTGGTAATCAAATCAGCTTTTTAAGCACCAATTAAATATTTGGAATTACAGTGTAGAGCAGTAACTTCAAATGTTAGGATCTGTTGCAGTAGGGAAAAGTCTTCACCCACAAAGGATGGTCGAGCGGAGGTTTTTAAGCACAAATTAAATATTTGGAATTACAGTGTAGAGCAGTAACTTCAAACGATAGAATCTGTTGCAGTAGCAAAAAGTCTTCACCCACAAAGGATGGTCGAGGGGATAAGGCGATGGACTTAAGATCCAGTAGTTAAAATTTAAGATCCAATGGAAAATTGTCCTTGTGGGTCCAAATCACTGGTAATTGAAATGAGATGTTCAAATAGATTTTTAGGCACATATTAAGCATTAAAAATTACAGTAGAGAGTGGTAAATTCAAATGTGAAGGTCTGTTGCAGTAACAAAAACCCTTTACACAACCAGGATGGCCGAGTGTTTAAGGCGTTGGACTTAAGATCCAATGGACAAATGTCCTCGTGAGTTCAAACCCCACTCCTGGTAATCAAATCAGCTTTTTAAGCACCAATTAAATATTTGGAATTACAGTGTAGAGCAGTAAATTCAAATGTTAGGATCTGTTGCAGTAGCGAAAAGTCTTCACCCACAGAGGATGGTCGAGGGGATAAGGCGATGGACTTAAGATCCAGTAGTTAAAATTTAAGATCCAATGGAAAATTGTCCTTGTGGGTCCAAATCACTCTCCTGCTACTGGACTTAAGATCCAGTAGATGAAACTTAAGATCCAATGGAAAATTGTCCTTGTGTGTTCAAATAACTAGCATTTGAAATGAGATGTTCAAATAGAGTTTTAGGTACATATTAAGCATTAGAAAACTACAGTAGAGAGTGTTAGGGTTAACCCTAACCCTAACCTACCCTAACCTAACCTAACCCTAACCATAACCATAACCATAACCATAACCATAACCATAACCATAACCATAACCCCACCGTAACCCTAACTAACCCTAACCATAACCCCTAACCCTAGCCCTAACCCTAACCCTAACCCTAGCCCTAACCCAGTAGATGAAACATAAGATCCAATTGAAAAAATGTCCTTGTGGGTTCAAATAACTGGTATTTGAAATGAGATGTTCAAATAGATATTTAGTCACATATTAAGCATTACAAATTACAGTAGAGAGTGGTAAGTTCAAATGTGAAGGTCTGTTGCAGTAGGGAAAAGTCTTCACCCAAGAGGATGGTCGAGGGGATAAGGCGATGGACTTAAGATCCAGTAGTTAAAATTTAAGATCCAATGGAAAATTGTCCTTGTGGGTCCAAATCACTCTCCTGCTACTGGACTTAAGATCCAGTAGATGAAACATAAGATCCAATTGAAAAAATGTCCTTGTGGGTTAAAATAAGTGGTAATTGAAATGAGATGTTCAAATAGATTTTTAGGCACATATTAAGCATTACAAATTACAGTAGAGAGTGGAAAGTTCAAATGTGAAGGTCTGTTGCAGTAACAAAAACCCTTTACACAACCAGGATGGCCGAGTGGTTAAGGCGTTGGACTTAAGATCCAATGGACAAATGTCCTCGTGGGTTCAAACCCCACTCCTGGTAATCAAATCAGTATTTTAAGCACAAATTAAATATTTGGAATTACAGTGTAGAGCAGTAATTCCAAATGTTAGGATCTGTTGCAGTAGCGAAAAGTCTTCAACCACAAAGGATGGTCGAGGGGAGGTTTTTAAGCACAAATTAAATATTTGGAATTACAGTGTAGAGCAGTAACTTCAAACGTTAGGATCTGTTGCAGTAGCGAAAAGTCTTCACCCACAAAGGATGGTCGAGGGGATAAGGCGATGGACTTATGATCCAGTAGTTAAAATTTAAGATCCAATGGAAAATTGTCCTTGTGGGTCCAAATCACTGGTAATTGAAATGAGATGTTCAAATAGATTTTTGGGCACATATTAAGCATTACAAATTACAGTAGAGAGTGATAAATTCAAATGTGAAGGTGTGTTGCAGTAACAAAAACCGTTTACACAACCAGGATGGCCGAGTGGTTAAGGCGTTGGACTTAAGATCCAATGGACAAATGTCCTCGTGGGTTCAAACCCCACTCCTGGTAATCAAATCAGCTTTTTAAGCACCAATTAAATATTTGGAATTACAGTGTAGAGCAGTAACTTCAAACGTTAGGATCTGTTGCAGTAGCGAAAAGTCTTCACCCACAAAGGATGGTCGAGGGGATAAGGCGATGGACTTATGATCCAGTAGTTAAAATTTAAGATCCAATGGAAAATTGTCCTTGTGGGTCCAAATCACTGGTAATTGAAATGAGATGTTCAAATAGATTTTTAGGCACATATTAAGCATTACAAATTACAGTAGAGAGTGGAAAGTTCAAATGTGAAGGTCTGTTGCAGTAACAAAAACCCTTTACACAACCAGGATGGCCGAGTGGTTAAGGCGTTGGACTTAAGATCCAATGGACAAATGTCCTCGTGGGTTCAAACCCCACTCCTGGTAATCAAATCAGCTTTTTAAGCACCAATTAAATATTTGGAATTACAGTGTAGAGCAGTAACTTCAAACGTTAGGATCTGTTGCAGTAGCGAAAAGTCTTCACCCACAAAGGATGGTCGAGGGGATAAGGCGATGGACTTATGATCCAGTAGTTAAAATTTAAGATCCAATGGAAAATTGTCCTTGTGGGTCCAAATCACTGGTAATTGAAATGAGATGTTCAAATAGATTTTTGGGCACATATTAAGCATTACAAATTACAGTAGAGAGTGATAAATTCAAATGTGAAGGTGTGTTGCAGTAACAAAAACCGTTTACACAACCAGGATGGCCGAGTGGTTAAGGCGTTGGACTTAAGATCCAATGGACAAATGTCCTCGTGGGTTCAAACCCCACTCCTGGTAATCAAATCAGCTTTTTAAGCACCAATTAAATATTTGGAATTACAGTGTAGAGCAGTAACTTCAAATGTTAGGATCTGTTGCAGTAGGGAAAAGTCTTCACCCACAAAGGATGGTCGAGCGGAGGTTTTTAAGCACAAATTAAATATTTGGAATTACAGTGTAGAGCAGTAACTTCAAACGTTAGGATCTGTTGCAGTAGCGAAAAGTCTTCACCCACAAAGGATGGTCGAGGGGATAAGGCGATGGACTTATGATCCAGTAGTTAAAATTTAAGATCCAATGGAAAATTGTCCTTGTGGGTCCAAATAACTGGTAATTGAAATGAGATGTTCAAATAGATTTTTGGGCACATATTAAGCATTACAAATTACAGTAGAGAGTGGTAAATTCAAATGTGAAGGTCTGTTGCAGTAACAAAAACCCTTTACACAACCAGGATGGCCGAGTTGTTAAGGCGTTGGACTTAAGATCCAATGGACAAATGTCCTCGTGGGTTCAAACCCCACTCCTGGTAATCAAATCAGTATTTTAAGCACAAATTAAATATTTGGAATTACAGTGTAGAGCAGTAACTTCAAACGTTAGGATCTGTTGCAGTAGGGAAAAGTCTTCACCCACAAAGGATGGTCGAGCGGAGGTTTTTAAGCACAAATTAAATATTTGGAATTACAGTGTAGAGCAGTAACTTCAAACGATAGAATCTGTTGCAGTAGCGAAAAGTCTTCACCCACAGAGGATGGTCGAGGGGATAAGGCGATGGACTTAAGATCCAGTAGTTAAAATTTAAGATCCAATGGAAAATTGTCCTTGTGGGTCCAAATCACTCTCCTGCTACTGGACTTAAGATCCAGTAGATGAAACTTAAGATCCAATGGAAAATTGTCCTTGTGTGTTCAAATAACTAGCATTTGAAATGAGATGTTCAAATAGAGTTTTAGGTACATATTAAGCATTAGAAAACTACAGTAGAGAGTGTTAGGGTTAACCCTAACCCTAACCTACCCTAACCTAACCATAACCATAACCATAACCATAACCATAACCATAACCATAACCATAACCCCACCGTAACCCTAACTAACCCTAACCCTAACCCCTAACCCTAGCCCTAGCCCTAACCCTAACCCTAACCCTAGCCCTAAACCAGTAGATGAAACATAAGATCCAATTGAAAAAATGTCCTTGTGGGTTCAAATAACTGGTAATTGAAATGAGATGTTCAAATAGATATTTAGTCACATATTAAGCATTACAAATTACAGTAGAGAGTGGAAAGTTCAAATGTGAAGGTCTGTTGCAGCAACAAAAACCCTTTACACACCCAGGATGGCCGAGTGGTTAAGGCGTTGGACTTAAGATCCAATGGACAAATGTCCTCGTGGGTTCAAACCCCACTCCTGGTAATCAAATCAGCTTTATAAGCACCAATTAAATATTTGGAATTACAGTGTAGAGCAGTAACTTCAAATGTTAGGATCTGTTGCAGTAGGGAAAAGTCTTCACCCACAAAGGATGGTCGAGCGGAGGTTTTTAAGCACAAATTAAATATTTGGAATTACAGTGTAGAGCAGTAACTTCAAACGATAGAATCTGTTGCAGTAGCAAAAAGTCTTCACCCACAAAGGATGGTCGAGGGGATAAGGCGATGGACTTAAGATCCAGTAGTTAAAATTTAAGATCCAATGGAAAATTGTCCTTGTGGGTCCAAATCACTGGTAATTGAAATGAGATGTTCAAATAGATTTTTAGGCACATATTAAGCATTAAAAATTACAGTAGAGAGTGGTAAATTCAAATGTGAAGGTCTGTTGCAGTAACAAAAACCCTTTACACAACCAGGATGGCCAAGTGTTTAAGGCGTTGGACTTAAGATCCAATGGACAAATGTCCTTGTGAGTTCAAACCCCACTCCTGGTAATCAAATCAGCTTTTTAAGCACAAATTAAATATTTGGAATTACAGTGTAGAGCAGTAACTTCAAATGTTAGGATCTGTTGCAGTAGCGAAAAGTCTTCACCCACAGAGGATGGTCGAGGGGATAAGGCGATGGACTTAAGATCCAGTAGTTAAAATTTAAGATCCAATGGAAAATTGTCCTTGTGGGTCCAAATCACTCTCCTGCTACTGGACTTAAGATCCAGTAGATGAAACTTAAGATCCAATGGAAAATTGTCCTTGTGTGTTCAAATAACTAGCATTTGAAATGAGATGTTCAAATAGAGTTTTAGGTACATATTAAGCATTAGAAAACTACAGTAGAGAGTGTTAGGGTTAACCCTAACCCTAACCTACCCTAACCTAACCATAACCATAACCATAACCATAACCATAACCATAACCATAACCATAACCATAACCCCACCGTAACCCTAACTAACCCAAACCCTAACCCCTAACCCTAGCCCTAGCCCTAGCCCTAACCCTAACCCTAACCCTAGCCCTAAACCAGTAGATGAAACATAAGATCCAATTGAAAAAATGTCCTTGTGGGTTCAAATAACTGGTAATTGAAATGAGATGTTCAAATAGATATTTAGTCACATATTAAGCATTACAAATTACAGTAGAGAGTGGAAAGTTCAAATGTGAAGGTCTGTTGCAGCAACAAAAACCCTTTACACAACCAGGATGGCCGAGTGGTTAAGGCGTTGGACTTAAGATCCAATGGACAAATGTCCTCGTGGGTTCAAACCCCACTCCTGGTAATCAAATCAGCTTTTTAAGCACCAATTAAATATTTGGAATTACAGTGTAGAGCAGTAACTTCAAATGTTAGGATCTGTTGCAGTAGGGAAAAGTCTTCACCCACAAAGGATGGTCGAGCGGAGGTTTTTAAGCACAAATTAAATATTTGGAATTACAGTGTAGAGCAGTAACTTCAAACGATAGAATCTGTTGCAGTAGCAAAAAGTCTTCACCCACAAAGGATGGTCGAGGGGATAAGGCGATGGACTTAAGATCCAGTAGTTAAAATTTAAGATCCAATGGAAAATTGTCCTTGTGGGTCCAAATCACTGGTAATTGAAATGAGATGTTCAAATAGATTTTTAGGCACATATTAAGCATTAAAAATTACAGTAGAGAGTGGTAAATTCAAATGTGAAGGTCTGTTGCAGTAACAAAAACCCTTTACACAACCAGGATGGCCGAGTGTTTAAGGCGTTGGACTTAAGATCCAATGGACAAATGTCCTCGTGAGTTCAAACCCCACTCCTGGTAATCAAATCAGCTTTTTAAGCACCAATTAAATATTTGGAATTACAGTGTAGAGCAGTAAATTCAAATGTTAGGATCTGTTGCAGTAGCGAAAAGTCTTCACCCACAGAGGATGGTCGAGGGGATAAGGCGATGGACTTAAGATCCAGTAGTTAAAATTTAAGATCCAATGGAAAATTGTCCTTGTGGGTCCAAATCACTCTCCTGCTACTGGACTTAAGATCCAGTAGATGAAACTTAAGATCCAATGGAAAATTGTCCTTGTGTGTTCAAATAACTAGCATTTGAAATGAGATGTTCAAATAGAGTTTTAGGTACATATTAAGCATTAGAAAACTACAGTAGAGAGTGTTAGGGTTAACCCTAACCCTAACCTACCCTAACCTAACCTAACCCTAACCATAACCATAACCATAACCATAACCATAACCATAACCATAACCATAACCATAACCCCACCGTAACCCTAACTAACCCTAACCATAACCCCTAACCCTAGCCCTAACCCTAACCCTAACCCTAGCCCTAACCCAGTAGATGAAACATAAGATCCAATTGAAAAAATGTCCTTGTGGGTTCAAATAACTGGTATTTGAAATGAGATGTTCAAATAGATATTTAGTCACATATTAAGCATTACAAATTACAGTAGAGAGTGGTAAGTTCAAATGTGAAGGTCTGTTGCAGTAGGGAAAAGTCTTCACCCAAGAGGATGGTCGAGGGGATAAGGCGATGGACTTAAGATCCAGTAGTTAAAATTTAAGATCCAATGGAAAATTGTCCTTGTGGGTCCAAATCACTCTCCTGCTACTGGACTTAAGATCCAGTAGATGAAACTTAAGATCCAATTGAAAAAATGTCCTTGTGGGTTAAAATAAGTGGTAATTGAAATGAGATGTTCAAATAGATTTTTAGGCACATATTAAGCATTACAAATTACAGTAGAGAGTGGAAAGTTCAAATGTGAAGGTCTGTTGCAGTAACAAAAACCCTTTACACAACCAGGATGGCCGAGTGGTTAAGGCGTTGGACTTAAGATCCAATGGACAAATGTCCTCGTGGGTTCAAACCCCACTCCTGGTAATCAAATCAGTATTTTAAGCACAAATTAAATATTTGGAATTACAGTGTAGAGCAGTAATTCCAAATGTTAGGATCTGTTGCAGTAGCGAAAAGTCTTCAACCACAAAGGATGGTCGAGGGGAGGTTTTTAAGCACAAATTAAATATTTGGAATTACAGTGTAGAGCAGTAACTTCAAACGTTAGGATCTGTTGCAGTAGCGAAAAGTCTTCACCCACAAAGGATGGTCGAGGGGATAAGGCGATGGACTTATGATCCAGTAGTTAAAATTTAAGATCCAATGGAAAATTGTCCTTGTGGGTCCAAATCACTGGTAATTGAAATGAGATGTTCAAATAGATTTTTGGGCACATATTAAGCATTACAAATTACAGTAGAGAGTGATAAATTCAAATGTGAAGGTGTGTTGCAGTAACAAAAACCGTTTACACAACCAGGATGGCCGAGTGGTTAAGGCGTTGGACTTAAGATCCAATGGACAAATGTCCTCGTGGGTTCAAACCCCACTCCTGGTAATCAAATCAGCTTTTTAAGCACCAATTAAATATTTGGAATTACAGTGTAGAGCAGTAACTTCAAACGTTAGGATCTGTTGCAGTAGCGAAAAGTCTTCACCCACAAAGGATGGTCGAGGGGATAAGGCGATGGACTTATGATCCAGTAGTTAAAATTTAAGATCCAATGGAAAATTGTCCTTGTGGGTCCAAATCACTGGTAATTGAAATGAGATGTTCAAATAGATTTTTAGGCACATATTAAGCATTACAAATTACAGTAGAGAGTGGAAAGTTCAAATGTGAAGGTCTGTTGCAGTAACAAAAACCCTTTACACAACCAGGATGGCCGAGTGGTTAAGGCGTTGGACTTAAGATCCAATGGACAAATGTCCTCGTGGGTTCAAACCCCACTCCTGGTAATCAAATCAGCTTTTTAAGCACCAATTAAATATTTGGAATTACAGTGTAGAGCAGTAACTTCAAACGTTAGGATCTGTTGCAGTAGCGAAAAGTCTTCACCCACAAAGGATGGTCGAGGGGATAAGGCGATGGACTTATGATCCAGTAGTTAAAATTTAAGATCCAATGGAAAATTGTCCTTGTGGGTCCAAATCACTGGTAATTGAAATGAGATGTTCAAATAGATTTTTGGGCACATATTAAGCATTACAAATTACAGTAGAGAGTGATAAATTCAAATGTGAAGGTGTGTTGCAGTAACAAAAACCGTTTACACAACCAGGATGGCCGAGTGGTTAAGGCGTTGGACTTAAGATCCAATGGACAAATGTCCTCGTGGGTTCAAACCCCACTCCTGGTAATCAAATCAGCTTTTTAAGCACCAATTAAATATTTGGAATTACAGTGTAGAGCAGTAACTTCAAATGTTAGGATCTGTTGCAGTAGGGAAAAGTCTTCACCCACAAAGGATGGTCGAGCGGAGGTTTTTAAGCACAAATTAAATATTTGGAATTACAGTGTAGAGCAGTAACTTCAAACGTTAGGATCTGTTGCAGTAGCGAAAAGTCTTCACCCACAAAGGATGGTCGAGGGGATAAGGCGATGGACTTATGATCCAGTAGTTAAAATTTAAGATCCAATGGAAAATTGTCCTTGTGGGTCCAAATCACTGGTAATTGAAATGAGATGTTCAAATAGATTTTTAGGCACATATTAAGCATTACAAATTACAGTAGAGAGTGGAAAGTTCAAATGTGAAGGTCTGTTGCAGTAACAAAAACCCTATACACAACCAGGATGGCCGAGTGGTTAAGGCGTTGGACTTAAGATCCAATGGACAAATGTCCTCGTGGGTTCAAACTCCACTCCTGGTAATCAAATCAGCTTTTTAAGCACCAATTAAATATTTGGAATTACAGTGTAGAGCAGTAACTTCAAACGTTAGGATCTGTTGCAGTAGCGAAAAGTCTTCACCCACAAAGGATGGTCGAGGGGATAAGGCGATGGACTTATGATCCAGTAGTTAAAATTTAAGATCCAATGGAAAATTGTCCTTGTGGGTCCAAATCACTCTCCTGCTACTGGACTTAAGATCCAGTAGATGAAACTTAAGATCCAATTGAAAAAATGTCCTTGTGGGTTAAAATAAGTGGTAATTGAAATGAGATGTTCAAATAGATTTTTAGGCACATATTAAGCATTACAAATTACAGTAGAGAGTGAAAAGTTCAAATGTGAAGGTCTGTTGCAGTAACAAAAACCCTTTACACAACCAGGATGGCCGAGTGGTTAAGGCGTTGGACTTAAGATCCAATGGACAAATGTCCTCGTGGGTTCAAACCCCACTCCTGGTAATCAAATCAGCTTTATAAGCACCAATTAAATATTTGGAATTACAGTGTAGAGCAGTAACTTCAAATGTTAGGATCTGTTGCAGTAGGGAAAAGTCTTCACCCACAAAGGATGGTCGAGCGGAGGTTTTTAAGCACAAATTAAATATTTGGAATTACAGTGTAGAGCAGTAACTTCAAACGATAGAATCTGTTGCAGTAGCAAAAAGTCTTCACCCACAAAGGATGGTCGAGGGGATAAGGCGATGGACTTAAGATCCAGTAGTTAAAATTTAAGATCCAATGGAAAATTGTCCTTGTGGGTCCAAATCACTGGTAATTGAAATGAGATGTTCAAATAGATTTTTAGGCACATATTAAGCATTAAAAATTACAGTAGAGAGTGGTAAATTCAAATGTGAAGGTCTGTTGCAGTAACAAAAACCCTTTACACAACCAGGATGGCCAAGTGTTTAAGGCGTTGGACTTAAGATCCAATGGACAAATGTCCTTGTGAGTTCAAACCCCACTCCTGGTAATCAAATCAGCTTTTTAAGCACAAATTAAATATTTGGAATTACAGTGTAGAGCAGTAACTTCAAACGATAGAATCTGTTGCAGTAGCAAAAAGTCTTCACCCACAAAGGATGGTCGAGGGGATAAGGCGATGGACTTAAGATCCAGTAGTTAAAATTTAAGATCCAATGGAAAATTGTCCTTGTGGGTCCAAATCACTGGTAATTGAAATGAGATGTTCAAATAGATTTTTAGGCACATATTAAGCATTAAAAATTACAGTAGAGAGTGGTAAATTCAAATGTGAAGGTCTGTTGCAGTAACAAAAACCCTTTACACAACCAGGATGGCCAAGTGTTTAAGGCGTTGGACTTAAGATCCAATGGACAAATGTCCTTGTGAGTTCAAACCCCACTCCTGGTAATCAAATCAGCTTTTTAAGCACAAATTAAATATTTGGAATTACAGTGTAGAGCAGTAACTTCAAATGTTAGGATCTGTTGCAGTAGCGAAAAGTCTTCACCCACAGAGGATGGTCGAGGGGATAAGGCGATGGACTTAAGATCCAGTAGTTAAAATTTAAGATCCAATGGAAAATTGTCCTTGTGGGTCCAAATCACTCTCCTGCTACTGGACTTAAGATCCAGTAGATGAAACTTAAGATCCAATGGAAAATTGTCCTTGTGTGTTCAAATAACTAGCATTTGAAATGAGATGTTCAAATAGAGTTTTAGGTACATATTAAGCATTAGAAAACTACAGTAGAGAGTGTTAGGGTTAACCCTAACCCTAACCTACCCTAACCTAACCATAACCATAACCATAACCATAACCATAACCATAACCATAACCATAACCATAACCCCACCGTAACCCTAACTAACCCAAACCCTAACCCCTAACCCTAGCCCTAGCCCTAGCCCTAACCCTAACCCTAACCCTAGCCCTAAACCAGTAGATGAAACATAAGATCCAATTGAAAAAATGTCCTTGTGGGTTCAAATAACTGGTAATTGAAATGAGATGTTCAAATAGATATTTAGTCACATATTAAGCATTACAAATTACAGTAGAGAGTGGAAAGTTCAAATGTGAAGGTCTGTTGCAGCAACAAAAACCCTTTATACAACCAGGATGGCCGAGTGGTTAAGGCGTTGGACTTAAGATCCAATGGACAAATGTCCTCGTGGGTTCAAACCCCACTCCTGGTAATCAAATCAGCTTTTTAAGCACCAATTAAATATTTGGAATTACAGTGTAGAGCAGTAACTTCAAATGTTAGGATCTGTTGCAGTAGGGAAAAGTCTTCACCCACAAAGGATGGTCGAGCGGAGGTTTTTAAGCACAAATTAAATATTTGGAATTACAGTGTAGAGCAGTAACTTCAAACGATAGAATCTGTTGCAGTAGCAAAAAGTCTTCACCCACAAAGGATGGTCGAGGGGATAAGGCGATGGACTTAAGATCCAGTAGTTAAAATTTAAGATCCAATGGAAAATTGTCCTTGTGGGTCCAAATCACTGGTAATTGAAATGAGATGTTCAAATAGATTTTTAGGCACATATTAAGCATTAAAAATTACAGTAGAGAGTGGTAAATTCAAATGTGAAGGTCTGTTGCAGTAACAAAAACCCTTTACACAACCAGGATGGCCGAGTGTTTAAGGCGTTGGACTTAAGATCCAATGGACAAATGTCCTCGTGAGTTCAAACCCCACTCCTGGTAATCAAATCAGCTTTTTAAGCACCAATTAAATATTTGGAATTACAGTGTAGAGCAGTAAATTCAAATGTTAGGATCTGTTGCAGTAGCGAAAAGTCTTCACCCACAGAGGATGGTCGAGGGGATAAGGCGATGGACTTAAGATCCAGTAGTTAAAATTTAAGATCCAATGGAAAATTGTCCTTGTGGGTCCAAATCACTCTCCTGCTACTGGACTTAAGATCCAGTAGATGAAACTTAAGATCCAATGGAAAATTGTCCTTGTGTGTTCAAATAACTAGCATTTGAAATGAGATGTTCAAATAGAGTTTTAGGTACATATTAAGCATTAGAAAACTACAGTAGAGAGTGTTAGGGTTAACCCTAACCCTAACCTACCCTAACCTAACCTAACCCTAACCATAACCATAACCATAACCATAACCATAACCATAACCATAACCATAACCCCACCGTAACCCTAACTAACCCTAACCATAACCCCTAACCCTAGCCCTAACCCTAACCCTAACCCTAGCCCTAACCCAGTAGATGAAACATAAGATCCAATTGAAAAAATGTCCTTGTGGGTTCAAATAACTGGTATTTGAAATGAGATGTTCAAATAGATATTTAGTCACATATTAAGCATTACAAATTACAGTAGAGAGTGGTAAGTTCAAATGTGAAGGTCTGTTGCAGTAGGGAAAAGTCTTCACCCAAGAGGATGGTCGAGGGGATAAGGCGATGGACTTAAGATCCAGTAGTTAAAATTTAAGATCCAATGGAAAATTGTCCTTGTGGGTCCAAATCACTCTCCTGCTACTGGACTTAAGATCCAGTAGATGAAACTTAAGATCCAATTGAAAAAATGTCCTTGTGGGTTAAAATAAGTGGTAATTGAAATGAGATGTTCAAATAGATTTTTAGGCACATATTAAGCATTACAAATTACAGTAGAGAGTGGAAAGTTCAAATGTGAAGGTCTGTTGCAGTAACAAAAACCCTTTACACAACCAGGATGGCCGAGTGGTTAAGGCGTTGGACTTAAGATCCAATGGACAAATGTCCTCGTGGGTTCAAACCCCACTCCTGGTAATCAAATCAGTATTTTAAGCACAAATTAAATATTTGGAATTACAGTGTAGAGCAGTAATTCCAAATGTTAGGATCTGTTGCAGTAGCGAAAAGTCTTCAACCACAAAGGATGGTCGAGGGGAGGTTTTTAAGCACAAATTAAATATTTGGAATTACAGTGTAGAGCAGTAACTTCAAACGTTAGGATCTGTTGCAGTAGCGAAAAGTCTTCACCCACAAAGGATGGTCGAGGGGATAAGGCGATGGACTTATGATCCAGTAGTTAAAATTTAAGATCCAATGGAAAATTGTCCTTGTGGGTCCAAATCACTGGTAATTGAAATGAGATGTTCAAATAGATTTTTGGGCACATATTAAGCATTACAAATTACAGTAGAGAGTGATAAATTCAAATGTGAAGGTGTGTTGCAGTAACAAAAACCGTTTACACAACCAGGATGGCCGAGTGGTTAAGGCGTTGGACTTAAGATCCAATGGACAAATGTCCTCGTGGGTTCAAACCCCACTCCTGGTAATCAAATCAGCTTTTTAAGCACCAATTAAATATTTGGAATTACAGTGTAGAGCAGTAACTTCAAACGTTAGGATCTGTTGCAGTAGCGAAAAGTCTTCACCCACAAAGGATGGTCGAGGGGATAAGGCGATGGACTTATGATCCAGTAGTTAAAATTTAAGATCCAATGGAAAATTGTCCTTGTGGGTCCAAATCACTGGTAATTGAAATGAGATGTTCAAATAGATTTTTAGGCACATATTAAGCATTACAAATTACAGTAGAGAGTGGAAAGTTCAAATGTGAAGGTCTGTTGCAGTAACAAAAACCCTTTACACAACCAGGATGGCCGAGTGGTTAAGGCGTTGGACTTAAGATCCAATGGACAAATGTCCTCGTGGGTTCAAACCCCACTCCTGGTAATCAAATCAGCTTTTTAAGCACCAATTAAATATTTGGAATTACAGTGTAGAGCAGTAACTTCAAACGTTAGGATCTGTTGCAGTAGCGAAAAGTCTTCACCCACAAAGGATGGTCGAGGGGATAAGGCGATGGACTTATGATCCAGTAGTTAAAATTTAAGATCCAATGGAAAATTGTCCTTGTGGGTCCAAATCACTGGTAATTGAAATGAGATGTTCAAATAGATTTTTGGGCACATATTAAGCATTACAAATTACAGTAGAGAGTGATAAATTCAAATGTGAAGGTGTGTTGCAGTAACAAAAACCGTTTACACAACCAGGATGGCCGAGTGGTTAAGGCGTTGGACTTAAGATCCAATGGACAAATGTCCTCGTGGGTTCAAACCCCACTCCTGGTAATCAAATCAGCTTTTTAAGCACCAATTAAATATTTGGAATTACAGTGTAGAGCAGTAACTTCAAATGTTAGGATCTGTTGCAGTAGGGAAAAGTCTTCACCCACAAAGGATGGTCGAGCGGAGGTTTTTAAGCACAAATTAAATATTTGGAATTACAGTGTAGAGCAGTAACTTCAAACGTTAGGATCTGTTGCAGTAGCGAAAAGTCTTCACCCACAAAGGATGGTCGAGGGGATAAGGCGATGGACTTATGATCCAGTAGTTAAAATTTAAGATCCAATGGAAAATTGTCCTTGTGGGTCCAAATCACTGGTAATTGAAATGAGATGTTCAAATAGATTTTTAGGCACATATTAAGCATTAAAAATTACAGTAGAGAGTGGTAAATTCAAATGTGAAGGTCTGTTGCAGTAACAAAAACCCTTTACACAACCAGGATGGCCAAGTGTTTAAGGCGTTGGACTTAAGATCCAATGGACAAATGTCCTTGTGAGTTCAAACCCCACTCCTGGTAATCAAATCAGCTTTTTAAGCACAAATTAAATATTTGGAATTACAGTGTAGAGCAGTAACTTCAAACGATAGAATCTGTTGCAGTAGCAAAAAGTCTTCACCCACAAAGGATGGTCGAGGGGATAAGGCGATGGACTTAAGATCCAGTAGTTAAAATTTAAGATCCAATGGAAAATTGTCCTTGTGGGTCCAAATCACTGGTAATTGAAATGAGATGTTCAAATAGATTTTTAGGCACATATTAAGCATTAAAAATTACAGTAGAGAGTGGTAAATTCAAATGTGAAGGTCTGTTGCAGTAACAAAAACCCTTTACACAACCAGGATGGCCAAGTGTTTAAGGCGTTGGACTTAAGATCCAATGGACAAATGTCCTTGTGAGTTCAAACCCCACTCCTGGTAATCAAATCAGCTTTTTAAGCACAAATTAAATATTTGGAATTACAGTGTAGAGCAGTAACTTCAAATGTTAGGATCTGTTGCAGTAGCGAAAAGTCTTCACCCACAGAGGATGGTCGAGGGGATAAGGCGATGGACTTAAGATCCAGTAGTTAAAATTTAAGATCCAATGGAAAATTGTCCTTGTGGGTCCAAATCACTCTCCTGCTACTGGACTTAAGATCCAGTAGATGAAACTTAAGATCCAATGGAAAATTGTCCTTGTGTGTTCAAATAACTAGCATTTGAAATGAGATGTTCAAATAGAGTTTTAGGTACATATTAAGCATTAGAAAACTACAGTAGAGAGTGTTAGGGTTAACCCTAACCCTAACCTACCCTAACCTAACCATAACCATAACCATAACCATAACCATAACCATAACCATAACCATAACCATAACCCCACCGTAACCCTAACTAACCCAAACCCTAACCCCTAACCCTAGCCCTAGCCCTAGCCCTAACCCTAACCCTAACCCTAGCCCTAAACCAGTAGATGAAACATAAGATCCAATTGAAAAAATGTCCTTGTGGGTTCAAATAACTGGTAATTGAAATGAGATGTTCAAATAGATATTTAGTCACATATTAAGCATTACAAATTACAGTAGAGAGTGGAAAGTTCAAATGTGAAGGTCTGTTGCAGCAACAAAAACCCTTTATACAACCAGGATGGCCGAGTGGTTAAGGCGTTGGACTTAAGATCCAATGGACAAATGTCCTCGTGGGTTCAAACCCCACTCCTGGTAATCAAATCAGCTTTTTAAGCACCAATTAAATATTTGGAATTACAGTGTAGAGCAGTAACTTCAAATGTTAGGATCTGTTGCAGTAGGGAAAAGTCTTCACCCACAAAGGATGGTCGAGCGGAGGTTTTTAAGCACAAATTAAATATTTGGAATTACAGTGTAGAGCAGTAACTTCAAACGATAGAATCTGTTGCAGTAGCAAAAAGTCTTCACCCACAAAGGATGGTCGAGGGGATAAGGCGATGGACTTAAGATCCAGTAGTTAAAATTTAAGATCCAATGGAAAATTGTCCTTGTGGGTCCAAATCACTGGTAATTGAAATGAGATGTTCAAATAGATTTTTAGGCACATATTAAGCATTAAAAATTACAGTAGAGAGTGGTAAATTCAAATGTGAAGGTCTGTTGCAGTAACAAAAACCCTTTACACAACCAGGATGGCCGAGTGTTTAAGGCGTTGGACTTAAGATCCAATGGACAAATGTCCTCGTGAGTTCAAACCCCACTCCTGGTAATCAAATCAGCTTTTTAAGCACCAATTAAATATTTGGAATTACAGTGTAGAGCAGTAAATTCAAATGTTAGGATCTGTTGCAGTAGCGAAAAGTCTTCACCCACAGAGGATGGTCGAGGGGATAAGGCGATGGACTTAAGATCCAGTAGTTAAAATTTAAGATCCAATGGAAAATTGTCCTTGTGGGTCCAAATCACTCTCCTGCTACTGGACTTAAGATCCAGTAGATGAAACTTAAGATCCAATGGAAAATTGTCCTTGTGTGTTCAAATAACTAGCATTTGAAATGAGATGTTCAAATAGAGTTTTAGGTACATATTAAGCATTAGAAAACTACAGTAGAGAGTGTTAGGGTTAACCCTAACCCTAACCTACCCTAACCTAACCTAACCCTAACCATAACCATAACCATAACCATAACCATAACCATAACCATAACCATAACCCCACCGTAACCCTAACTAACCCTAACCATAACCCCTAACCCTAGCCCTAACCCTAACCCTAACCCTAGCCCTAACCCAGTAGATGAAACATAAGATCCAATTGAAAAAATGTCCTTGTGGGTTCAAATAACTGGTATTTGAAATGAGATGTTCAAATAGATATTTAGTCACATATTAAGCATTACAAATTACAGTAGAGAGTGGTAAGTTCAAATGTGAAGGTCTGTTGCAGTAGGGAAAAGTCTTCACCCAAGAGGATGGTCGAGGGGATAAGGCGATGGACTTAAGATCCAGTAGTTAAAATTTAAGATCCAATGGAAAATTGTCCTTGTGGGTCCAAATCACTCTCCTGCTACTGGACTTAAGATCCAGTAGATGAAACTTAAGATCCAATTGAAAAAATGTCCTTGTGGGTTAAAATAAGTGGTAATTGAAATGAGATGTTCAAATAGATTTTTAGGCACATATTAAGCATTACAAATTACAGTAGAGAGTGGAAAGTTCAAATGTGAAGGTCTGTTGCAGTAACAAAAACCCTTTACACAACCAGGATGGCCGAGTGGTTAAGGCGTTGGACTTAAGATCCAATGGACAAATGTCCTCGTGGGTTCAAACCCCACTCCTGGTAATCAAATCAGTATTTTAAGCACAAATTAAATATTTGGAATTACAGTGTAGAGCAGTAATTCCAAATGTTAGGATCTGTTGCAGTAGCGAAAAGTCTTCAACCACAAAGGATGGTCGAGGGGAGGTTTTTAAGCACAAATTAAATATTTGGAATTACAGTGTAGAGCAGTAACTTCAAACGTTAGGATCTGTTGCAGTAGCGAAAAGTCTTCACCCACAAAGGATGGTCGAGGGGATAAGGCGATGGACTTATGATCCAGTAGTTAAAATTTAAGATCCAATGGAAAATTGTCCTTGTGGGTCCAAATCACTGGTAATTGAAATGAGATGTTCAAATAGATTTTTGGGCACATATTAAGCATTACAAATTACAGTAGAGAGTGATAAATTCAAATGTGAAGGTGTGTTGCAGTAACAAAAACCGTTTACACAACCAGGATGGCCGAGTGGTTAAGGCGTTGGACTTAAGATCCAATGGACAAATGTCCTCGTGGGTTCAAACCCCACTCCTGGTAATCAAATCAGCTTTTTAAGCACCAATTAAATATTTGGAATTACAGTGTAGAGCAGTAACTTCAAACGTTAGGATCTGTTGCAGTAGCGAAAAGTCTTCACCCACAAAGGATGGTCGAGGGGATAAGGCGATGGACTTATGATCCAGTAGTTAAAATTTAAGATCCAATGGAAAATTGTCCTTGTGGGTCCAAATCACTGGTAATTGAAATGAGATGTTCAAATAGATTTTTAGGCACATATTAAGCATTACAAATTACAGTAGAGAGTGGAAAGTTCAAATGTGAAGGTCTGTTGCAGTAACAAAAACCCTTTACACAACCAGGATGGCCGAGTGGTTAAGGCGTTGGACTTAAGATCCAATGGACAAATGTCCTCGTGGGTTCAAACCCCACTCCTGGTAATCAAATCAGCTTTTTAAGCACCAATTAAATATTTGGAATTACAGTGTAGAGCAGTAACTTCAAACGTTAGGATCTGTTGCAGTAGCGAAAAGTCTTCACCCACAAAGGATGGTCGAGGGGATAAGGCGATGGACTTATGATCCAGTAGTTAAAATTTAAGATCCAATGGAAAATTGTCCTTGTGGGTCCAAATCACTGGTAATTGAAATGAGATGTTCAAATAGATTTTTGGGCACATATTAAGCATTACAAATTACAGTAGAGAGTGATAAATTCAAATGTGAAGGTGTGTTGCAGTAACAAAAACCGTTTACACAACCAGGATGGCCGAGTGGTTAAGGCGTTGGACTTAAGATCCAATGGACAAATGTCCTCGTGGGTTCAAACCCCACTCCTGGTAATCAAATCAGCTTTTTAAGCACCAATTAAATATTTGGAATTACAGTGTAGAGCAGTAACTTCAAATGTTAGGATCTGTTGCAGTAGGGAAAAGTCTTCACCCACAAAGGATGGTCGAGCGGAGGTTTTTAAGCACAAATTAAATATTTGGAATTACAGTGTAGAGCAGTAACTTCAAACGTTAGGATCTGTTGCAGTAGCGAAAAGTCTTCACCCACAAAGGATGGTCGAGGGGATAAGGCGATGGACTTATGATCCAGTAGTTAAAATTTAAGATCCAATGGAAAATTGTCCTTGTGGGTCCAAATCACTGGTAATTGAAATGAGATGTTCAAATAGATTTTTAGGCACATATTAAGCATTACAAATTACAGTAGAGAGTGGAAAGTTCAAATGTGAAGGTCTGTTGCAGTAACAAAAACCCTATACACAACCAGGATGGCCGAGTGGTTAAGGCGTTGGACTTAAGATCCAATGGACAAATGTCCTCGTGGGTTCAAACCCCACTCCTGGTAATCAAATCAGCTTTTTAAGCACCAATTAAATATTTGGAATTACAGTGTAGAGCAGTAACTTCAAACGTTAGGATCTGTTGCAGTAGCGAAAAGTCTTCACCCACAAAGGATGGTCGAGGGGATAAGGCGATGGACTTATGATCCAGTAGTTAAAATTTAAGATCCAATGGAAAATTGTCCTTGTGGGTCCAAATCACTCTCCTGCTACTGGACTTAAGATCCAGTAGATGAAACTTAAGATCCAATTGAAAAAATGTCCTTGTGGGTTAAAATAAGTGGTAATTGAAATGAGATGTTCAAATAGATTTTTAGGCACATATTAAGCATTACAAATTACAGTAGAGAGTGAAAAGTTCAAATGTGAAGGTCTGTTGCAGTAACAAAAACCCTTTACACAACCAGGATGGCCGAGTGGTTAAGGCGTTGGACTTAAGATCCAATGGACAAATGTCCTCGTGGGTTCAAACCCCACTCCTGGTAATCAAATCAGTATTTTAAGCACAAATTAAATATTTGGAATTACAGTGTAGAGCAGTAACTTCAAACGTTAGGATCTGTTGCAGTAGCGAAAAGTCTTCACCCACAAAGGATGGTCGAGGGGATAAGGCGATGGACTTATGATCCAGTAGTTAAAATTTAAGATCCAATGGAAAATTGTCCTTGTGGGTCCAAATAACTGGTAATTGAAATGAGATGTTCAAATAGATTTTTGGGCACATATTAAGCATTACAAATTACAGTAGAGAGTGGTAAATTCAAATGTGAAGGTCTGTTGCAGTAACAAAAACCCTTTACACAACCAGGATGGCCGAGTTGTTAAGGCGTTGGACTTAAGATCCAATGGACAAATGTCCTCGTGGGTTCAAACCCCACTCCTGGTAATCAAATCAGTATTTTAAGCACAAATATTTGGAATTACAGTGTAGAGCAGTAACTTCAAACGTTAGGATCTGTTGCAGTAGGGAAAAGTCTTCACCCACAAAGGATGGTCGAGCGGAGGTTTTTAAGCACAAATTAAATATTTGGAATTACAGTGTAGAGCAGTAACTTCAAACGATAGAATCTGTTGCAGTAGCGAAAAGTCTTCACCCACAGAGGATGGTCGAGGGGATAAGGCGATGGACTTAAGATCCAGTAGTTAAAATTTAAGATCCAATGGAAAATTGTCCTTGTGGGTCCAAATCACTCTCCTGCTACTGGACTTAAGATCCAGTAGATGAAACTTAAGATCCAATGGAAAATTGTCCTTGTGTGTTCAAATAACTAGCATTTGAAATGAGATGTTCAAATAGAGTTTTAGGTACATATTAAGCATTAGAAAACTACAGTAGAGAGTGTTAGGGTTAACCCTAACCCTAACCTACCCTAACCTAACCATAACCATAACCATAACCATAACCATAACCATAACCATAACCATAACCCCACCGTAACCCTAACTAACCCTAACCCTAACCCCTAACCCTAGCCCTAGCCCTAACCCTAACCCTAACCCTAGCCCTAAACCAGTAGATGAAACATAAGATCCAATTGAAAAAATGTCCTTGTGGGTTCAAATAACTGGTAATTGAAATGAGATGTTCAAATAGATATTTAGTCACATATTAAGCATTACAAATTACAGTAGAGAGTGGAAAGTTCAAATGTGAAGGTCTGTTGCAGCAACAAAAACCCTTTACACACCCAGGATGGCCGAGTGGTTAAGGCATTGGACTTAAGATCCAATGGACAAATGTCCTCGTGGGTTCAAACCCCACTCCTGGTAATCAAATCAGCTTTATAAGCACCAATTAAATATTTGGAATTACAGTGTAGAGCAGTAACTTCAAATGTTAGGATCTGTTGCAGTAGGGAAAAGTCTTCACCCACAAAGGATGGTCGAGCGGAGGTTTTTAAGCACAAATTAAATATTTGGAATTACAGTGTAGAGCAGTAACTTCAAACGATAGAATCTGTTGCAGTAGCAAAAAGTCTTCACCCACAAAGGATGGTCGAGGGGATAAGGCGATGGACTTAAGATCCAGTAGTTAAAATTTAAGATCCAATGGAAAATTGTCCTTGTGGGTCCAAATCACTGGTAATTGAAATGAGATGTTCAAATAGATTTTTAGGCACATATTAAGCATTAAAAATTACAGTAGAGAGTGGTAAATTCAAATGTGAAGGTCTGTTGCAGTAACAAAAACCCTTTACACAACCAGGATGGCCAAGTGTTTAAGGCGTTGGACTTAAGATCCAATGGACAAATGTCCTTGTGAGTTCAAACCCCACTCCTGGTAATCAAATCAGCTTTTTAAGCACAAATTAAATATTTGGAATTACAGTGTAGAGCAGTAACTTCAAATGTTAGGATCTGTTGCAGTAGCGAAAAGTCTTCACCCACAGAGGATGGTCGAGGGGATAAGGCGATGGACTTAAGATCCAGTAGTTAAAATTTAAGATCCAATGGAAAATTGTCCTTGTGGGTCCAAATCACTCTCCTGCTACTGGACTTAAGATCCAGTAGATGAAACTTAAGATCCAATGGAAAATTGTCCTTGTGTGTTCAAATAACTAGCATTTGAAATGAGATGTTCAAATAGAGTTTTAGGTACATATTAAGCATTAGAAAACTACAGTAGAGAGTGTTAGGGTTAACCCTAACCCTAACCTACCCTAACCTAACCATAACCATAACCATAACCATAACCATAACCATAACCATAACCATAACCATAACCATAACCCCACCATAACCCTAACTAACCCAAACCCTAACCCCTAACCCTAGCCCTAGCCCTAGCCCTAACCCTAACCCTAGCCCTAAACCAGTAGATGAAACATAAGATCCAATTGAAAAAATGTCCTTGTGGGTTCAAATAACTGGTAATTGAAATGAGATGTTCAAATAGATATTTAGTCACATATTAAGCATTACAAATTACAGTAGAGAGTGGAAAGTTCAAATGTGAAGGTCTGTTGCAGCAACAAAAACCCTTTACACAACCAGGATGGCCGAGTGGTTAAGGCGTTGGACTTAAGATCCAATGGACAAATGTCCTTGTGGGTTCAAACCCCACTCCTGGTAATCAAATCAGCTTTTTAAGCACCAATTAAATATTTGGAATTACAGTGTAGAGCAGTAACTTCAAACGTTAGGATCTGTTGCAGTAGCGAAAAGTCTTCACCCACAAAGGATGGTCGAGGGGATAAGGCGATGGACTTATGATCCAGTAGTTAAAATTTAAGATCCAATGGAAAATTGTCCTTGTGGGTCCAAATCACTCTCCTGCTACTGGACTTAAGATCCAGTAGATGAAACTTAAGATCCAATTGAAAAAATGTCCTTGTGGGTTAAAATAAGTGGTAATTGAAATGAGATGTTCAAATAGATTTTTAGGCACATATTAAGCATTACAAATTACAGTAGAGAGTGAAAAGTTCAAATGTGAAGGTCTGTTGCAGTAACAAAAACCCTTTACACAACCAGGATGGCCGAGTGGTTAAGGCGTTGGACTTAAGATCCAATGGACAAATGTCCTCGTGGGTTCAAACCCCACTCCTGGTAATCAAATCAGCTTTATAAGCACCAATTAAATATTTGGAATTACAGTGTAGAGCAGTAACTTCAAATGTTAGGATCTGTTGCAGTAGGGAAAAGTCTTCACCCACAAAGGATGGTCGAGCGGAGGTTTTTAAGCACAAATTAAATATTTGGAATTACAGTGTAGAGCAGTAACTTCAAACGATAGAATCTGTTGCAGTAGCAAAAAGTCTTCACCCACAAAGGATGGTCGAGGGGATAAGGCGATGGACTTAAGATCCAGTAGTTAAAATTTAAGATCCAATGGAAAATTGTCCTTGTGGGTCCAAATCACTGGTAATTGAAATGAGATGTTCAAATAGATTTTTAGGCACATATTAAGCATTAAAAATTACAGTAGAGAGTGGTAAATTCAAATGTGAAGGTCTGTTGCAGTAACAAAAACCCTTTACACAACCAGGATGGCCAAGTGTTTAAGGCGTTGGACTTAAGATCCAATGGACAAATGTCCTTGTGAGTTCAAACCCCACTCCTGGTAATCAAATCAGCTTTTTAAGCACAAATTAAATATTTGGAATTACAGTGTAGAGCAGTAACTTCAAACGATAGAATCTGTTGCAGTAGCAAAAAGTCTTCACCCACAAAGGATGGTCGAGGGGATAAGGCGATGGACTTAAGATCCAGTAGTTAAAATTTAAGATCCAATGGAAAATTGTCCTTGTGGGTCCAAATCACTGGTAATTGAAATGAGATGTTCAAATAGATTTTTAGGCACATATTAAGCATTAAAAATTACAGTAGAGAGTGGTAAATTCAAATGTGAAGGTCTGTTGCAGTAACAAAAACCCTTTACACAACCAGGATGGCCAAGTGTTTAAGGCGTTGGACTTAAGATCCAATGGACAAATGTCCTTGTGAGTTCAAACCCCACTCCTGGTAATCAAATCAGCTTTTTAAGCACAAATTAAATATTTGGAATTACAGTGTAGAGCAGTAACTTCAAATGTTAGGATCTGTTGCAGTAGCGAAAAGTCTTCACCCACAGAGGATGGTCGAGGGGATAAGGCGATGGACTTAAGATCCAGTAGTTAAAATTTAAGATCCAATGGAAAATTGTCCTTGTGGGTCCAAATCACTCTCCTGCTACTGGACTTAAGATCCAGTAGATGAAACTTAAGATCCAATGGAAAATTGTCCTTGTGTGTTCAAATAACTAGCATTTGAAATGAGATGTTCAAATAGAGTTTTAGGTACATATTAAGCATTAGAAAACTACAGTAGAGAGTGTTAGGGTTAACCCTAACCCTAACCTACCCTAACCTAACCATAACCATAACCATAACCATAACCATAACCATAACCATAACCATAACCATAACCATAACCCCACCGTAACCCTAACTAACCCAAACCCTAACCCCTAACCCTAGCCCTAGCCCTAGCCCTAACCCTAACCCTAACCCTAGCCCTAAACCAGTAGATGAAACATAAGATCCAATTGAAAAAATGTCCTTGTGGGTTCAAATAACTGGTAATTGAAATGAGATGTTCAAATAGATATTTAGTCACATATTAAGCATTACAAATTACAGTAGAGAGTGGAAAGTTCAAATGTGAAGGTCTGTTGCAGCAACAAAAACCCTTTACACAACCAGGATGGCCGAGTGGTTAAGGCGTTGGACTTAAGATCCAATGGACAAATGTCCTCGTGGGTTCAAACCCCACTCCTGGTAATCAAATCAGCTTTTTAAGCACCAATTAAATATTTGGAATTACAGTGTAGAGCAGTAACTTCAAATGTTAGGATCTGTTGCAGTAGGGAAAAGTCTTCACCCACAAAGGATGGTCGAGCGGAGGTTTTTAAGCACAAATTAAATATTTGGAATTACAGTGTAGAGCAGTAACTTCAAACGATAGAATCTGTTGCAGTAGCAAAAAGTCTTCACCCACAAAGGATGGTCGAGGGGATAAGGCGATGGACTTAAGATCCAGTAGTTAAAATTTAAGATCCAATGGAAAATTGTCCTTGTGGGTCCAAATCACTGGTAATTGAAATGAGATGTTCAAATAGATTTTTAGGCACATATTAAGCATTAAAAATTACAGTAGAGAGTGGTAAATTCAAATGTGAAGGTCTGTTGCAGTAACAAAAACCCTTTACACAACCAGGATGGCCGAGTGTTTAAGGCGTTGGACTTAAGATCCAATGGACAAATGTCCTCGTGAGTTCAAACCCCACTCCTGGTAATCAAATCAGCTTTTTAAGCACCAATTAAATATTTGGAATTACAGTGTAGAGCAGTAAATTCAAATGTTAGGATCTGTTGCAGTAGCGAAAAGTCTTCACCCACAGAGGATGGTCGAGGGGATAAGGCGATGGACTTAAGATCCAGTAGTTAAAATTTAAGATCCAATGGAAAATTGTCCTTGTGGGTCCAAATCACTCTCCTGCTACTGGACTTAAGATCCAGTAGATGAAACTTAAGATCCAATGGAAAATTGTCCTTGTGTGTTCAAATAACTAGCATTTGAAATGAGATGTTCAAATAGAGTTTTAGGTACATATTAAGCATTAGAAAACTACAGTAGAGAGTGTTAGGGTTAACCCTAACCCTAACCTACCCTAACCTAACCATAACCATAACCATAACCATAACCATAACCATAACCATAACCATAACCATAACCCCACCGTAACCCTAACTAACCCTAACCATAACCCCTAACCCTAGCCCTAACCCTAACCCTAACCCTAGCCCTAACCCAGTAGATGAAACATAAGATCCAATTGAAAAAATGTCCTTGTGGGTTCAAATAACTGGTATTTGAAATGAGATGTTCAAATAGATATTTAGTCACATATTAAGCATTACAAATTAACCCTAACCCTAACCCTAACCTCTAACCCTAACCTAACCCTAACCCTAACATATTAAGCGTTACAAATTACAGTAGAGAGTGTTAGGGCTAACCCTAACCCTAACCCCTAACCCTAACCCTAACCATAACCCTAACCCTAACCCTAGCCCTAACCCAGTAGATGAAACTTAAGATCCAATTGAAAAAAAGTTCTTGTGGATTCAAATAACTGGTAATTGAAATGAGATGTTCAAATAGATTTTTAGGCACATATTAAGCATTACAAATTACAGTAGAGAGTGGTAAGTTCAAATGTGAAGGTCTGTTGCAGTAGGGAAAAGTCTTCACCCAAGAGGATGGTCGAGGGGATAAGGCGATGGACTTAAGATCCAGTAGTTAAAATTTAAGATCCAATGGAAAATTGTCCTTGTGGGTCCAAATCACTCTCCTGCTACTGGACTTAAGATCCAGTAGATGAAACTTAAGATCCAATTGAAAAAATGTCCTTGTGGGTTAAAATAAGTGGTAATTGAAATGAGATGTTCAAATAGATTTTTAGGCACATATTAAGCATTACAAATTACAGTAGAGAGTGGAAAGTTCAAATGTGAAGGTCTGTTGCAGTAACAAAAACCCTTTACACAACCAGGATGGCCGAGTGGTTAAGGCGTTGGACTTAAGATCCAATGGACAAATGTCCTCGTGGGTTCAAACCCCACTCCTGGTAATCAAATCAGTATTTTAAGCACAAATTAAATATTTGGAATTACAGTGTAGAGCAGTAATTTCAAATGTTAGGATCTGTTGCAGTAGCGAAAAGTCTTCAACCACAAAGGATGGTCGAGGGGAGGTTTTTAAGCACAAATTAAATATTTGGAATTACAGTGTAGAGCAGTAACTTCAAACGTTAGGATCTGTTGCAGTAGCGAAAAGTCTTCACCCACAAAGGATGGTCGAGGGGATAAGGCGATGGACTTATGATCCAGTAGTTAAAATTTAAGATCCAATGGAAAATTGTCCTTGTGGGTCCAAATCACTGGTAATTGAAATGAGATGTTCAAATAGATTTTTGGGCACATATTAAGCATTACAAATTACAGTAGAGAGTGATAAATTCAAATGTGAAGGTGTGTTGCAGTAACAAAAACCGTTTACACAACCAGGATGGCCGAGTGGTTAAGGCGTTGGACTTAAGATCCAATGGACAAATGTCCTCGTGGGTTCAAACCCCACTCCTGGTAATCAAATCAGCTTTTTAAGCACCAATTAAATATTTGGAATTACAGTGTAGAGCAGTAACTTCAAATGTTAGGATCTGTTGCAGTAGGGAAAAGTCTTCACCCACAAAGGATGGTCGAGCGGAGGTTTTTAAGCACAAATTAAATATTTGGAATTACAGTGTAGAGCAGTAACTTCAAACGTTAGGATCTGTTGCAGTAGCGAAAAGTCTTCACCCACAAAGGATGGTCGAGGGGATAAGGCGATGGACTTATGATCCAGTAGTTAAAATTTAAGATCCAATGGAAAATTGTCCTTGTGGGTCCAAATCACTGGTAATTGAAATGAGATGTTCAAATAGATTTTTAGGCACATATTAAGCATTACAAATTACAGTAGAGAGTGGAAAGTTCAAATGTGAAGGTCTGTTGCAGTAACAAAAACCCTTTACACAACCAGGATGGCCGAGTGGTTAAGGCGTTGGACTTAAGATCCAATGGACAAATGTCCTCGTGGGTTCAAACCCCACTCCTGGTAATCAAATCAGCTTTTTAAGCACCAATTAAATATTTGGAATTACAGTGTAGAGCAGTAACTTCAAACGTTAGGATCTGTTGCAGTAGCGAAAAGTCTTCACCCACAAAGGATGGTCGAGGGGATAAGGCGATGGACTTATGATCCAGTAGTTAAAATTTAAGATCCAATGGAAAATTGTCCTTGTGGGTCCAAATCACTCTCCTGCTACTGGACTTAAGATCCAGTAGATGAAACTTAAGATCCAATTGAAAAAATGTCCTTGTGGGTTAAAATAAGTGGTAATTGAAATGAGATGTTCAAATAGATTTTTAGGCACATATTAAGCATTACAAATTACAGTAGAGAGTGAAAAGTTCAAATGTGAAGGTCTGTTGCAGTAACAAAAACCCTTTACACAACCAGGATGGCCGAGTGGTTAAGGCGTTGGACTTAAGATCCAATGGACAAATGTCCTCGTGGGTTCAAACCCCACTCCTGGTAATCAAATCAGTATTTTAAGCACAAATTAAATATTTGGAATTACAGTGTAGAGCAGTAACTTCAAACGTTAGGATCTGTTGCAGTAGCGAAAAGTCTTCACCCACAAAGGATGGTCGAGGGGATAAGGCGATGGACTTATGATCCAGTAGTTAAAATTTAAGATCCAATGGAAAATTGTCCTTGTGGGTCCAAATAACTGGTAATTGAAATGAGATGTTCAAATAGATTTTTGGGCACATATTAAGCATTACAAATTACAGTAGAGAGTGGTAAATTCAAATGTGAAGGTCTTTTGCAGTAACAAAAACCCTTTACACAACCAGGATGGCCGAGTTGTTAAGGCGTTGGACTTAAGATCCAATGGACAAATGTCCTCGTGGGTTCAAACCCCACTCCTGGTAATCAAATCAGTATTTTAAGCACAAATTAAATATTTGGAATTACAGTGTAGAGCAGTAACTTCAAACGTTAGGATCTGTTGCAGTAGGGAAAAGTCTTCACCCACAAAGGATGGTCGAGCGGAGGTTTTTAAGCACAAATTAAATATTTGGAATTACAGTGTAGAGCAGTAACTTCAAACGATAGAATCTGTTGCAGTAGCGAAAAGTCTTCACCCACAGAGGATGGTCGAGGGGATAAGGCGATGGACTTAAGATCCAGTAGTTAAAATTTAAGATCCAATGGAAAATTGTCCTTGTGGGTCCAAATCACTCTCCTGCTACTGGACTTAAGATCCAGTAGATGAAACTTAAGATCCAATGGAAAATTGTCCTTGTGTGTTCAAATAACTAGCATTTGAAATGAGATGTTCAAATAGAGTTTTAGGTACATATTAAGCATTAGAAAACTACAGTAGAGAGTGTTAGGGTTAACCCTAACCCTAACCTACCCTAACCTAACCATAACCATAACCATAACCATAACCATAACCATAACCATAACCATAACCATAACCATAACCCCACCGTAACCCTAACTAACCCTAACCCTAACCCCTAACCCTAGCCCTAGCCCTAACCCTAACCCTAACCCTAGCCCTAAACCAGTAGATGAAACATAAGATCCAATTGAAAAAATGTCCTTGTGGGTTCAAATAACTGGTAATTGAAATGAGATGTTCAAATAGATATTTAGTCACATATTAAGCATTACAAATTACAGTAGAGAGTGGAAAGTTCAAATGTGAAGGTCTGTTGCAGCAACAAAAACCCTTTACACACCCAGGATGGCCGAGTGGTTAAGGCGTTGGACTTAAGATCCAATGGACAAATGTCCTCGTGGGTTCAAACCCCACTCCTGGTAATCAAATCAGCTTTATAAGCACCAATTAAATATTTGGAATTACAGTGTAGAGCAGTAACTTCAAATGTTAGGATCTGTTGCAGTAGGGAAAAGTCTTCACCCACAAAGGATGGTCGAGCGGAGGTTTTTAAGCACAAATTAAATATTTGGAATTACAGTGTAGAGCAGTAACTTCAAACGATAGAATCTGTTGCAGTAGCAAAAAGTCTTCACCCACAAAGGATGGTCGAGGGGATAAGGCGATGGACTTAAGATCCAGTAGTTAAAATTTAAGATCCAATGGAAAATTGTCCTTGTGGGTCCAAATCACTGGTAATTGAAATGAGATGTTCAAATAGATTTTTAGGCACATATTAAGCATTAAAAATTACAGTAGAGAGTGGTAAATTCAAATGTGAAGGTCTGTTGCAGTAACAAAAACCCTTTACACAACCAGGATGGCCAAGTGTTTAAGGCGTTGGACTTAAGATCCAATGGACAAATGTCCTTGTGAGTTCAAACCCCACTCCTGGTAATCAAATCAGCTTTTTAAGCACAAATTAAATATTTGGAATTACAGTGTAGAGCAGTAACTTCAAATGTTAGGATCTGTTGCAGTAGCGAAAAGTCTTCACCCACAGAGGATGGTCGAGGGGATAAGGCGATGGACTTAAGATCCAGTAGTTAAAATTTAAGATCCAATGGAAAATTGTCCTTGTGGGTCCAAATGACTCTCCTGCTACTGGACTTAAGATCCAGTAGATGAAACTTAAGATCCAATGGAAAATTGTCCTTGTGTGTTCAAATAACTAGCATTTGAAATGAGATGTTCAAATAGAGTTTTAGGTACATATTAAGCATTAGAAAACTACAGTAGAGAGTGTTAGGGTTAACCCTAACCCTAACCTACCCTAACCTAACCATAACCATAACCATAACCATAACCATAACCATAACCATAACCCCACCGTAACCCTAACTAACCCAAACCCTAACCCCTAACCCTAGCCCTAGCCCTAGCCCTAACCCTAACCCTAACCCTAGCCCTAAACCAGTAGATGAAACATAAGATCCAATTGAAAAAATGTCCTTGTGGGTTCAAATAACTGGTAATTGAAATGAGATGTTCAAATAGATTTTTGGGCACATATTAAGCATTACAAATTACAGTAGAGAGTGATAAATTCAAATGTGAAGGTGTGTTGCAGTAACAAAAACCGTTTACACAACCAGGATGGCCGAGTGGTTAAGGCGTTGGACTTAAGATCCAATGGACAAATGTCCTCGTGGGTTCAAACCCCACTCCTGGTAATCAAATCAGCTTTTTAAGCACCAATTAAATATTTGGAATTACAGTGTAGAGCAGTAACTTCAAATGTTAGGATCTGTTGCAGTAGGGAAAAGTCTTCACCCACAAAGGATGGTCGAGCGGAGGTTTTTAAGCACAAATTAAATATTTGGAATTACAGTGTAGAGCAGTAACTTCAAACGTTAGGATCTGTTGCAGTAGCGAAAAGTCTTCACCCACAAAGGATGGTCGAGGGGATAAGGCGATGGACTTATGATCCAGTAGTTAAAATTTAAGATCCAATGGAAAATTGTCCTTGTGGGTCCAAATCACTGGTAATTGAAATGAGATGTTCAAATAGATTTTTAGGCACATATTAAGCATTACAAATTACAGTAGAGAGTGGAAAGTTCAAATGTGAAGGTCTGTTGCAGTAACAAAAACCCTTTACACAACCAGGATGGCCGAGTGGTTAAGGCGTTGGACTTAAGATCCAATGGACAAATGTCCTCGTGGGTTCAAACCCCACTCCTGGTAATCAAATCAGCTTTTTAAGCACCAATTAAATATTTGGAATTACAGTGTAGAGCAGTAACTTCAAACGTTAGGATCTGTTGCAGTAGCGAAAAGTCTTCACCCACAAAGGATGGTCGAGGGGATAAGGCGATGGACTTATGATCCAGTAGTTAAAATTTAAGATCCAATGGAAAATTGTCCTTGTGGGTCCAAATCACTCTCCTGCTACTGGACTTAAGATCCAGTAGATGAAACTTAAGATCCAATTGAAAAAATGTCCTTGTGGGTTAAAATAAGTGGTAATTGAAATGAGATGTTCAAATAGATTTTTAGGCACATATTAAGCATTACAAATTACAGTAGAGAGTGAAAAGTTCAAATGTGAAGGTCTGTTGCAGTAACAAAAACCCTTTACACAACCAGGATGGCCGAGTGGTTAAGGCGTTGGACTTAAGATCCAATGGACAAATGTCCTCGTGGGTTCAAACCCCACTCCTGGTAATCAAATCAGTATTTTAAGCACAAATTAAATATTTGGAATTACAGTGTAGAGCAGTAACTTCAAACGTTAGGATCTGTTGCAGTAGCGAAAAGTCTTCACCCACAAAGGATGGTCGAGGGGATAAGGCGATGGACTTATGATCCAGTAGTTAAAATTTAAGATCCAATGGAAAATTGTCCTTGTGGGTCCAAATAACTGGTAATTGAAATGAGATGTTCAAATAGATTTTTGGGCACATATTAAGCATTACAAATTACAGTAGAGAGTGGTAAATTCAAATGTGAAGGTCTTTTGCAGTAACAAAAACCCTTTACACAACCAGGATGGCCGAGTTGTTAAGGCGTTGGACTTAAGATCCAATGGACAAATGTCCTCGTGGGTTCAAACCCCACTCCTGGTAATCAAATCAGTATTTTAAGCACAAATTAAATATTTGGAATTACAGTGTAGAGCAGTAACTTCAAACGTTAGGATCTGTTGCAGTAGGGAAAAGTCTTCACCCACAAAGGATGGTCGAGCGGAGGTTTTTAAGCACAAATTAAATATTTGGAATTACAGTGTAGAGCAGTAACTTCAAACGATAGAATCTGTTGCAGTAGCGAAAAGTCTTCACCCACAGAGGATGGTCGAGGGGATAAGGCGATGGACTTAAGATCCAGTAGTTAAAATTTAAGATCCAATGGAAAATTGTCCTTGTGGGTCCAAATCACTCTCCTGCTACTGGACTTAAGATCCAGTAGATGAAACTTAAGATCCAATGGAAAATTGTCCTTGTGTGTTCAAATAACTAGCATTTGAAATGAGATGTTCAAATAGAGTTTTAGGTACATATTAAGCATTAGAAAACTACAGTAGAGAGTGTTAGGGTTAACCCTAACCCTAACCTACCCTAACCTAACCATAACCATAACCATAACCATAACCATAACCATAACCATAACCATAACCCCACCGTAACCCTAACTAACCCAAACCCTAACCCCTAACCCTAGCCCTAGCCCTAGCCCTAACCCTAACCCTAACCCTAGCCCTAAACCAGTAGATGAAACATAAGATCCAATTGAAAAAATGTCCTTGTGGGTTCAAATAACTGGTAATTGAAATGAGATGTTCAAATAGATATTTAGTCACATATTAAGCATTACAAATTACAGTAGAGAGTGGAAAGTTCAAATGTGAAGGTCTGTTGCAGCAACAAAAAACCTTTACACAACCAGGATGGCCGAGTGGTTAAGGCGTTGGACTTAAGATCCAATGGACAAATGTCCTCGTGGGTTCAAACCCCACTCCTGGTAATCAAATCAGCTTTTTAAGCACCAATTAAATATTTGGAATTACAGTGTAGAGCAGTAACTTCAAATGTTAGGATCTGTTGCAGTAGGGAAAAGTCTTCACCCACAAAGGATGGTCGAGCGGAGGTTTTTAAGCACAAATTAAATATTTGGAATTACAGTGTAGAGCAGTAACTTCAAACGATAGAATCTGTTGCAGTAGCAAAAAGTCTTCACCCACAAAGGATGGTCGAGGGGATAAGGCGATGGACTTAAGATCCAGTAGTTAAAATTTAAGATCCAATGGAAAATTGTCCTTGTGGGTCCAAATCACTGGTAATTGAAATGAGATGTTCAAATAGATTTTTAGGCACATATTAAGCATTAAAAATTACAGTAGAGAGTGGTAAATTCAAATGTGAAGGTCTGTTGCAGTAACAAAAACCCTTTACACAACCAGGATGGCCGAGTGTTTAAGGCGTTGGACTTAAGATCCAATGGACAAATGTCCTCGTGAGTTCAAACCCCACTCCTGGTAATCAAATCAGCTTTTTAAGCACAAATTAAATATTTGGAATTACAGTGTAGAGCAGTAAATTCAAATGTTAGGATCTGTTGCAGTAGCGAAAAGTCTTCACCCACAGAGGATGGTCGAGGGGATAAGGCGATGGACTTAAGATCCAGTAGTTAAAATTTAAGATCCAATGGAAAATTGTCCTTGTGGGTCCAAATCACTCTCCTGCTACTGGACTTAAGATCCAGTAGATGAAACTTAAGATCCAATGGAAAATTGTCCTTGTGTGTTCAAATAACTAGCATTTGAAATGAGATGTTCAAATAGAGTTTTAGGTACATATTAAGCATTAGAAAACTACAGTAGAGAGTGTTAGGGTTAACCCTAACCCTAACCTACCCTAACCTAACCTAACCCTAACCATAACCATAACCATAACCATAACCATAACCCCACCGTAACCCTAACTAACCCTAACCATAACCCCTAACCCTAGCCCTAACCCTAACCCTAACCCTAGCCCTAACCCAGTAGATGAAACATAAGATCCAATTGAAAAAATGTCCTTGTGGGTTCAAATAACTGGTATTTGAAATGAGATGTTCAAATAGATATTTAGTCACATATTAAGCATTACAATTTAACCCTAACCCTAACCCTAACCTCTAACCCTAACCTAACCCTAACCCTAACATATTAAGCGTTACAAATTACAGTAGAGAGTGTTAGGGCTAACCCTAACCCTAACCCCTAACCCTAACCCTAACCATAACCCTAACCCTAACCCTAGCCCTAACCCAGTAGATGAAACTTAAGATCCAATTGAAAAAAAGTTCTTGTGGATTCAAATAACTGGTAATTGAAATGAGATGTTCAAATAGATTTTTAGGCACATATTAAGCATTACAAATTACAGTAGAGAGTGGTAAGTTCAAATGTGAAGGTCTGTTGCAGTAGGGAAAAGTCTTCACCCAAGAGGATGGTCGAGGGGATAAGGCGATGGACTTAAGATCCAGTAGTTAAAATTTAAGATCCAATGGAAAATTGTCCTTGTGGGTCCAAATCACTCTCCTGCTACTGGACTTAAGATCCAGTAGATGAAACTTAAGATCCAATTGAAAAAATGTCCTTGTGGGTTAAAATAAGTGGTAATTGAAATGAGATGTTCAAATAGATTTTTAGGCACATATTAAGCATTACAAATTACAGTAGAGAGTGGAAAGTTCAAATGTGAAGGTCTGTTGCAGTAACAAAAACCCTTTACACAACCAGGATGGCCGAGTGGTTAAGGCGTTGGACTTAAGATCCAATGGACAAATGTCCTCGTGGGTTCAAACCCCACTCCTGGTAATCAAATCAGTATTTTAAGCACAAATTAAATATTTGGAATTACAGTGTAGAGCAGTAATTTCAAATGTTAGGATCTGTTGCAGTAGCGAAAAGTCTTCAACCACAAAGGATGGTCGAGGGGAGGTTTTTAAGCACAAATTAAATATTTGGAATTACAGTGTAGAGCAGTAACTTCAAACGTTAGGATCTGTTGCAGTAGCGAAAAGTCTTCACCCACAAAGGATGGTCGAGGAGATAAGGCGATGGACTTATGATCCAGTAGTTAAAATTTAAGATCCAATGGAAAATTGTCCTTGTGGGTCCAAATCACTGGTAATTGAAATGAGATGTTCAAATAGATTTTTGGGCACATATTAAGCATTACAAATTACAGTAGAGAGTGATAAATTCAAATGTGAAGGTGTGTTGCAGTAACAAAAACCGTTTACACAACCAGGATGGCCGAGTGGTTAAGGCGTTGGACTTAAGATCCAATGGACAAATGTCCTCGTGGGTTCAAACCCCACTCCTGGTAATCAAATCAGCTTTTTAAGCACCAATTAAATATTTGGAATTACAGTGTAGAGCAGTAACTTCAAATGTTAGGATCTGTTGCAGTAGGGAAAAGTCTTCACCCACAAAGGATGGTCGAGCGGAGGTTTTTAAGCACAAATTAAATATTTGGAATTACAGTGTAGAGCAGTAACTTCAAACGTTAGGATCTGTTGCAGTAGCGAAAAGTCTTCACCCACAAAGGATGGTCGAGGGGATAAGGCGATGGACTTATGATCCAGTAGTTAAAATTTAAGATCCAATGGAAAATTGTCCTTGTGGGTCCAAATCACTGGTAATTGAAATGAGATGTTCAAATAGATTTTTAGGCACATATTAAGCATTACAAATTACAGTAGAGAGTGGAAAGTTCAAATGTGAAGGTCTGTTGCAGTAACAAAAACCCTTTACACAACCAGGATGGCCGAGTGGTTAAGGCGTTGGACTTAAGATCCAATGGACAAATGTCCTCGTGGGTTCAAACCCCACTCCTGGTAATCAAATCAGCTTTTTAAGCACCAATTAAATATTTGGAATTACAGTGTAGAGCAGTAACTTCAAACGTTAGGATCTGTTGCAGTAGCGAAAAGTCTTCACCCACAAAGGATGGTCGAGGGGATAAGGCGATGGACTTATGATCCAGTAGTTAAAATTTAAGATCCAATGGAAAATTGTCCTTGTGGGTCCAAATCACTCTCCTGCTACTGGACTTAAGATCCAGTAGATGAAACTTAAGATCCAATTGAAAAAATGTCCTTGTGGGTTAAAATAAGTGGTAATTGAAATGAGATGTTCAAATAGATTTTTAGGCACATATTAAGCATTACAAATTACAGTAGAGAGTGAAAAGTTCAAATGTGAAGGTCTGTTGCAGTAACAAAAACCCTTTACACAACCAGGATGGCCGAGTGGTTAAGGCGTTGGACTTAAGATCCAATGGACAAATGTCCTCGTGGGTTCAAACCCCACTCCTGGTAATCAAATCAGTATTTTAAGCACAAATTAAATATTTGGAATTACAGTGTAGAGCAGTAACTTCAAACGTTAGGATCTGTTGCAGTAGCGAAAAGTCTTCACCCACAAAGGATGGTCGAGGGGATAAGGCGATGGACTTATGATCCAGTAGTTAAAATTTAAGATCCAATGGAAAATTGTCCTTGTGGGTCCAAATAACTGGTAATTGAAATGAGATGTTCAAATAGATTTTTGGGCACATATTAAGCATTACAAATTACAGTAGAGAGTGGTAAATTCAAATGTGAAGGTCTGTTGCAGTAACAAAAACCCTTTACACAACCAGGATGGCCGAGTTGTTAAGGCGTTGGACTTAAGATCCAATGGACAAATGTCCTCGTGGGTTCAAACCCCACTCCTGGTAATCAAATCAGTATTTTAAGCACAAATTAAATATTTGGAATTACAGTGTAGAGCAGTAACTTCAAACGTTAGGATCTGTTGCAGTAGGGAAAAGTCTTCACCCACAAAGGATGGTCGAGCGGAGGTTTTTAAGCACAAATTAAATATTTGGAATTACAGTGTAGAGCAGTAACTTCAAACGATAGAATCTGTTGCAGTAGCGAAAAGTCTTCACCCACAGAGGATGGTCGAGGGGATAAGGCGATGGACTTAAGATCCAGTAGTTAAAATTTAAGATCCAATGGAAAATTGTCCTTGTGGGTCCAAATCACTCTCCTGCTACTGGACTTAAGATCCAGTAGATGAAACTTAAGATCCAATGGAAAATTGTCCTTGTGTGTTCAAATAACTAGCATTTGAAATGAGATGTTCAAATAGAGTTTTAGGTACATATTAAGCATTAGAAAACTACAGTAGAGAGTGTTAGGGTTAACCCTAACCCTAACCTACCCTAACCTAACCATAACCATAACCATAACCATAACCCCACCGTAACCCTAACTAACCCTAACCCTAACCCCTAACCCTAGCCCTAGCCCTAACCCTAACCCTAGCCCTAAACCAGTAGATGAAACATAAGATCCAATTGAAAAAATGTCCTTGTGGGTTCAAATAACTGGTAATTGAAATGAGATGTTCAAATAGATATTTAGTCACATATTAAGCATTACAAATTACAGTAGAGAGTGGAAAGTTCAAATGTGAAGGTCTGTTGCAGTAACAAAAACCCTTTACACAACCAGGATGGCCGAGTGGTTAAGGCGTTGGACTTAAGATCCAATGGACAAATGTCCTCGTGGGTTCAAACCCCACTCCTGGTAATCAAATCAGCTTTATAAGCACCAATTAAATATTTGGAATTACAGTGTAGAGCAGTAACTTCAAATGTTAGGATCTGTTGCAGTAGGGAAAAGTCTTCACCCACAAAGGATGGTCGAGCGGAGGTTTTTAAGCACAAATTAAATATTTGGAATTACAGTGTAGAGCAGTAACTTCAAACGATAGAATCTGTTGCAGTAGCAAAAAGTCTTCACCCACAAAGGATGGTCGAGGGGATAAGGCGATGGACTTAAGATCCAGTAGTTAAAATTTAAGATCCAATGGAAAATTGTCCTTGTGGGTCCAAATCACTGGTAATTGAAATGAGATGTTTAAATAGATTTTTAGGCACATATTAAGCATTAAAAATTACAGTAGAGAGTGGTAAATTCAAATGTGAAGGTCTGTTGCAGTAACAAAAACCCTTTACACAACCAGGATGGCCGAGTGTTTAAGGCGTTGGACTTAAGATCCAATGGACAAATGTCCTCGTGAGTTCAAACCCCACTCCTGGTAATCAAATCAGCTTTTTAAGCACAAATTAAATATTTGGAATTACAGTGTAGAGCAGTAACTTCAAATGTTAGGATCTGTTGCAGTAGCGAAAAGTCTTCACCCACAGAGGATGGTCGAGGGGATAAGGCGATGGACTTAAGATCCAGTAGTTAAAATTTAAGATCCAATGGAAAATTGTCCTTGTGTGTTCAAATAACTAGCATTTGAAATGAGATGTTCAAATAGAGTTTTAGGTACATATTAAGCATTAGAAAACTACAGTAGAGAGTGTTAGGGTTAACCCTAACCCTAACCTACCCTAACCTAACCTAACCCTAACCATAACCATAACCATTACCATAACCATAACCCCACCGTAACCCTAACTAACCCTAACCATAACCCCTGACCCTAGCCCTAGCCCTAACCCTAACCCTAGCCCTACCCCAGTAGATGAAACATAAGATCCAATTGAAAAAATGTCCTTGTGGGTTCAATAACTGGTATTTGAAATGAGATGTTCAAATAGATATTTAGTCACATATTAAGCATTACAAATTAACCTAACCCTAACCCTAACCCTAACCTCTAACCCTAACCTAACCCTAACCCTAACATATTAAGCGTTACAAATTACAGTAGAGAGTGTTAGGGCTAACCCTAACCCTAACCCAGTAGATGAAACTTAAGATCCAATTGAAAAAAAGTTCTTGTGGGTTCAAATAACTGGTAATTGAAATGAGATGTTCAAATAGATTTTTAGGCACATATTAAGCATTACAAATTACAGTAGAGAGTGGTAAGTTCAAATGTGAAGGTCTGTTGCAGTAGGGAAAATTATTCACCCACAAAGGATGGTCGAGGGGAGGTTTTTAAGCACAAATTAAATATTTGGAATTACAGTGTAGAGCAGTAACTTCAAATGTTAGGATCTGTTGCAGTAGCGAAAAGTCTTCACCCACAGAGGATGGTTGAGGGGATAAGGCGATGGACTTAAGATCCAGTAGTTAAAATTTAAGATCCAATGGAAAATTGTCCTTGTGGGTCCAAATCACTCTCCTGCTACTGGACTTAAGATCCAGTAGATGAAACTTAAGATCCAATTGAAAAAATTTCCTTGTGGGTTAAAATAAGTGGTAATTGAAATGAGATGTTCAAATAGATTTTTAGGCACATATTAAGCATTACAAATTACAGTAGAGAGTGGAAAGTTCAAATGTGAAGGTCTGTTGCAGTAACAAAAACCCTTTACACAACCAGGATGGCCGAGTGGTTAAGGCGTTGGACTTAAGATCCAATGGACAAATGTCCTCGTGGGTTCAAACCCCACTCCTGGTAATCAAATCAGTATTTAAGCACAAATTAAATATTTGGAATTACAGTGTAGAGCAGAAACTTCAAATGTTAGGATCTGTTGCAGTAGGGAAAAGTCTTCACCCACAAAGGATGGTCGAGCGGAGGTTTTTAAGCACAAATTAAATATTTGGAATTACAGTGTAGAGCAGTAACTTCAAACGATAGAATCTGTTGCAGTAGCGAAAAGTCTTCACCCACAAAGGATGGTCGTGGGGATAAGGCGATGGACTTAAGATCCAGTAGTTAAAATTTAAGATCCAATGGAAAATTGTCCTTGTGGGTCCAAATCACTGGTAATTGAAATGAGATGTTCAAATAGATTTTTAGGCACATTTTAAGCATTACAAATTACAGTAGAGAGTGGTAAGTTCAAATGTGAAGGTCTGTTGCAGTAACAAAAACCCTTTACACAACCAGGATGGCCGAGTGGTTAAGGCGTTGGACTTAAGATCCAATGGACAAATGTCCTCGTGGGTTCAAACCCCACTCCTGGTAATCAAATCAGTATTTTAAGCACCAATTAAATATTTGGAATTACAGTGTAGAGCAGTAACTTCAAATGTTAGGATCTGTTGCAGTAGGGAAAAGTCTTCACCCACAGAGGATGGTCGAGGGGATAAGGCGATGGACTTAAGATCCAGTAGTTAAAATTTAAGATCCAATGGAAAATTGTCCTTGTGGGTCCAAATCACTCTCCTGCTACTGGACTTAAGATCCAGTAGATGAAACTTAAGATCCAATTGAAAAAATGTCCTTGTGGGTTAAAATAAGTGGTATTTGAAATGAGATGTTCAAATAGATTTTTGGGCACATATTAAGCATTACAAATTACAGTAGAGAGTGGTAAATTCAAATGTGAAGGTCTGTTGCAGTAACAAAAACCCTTTACACAACCAGGATGGCCGAGTGGTTAAGGCGTAAGACTTAAGATCCAATGGACAAATGTCCTCGTGGGTTCAAACCCCACTCCCGGTAATCAAATCAGCTTTTTAAGCACCAATTAAACATTTGGAATTACAGTGTAGAGCAGTAACTTCAAATGTTAGGATCTGTTGCAGTAGGGAAAAGTCTTCACCCACAAAGGATGGTCGAGCGGAGGTTTTTAAGCACAAATTAAATATTTGGAATTACAGTGTAGAGCAGTAACTTCAAACGATAGAATCTGTTGCAGTAGCAAAAAGTCTTCACCCACAAAGGATGGTCGAGGGGATAAGGCGATGGACTTAAGATCCAGTAGTTAAAATTTAAGATCCAATGGAAAATTGTCCTTGTGCGTCCAAATCACTCTCCTGCTACTGGACTTAAGATCCAGTAGATGAAACTTAAGATCCAATGGAAAATTGTCCTTGTGTGTTCAAATAACTGGTAATTGAAATGAGATGTTCAAATAGAGTTTTAGGTACATATTAAGCATTAGAAAACTACAGTAGAGAGTGTTAGGGTTAACCCTAACCCTAACCTACCCTAACCTAACCTAACCTAACCCTAACCATAACCATAACCCCACCGTAACCCTAACTAACCCTAACCATAACCCCTAACCCTAGCCCTAGCCCTAACCCTAACCCTCGCCATAACCCAGTAGATGAAACTTAAGATCCAAATGAAAAAAATGTCCTTGTGTGTTCAAATAACTGGTAATTGAAATGAGATGTTCAAATAGATTTTTAGGCACATATTAAGCATTACAAATTAACCCTAACCCTAACCCTAACCCTAACCCTAACCCTGACCCTAACCCTAACATATTGAGCGTTACAAATTACAGTAGAGAGTATTAGGCCTAACCCTAACCCTAACCCTAACCCTAGCCCTAACCCAGTAGATGAAACTTACGATCCAATTAAAAAAAGTCCTTGTGGGTTCAAATAACTGGTAATTGAATTGAGATGTTCAAATAGATGTTTAGGCACATATTAAGCATTACAAATTACAGTAGAGAGTGGTAAGTTCAAATGTGAAGGTCTGTTGCAGTAACAAAAACCCTTTACACAACCAGGATGGCCGAGTGGTTAAGGTGTTGGACTTAAGATCCAATGGACAAATGTCCTCGTGAGTTCAAACCCCACTCCTGGTAATCAAATCAGGTTTTTAAGCACAAATTAAATATTTGGAATTACAGTGTAGAGCAGTAACTTCAAATGCTAGGATCTGTTGCAGTAGCGAAAAGCCTTCACCCACAAAGGATGGTCGAGGGGATAAGGCGATGGACTTAAGATCCAGTAGTTAAAATTTAAGATCCACTGGAAAATTGTCCTTGTGGGTCCAAATCACTGTCCTGCTACTGGACTTAAGATCCAGTAGATGAAACTTAAGATCCAATTGAAAAAATGCCCTTGTGTGTTCAAATAACTGGTAATTGAAATGAGATGTTCAAATAGATTTTTAGGCACATATTAAGCATTACAAATTACAGTAGAGAGTGGTAAGTTCAAATGTGAAGGTCTGTTGCAGTAAAAAAAAAACCTTTACTCAACCAGGTGGTTAAGTGGTTAAGGCGTTGGACTTAAGATCCAATGGACAAATAAAATGAGGTGTTTAAGCACAAATGATATATTTGGAATTACAGTGTAGGAAAATTTTCCATTGGATCTTAAGTTTCATCTACTGGATCTTAAGTCCAGTTGCAGGAGAGTGATTTGGAAACACATGGATCATTTTCCATTGGATCTTAAATTTTGACTACCTGATCTTAAGTCCATCGCCTTATCCCCTCGGACATCCTTTGTGGGTGAAGACTTTTCGCTACTGCACGATCCTAACATTTGAAGTTACTGCTCTACACTGTAATTCCAAATATTTAATTTGTGCTTAAAAACCTCATTTTAATTACCAGGAGTGGGGTTTGAATCCAACGCCTTAAGTGAAGTGAAGCCAAGTATGGTGACCCACACATGGAATTTGTGCTCTGCATTTAACCCATCCAAGTGAACACACAGTTCACAGAGCAGTGGGCAGCCATATTGCTGCAGCGCCCGGGGAGCAGTTGGGGGTTCGGTGCCTTGCTCAAGGGTTTCACCTCAGTCGTGGTATTGAGGGTGGAGGAGGGTGCTGGTTATTCACTGCCCCCACCGACAACTCCTGCCAGACCTGAGACTCGAAAA
Organism: Romanogobio albipinnatus; assembly: GCA_023566225.1. Classification (NCBI taxonomy): domain Eukaryota; kingdom Metazoa; phylum Chordata; class Actinopteri; order Cypriniformes; family Gobionidae; genus Romanogobio; species Romanogobio albipinnatus. The sequence goes on along the minus strand of CM042249.1, from coordinate 18,797,194 downwards.
CCTTCCGGTTACAAGTCCAACTCTCTAACCATTAGTCCACGACTGCCCCCATAACCACTCGGCCATCCTGGTTGCATAAAGACTTTTTGTTACTGCAACATACCTTCACATTTGAACTTACCACTCTCATGTGTAATTTCTAATGCTTCATTTGTGCTTAAAATTCCAATTGAACATCTCATTTTAATTACCAGGAGAGTGATTTGGGCCCACAAGGACAATTTTCCATTGGATCTTAAGTTTCCTCAATTGGATCTTAAGTCCAGTAGCAAGAGAGTAATTTGGAACCACAAGGACAATTTTCCAGTGGATCTTAAGTTTCGTCAACTGGATGTCAGTTGTTTCCTTCTGACAATCGTCAATTGTAAGTCCAACACCTTGACCACTTGGCCATCCTGGTTGGATAAAGGCTTTTTGTTACTGCAACAGACCTAATTTCTAATGCTTCATTTGTGCTTAAAAATCAAATTGAAAACCTAATTTAAATTACCAGGAGAGTGGGGCTTGAACCCGCAAGAACATTTGTCCATTGGATCTTAAGTCCAAAACCTAATGCCTAGTTCAGACTGCACAATTTTCAAACTCGTCGTATCACAGTTCTTTTCACACTGCATGACTATCTGGGGTATCATTTAGTTACTGCTGTGTTCACACTGCAGGATGGATCGGTGACAGGGGAGTTCGCACTGCATGAATATACAAGAGGAATAATCGCCGACAGCTCTGCCCCCTCCGTAAACTACGTTTCACAAGCAAACACACGCGAGAAGGAAACAACACAAGATCACACAAGCGTCAGACTGGAGTTCTCGCGCAAGACTGGAATTGTTATTAAGTGTGCCAAATATCTCACAGGCGTCGGCGACTCATCTGCGATTCTCTCTGATCGCGTCTTTGATAATACGCACTGTGTGATTGTCACTCACAAAAAAATGGAAAGCCTAATTTTAATAAGCAGGAGAGTGATTTGGAACCACAAGGACATTTTTCCATTGGATATTAAGTTTTGTCTACTGGATTTTAAGCCCATCGCCTTAACCACTCGGCCATTCTGGCCGGGTGAAGAGTTGTCGTTACTGCAACAGATCCCTTACATTTGAAGTTGCTGCTCTACAGCGTAATTTCAAATGCTCAATTAATGCTTAAAAATCTCACTTTAATTGCAAGGAGTGGGGTTTGAACCCAAAGGACATTTGTCCTTTGGATCTTAATCCAATGCCTTAACTACTCGGCCATCTTGTTTGGGTGAAAATCTTTCATTACTGCAATAGATCCTCACATTTGAAGTTACTGCTCTAAACTTTATTTTCAAATGCTTAATTTGTGCTTTAAAACCTCATTTTAAGTCCAACGCCTTAACCTGGTTGGAACAAGACTTTTTTTTTTACTGCAACAGTAAAAAAAATGGAAATCCTAATTTTAATTAACAAAAATCAAATCAAATCACTTTATTGTCACATAGCCATATACACAAGTGCAACAGCAGGTGAAATTCTTAGGTGCAGTTCCGAGCAACATAGCAGTCATGACATGACATGTACAACATTTAAAGCAGCATCAGATTACACATCTGATGCGCCCACAATTACTCACAGCACGGTAAACTCTACAATAAACAATAAATAATTTACACAATGTGAGTGTAGTTCTCACAGCTTTAAACAATATACACATACTTACAATATACATATACTTTAAACAATATACACTAAACATACATTAACAGTATACATTAAGCTATAATAATAATAATATACAATGTACAGTATACATTATTATTATTCACAGTAGAGATCCATTATGTACAATAGGTGCTATATGATAAATAATAAATGATACATAAATGTGTATATAGTGTGTGTGTATCTACAGTGGGTTGTGCTGAGATATTCTGTCAGTGTGTGTTATGATCCTGATGGATCAAGAGTTAAGGAGTCTAATTACTTGTGGGAAGAAGCTGTTCTGGAGTCGGCTGGTGCGTGTTCTGATACTGCGGTACCGTCTGCCTGATGGCAGCAGTGAGAGCAGCCCATGGTTCGGGTGGCTAGAGTCTCTGATGATCCTCTGAGCTCTCTTCACACACCGCCTGGCGTAAATGTCCTGGAGGGAGGGAAGCTCACCTCCGATGATGCAGCTGGCCGTGCGCACTACCCTTTGCAGGGCTTTGCGGCTGCGGGCGGTACTGTTGCCGTACCAGGTGGTGATGCAGCCAGTCAGCAGGCTCTCTATGGTGCTGCTGTAGAGGCGTGTGAGGATGTGGCAGTTCATTCCAAACCTCCTCAGCCGTCGTAGGAAGAAAAGGCGCTGATGAGCCTTCTTCACAACAGCCTCAGTGTGGACGGACCATGAGAGTTCCTCTGTGATGTGGACACAGAGGAACTTGAAGCTGCTGACTCTCTCCACCGGTGCTCCATTGATGGTGATGGGGCGGTGTTCTCTCTCATTCCTCCTGAAGTCGACCACCAGCTCCTTGGTCTTGCTGACGTTGAGGGGGAGGTTGTGCTCCTGACACCACCGTGTCAGAGTGTGCACCTCCTCTCTGTAGGCCGTTTCATCATTGTCAGTGATGAGACCTACTACCGTCATATCGTCAGCAAACTTAATGATGGTATTGGAGCTGTGGGTTGCCACACAGTCATGTGTGTACAAGGAGTACAGGAGTGGGCTGAGAACACAGCCCTGAGGGGCTCCAGTGTTGAGAGTCAGTGATGAGGAGATGTCACTGCCCATTCTGACCACCTGGCGTCTGTTTGACAGGAAGTCCAGGATCCAGCTGCATAGCAAGCTGTTTAAGCCTAGAGCCCGGAGTTTCACATCAAGTATGGAGGGCACAATGGTGTTGAATGCTGAGCTGTAGTCCACAAACAGCATTCTCACATACGTGTTCCTCTTTTCCAGGTGGGAGAGAGCAGTGTGAATTGTAGATGAAATGGCATCATCAGTGGAGCGGTTTGTGCGGTATGCAAACTGCAGTGGGTCCAGTGAGGGGGGAGAACAGAGCAGATGTGGTTTCTGATTATTCTCTCAAAGCATTTGCTGATGATGGGGGTCAGAGCAACAGGACGCCAGTCGTTTAAGCAGAGTGTTTTTGACTGCTTAGGTACAGGCACAATGGTGGACGTTTTGAAGCATGTGGGGACCACAGACAGGGAGAGGGACAGGTTAAAGATGTCCGTAAAAACTCCAGCCAGTTGGTGCGCACACGCTCTGATGACGCGGCCCGGAATGCCGTCTGGACCCGCGGCTTTACGGATGTTCACCCGCCGGAAGGATCGGGTTACATCCGCTACAGATACGGAGAGTGTACCAACCTCTGTATCTTCAGCCACGAGCTCTCTCTCCGCGAGGGCGGTGTTAGTTCCCTCAAAGCGAGCATAGAAGGTGTTGAGCTCATCCGGGAGAGGGGCAGCGGTGTTCACGGTGGAGTTTGTGTTCCCTTTATAGTCTGTGATGGTGTTAATTCCCCGCCACATGCTTCTGGAGTCGGTGGTGTTGAACTGTCCTTCAATCTTGTCCCTGTACTGGTGTTTTGCTGCTCAATGGTTTTCCGGAGGGCATAACTTGCTTGTTTATGCTCCTCCGCATTACCGGAGTTAAAAGTGGAGGTCCGCGCATTGAGTGCCGCACGAACATCCCCATTTAGCCACGGCTTCTGGTTTGGGTACAGCCGTATTGTTCTGGTCGGAACAACGTCTTCTACGCACTTCCTGATGAAACACGTTACGCTATCAGCGTAGACCTCGATGTCGTCATCAGAGGCCGACCGGAACATCTCCCAGTCCGCGTGATCAAAACAGTCGATGGTTCTGAGGGCGGGTGCTTCCTGTTTCAGTCTCTGCCTATATGCGGGCAGAAGAAGAATGGAAGCGTGATCCGATTTGCCAAATGGTGGGCGCGGGAGGGACTTGTAACCATCCCGGAAGGGAGAGTAGCAGTGATCTAAAACACGGTTCCCTCGCGTGTTGAAGTTAACATGTTGGTGGTATTTTGGTGCAATGCGTTTGAAGTTGGCTTTGTTAAAGTCCCCAGTCACAATAAACGCAGCCTCAGGATGCGCGGTTTCCTGCTCACTCACTGTCCTATACAGTTCCTTTAGTGCCCGGTCTGTATATACACAGCTGTGATGATGACCGCTGTGAATTCCCTCGGTAGCCAGAATGGTCGGCACAGAACCATGAGAAGTTCCAGATCAGGAGAACAGAAAGACTTGATAGAATGTACGTTCCTCTGATCACACCAGGATCTGTTGATCATAAAACATACACCCCCGCCTTTGCTTTTCCCTGAGAGATCTTTTTCTCTGTCCATTCGGTGCACGGAGAACCCTGTGGTTTTGATGGCCGAATCTGGAATCTCAGCAGACATCCAAGTTTCTGTAAGGCAGATAATGCAGCAGTCCCTCGTCTCTCGTTGGAAAGAGATCCGCGCTCTCAGCTCGCAGAGTTTATTGTCCAGAGACTGAACATTAGCCAGTAAAATACTGGGAAGCGGGGGTCGGTTTGCGCGGCGTCTTACTCTGATGAGCACACCGGCTCTGCATCCTCTTCTCCGGCGGCGTTTGCGAGGTCGGACTGCGCAGACAAAGAGCTCCGCTGCCGTGTTTGTAAGCAGCGGGTTGTCGTTGATTAATTTAAAGTCCGGTTTTGGGTGTGCGATGTCCAAAAGTGTCTGTCTGTCGTACATAGTAAGGCAGACAACATCCAAGACAAAAAACACAAAAACTATAAACAGAACAAACAAAAAACTACAATGTTGTAACGGAGCTCGCAACGCAGCAGCCATCCTCGGCGCCATCTTGAGTCCAAAGAACAGAGCAGTAGAGTGATTTAGATCCAGCAGGACATTTTCCATTGGATCTTAAGTTTTGTCTACTGGATTTTAAGTCCATCGCCTTAACCACTCAGCCATCCTAGCTAGGTGAAGATTTTTCGTCTCCTTGTCTTCCTCCCAAGCCCCCATCGGCACGCCCTCCCTCAACTGTTTTTGTTAGGGCACAAGGTTGCGCCTTCTGGGAGGAGACGTATTGTCTTTTTATGAAAAAAGCATGCTCTTTTTAAATTTATTGTTTATTATTAAAATGTAAAAATAATAAAATGCTTTGCAAACCCTGAATTGTAATTATAATGATTTATAAACTTAATAATACTGAAACCTAAAATGTAATTCTAATTATTTATTAAAATAAAATATTTTAAAAATAATTGTATTACGTTCAACATTCATATTCCATGTACAAGGCACAATTTAACTAGAACAATTAGGCAAAATCATCCTAAAACCATGTTGACAAATTGACATCCTCAGTGGACTCTGTGGCAGGACAGTGTGGGAATTGTATCTTTTTGTGTGTGAACTATACCTTTAAGGCACATCGAATATACAAGTTCAATCCCCTGAGAGAATCCCCAATCCTTCACTGATTGGATCAATGTGTTGGATGCAGGAGAAATTGGCAGGAATAAAGATCTGAGTGACTTTGACAAGGGCCAAATTTCTATGGCAAGGCGACTGGGTCAGAGCTATCCTGTCTGATCCAAGCCACCAGAAGATCTACTGTGGCACAATTCACACAAAATTTTAATGATGGTTATGGGAGGAATGTGTCGCAATACACAGTATATCACACTCTGATGTGTATGGGACTGTGTATCAGAGTGCCTATGATGACCCCTGTCCACCATCAAAAGCACCTACAATGGGCATGCAAGTGTCAGAACTGGACCTTGGAGCAGTGTAAGAAGGTTGTCTGGTCCGATGAGTCTCGTTTTCTTTTTTATCATGTGGACGGCCGAGTACGCGTGCACCGGTTACCTTGGAAGTGATGGCACCAGAATTCATTATGGAATGACGACAAGCTGGTGGAGGGCGTGTAATGCTCTGAGCAATGTTCTGCTGGGAAACCCTGGGTCCAGCCATTTATGTTGACGTAAATATGACACGTGCCACCTACCTAAACATTGTTGCAGACCAGGTACACCCCTTCATGACAACGGTGTTCCCTGGTGGATGTGGCGTCTTTCAGCAGGATAATGCAGCCTGCCACACTGCACACTTTGTTCAGGAATGGTTTGAGGACAGTGTTTCCCACACATAGACTAATTTGTGGCAGTGCGCCACAGAATCAACACAGGCCGCAACATATTGCGTGTCATTGTTCTCTTTTTTTTACGCTATTTAAAAACACGCAAGCGTATTCGTTCAGCTGCATTTCCTTTCCCTGCTCTCCCTCCGTCTCTCTGTTACACATGCGCGTTTCTCGCTCTCAAATTGCCAAACCTTCTTTTGATATAAAACAAAGTCTAACTGTGCGTTCACACCGCCGCCGGCGAGAGCGTCAAAGTGGCCGGAAGTCATTCATTTTCAATGGGAGCCCGGCGGAGAGCTCCGGTGAGAGCGGAGCAGCTTGGACGATTTGGGCGTAGAGGAGAGTTGAAATCAGGTCAACTTTATGGTAATGAGCTATGACGCGGTTCGGCGGCAACCAATGGGAATATAGAAGTGCTCCGCTTGAGAGGATTCCAGAGAACGCAGTGCTGTAAAACTTTGGTTCCGACCACATTAGTTCCCCAGCAAAATAGAGGAGAGGTTGATCGCTGCTAGTGCGGCAGGTTTGATAAGAAGACGCGCAACATTACTTATACACCAAACAAATTGGTTTATTTCGTTAGCAAACATGTAACTATAATTGTTAAGTTCTTTCCATCGATCTGCTTTTTTTAAACTTTCACATTTAAATGATCTCATGAGGTTATATTATACAGTTATACCCTACCTGTGGTCAGTCTGCACAAACGTCGATCAACATGATTGCAGCCCCTTTAAATGCAGTTTTAAAAAAGACCAAGCATTCGATCTACGTCAGAGCGGCAGCGCGTCCACAAATCTTTCTACAGCGTCGATGGCAGGGCAGCCAGAGCAAAGTTTGATGCTCTCACCGGCGGCAGTGTGAACGCACAGTTAGCTTTTAAATATTTAAAAATTTTAATACGAAATTCAAACAATAAATAGTGTTTGGGCGCTAATGTGGCATAACAGTTAAAGCCAGAGGCTTTGAAAAACAGAGTTGCGACGTGCTCTCATCTCCCGGCGGCGTGCGCGGTCACGTGGTTCACGGAACTCTCAATAGTTCTAAACAAACCAGCGCTGTCAATACATCGGAATAGATAGACGACAGCTTCACTATACAGGTATTTACTGCAATTTTTGGTAAACAGTACAGCATAGTGTGCACTGATAATTACATCAACGATATTTACAGTATAATTTTATTATGGAGAGTGATGGAGATGCAACATTGTTAACATTAATGTTAATGTTTTTCTTGTATTTAGCCCTCTGTATTAGTGATGGGAAGTTCGGTTCTTTTCCGCGAACCGGTTCTTTCGGACAGTTCGTTTCAATGAACCGGATCAAAAAACCGGTTCACCAGTTCTTTTACGCTCAAACGTAATGACGTCATTTCGCGATGACGTCATTACGTCAAGTCTATTGCGGGTTGGATAAACACACTTTACACATTAAAATATATAAAGTCAGTAATTATAACATCAGTCAGATAAAAATATCATCATAATCTGATAATCATAATCATCATAATCCAAAGTTTTACATCTAAAGCATCCAAACACATGCAGTGATGCAAACAATCTTTACATTTATAAAATCAATAAATCAGTCTTCATCAGTGCAGAAACCATGATCCACTTACTATGTTTTTGTAATTAAATAAATACGGTTCGCCAAATGTTCACCTCATTCATATCGGAGTCGTTTCACCGACACGCTCATATCAGCTGATGTTCGTTCGGTTCAGACTCAGAGAGACTCGCCGTGCAGTCAGTCAGTCGCTCGACGCATGCTCAGTATCATCATCTCATCGGTTCTCAATCGGACATGTCCGAAATAAACAGTTCTCGATTCAGTGTACTGCTGATCCGAAAACCGCTACAACCGATTCTTGACTCGAGAACGAGAACGAAATTGAGATTCGAGAACCGCCAGAGCGATTCAAAAGGAGTCGCTTGCTTCACCTTCGCTGTAGTTTGATTAGGGTCGTCATTTTTATCTTTATATCACCTTGTTTACAAATTAAATACAATGGAGTCCTAACAAAGTTAGTGTTTTTCTGAATTCAAACCTATTATAAGAGACGGTCAAGCTGCATATGGTAACTTAACCTCTGTTTAAAACTGCCTTTGCATTTTGTTTTTGCTATTATTATTATTTATAATTTTTGATAAAGCACAATAACTTTTTTAAAAGTTTTTTAAAAACAGGCAATACCTGTTAAATATAGTGTGTAAGACAATTACAGTGTGTAAGTGCACTTTCCCAGCAATTGTTCTTTTTAAAATGTGTGTATTATTTGAATACTTTAATATTTTTTTATTAAAACTTTGTTTATTTAATACTAACCCAATTTGTGAATGTGTCATCATAAACTGTAATTACACGTAAACATTAATCTTTTAAATAAATAAATACTTCAATCATAAATAGTCAATCACATGCTCATACAGTGATAAGACAGTAATGAACTTGAAATGATGAAAACATATTTCCACAATGTTTTATATTATAACACGTCTCGATGTTCAACAAAACTTGCTTTTCGTTCTCTTGAAGAATCACACGCATGCTCAGTCAGTATCAGTTCATGGGTTCTCAAATCGGACATGTCCGAAATAAACAGTTCTCGATTCAGTGTACTGCTGATCCGAAAACCGCTGCAACCGATTCTTGACTCGAGAACGAGAACTGTGACAGACCGGTCTGCGTACGTTCTCGATTCAGTGTACTGGTGATCCGAAAACCGCTGCAACCGGTTGCAAACCGATTCTTGACTCGAGAACGAGAACTGTGACAGACCGGTCTGCGTACGTTCTCGATTCAGTGTACTGCTGATCCGAAAACCGCTGCAACCGATTCTTAACTCGAGAACGAGAACTGTGACGCTCGTTCGTGTGCGCTGCGCATGCTCAGTATCATCAGCTGCTGCTCGCTGACATCAATCATCATCAGTTCTCTCTTATAATAGGTTAGTGTACTGTTGGAGTAACTGAATAACTCCAGGATGTTGGTTTATTTCGAGTCAGAGGGACAGTCAGACACGTCAAAAAGTGATTAACTTTATAAATTTGTGGATTAGTGCTTACTAGAGATGCGAACTGTTTAGAACGATTCAGTCCGATTTGGTGAACTGGTTCGACCGGTTCACTAAAAAGAACCGGTTCAAAAGAACGATTCGTTCGCGAACCGGACATCACTACTCTGTATTCCTTACTAATTGGTCACACTCATACTCATTGGTGGTCAAATGTGACACCTTAACGATTATTCAATTAAATAAATGTTCTATATTTTAGATTAATAATATTTATTGAATATTTTGAGGAGATCTTTTGGTACTAAATAAGCCTACTATTTGTGCAATAATTATGGTCCATTAATGACCATTTAAGGAATTAAAATATTTTTCTTCTAATATTTTTCTTATTTATATTACAATTAGTGTAGTAATTAAGGTTAAAATAGAGAATTCCAATGCAAAGAGTCAAATTAGAGTCATGTTGTGGCTGGAAAAATAATAAAATTCATTTTAATACTTTAAATATTAAAGTCCCTGTATGGCTCTTTAATAAATATACATCTATTTATTATATGATATGTATGTAGTTGCTCAAAAAAGTATTGCAGATCATAACCCACATACTTATTTTGAGGTTTTGCATTTCAATACATATTTAGACATGATCAAACACTAGAGTTCTCTAAAACGATAATAACTTACATCCTAATATTTTTAATGATACTTATATAAGCACACACAAGTGAATATTAATGAATGCAAGCAAATATAATTTAACCCAAGAAAAGTTAAAATACTGCTAAAAAGGCAAACTTATTTTTCCTTATAGGCTATATACATATGAATTGATACTGAATCAAGATCGAAATCGATATTTGTGCCAATCACCAACCCCAAATACCGCCCGCCACCACAAATTGGTTTCTACACTGTGGGAAACATTGGAGGAACATGATGAAGAGTTCAAAATGTTGACCTGGGGGCGTATTAGATTAGATTCAACTTTATTGTCATTACACAAGTACAAGTACAAGGCAACGAAATGCAGTTTAGGTCTAACCAGAAGTGCAATAGCAGCAAGTGCAGGATATATACAGTGGTTGCGTAAGTGCAGGACATGGAAATGTACTGAATATATATAAATATGTATAAATAGAGAGATGGTTATTACTATAAACAGAACTGAATTTACAGGTGAATATGTACAGTGAATATAATATACAGATGGCTATTACTATAAACAGAATTTACAAGTGAATATGTCCTATGAATATAATATACGGATGGCTATTACTATAAACAGAATTTTACAGATAGAGGTATACAATAATATGTTAGGCTAATGTGAGGAATATAGCAGTGGATTAAGGTAGTGCAATAAATTATGGACAGAGCTATCCGAAAGAAAGTGTAAAAGTGCAGTGGAAAGTGGTTGCATATTGCAGTTAGAAGTACGATGCAAAATTCAAATGTAAACATTTGGTACTATAAATACAGTCGGCAGTGCAAATGAGCATAATCCAGTTAAGATATGGTGGTGCAAAAAGCATAAGTAAACAGTTGTTACTGTAATAAACAGTCGGTAGTGCAAATAACAAAGTAAAGGCAGATGTGAGGTAGGAGAGTTAGCAGTTTATGAGGGAAGTGGATCAACGGGGGTTTGAGTTCAGTAAAGAGACAGCTCTGGGGAAAAAAACTGTTCTTAAGTCTACTGGTTCTGGTCCGGAGGATCCTGAAACGCCTGCCGGAGGGCAGGAGAGAAAACAGTCTGTGGGCTGGGTGAGAGGAGTCCTTGAGGATGCTGAGAGCTCGATGCTCTTTCATGAAGTCCATGATGAGCTCCTTCATTTTGGTGGTGTTGAGGAGCAGGTTATTATCAGCGCACCATGTGGCCAGGTGCTGGATCTCTTCCCTGTAGGCAGTCTCATCGTTGTTGCTGATGAGACCAATCACCGTAGTGTCGTCAGCAAACTTGACGATGGAATTAGATCCATACACAGGCTTGCAGTCGGAGGTGAAGAGGGAGTAGAGAAACGGACTTAGCACACAGCCCTGTGGTACACCAGTGTTGAGTGTGATGGATGTGGAGCAGGTGGATCCTGATCGAACATTCTGGGGTCTGTCAGTTAGGAAGTCCAAAATCCAGTTACACATTGAAGTGTTGATGCCCAGGTCTCCAAGTTTGGCTATTAACTTGGATGAGATGACAGTGTTGAATGCTGAGCTGAAGTCAACAAACAGCATGCGTGCATAAGTGTTTTTATTGTCCAGATGGGTGAGCACAGAGTGCAGTGCCATGGAATCCTCTGTGCTCCTATTGCTGCGTTAGGCAAACTGGTGTGAGTCCAATGTGGATGGTAGAGACTCTTTTAGGTGTTCCAGGACCAGCCGCTCAAAGCACTTCATAATGATGGGTGTGAGTGCTACAGGGCGGTAGTCATTAGGGCACCTCGGGCTAGAGTGTTTCGGCACTGGCACAATGGAAGTGTGTTTGAAGCATGTTGGTACAGCTGCTTGGGCAAGAGACAGGTTGAAAATGTCTGTAAAAACCCCAGCGAGCTGCTACGCACATGCCCTGAGAACACGTCCAGGGATGTTGTCTGGTCCAGCAGCCTTGTGCGCGCTGATCCGGCTCAGTGCCTTGCAGACTTCTGTGGAGGAGAGTGTGATTGGTGGGTGGTCAGCTGAGGGTTTGAGCTTGGTTGCAGTTTCTCTGTTGTCTCTTTCAAAATGAGCATAAAAGTAATTTAGTTCGTTCAGGAAGTTGACATCAGTGGCTGCGGGGGTGGAGTGGGTGGGTTTGTAATCACTGATGGCCTGAATGCCCTACCACATGCGTCGAGGGTCAGAGTTGGAAAAGTGTCCCTCTATCTTTAGCTTGTAGCAGTGCTTGGCCTTTTTGATGCCCCTCTTCAGGTTTGCTCTGGATGTGCTGTAGGCTTGTGCATCACCTGATCTGAAGGCAGTGTTGCGTGACTTCAGCAGGAGTCGCACTTCCCTGTTCATCCAAGGCTTCTGATTTGGGTATGTGGTGATCTGTTTCTGGGTTGTAACACTGTCAATGGTGGTATTGATATGATCCAATACAGAGGAGGTGAATGAGTCAATGTCCGTGTGAGCGCCACTGGTGGCTTGAGAAGCAAACATACTCCAGTCTGTGTTTAGAAACCTTTCCTGGAGTGTGGAATCTGCCCCCGCAGGCCACACCTTGATGATTTTCACTGATGGCTTCACACGGTTGATGAGGGGTGCATATTTGGGTGTTAGAAACAAAGAGACGTGGTCTGACTGTCCCAGGTGGGGGAGGGGTGTTGCAACGTAAGCTTCAGCCATGTTTGTGTAAACATGGTCTAAGGTTTTGTTACATCTGGTGTGGCAGGAAACTTGCTGGTGAAACTTGGGTAGCACTGACTTTAAGTTTGAGTGATTAAAGTCACCTGCAACAATAAACGCAGCTTCCGGGTGATCAGTCTGTTGTTTACTGATGGCTGCGTGAAGTTCTTTCATAGCAAGCTTAGCATCAGCATCCGGAGGAATATAGGCTGCAGTGATAATGGTGGAAGTGAACTCCCGCGGTAGATAAAACGGTCTACATTCAACCATGAGAAACTCAAGGTTAGCTGTACAATGACTCCCAACAATAGCAGAGTTTGTGCACCAAGCTTTGTTAATGTAAATACACAATCCACCGCCTCTGGTCTTACCGGAGCCATGTAACGTTCTAACCGCCCGGTGTGATGCTCAGTCGAATCTCCTCCATTTTGTTCACTAGCGATCGTACATTAGCAAGGAAAATGCTGGGTAAAGAGAGCCGGTGCGGTGATAGCATTAGCTTAGCACGCCGACCTCCGCGCTTCCCACGCCTTTGTTTACAATCACACCGCCGCCTTCGAGCACTTCCGCCCGGCCGGGTAGAGCGCACAGCCTCGGGTGACCTAGCGATCTCAGGAAGGAGTCGAAGATTGTCCATAAAACTGTCGGAAATTCGCAAACCAATATCCAAAAGCTCACATTACATAAATTATTACATAAACATCTTAACTTTAGAATCCTATCTTATCTGCTTGGTAACCATGGCAATTTCAGTTAGGACCATATTTAGGAAAAACGCTATTACAGAATGACAATTCTTAAATGCATAATCTTATCTTAACTATGAATAGGAAAAGGGTATTACAGAAGCATCCTAATTCAACAAAAAATCCTAAAAGCTGTCTTAACTTTAGGACAACCCCACTGGTGTCCTAACTTCAAACCTTCTTGAAATCCAATGGTAAAAATCACAGTACAAATTTTTTTTGAGAGAGCGTTACATTTATTAATTATACAAGACGTAGAGCAGTGAGGTTTGATGTTGGAGAAACTTTTGGAGGACCCAGAGGATGTGCTGTGCTTTGATGATAAAATACCCGACACATGATTTTGCAGTTAATTAACGAATTGCGACCAACATTACAGAGGCCAACGAGCCATCACGGAGCACTAACGGTCATTCTTCAAGTGACTAAAGCCTTACTTTTTTTTTTTTTTTGCAAAAGGCGATATATAAAACAGGCTTTAACTTTTCAACAGAGCTTATAAAAATTTAAATCTCTGCTGCACTGAAATTAAAAGCATGCCGTTGTTTCTCCAATTTGATTTTAGGTTTACCTCAGAAACAGTTTGCAGTTGGTTGCTTGGTAACAGACCTGACAGTTGATTACCGAACTCGATGGAGCGGGTTAATGGGTTAGTTCACCCAAAAATGAAAATTAGCCCATGATTTACTCACCCTTAAGTCATCCTAGGTGTATATGACATTCTTCTTTCAGACGAATAAATCGGAGTTATATTACAAAAGTCTGGGCTACTCCAAGCTTTATAATCGCAGTTGTAGTTCCTGTTTTTGAAGTCCATAAAAAATGTGAATCGATGCGTTTGTGTAAGAAAAAATATCCATATTTAAAACTTTATAAAGTACAGTTCGATCGTCTTTCGTGAAAAAATGTTGAAAGTGCCTTCTCTCAATTCAAGATGTGTATGTGACGTCTGACGAGCGTACCTGGTCACATCAGCTTTTGAAAGGCAGAGGCACTTTCAACATTTTTTCCAAAAATTGAACACGGAAGGCGATCGGCCGAAACTTTACTTTATAAAGTTTTAAATATGGATATTTTTCTTACACAAACGCATCGATTCGCTTCAGAAGGCCTTTATTAACCCCCCAGAGCCGTGTGGAGCACGTTATTTGACGGACAGATGCAGTTTTTATGGACTTCAAAAACAGAGCAACTATTACTGCTATTATAAAGCTTGGACTGGCCATGAACTTTTTAATATAACTCAAATACACCTAGGATGACTTAAGGGTGAGTAAATCATGGGCTAATTTTCATTTTTGGGTGAACTATCCCTTTAAGATTTCTTAACTACAGATAAGATGAGATTTTTTAAGATAGGATAATAATCCTGAATCAATTTAAGATTTGCTTCTGTGATACGAAATTCTGAAGAAAAAAAAACCTAAATGAATTTATCATATCTTAAGTTAAGACCTAAGATAGAACGATTCTGTAATACGCCCTCTGGCCTCCAAATTCCTAAATTCCATCTAAATGAGTATTTGTGGGATGTGCTGAACCAATAAGTCCCTCCTATAGGACTTGAAACTGCTGTTAACATCTTTATGACTACCTGCCTAATATGCTGTGCGTCCTCAGTGTGCTGTCAAAACAGTGCCGACCCTCAGAGGACCAACAGCATATTAGGCAGGTGGTCATAATGTGTTGGCTCGTATAAAATGAATATGCATTAGATAGCAAAATAATTTAGTGTTGGAAAATATGCTGTTATGCTATATTAATTTTACAGATCTTAATGTATGCCAAAATCAAGTCTCATTTGTGTGTTTTTATTTCCCTTTAATTATTTTAGTGGAAAGATCTGAGACAAAAATTATTTCTCCAAGAAATATAACTGAACTCCACGAGGTCTCCTAAGCGTACAGAATGAGATCAAGCTTTCAAGAGGAGCGACAGCCATGTGTATGTGCCCTATGAGTCCTCAAATGCTTTACTGACCTGTGGTCAAACCTGGAAGTAAGCAAACCTCCATGTCCATGACTCGGTGACGAGACAAACCGCTCTTGTTCCTCAGAGGACACTGAGGGCCAGTCAAACCCATGATCTTTACAGCTCTATGAGTCCACTACAAGACGAAGTGAGGAAACATGAAGTGACATGTGAGACATCTGTCTTGACAAACACAAAGACATAGACATGAATGCACACAGACCAATTCTTGCGTGCACAGACCCACACTGGCCACAGATGGCTACTATCTTACCAGATGTTGCCGGTTGCCAAGACAGATGGACAGCAATTTGCAGTGAAGAGCATACTGGGACACAAAGGAGACAGTCTTTTCTCATTTTTATAAAGCGAGGATAAGGGATTGTCTGCATACGGAGATCTCAGTCTGACGTGCTGTCTTTCCACCATCAGGTTGACTGATCTCAGGGGCTTCACTTTATCTTGTAGCAGAGCCAAATATCAAGCACCATTTGACGGAGCTGCTCTCCTCGACATCTCCACATAAGGAAACATAATTGATTCAGGCTCTTTTGTGACAACAGTATTCATCTGGTTGTTAAGTTCATGAAAATTAAAGGCAGACTTTCATTTCAGTGCCTTTATAGCATCGTGTCCTCATCTGCTGAAGAAGAAAGCTTCATATAATGCTTTGATTAAACAGCTGACAAGCTGTCATTGGCTAACATTTGATATCTGCTATGCTCGCTACTGTTTTTGGAACCAGGGTGAGAAAATTAGAATAGTTTAACATCAACTTAAACTTGTTGGATGTTCAAGTTAGAAGTTAGCAGACACTATAGCAATTTGGCCCAGTTTATATAAAATAAATTATTTGTTAAAACCACATCTTAGAAGTACTAAAAATTTAAAACTAGATTACAGTTTTTTCTGAATGCTTAAGCACATTTTTTGTAACTATTGGCTATTTTTGCAAAACTCTACACACAAATAAGAAAACCTTTCACCCAATTATCAAAACATTGTAGTTCTCTTGCAAAAGCAAACACAGCTAGATTACAGTTTTTCTCGATTGCTAAAACACTAAACCCCATTCTCTGAATCAAATGTTCAGTGAACTAAACCAATTTGTCAAATCAGACACTCTTTTGGCAAAACTCTAAACACATTCTCATTCACTAAACACCTTTTGCACTGTGATGCACTTGTGCTGCAAATTGGTAAACACACGCGGCAAACAGTAAACACAACTACAACACAGTTGTCATCTGTAAAACACAATGACTCAAAATTGAACACACTTGTTTCTAATGATGTGATTAAACCAATTGCCCAGAATATAAGCCAGTTCAGAGGGCACAGGTGTGTTGGGTGGATGTAAGAATGGTGGGAAACAATCTGAGAGTAAGAGTAAGAGTAAGAGTAAGAGTAAGAGTAAGAGTAAGAGTAAGAGTAAGAGTAAGAAGAGGAGGAGGAGGAGGAGGAGGAGGAGGAGGAGGAGGAGGAGGAGGAGGAGGAGGAGGAGGAGGAGGAGGAGGAGGAGGAGGACCAAGGGCAGTAATTTCAGATGATATTCGAGCAACAGTCATAGACCATGTTTTTTGTTCATGGTATGACAATGAGGGAAGCAGGCCTACGAGTTCAACCCAATTTGAGCAGATTCTCTGTGGCCACCATTGTCAGGACATTCAGAGAAGAAAACAGGTAAATGTTTCTTTTCATTTCGGTAATTGAAAGTTTACTGTATTCATTTGAGCCAGTACATATCTTTGTCAACAGAAAAATGACTGGGGGGAAATAACCTTTCTTTCCATACATTTTACACATACAATGTAATGTCCATTACTATTTACACTATACTTTACTGTATGTAATACTGAAAGTGCATTTTCCCTTCTTGTAGAATTGCAAGACTACAACATGCGGGTGGAAGGACTGGTATGTTCTCCCAACAGCAAGAGGCTCTCATTGTTGATATGGTCCTTCAAAACAATGCAATCCGCCTGCGTGAAATACAGGAAAGAGTTGTTGAAGACAATGCAAACTTTGAAGGAATGAACAGTGTCAGCCTTTCGACCATTGATCGTGTCCTCAAACGCAACAGGCTACGCATGAAGCAAGTGTACAAAGTACCCTTTGAGTGCAACTCAGAACGGGTCAAAGAACTACGATGTCAATATGTACAAGTAAGTGTACACTCAGACACTTTCAGCTCTGATGCTTACAGTACAATTCTATGCTACTAGCCAACCGTTACTGTAAACTGCCCTTTATACTAGTGTAGGGTATGTAAATACTGTAAGGTGTGTATACAAATACACTTGCAGAAGTTTGTCTTTCTGTATCACTTACGACTGTAAACGAATTACTGTATGTATCCTATGTGTAGAGAGTGTTTGAACTGGATTCCATGGAAAGGCCCCATGAATGCATTTTCGTTGATGAAGCAGGGTTCAATCTGGCAAAGAGGAGAGGGAGAGGCAGGAACATAATTGGCCAACGTGCCATCGTGGGTGTCCCTGGCCAGCGTGGTGGCAATGTCACCCTTTGTGCAGCCATAAGTAACCGTGGGGTTCTCCACCATCATGCAACCCTGGGGCCATACAACACTGAACATCTTTTAACCTTTCTGGGTGGTCTTCGGGATGTTCTGCTTGAGCGTGAGCACCAGGATTATCAGCAGGCAGTGCATGCTGTGTATGTGGTGGTTTGGGACAATGTCAGCTTTCACCGGAGTGTCCGTGTACGTGAATGGTTCAATATCAACCAGCAATTCTTAAATGTTTTCCTTTCACCATACAGCCCTTTTCTAAACCCAATCGAGGAATTTTTCTCTGCATGGCGGTGGAAGGTCTATGACCGAAACCCATATAACGGGGTAAGTCTTCTAGAGGCTATGGAATTGGCCTGTGGTGACATAGGTGTGGAATGTTGTCAAGGCTGGATCCGACACACCAGAGGGTTTTTCCCCCGTTGCCTGGCAAGGGACAACATTGCCTGTGAGGTGGATGAAGTCCTCTGGCCAGACCCAGCACGAAGACGTGACGCTGAGGCAGACTGAATTGTGTAAAACAGACTTTTCAGTTGCACAACATTTGAGTTTATTGTGTTTTTCATTTATAATTTTCTTTGACAGTACTAAGTGATGGTTACTGTAATATTTGTATTGCAAATGGCATTTACGTACTGTGTATACAGTAACAAACAACATTTTCTTTAACTACATGCCCTGGATGCTGTGTTCTTTTTTTTTTTTGTGTTGTGTCTAATGATTGCTCCATAGTGTTTATATATTGATGGGTTGTGTTTATGATCTGAAAGCATAGTTTGATTTTGAGCACAGGTTAAATAGTTTAGGGGCGAGTGTTTGATTTTGCCAGAAGAGTCAAAGGTTTTGGAAATTTAGTTTGAATATTTGGTTTTGTGTTTACAGTTCTGAGAAAATGGTTGACTGTTTCAAGAAATGTGTTTTAGCAATCGATAAAAACTGTAACTCTTCACACCTTCGTAAAAATGTTGTTTTCGTATCAAACAGTTTCCACAAGCCATCATCTACTAAGCACACAATGTGCCAACTACACACTGATGGTATGAATACAAAACACATCTGGCTTTTGCTTTCTCTGTGTACAGATGTCAATTTGAGGTCATACTTTTGTCATAGTGTCATGTAAACAACAAGGATCCAAACTTCAAGTATTGGTGTTTATTCACACTCATCAAAACCAAGACAAAGTCAGAACACAAAATGGTAATTTCACACAAAAAAACAACAACAAAAAAAAAACAATCAGCCATGTCGTCTTTCTGGGTCCGGCCACAAAATTTCGTCCACATCGCATGCAATATCAGTCCAAGGCACCGGGGAAATATCTCCTTGAATGCTTAGGTTGATTGCAAAGTGAACTAATTATCTAAAAGAGTTTTCACATGTGAAAGTGTGCCAGACAGTTGGCAAAATAGTGTTAATGATAGCCATACATGTGTATAATTTTGCTAAAAGTGTGTTGGAAATTTGGTAATTGAGTGTAAGCAGTGAGTTGTGTTTAAAGTTCTGCAAAAAGAGTGCTGTGCAGTGAATTGTGCCTACAGTTTTGCGTGTGTGTTACAAAATTGCAAACTGTGTGCAAAGCAGTGTTTGTGCTTTTAGTTTTGCGAACTCAGTGAGTGGTTTTGCTATACGTACTAATAGTTTTAGAAATTGTGCTACAAGAATCACGATTAGCGCTTAAGCATTCAGAAAAAACTGTAAATAAAATGTTTGTCAAGACAAACTTTGATGTTAGCTTGATAAAGCCTGACCATAAAGTTTGAAGTTTTAAAACCTGTATGTTTTGAAGGTTTTGTAGGCAATAGGGGAGAGCGGGGTTAGTTGTAACACACATGGTTTAACACTTTCCACACATGCCAGGATGATGAAACTAGAGAAAAAAATTACGTCAAAATTCTAAAGTCTTTGGAAGATATCACTGAACATTTTTTTAACCATAGCAAAAGTAAATATCTTACTTAATTTTTTTTTTTCATCTCTGTTTTTTGTGTTTATTTAAAATAAGACAAATCTGATATTATTTTAATCTTATATCTGTTATTTAACTGTTGATATAGTTCTTTAATGCTGACCAGCAGAAGACACGAGCCGGGTTTAAATCCCAGTTGTGCAGGTGGGGCATGTATAACACTGCGTTACAATGTGCCCCTATTAGAACTATGATATTATATTCTATACTTTTATAAATTTTATTGAGAAACCATGAGAAAAAGGTGAATAAAGACTAAAGACTGAATGTTCAGAAATTATTAATTACTATGTTTAACCATGCTGTATAACTGTGTTTTGAGGTGTGTTTGTTGCAAACTCATTTTTTTTTTTTTTTTATGATTAAAAAATGCCATTATTTTATTTGAAAAAGTGAATAATAGTATTTTATTGACAAAATATTTTCGTTTGTCTTGGATATTTTTTTGATTATATCAAATAACATTTTAAGCTGTCATTTGGTCATGTTACATTGAGCACCTCACATGTTACAATGTACCCCACCTATGGGGCATGTATGCACTGTATTAATGAAAAACCACATAATTGTACTAGACATGTGTGCAAATAATGTGGGAAAATATAAATACTATGAACCGCAAGTGAATTTATACAAACTTAGAAAGTCAAAAAGTGTTAGGTTGTGCCCGTCTCCCCTACTATAAAAAATATATGTTGCTAGAATGAATTACCATGTTTTATCACATTGATAGCAGGAATTAGCATGTTTCTAGCATGTTTTAGCACATTGCTAACATGAATTAGCATTTTGATTGCGTATTTTAACAAAGGCCCTCTGAAGTGCTTGTGAAATATGCAGCATTATTCAATGCGTTTCCCCTGAAACGGCTCCAGCTGATAGCAGCTCCTCCCCTTTTGTGAAACAGCCAATAGCATTTCGTTAATACCACAGTTTGACTAGAACCTTTCTGTTTAGTAAAGCCAGTTTCCTCCTAATCTCTAACCATTTATCATCATATTCTCTTCCATATCGCTTTAAAATACAGCATTCTGTGCATTTAAATGGGTCTGATATGTTTTGTTGTCTGCACCGACTCACGCATATGATTCGTGCTGCGTTCTCGAGTACGGTGACACATTGCTGCCACATACATATAATTTTTTCCACTCAATTATGTCGTAATAACAAGATCGTCTCGGTTACGTATGTAACCCTCGTTCCCTGAGGAGGGAACGGAGACGTAATGTCAGTGACTGACGAATGGGGTTTACCTTAGAAGCCTATCAATGTGCCAATGACATGGGCATGCAAAATTTGCATAGCGGACTCTGCCCCACCGCGTGGGTATATAAGGAAGTACGCTGGAAATGTCGCATTATGTTGCCTGCTGAGGAGCCAAGACTGAACTCCCGGCCATTTCAGCGGCACAACGGATGTGGCAGAGGGACGTTACATCTCCATTCCCTCCTTAGGGAACGAGGGTTACATACGTAACCGAGACGTTCCCTTTCGTTCAGTCACTCCGAGTAATGTCAGTGACTGACGAATGGGGTCCAATTAGAATCACGGCACTCGGCTGTCTTTCAGTGCCCTGCGTAAGTGTGAGTGCCCTGTCGTAAGACTGGTACGGATGAAGGACTCCCACTTATCACAGGAATATCAAGGTACACTGGGAGGCATATTCCAGGTGGAAGTATGCGCCAGAATGCCTACTTAGAGAGTACACATATGACCCGCTGAGGGCTGCATATGGGAAACTCTGGGGAACCAGCCGAAGGCCTGAGTGCACGGTGTGGGCCGAGGCATGAGCATCTGAGTTTTATTCCACACCATCATTCTCAGGTCACCCTGGCCACCAGCCAAAGTGCCACCTCTCGTGGAGACCGCAGATTGGGGTGTGGCAGAGGGGACTCTCACTCCGGCATCCGCACGGAGTTCACGAGTCTCAACCATAACACCAAGATGGCCATGTTCCCGCAGTGGGAACATGAGTCATCCACAAGCGCTGTCTGAGCGTGCTGAAAGCCCAAACACGTCAGACAGTGATTGTGCCCATCGGAAGGCGAAAGAGATCGACCGCACCCAGAAGCACACGGGCGAGACATCCTGAAAAGGCCACATGTGAGCTCTTTTGTGAGAGGAAACCTCGCACTCAATGCCGAAGCGCCCAGGGAAACGCACACCAGCTGAATACAGATCACTGGAACGTGCCGTCACACCAACACCGACTGGAAGGCTGCTCATCTCGAAGAAGCTGACAGAGTCTCAGAAGGCTTTGGGGAGTGAAGAGTTAGGTACTCTTGGCTCCGAAGCAGAAACATAATGTGATATTGCCAGCATACTTCCTTATATACCCACGCAGTGGGGCGGAGTCCGCTATGCAAATTCTGCATGCCCATGGCATTGGCACTGCCATTGGGCGTTTTCTAATCTCAAAGTTGATAGGCTTCTAAGCGAAACCCCCTTCGTCAGTCACTGACGTTACTCAGAGTCACTGAACAAAAGGGAACTTATGTCGTTTTAACAACATCTTTTCTCGTAATAACGAGATCGTATGTCGTTAAAACAACATATTTTTTCTCGTTATAACTACATATATTTTCTCCTAATAAGGGTATGTGTTGTATAGTGATGTGTGTATATATGTCTGTATCCACATTAGTCCACATTAGATAATTCATATAGCTTATGTGCCTTTGTCACACTTCCATGTTTGAAAAGCAGAAGCAAGCTCAGTGTAAAATAGGCTCAACCGCTGTATCAGTGGCAGTGCCCATTGCACGAAATTGTTGTAATTTATTGATGTAGCCCATAGTTCTTAACAGCCATGGGTAGCAGGTGCCATGCACCGCTCATGATTAACCTCAGTGGCGTAACTTTAACTTAGTAAATAATGGACCCAGTGCAGCCACAAATATCATAACTATCTATAAGGCCTACTGTAATTAAGACATTCAAGAAATGCATTAAAAACCAAAAGACACTAGTTTCAGCCTTATGCTGTGTTCACACCGAACGCGAATATCACGTCTACCGCGTCTAGATGGACGCTTGAACATTTTGAATCCATTTGCGCGTCCAATTCACTGTGGACAAATATAAGTATAAAGTATAAATCGAGTGTTTGAAGCGAAATAGCGTTCAAGGCCCTCCAGGAGACATATGTCATAAAACACCTCTGCCTATTTAACATTAATAGCCACACAAATGTGGTCATTATCTTCACTGCATGTAGGCCTATTTAAATATCCTAAAAAATAAAGTTATAAGTTATGAAAGCCCTGCAGTCAAAACGATTTGGCAGACAACAAATTATAGCAATACTCAAAGGCCATTCCTGGCGTTTTTGGTTTGCTTCTTATTTATTAAATAAACAGGCAATTAGATGAAACCTTGATCAAAATTAAAATACAATTTATAGAAAACGAAATTAACTAAGACCGACTAAGAGCAGTTCAAAAACCCTTATGATGACAAATAAAACGAGGAACAGTGTGGTTTTCGTCCTGGTCGTGGAACACTGGACCAGCTCTATACCCTCTACAGGGTGCTGGAGGGTTCATGGGAGTTTGCCCAACCAGTCCACATTTGTTTTGTGGATTTGGAGAAGGCATTCGACTGTGTCCCTCGCGGCGTCCTGTGGAGGGTGCTCTGGGAATATGGGGTCCGGGGTCCTTTGCTGAGGGCTGTCCGGTCCCTATATGACCGGAGCAGGAGTTTGGTCCGCATTGCCGGCAGTAAGTCAGACTTGTTCCCGGTGCATGTTGGACTCTGGCAGGGCTGCCCTTTGTCGCCGGTTCTGTTCATAATTTTTATGGACAGAATTTCTAGGCGCAGGCAAGGGCCGGAGGGTGTCAGGTTTGGGGACCACACGGTTTCGTCTCTGCTCTTTGCGGATGACGTTGTCGTGTTGGCCCCTTCTAACCAGGACCTTCAGCATGCACTGGGACGGTTTGCAGCCGAGTGTGAAGCGGCTGGGATGGGGATCAGCACCTCCAAATCCGAGGCCATGGTCCTCAGTCGGAAAAGGGTGGCTTGCCCACTTCAGGTTGGTGGAGAGTTCCTGCCCCAAGTGGAGGAGTTCAAGTATCCAGGGGTCTTGTTCACGAGTGAGGGGAGGATGGAACGGGAGATTGACAGACGGATCGGTGCAGCTTCTGCAGTAATGCGGTCGATGTACCGGTCTGTCGTGGTGAAGAAAGAGCTAAGCCGTAAGGCGAAGCTCTCGATTTACCGGTCAATCTACGTTCCTACTCTCACCTATGGTCATGAGGTTTGGGTCATGACCGAAAGGACAAGATCCCGGATACAGGCGGCCGAAATGAGCTTTCTCCGCAGGGTGGCTGGGCGCTCCCTTAGAGATAGGGTGAGAAGCTCAGTCACTCGGGAGGAACTCGGAGTAGAGCGGCTGCTCCTCCACATCGAGAGGGGACAGCTGAGGTGGCTCGGGCATCTGTTCCGGAAGCCTCTTGAACGCCTTCCCGGGAAGGTGTTTGGGCATGTCCAACCGGGAGGAGGCCCCGGGGAAGACCAAGGACACGCTGGAGGGACTATGTCTCCCGGCTGGCCTTGGAACGCCTCGGTGTCCCCCCGGAAGAGCTAGAGGAAGTGTCTAGGGAGAGGGAAGTCTGGGCATCTCTGCTTAGACTGCTGCCCCCGCGACCCGGCCCCGGATAAAGTGGAAGAAGATGGATGGATGGAGAAAACGAAATTAACTTTCAATAAATACTTTCTACAAATCTAAACTCAATAAATATCATGTCTGACCCCACTCCATGTCTCCAGACATATTGCGCGTCTTACTCATGCTGCTCACTTTCCATGATCAACATATGAAATCTAAAAAAATAATATAATAGGCTAATATTTAAACATAGCCTAACTATGAAACTAAATATAGGCTACGTTTTCTTTAACCCTCTGTCCCACGAAAGCGCCGGCATTTTATTCCTTTATGACAATGGAATAATATAACAATACTCCGTCATGTTTAGCCATACAGATAAGTTCAAGACAAAAATAAACTATAAACGGTCTACTTTTATTTGTGTA
Organism: Romanogobio albipinnatus; assembly: GCA_023566225.1. Lineage (NCBI taxonomy): Eukaryota > Metazoa > Chordata > Actinopteri > Cypriniformes > Gobionidae > Romanogobio > Romanogobio albipinnatus. The sequence continues at coordinate 18,772,523 of CM042249.1, read as the reverse complement.
AACTCACAATAACAACAAATGCCGTGGATTCAGGGAACAGATTATTTGGCATGCACTCCCTTCCAAACGCTGTCTTCATTTCAAAAAATGTATTATGTTTATTAAACGAAAAGTTTTTAATTTCAAAAACATTTCTAAATTCAGTTCATATTTCCAACAAATGAAATTCCAAGCCAAAAAAAAAACGTGCAAGTTGTTTCAGCTGTCATAAAGGAAAAAATGCAGGGGTGCTTTCGTCTGCATGAGTAAGATATGCTATAAGACGCGCAAATATGTCTGGAGACATAGAGTGGGGTCAGACATGATTTTGATTAAGTTTTGTTTTGTAGAAAGTATTTCTTTAAAGTGAATTTTGTTTTCTATAAATTGTATTTAAATTTTGATCTGTATACTGTATATTTAATAAATAAGAAGCAAACCAAGAGCGCCGGGAATGGATTGATGTGTAACGAACCCACTGGCCATGTTTCCGTGGCATTTGAGTAGGGCTGAAACTATAGCGTCTTTCTGTTTTTAATACATTTCTTGAATGTCTTAATTACAGTAGGCCTTATAGATAGTTATGATATTTGTGGCTGCACCGGGGTCCGCCATTACTAGGTTTAAGTTACGCCACTGAGGCTAATCATGAGCGGTCCATGGCACCTGCTACCCATGGCTGTTAAGAACTATAGGCTACATCAATAAATTACAACAATTTCGTGCTATGGGCACTGCCACTGATACAGGCAGCGGATGAGCCTATTTTACACTGAGCTTGCTTTTGCTTTTCAAACATGGAAGTGTGACAAAGACACATAGGCTAGCCTATATGAATTCTCTAATGTGGATACAGACATATACACGCATATATACAACATATACACTATACAACACATGCCCTTATTAGGAGAAAATATATGTCATTTTAACGAGAAAAATATGTTGTTTTAACAACATAAGATCTCGTTATTACGAGAAAAGATGTCGTTTTAACGACATAAGATCTCGTTATTATGAGAAAAGATGTCGTTAAAACGACATATCTCGTTATTACGACATAATTGAGTGGAAAAAAATAATATGTATGTGGCAGCAATGCGTCACCGTAATAACACGTCCTTATTAGGAGAAAATATATGTTGTTTTAACGAGAAAAATATGTTGTTTTAATGACATAAGATCTTGTTATTACGAGAAAATTATGTCGTTTTTACGACATAACATCTCGTTATTACGAGAAAAGGTGTCGTTAAAACGACATAACATCTCGTTATTACGACATAATTGAGTGGAAAAAATAATATGTATGTGGCAGCAATGCATCACCGTAGTAAGCCCGCCTATTGGTCCAATGGGGGTCTCCAATAATACGGGGAAGGTTTCTCTGCGCGTTACTGTCTTTCCTTTTACGCAACACAACAAGATTAAATGCAATATATTTTCTCACATGCAAAAGCTCGTTTCATCTGACTCCAAAAATGAAAAGGTTTTAAAGGGTAACTAAACCCCTGCTCAGAGCTTAACTCCGCCCACTGGCAATTTTCAAAAAATGCTGGAAAAGTGGGCAGAGCCCGGCAGACACAGAGGGGATGAACCGAGGGCGGGGCTGAGCGGAGGGCGTGCACCTGAGACCCGCAGTGACGGATTGATTGACAGCTGTCTGACTCGAAAATATGGAGAATGACTGGAGTGACACCAGTAGTTTTGCAACAGAGCGGTCATTTGAAGTAGAGGACTTTTCTCCCCCACCTTCACCTGAAGTGGAGGACGGTGAACAGTCTGAAGACGCAGGGCCAGAGCCTTATCGATTCGAGCCGCTGGCTCAAACTGCGTTAACTCCTGATACCAACGATACTAATGAAACAGCAGTGCAAGAGAGAATGGGACCAGTGTCCGAGTGGTAAAACATTAGCATTGTGGCTAATGCTCATAGCAAATGTTAACAAACTTTAAAACATTTCAAACCCATGCATTTAGGTTAATTTTGGTATGATTTAGTGTTAATTAAGCAACAAACAAAAAAAGATTTCAAGTCTCCCTCTACAGTTACAAATGATTCTGTCTCAACAGGTGCACGTGTGGACACTGCAGTTCACTGTCCCTGGTAGAGAACGTCTGTTGTAGGGAGATACCCAAGGTATAGCTATGAAATATTACAAGACCAAAGTGTTGAGTCTAGTTAATTTAATAAGTAATATACACAAAACACACATACCAAATAATAAATAAAGATATAGCTATGAAATATGACAAGACCAGAGTGTTAAGTCCAGTTAATTCATTTAATAAGTAACGTACACAAACCAAATAATAAATAAAGATATAGCTATGAAATATGAGAAGACCAGAGTGTTAAGTCCAGTTAATTCATTTAATAAGTAACGTACACAAAACAAACACATACCAAATAATAAATAAATCATCCTAACAAAGTAGCAATAAACATTCTCATGTTGTAGGTAGTACACAGGTGTGACCAGATTGGTGGAGTGGGCTGTATTACAGCCCATCCAGGCTTTGAGCCAGTAGCACTTAACCCGTATGTGTTACAAGCTGTATATGGCACTTACCAGCAGTTATTTGGTGAAATGGAAGCAACACTTGTAAATAGGTTAGTTCCAGGAAGGAAGATCAATGTTTTTATAAATAATTTTTTACATTTTTTCCCTCCACTTCAACATACATCTGCACCTTCTCTCTTTCAGCGGTTATAGACACCTTGCATATCGCAATGTTGTTAGGTGGTGCTGGGGGTACCTTGGCCAACACATAAGGGTGGTCATACCTTCATGCGCTGTGACCAGGATCAGGGAAGAGTTTCCTGAAGAAGGACCATACAGAGGTTTCCTTCCCCCACTGGATTTTTGAATATATTTTTTATAATATCAAAATAAAGATAATAAATTATAAAGCAGCATTTATACCTGGAGTTACACACTACACAATTTAAAAATCAGCTATAAAACACAATAAATACATAACATATTGCTCCCCTCTTTAGTCTAAATGTGAAGCAGTAGCTTCACAACCTTGTGTTTGATGGGCGCTGTCTATTGAACTTATTGTGGCTACAATGTTGATATGTTAAACGGGCCGATTCCATAAAGAACAGAATTTGCTAGGTGGGAGATACCTTGATCAGCCTGTACAAGTGATCATAACTGCATGCGCTGTTTCGAAAGATTATAGTATATATTGACTGTATTGAACTGCGTAGTACTGTAGTTTCTAATACATTTAGTCAGCGAGTTCTTTGCTTTGAAGTACCTATAAAAAGTCTCAGAACCTATAGTGATAATTGGAGCTGTTGAAGAGAAGTGAAGCTGTTTTGAAAGACAGAACCGAAGAGAAGATGCATAGCAGCAAACTTAAGGGTGAGGATGAAGTATCTTGAAGTAGAGATGCAGGAACAGAAACCGTCATTCTGAAATAAATAAATAATACAATTTCTTAGATTACACGTAATTCTAATGACAATAAAATAAGAGATTATCACACACCTCATGTGTTCTTAAAGAACCATGACCTGTGTCTGCTCACTGCCTCCTCCTTGTCAGGCCGAATAAACTGAGCACACAGTTTTTCTGGCACAGCTATTTGCCCAGAGAAGTCCAGGTACGGCTGAGGGTCTTCCACCACATGGTGGAACAGCAGCTCCATTAATTTGTCAACGTAGCCTTCATAAAGAGAATTGTTATAATATTTTTTTTCTGATATAACTCAGACAAGTACAACTTACCTGTGGTAGGATTGCTCTTCAGAGCTCTCACTGTGAAATCACCATGCTTAAACTTCGGGAAAACAATTGAGTACCGCAGATCACCAGCTGCAGTAGATGCCTGTGATCGGCCTGAATTTTCATTATAATGCATTTCTGCAAGCTGTAGTGTGAAATGAAAAAGATAATGAATCGATCTCTAACATGACTTAAAATAACTTCAATAAGTAACAATGTGTATTTACAGGTTACAACATTGTAGTGTATTTAGTAAGCAGCACTAAATGTGTAATCCATTATCCTGTTTACCTGCACAACATTCCTTTGAAGGAGAATACCACATTTTTGGGTGAGTACTTCAGAATGAGGCTGTGGAAACACTCGATTCCAGAGGTGTGGTATTCAGGACTAATTTTGTGCATGTCTTTAATAAGACGTGGTGACAACAAAATTGACATGAATTTCTCACATGCTGCTGTGCCTAAACAAAAGATGAAAAGTTGTTAATACAACAGCAGGGTTAGGGTTAGGGTTAGGGTTAGTTTATCTTCATAAACAATGTACTTGGTCACATTGTGGGGTAATACCTCTTTGGAGACACTTTGTAAAAATAAAAACAATTTTAAATAAAAGCATAAATCATCATAATTTGGTTATGTCAAATCAAAAATCAAAAATCAAATCACTTTATTTGTCACTCTACATATGCACAAGTGCAACAGCAGGTGAAATTCTTAGGTGCAGTTCCGAGCAACATAGTAGTCACGACATGACATGTACAACATTTAAAGAAGCATCAGATTACACATCTGATGCGCACACAATTACTCACAGCACAGTAAACTCTACAATAAACAATAAATAATTTACACAATGTGAGTGTAGTTCTCACAGCTTTAAACAATATACACATACTTACAATATACATATACTTTAAACAATATACACTAAACATACACTAAACAATATACATTACGCTATAATAGTAATAATAATATACAATGTATAGTATAAATATTATTCACAGATTGAAAAATTTAAATCCAAAGTGCAATAGATGCTGTATGATAAATAAATGTGTATATAATGTGTGTGTATCTACAGTGGGTTGTGCGGAGTGATATTCTGTCCAGTGTGTGTTATGATCCTGATGGATCAAGAGTTAAGTAGTCTGATTGCTTGTGGGAAGAAGCTGTTCTGGAGTCGGCTGGTGCGTGTTCTGATGCTGCGGTACCGTCTGCCTGATGGCAACAGTGAGAGCAGCCCATGGTTCGGGTGGCTAGAGTCTCTGATGATCCTCTGAGCTCTCTTCACACACCGCCTGGCGTAAATGTCCTGAAGGGAGGGAAGCTCACCTCCGATGATGCAGCTGGCCGTGCGCCCTACCCTTTGCAGGGCCTTGCGGCTGCGGGCGGTACTGTTGCCGTACCAGGTGGTGATGCAGCCAGTCAGCAGACTCTCTATGGTGCAGGTGTAGAAACGTGTGAGGATGTGGCGGTTCATTCCAAACCTCCTCAGCCGTCGCAGGAAGAAAAGGCGCTGATGAGCCTTCTTCACAACGGCCTCAGTGTGGACGGACCATGAGAGTTCCTCTGTGATGTGGACACCAAGGAACTTGAAGCTGCTGACTCTCTCCACCGGTGCTCCATCGATGGTGATGGGGCGGTGTACTCTCTCATTCCTCCTGAAGTCGACCACCAGCTCCTTGGTCTTGCTGACGTTGAGGGAGAGGTTGTGCTCCTGACACCACCGTGTCAGAGTGTGCACCTCCTCTCTGTAGGCCGTTTCATCATTGTCGGTGATAAGACCTACCACCGTCGTATCGTCAGCAAACTTGATGATGGTGTTGGAGCTGTGGGTTGCCACACAGTCATGTGTGTACAAAGAGTACAGGAGTGGGCTGAGAACGCAGCCCTGAGGGGCTCCAGTGTTGAGAGTCAGTGATGAGGAGATGTTACTGCCCATTCTGACCACCTGGCGTCTGTTTGACAGGAAGTCCAGGATCCAGCTGCATAACAGGCTGTTTAAGCCTAGAGCCCGGAGTTTCCCGTCAAGTATGGAGGGCACAATGGTGTTGAATGCTGAGCTGTAGTCCACAAACAGCATTCTCACATACGTGTTCCTCTTTTCCAGGTGGGAGAGAGCAGTGTGTATAGTGGATGAAATGGCATCATCAGTGGAACGGTTTTTGCGGTATGCAAACTGCAGTGGGTCCAGTGAGGGGGGGAGAACAGAGCAGATGTGGTTTCTGACTAGTCTTTCAAAGCATTTGCTGATGATGGGGGTCAGAGCAACAGGACGCCAGTCGTTTAAGCAGGTGGTTTTTGACTGCTTAGGTACAGGAACAATAGTGGACGTTTTAAAGCATGTGGGGACCACAGACAGGGAGAGGGACAGGTTAAAAATGTCCGTGAAGACTCCAGCCAGTTGGTGCGCGCACGCTCTGATCACACGGCCGGGAATGCCGTCTGGACCCGCAGCTTTACGGACGTTCACCCGCCGGAAGGATCGGGTTACATCCGCGACAGATACAGAGAGTGCACTAACCTCTGTATCCTCAGCCGCGAGCGCTCTCTCCGCGAGGGCGGTGTTAGTTCCCTCAAAGCGAGCATAGAAGGTGTTTAGCTCGTCCGGGAGAGAGGCAGCGGTGTTCACGGTGGAGTTTGTGTTCCCTTTATAGTCCGTGATGGTGTTAATTCCCCTCCACATGCTTCTGGAGTCGGTGGTGTTGAACTGTCCTTCAATCTTGTCCCTGTACTGCCGTTTTGCTGCTCTGATGGTTTTCCGGAGGGCATAACTTGCTTGTTTATGCTCCTCCGCGTTACCGGAGTTAAAAGTGAAGGTCCGCGCATTGAGTGCCGCGCGAACATCCCCATTTAGCCACGGCTTCTGGTTAGGGTAAAGCCGAATTGTTTTGGTCGGAACAACGTCATCTACGCACTTCCTGATGAAACACGTTACGCTATCAGCGTAAACCTCGATGTCGTCATCAGAGGCCGACCGGAACATCTCCCAGTCCGCGTGATCAAAACAGTCCTGTAGCATAGAATCTGATTGGTCCGACCAGCACTGGATGGTTCTGAGGGCGGGTGCTTCCTGTTTGAGTCTTTGCCTATATGCGGGCAAAAGTAGGATGGAAGCGTGATCCGATTTGCCAAATGGTGGGCGCGGGAGGGACTTGTAACAATCCTTGAAGGGAGAGTAGCAGTGATCTAAGACGTGGTTCCCTCGCGTGTTGAAGCTAACATGTTGGTGGTATTTGGGTGCGATGCGCTTGAAGTTGGCTTTGTTAAAGTCTCCGGTCACAATAAACGCAGCCTCAGGATGCGCGGTTTCCTGCTCACTCACTGTCCTATACAGTTCCTTTAGTGCCCGGTCTGTGTCGGCTTGCGGGGGAATATACACAGCTGTGATGATGACCGCGGTGAATTCCCTCGGTAGCCAGAATGGTCGGCACAGAAGCATGAGAAATTCCAGATCAGGAGAACAGAAAGATTTGATAGAATGTACGTTCCTTTGATCACACCAGGATCGGTTGATCATAAAACACACACCCCCGCCTTTGCTTTTCCCGGAGAGATCTTTTTCTCTGTCCATCCGATGCACGGAGAACCCCGTGGTTTCGATGGCCGAATCTGGAATCTCAGCGGACATCCAAGTTTCTGTAAGGCAGATAATGCAGCAGTCCCTCGTGTCTCGCTGGAAAGAGATCCGCGCTCTCAGCTCGCAGAGTTTATTGTCCAGAGACTGAACATTTGCCAGTAAAATACTGGGAAGTGGGGGTCGGTTTGCGCGGCGTCTTACTCTGATAAGTACGCCGGCTCTGCTTCCCCTTCTCCGGCCGCGTTTGCGTGGTCGGGCCGTCCAGACAAAGAGCTCCGCTGCTGTGTTTGTAAACGGCGGTTCGTCACTGAAGAATTTAAAGTCCGGTTTTCGGAGTGCGATTGCCGAACCAATGTCCAAAAGTGTCTGTCTGTCGTACGTAGTAAGGCAGACAACATCCAAGACAAAAAACACAAAAACTATAAACAGAACAAACAAAAAACTACAATGTTTCAGCAGAGCTTGCGACGTTGCGGCCATCCTCGGCGCCATCTTGACTCACTGTAATGTGTATGTATCAGAAACAACTTCATGATAAATAATCAAACGTATTTAAAAACAAGTAATAGCTTATAAAATATAAAAACAGTCAAATAGAACAGAAAAACCTAACAGACTTAACGCATTACCTTGTAGAGTTCATGGTGCTCTCACTTCCATCTTGAAGGTAGCTGGAGTCATCAGTGGAGACCTCACATCTTTTTCTCTTTATTGGTGTAGAGGTTGCCCCGGGACACTCTGTGAAAGGCTCCATCAGTGTGACTGTGTCACAGGACACACGCCATTCTGGCCTGGGTGGCTTCACAAATAAATAATCCATTTGTTATCAATAAGCAGCAAAAATACAACAAATGATATCATCTTGACTATGTAATGAGATATACAAAAGCTCGATTCAATCACCTTTGCTTCTCCTGATGGGCTTCACGTTGGCCTGCACACCTGCAGATCTGGAGATGACTGATTCATAATTTCTCTGGTCATCATAGGCTAAAATAAAATGTGTTATTGTTTACAATTACAGTCTTATATTCAGCGATTTTTAAATGTTTATAAATAATATTAGTGACATGAATATTCTCTAACGTTTAGCATACTTTGCCTAACTTAGCAACATGACAAACTGATGAATTAACTTGAGCTTAATAGGAAGGAACATACATTTTAATTACAAATGCTCACTCACCTCAAGACACCACTGCGGTGGTGGAGTCCATGCAGGAGGAGCAGCGTTTGGCACTGCGTCGCTTTTCAGCACGAGCTGTTTGCAGAAGCCCGTTTCCACCTCCATTGCGTTGGAGAAACAATCCCGCGTAAAATGCAGTTTGCACACTCCAGCTCTAGGCGGGAACTCGCAGTCATCCAGGCCAAGTGCATGCAACCACTGGCGCCTAATTTCCAAGTCTGCTGGAAAGCTATGCAGTCCAGCACTGCTGTTGCAACCAGCAACACAACACCATACGTCCCATCCTAACTAACCTCTGTACTAAATACAGATAAAACTAATGCTAACAATATACGCTAACTTGAAGCTATCTTAACTGATGCAATACGATGCTAACTAACTATGCTAATTAATTAACTAAACTAGGCTACTCGAAATAATCTATATAACTATATAAATGGCTATGCTAACTAGATGCTAATATACACTATCCTGATAATTTTCAATACTTGCAATTCCAACTCCTGACTCGCTACAGTGGATTTGACGGAACAAGATGTTTTTATACCAAGGGCTGAGCCAAGGGCGTGGTGAGCTCATGCCAGGGCGTGGTGGTGAGCTCGTACCAGGGGCGTGGTAGTGAGCCGTTAGCGGTACCATCCTACGTCACGATGTACCACAACGTCCAATAGGAAAATTCAACTGCAGTAGCCACCGTTCAACCCTAAGAGGGCAGCACTTTGGCGGTTTTACACCATATTTTATAAAATTAAAACACTTTATACTCAAATGTCAAAACATTGACTCGAATCAATGAACATCATTAATAAAGCCCCAGTATTACAGATCATTAACTAAAAAAAGTTGGTCTAGGGTTTAGTTACCCTTTAATGATATCTGTGCATCATTAAAACGTGAACGAATATTTGATTATTCTCTTAAACTTTGTTTATATTTCACCCACTTAGATCAGCAAGACTATATCGCTCCGAGTTCCTTACCAAGGTCTCCGACACAAGTGGTCAGCTCCGAAGATCAGAAGCTGGGGCAATTGGCTAAATATCTAGGATTTTGCCGTACACGCGCAACAATCAACGATATATTCAATAGCCCCCCTTGGATGCCCTTCAGGAACTTAATTAAATTGTTTTACTTTAGTAGGTTTTGGCTCTTTAATAGCTTTGGATTAGCCAAACCTGTAGATTTATCTAAAGTAACATTAAATTAGAACAGAAGTCATCGGAAGCGCCAAAGCCAGGTTAACCAACCAGCGTCGTGCTGAACCTAGATAGACAAACACATCCTCTCATCCAAGGCGCCCGCACACTTCCTGATATCAGTTTTTAGCCGTCGCTAATCTGTGATGCAACCATGTGGCAATATACGAATCCGTTAATCTTATTTAGGGAAAACAAGTCTCAGAGTCAGTCAAAATAAAATCAAACGTTTACAATTTATTGACAAGGTAATGAAGCAATAATTCGAAATCCAATCCGCAAGAATAAAATCATCAGTTAATCATAACATAACAATTCAGAACTGGAATGACTTGTAAAAGTTATTACCTGGCAACGAAAATTACACACAGAGTTTGTGTGGGCAGTCAACCTACAGACTCTTCGAACTTTCTGCCCCTTTTTCTTATATACCCAGATAAATCAATATTCTTACCAAATGGCCGTCAATCATTATAATTAGATTTTGGTTCCCTATTCAGGGATTCACACTGGGAGATCAGAATTTGTATTTGAATAGGTTTTTGTTTTACATACAGGAAAACGGAGTACAGTCTGAATGGAGGATCTGGGGGAGGGAACACCTTTAGAAGATACATCACTTTCTCATATTTTATAACTTATTTTAGCTTTTCATTATGGTTGGGAGAATGAGACCATTTTACCAGGCGCACTGAGACACTTTAAATGATATCAAACATACATAGATTCTTCTTGTACATACTTTACATTGCATAGGTTTTTCAGTGTATTTCAGGTGAGGAGGAGGGGGGATGAAGGGGAGGTAGTGTGTGTGAAGTGTGAACTGCACTGTGTGCTGCGCCTCGAGATCCCTGTTACATATGCAGGAGATAGTTCAAGTGTTAATGTCCAGGGGGGCCTTTTGTTCCATCTAGGGGTCGACCAGACATACTGGCAGCAGCCTTACACCGTACTCGAGTATCTAACGTTAGTCGAAGTTTAGACCAGAGCCGTCGGTGTGTGTATGTGTGCGGTGCGCGTGAAACTAACGTGAAACCAGACTTAATTTGCCTCAACTGAAAGCATTACATGTCTGAATCGTTTCCTATCGCATGTATAGTGCGCTATGTGCCATTCACCATGTAGAAATTAGTAAATGTGTGAACTGACCGATTTCAGACGCAGCTTCAGCATCTATTTATAAAGTAGGGGGCGGGACACTTCAGATTCTAGAGAGCATTTGATTGGACAGAAGATGTAATGGGAAGATGAAGTCTGCGATGATGTCATCAAAATCTGTGATTCATTTTAATGGAAGTGAGAGACTGTACGTTTTGAATGCTTATGAATGCTTAAATGTGAATTTTGTCATTGTTTTGGAACACACCAGCCTAAACTTTATTCCTAAACTTAAGGCTAACATAGTCAAACTAAAAGCTAAAAAACTTCAGCTTCTGGTTGCGAAACCGCAAAGATATAAATTCCTGAATAAATGGGATAACCTTTCACAGGTGAGAATGTGTTGGTTTTAGGCCTGTCATGATTGGTCGATACAATCGACTGCGTCAATACTGATAATTAGTCGACAGGGTAAGTTGAGTACGATATGAAATTGTATTAGTACCGGTACTTTAAAAATGAATTAATTTGCGTTGATGTGTGACAGCAGGAGTGAGGACGTGTGTGTGAGCTCTGCTAACACCATTCACTAAACAATGGAAGCAGAACAGTCAAATACATACGCCCAGCTCAGGAAAAAGGCACACACTCCATTCACTCAGACAGATTGCAACGTCAGTTTCGCGGATTATTGGGTTTGAATGGTCAAAAATATGTAAAAATGCACGTCCTGGCGAATATTCAGGTAAACACAGTTGTATTTGTCTTTAGTAACGTGTACAGAGTTGAGTGAGAAATCGGATGTTACAATGAATTTGGTCCGTGCAGGTCTTAAAGGGCCGGACCTAATATTCTGCGTGATTGTTAAGCAAACAACAAAGAAAATAGAAAATCACCCCATGCTTGACTGAATAACTTTAATATATTTATTAAGAATCAGTGTATAGTTAATTTTTAGAGTGACTATGCAGACTATGCATTTTTGTTTTTACATTTGATTATTTTATTTCTTTATTAAATGCTACTGTTAAATAGACCTACTGTAGCTGAAAATAAAGCACTGTTTTTGACATATTGTTTGTAATTTACATTTTGGCTTATTTAAAAAAAAAACCAGATACAATTAAATTAAATATCTATTTTGTAATTATAAAATTACATTTAAAAAATATAAAATTCCTCGTATCATGAAATAAGATTTTGTTCATCCCAACCTGTTCAGAATAGTAGTTACACTGTAAAATCCAACAGTTGTTCTTACTTAGACTTTTTAATTAACTTTACTTAATGTCCAATAATTTGTTGAACTTACTTTAAAAAAAATTGTAATCTGAACTATTTGCATGCTAATGCATTTGTTACTCAGAAAACCCAAGTAAACATTACTTGACTGGTTTGAGTACAATTTTGCCAAAGCAAATAAAACAGGTGGCTGGGCCAAAGGTTGAGGCGGGGCAATTCTTAATAGACTTTTCACTAATTTCCTCCACTTCTGCAGTCATCGTTCTTCTTAGTTGCATTCACTCATTTTCAGTCATTTTGGATGTTATTGACAATACATCTAAATATTTTGGGAGAGTGTCACATAAGCTGACTTTATACATTTATGTTGATTTCCTAAAATTTCTCACCATTATGGTGATTAGTGTTCCCTTTGGTTAGGCACTTGGAATTTAATTTATATTATTGTAAATCTATTCCTATTGATGCAGCAAAGCAAGAAATCACAGTTGTCTGATTTCAAACAATGGTATATATATATATATATATATATATATATATATATATATATATATATATATATATATATATATATATACACACACACACACACACACACACACACATATATATACACACACATATATATACATATACACACACACACATATATACACACACACATATATATACACACATATAAAAATTGAATGCCAATTAATGTTCTTTTAACATTTTATTGCTAACACTTATGACGAACTTGACCATGACCATGTCACCAGTCACATGACCAGTCACACACAGACTTCAACATTCAGCATGCAAAACACAACAATGGTAACAATGTTGTTGTTGTTTTTTTACACTTAATAAGACCACTACTAGTTTATTTGCTGTCATTATTGGGGTTATACTGACAAAAGACAGCAAATAAAATGGTAAAACAAAGCTGAAAATTCATTTATTCGTGCCGCAATGCATTCTGGGAGTACACTTCCTCAGATCACAGATAGAATTATGTCAACATAACTTAAATGTTTTAAGTAAGAACAACTTGATGCAATTAAGCTTACTTAATTGAGTGTTAAGTGCATTCATGCTAGTTGAACTACTAAAAATATGTTCACTTTACTTGAAGAAAGTGTGGAAACCGATTGCACATATTTTTTTAAGTCTACGTAGCTTAAAATGGCAGATTAAAACCATGTTGAGAATAATAGTATTTAATATGTTTTCAGAATACATTTTAATGCTGTTAAATGGAATTATTTAAGTAATCTTACTATTAAATCTTCAGTAAGATTAGTAAATATTATAGAGTATGTTAACTAAAATTGACATTAAACTAACTTGATATTTATTACTTCATTTACTTGGGAAGAGTTTGCTTTCTTTACTTTTAGCTGATTATTATCTTAACTTCAGTTTTCCCTTTAAGTTTGCTTTGCAAAAATAAGGCAATCGGTTTCCAAACTTTTTTTAAGTAAACTGAACTTTTTAGAATTTACAGTGTAGTGTTAACATGATTGATAATAATGTGATTGTTGCAAACATCTCGAAGTCATAATTTTGGAATCGTAACAACACTATTCTATATAAAAAGTATTTGCTGATATTCTCTTTTTTTATGTTGGTTTACAAATTTGTACCTTTTTACATTTTTACTCTTTTAGTTTTACATTTTGTCAAGGTCTTGTTTACATTTATACTTTTTTATAGTACACTACTGAATGCCAAAGTTGCAAGTTAAATGACATGTTTTTAAGTAAAATTGTTGAAAATGATTGTGATAAATTAGTCGATAGATTAATCGATTAATCAATAAATTAGTCGATAGATTAATCAATATAAAAATAGTCGTTAGTGTCAGCCCTAGTTGGTTTGTGTTTTTTATATATTAACTCAATATTATAGGTTTTTACTCTGGTACTATTACTATAGTCACTTTTTAATGTTGTGTTAGCTGATGTCTAAGTTTGTTAATTGATATAGATATTCATACATGCATATAACAATAGTTGCAGACGCTCAGTCAACTTGCTCTTAAATGTTCATGGACCGGCTTTGACCGTTCCAATATCGGAGGGCGGCTTACGTACAGCAGCCCATAGACAAATAAGCCCATATGTGTTCAGTTGAATTTGTGCACAAGAGATTTGGATGTTCAGTTGAATTTGTGCACATGGGCTTTGTATGCTCTTATCTTTCAAAGGCAATTGCTTTTCTTGATTTCCATCATTATTGAAAGGGCCGGAAGTTATCAGCTGGAACCTTTCCTTTCATTTTAATAACATTTCTGACATAAATATAATAATCGGTGACAATCTATTCTGACAGACACCAACATGACTGAAAATAAAAACAAATATGGATGTATTGAGTGACATATGGATTGTGCTGAAATAAAAACAAGACTGAAGTGTCATTGTCAATGAGTGTCAAGAGAAGCAGACAGGGTATAATATATATATATATATATATATATATATATATATATATATATATATATATATATATATATATATATATATATATATATATATATGTCAAGGTTTATGATAGAAGAAATCCTGTTGAATTCTTAACCACAGTGTAGCCTTATTCTGTCTTAAAAAGTATGCCTTGTTTTCTATCCTTTTATCAAGATAAACTTACATGAAAACCAAAATCGCATACAATATTAAAGGAAATGTTCACCCAAAAATAATATCTCGTCTCTATTTACTCATCTTGATGTTTCAAACCTGAATGCTGTTTGTTCTGTGGAAAACAAAGGGCAAAGCTTCATCTGTGGCGTAGTAGACGGGCGTTGGGGGCAGAGGTGTAAAGTACTTGAGTACTTTTACTTGATTACTGTACTTAAGTATTATTTTTGGGGATTTTTACTTTACTTGAGTACAATTAAAAAAATCAATACTTTTACTTTTACTTAATTACATTTTTTATGCAAAAAAAGTTTTAAAAACAATTTTATTTACAGTCAAAAAGTACTTATTTTTTGGAGATCACTTCATTCTATTTTCCCTTGCTATTACCAAACCAATTGAATTGCGCTGATGCCCAGTTTAATTTAAATGTTGTTTATTCTGCCAATGAGATCAGCTCCTGTTTAAAGGAACACTCCACTTTTTTGAAAATAGGCTCATTTTCCTACTCAAACAGTTGAGTTTTACCGTTTTTGAATCCATTCAGCCGATCTCCGGGACTGGCGGTAGCACTTTGAGCATAGGTTAGCATACATCATTGAATCTGATTAGATCGTTAGCATCTCGCTCAAAAATTATCAAATAGTTTTGATATTTTTCCTATTTAAAACTTGATTCTTCTGTAGTTACATCATGTACTAAGACCGACGGAAAATGAAAAGTTGTGATTTTCTAGGCCGATATGGCTAGGAACTATACTCTCATTCCTGCGTAATAATCAAGGAACTTTGTGCCGTGGGTGCAGCAGCGCAATGATATTACGTAGCGCGGGAAAATATTCCCTAGCAAACTCTCTGTGCAAGCAGGTTGTCACGTTGGTTATGTTTACAGAAGTCAGCCTATTTTCAGGCGCTGCGTAATATCATTGCGCCTCCTGCACCCATGGTACAGATTATTACACAGAGTATAGTTCCTAACCATATCGGCCTAGAAAATCATAATTTTTATTTTTCACTTAGTACACAATGTAACTACAGAAGAGTCAGGTTTTAAATAGGAAAAATATATACAGGTGCTGGTCATATAATTAGAATATCATCAAAAAGTTGATTTTATTCACTAATTCCATTCAAAAAGTGAAACTTGTATATTATATTCATTCATTACACACAGACTGATATATTTCAAATGTATTTGAATTACATTCTTGAACAAACAATTCTTTTCATTTTGATGATTATAACTGACAACTAAATCTTACAACTTAGGAAATCCCAAATTCAGTATCTCAGAAAATTAGAATATTGTGAAAAGGTTCAATATTGAAGACACCTGGTGCCACACTCTAATCAGCTAATTAACTCAAAACACCTGCAAAGGCCTTTAATGGTCTCTCAGTCTAGTTATGTAGGCTACACAATCATGGGGAAAACTGTTGACTTGACAGTTGTCCAAAAGAGGACCATTGACACCTTGCACAAGGAGGACACAAAAGGTCATTGCAAAAGAGGCTGGCTGTTCACGGAGCTCTGTGTCCAAGCACATTAATACAGGGAGTGCAGAATTATTAGGCAAGTTGTATTTTTGAGGATTAATTTTACAACATTAATAATTAAACAACATGTTGTCAATGAACACAAAAAACTCATTAATATCAAAGCTGAATATTTTTGGAAGTGGTTTTTAGTTTTAGCTATTTTAGGGGGATATCTGTGTGTGCAGGTGACTATTACTGTGCATAATTATTAGGCAACTTAACAAAAAACAAATTTATACCCATTTCAATTATTTATTTTTACCAGTGAAACCAATATAACATCTCAACATTCACAAATATACATTTCTGACATTCAAAAACCAAACAAAAACAAATCAGTGACCAATATAGCCACCTTTCTTTGCAAGGACACTCAAAAGCCTGCCATCCATGGATTCTGTCAGTGTTTTGATCTGTTCACCATCAACATTGCGTGCAGCAGCAACCACAGCCTCCCAGACACTGTTCAGAGAGGTGTACTGTTTTCCCTCCTTGTAAATCGCACATTTGATGATGGACCACAGGTTCTCAATGGGGTTCAGATCAGGTGAACAAGGAGGCCATATCATTAGATTTTCTTCTTTTATACCCTTTCTTGCCAGCCACGATGTGGAGTACTTGGACGCGTGTGATGGAGCATTGTCCTGCATGAAAATCATGTTTTTCTTGAAGGATGCAGACTTCTTCCTGTACCACTGCTTGAAGAAGGTGTCTTCCAGAAACTGGCAGTAGGACTGGGAGTTGAGCTTGACTCCATCCTCAACCCGAAAAGGCCCCACAAGCTCATCGTTGATGATACCAGCCCAAACCAGTACTCCACCTCCACCTTGCTGGCGTCTGAGTCGGACTGGAGCTCTCTGCCCTTTACCAATCCAGCCACGGGCCCATCCATCTGGCCCATCAAGACTCACTCTCATTTCATCAGTCCATAAAACCTTAGAAAAATCAGTCTTGAGATATTTCCTGCACGCTTGACTTTTCTCAGTTCACGGGCAGTTATTTTGCGCCTTGGTTTTTCCACACGCTTCTTGCGACCCTGTTGACTATTTTGAATGAAACGCTTGATTGTTCGATGATCACGCTTCAGAAGCTTGGCTATTTTAAGACTGCTGCATCCCTCTGCAATATATCTCACTATTTTTGACTTTTCTGAGCCTGTCAAGTCCTTCTTTTGACCCATTTTGCCAAAGGAAAGGAAGTTGCCTAATAATTATGCACACCTGATATAGGGTGTTGATGTCATTAGACCACACCCCTTCTCATTACAGAGATGCACATCACCTAATATGCTTAATTGGTAGTAGGCTTTCCAGCCTATACAGCTTGGAGTAAGACAACATGCATAACGAGGATGATGTGGTCAAAATACTCATTTGCCTAATAATTCTGCACTCCCTGTAGAGAGGCGAAGGGAAGGAAAAGATGTGGTAGAAAAGTGTACAAGCAATAGGGATAACCGCACCCTGGAGAGGATTGTGAAACAAAACTCATTAAAAAATGTGGGGGAGATTCACAAAGAGTGGACTGGAGCTGGAGTCAGTGCTTCAAGAACCACTACGCACAGACGTATGCAAGACATGGGTTTCAGCTGTCGCATTCCTTGTGTCAAGCCACTCTTGAACAACAGACAGCGTCAGAAGCGTCTCGCCTGTGCTAAAGACAAAAAGGACTGGACTGCTGCTGAGTGGTCCAAAAGTTATGTTCTCTGATTAAAGTAAATTTTGCATTTCCTTTGGAAATTAGGGTCCCAGAGTCTGGAGGAAGAGAGGAGAGGCACACAATCCACGTTGCTTGAGGTCCAGTGTAAAGTTTCCACAGTCAGTGATGGTTTGGGGTGCCATGTCATCTGCTGGTATTGGTCCACTGTGTTTTCTGAGGTCCAAGGTCAATGCAGTCGTATACCAGGAAGTTTTAGAGCACTTCATGCTTCCTGCTGCTGACCAACTTTATGGAGATGCAGATTTCATTTTCCAACAGGACTTGGCACCTGCACACAGTGCCAAAGCAACCAGTACCTGGTTTAAGGATCATGGTATCGCTGTTCTTAATTGGCCCATAGAAAATCTATGGGGTATTGTGAAGAGGAAGATGCGATATGCCAGACCCAACAATGCAGAAGAGCTGAAGGCCACTATCAGAGCAACCTGGGCTCTCATAACACCTGAGCAGTGCCACAGACTGATCAACTCATGCCATGCCACATTGCTGCAGTAATTCAGGCAAAAGGAGCCCCAACTAAGTATTGAGTGCTGTACATGCTCATACTTTTCATGTTCATACTTTTTTTAGTTGGCCAAGATTTCTAAAAATCCTTTCTTTGTATTGGTCTTAAGTAATATATTCTAATTTTATGAGATACTGAATTTGGGATTTTCCTTAGTTGTCAGTTATAATCATCAAAATTAAAAGAACTAAACATTTGAAATATATCAGTCTGTGTGTAATGAATGAATATAATATACAAGTTTCACTTTTTGAATGGAATTCATGAAATAAATCAACTTTTTGATGATATTCTAATTATATGACCAGCACCTGTATAAGCTATGCTAAAAGTGCTACCGCCAGACCCGGAGATCGGCTGAATGGATTTGAAAACTGTAAATCTCAACTGTTTAACTCTAGGAATGAGCCTTTAAGAGTGTTCCTTTAAGTTAAATCCAAGGTTTTACAACTTTGAGTAGCATGTTGCATGCTGGCATTAGGTAGTAGTCTTATAGTTTGATAATTAAATACAATTAAATACAAACAGTTCTAAAGCAGGAAAAAAATCTCTGTTTTTAGAGATTAAAAGCTTAAACTTTACAGTTTTCATTTTTGCTGTTACTTTTACTTTTTTAATACTCAAGTACAATTTTAATATGGTACTTTTTTACTTTTACTCAAGTATGATTCTGGCCAGATACTTTTACTTTTAATTGAGTAAAATTTTCACTCAGTACTTTCACTTGAGTAAAATTTTTGAGTACTTTTTACACCTCTGGTTGGGGGGCTCCGCAATAAAAGCCAATCTTTCCCCTACACAACTTTTTCCATCCATAATTTATGTTTGTTCATATTTATTTATTTATTTTCCCTCTTTTCTCTGGTGATGTCCTATTTTGGAATATAGGCTTCTTTGCACTTTATTCAAAATTTTTACTTAATATTTTTTTAATATTGTAAAGTTGTGCCTGAAGTGTAAAACTAATATATCAATATGTATCATTTGAAATACCGAAACTGAAACATACAAGGGCTGGAACTATTATTATTAACGATTATTTTTTATGTTTTTATCAATAAATCTAACAATATTTTTTCCCCAGTTAATCTATTGTTTATTTTCTGAATGGTCGATTAAACCTTTGGTTCATTTACCAATAAATAATAACCAACATTTTACCAATAAATAAAAACTGTAATTAATCTATTAATTAACTTTTGTTCATTCATAGTGTGTTGGTGTAGCCTTTACCACAGTGTCTGCGGCATCCTCTATTTTCTTCATATCTTCCGACACAAACTTTCAGAAATACTCCAGTGGTGTATAAAGCTCGACATCATTAGTGATATCCTGACCTGAAAAATTGGGACTGATAAAAATCCTTTATCAGCCAGCGATACCTGTCACAGGGCATGGTCTGTGTTCTTGAGGGACTTGATTTGGTTGGCATGATGTCCACATAATCATCAGCCGGGTGGTCACTGGGTTGTTTATTTTACTTTTCCAGTTCACAGGCATCTCCACATTCATCTTCTTAACTTGTATCAGAATCCATTTCAAAATCACTGTTCCGATTTTGCATGCCATCAATGACATCATACACTTTGTAGATAATACAGTCTTTCCTGGCTGGTGACATTCTGAAATGGAAAAAAACACTGGTTATTTTCCATATCCCAATGATACTTACACATATAAAGAATTCACACTTTCCACAGAATTCACACAATACAGTCTGGCTAGCTTATTGTGCCCTCTACTATCATGCTAATAGCACTATTACCCCCCACATTCCTGAACATTATCACCTGTCCCTCATGCAGGAAGCAGATATTTGGGCAAACAAAGCCCATCAAAGAAAACCAGTTAAGTGTGTTTTATAAATGATAAGAGACAGATTTCAAATACTGCTAAACAAATACTTTCAAATTCTCAAAGAAATAATGTATTCCTTAATTCAACTTGAACTTAATTAATAATAATTAAATGTTGATTAAAACTCAAAATTGTAACAAAGATGACATTTTAAAACTTGTAATTGATGAAAAACATTGTTTCTTTTAGTATTTACTTAACATGGAACAGGTGAGAAGTACATTTCATCCATGTAATATGCAAGGTGCACGGGTAAATTTTGCTACCCCTTTCACCCAATGTTGTAAAATTACAACATTGACATTACAAGCTCAAAATCTAATATGATTAAAGTATTCAACAGTACCTTAATATCTGCATGATCTAGACATAGTACTAATCACATAAAAAATATTTTGGGGAATTTTACTTACTTGAATTTTGATTTATCCAGTCCAGTAAAACTTTGTGATCTGCTTCAAGTCAAATCCACAGGTTGTGTGAGTTCATGGACAGGTAAACAGGCCTATTCACAAAATTTTCCATCCAATAGCATTGCAAGACTGAACAATAGGACCTATTAGTTGTGTAAATGTGGTCTTAGAGAGAAAAAAATATCTACAGGTTTATTTTAGTAGAGCTAAACTTGATGTTGTAATATTACAACAGTGGGTCTTACAGGGTAAACTACATTTTTCAGTAGCTTGTCGGTAGCCCAGTTACTTTTTCCAGTAGCTAACTACTTTATCCAGCAAGTAGCGGTGTAAAGTGACCAAAAGCTACATTCTGTTTTGGGTTCTGACGAGAGAACGAGCCTGTAATGAGCGAAGCAAAGCGGTGTGACGCTCAGCTCAATATGCCGCTCCGTGCAGGCGCGATCAACTCATGAACCACTCACCGGTAAAACAACGTTCGCTCAAATCCAGCTCAGACGTGAAATTATAAATAAATAAACCAAAACTGTCAAAAAAGGGCAACCTTATTAAATGTATGTACGTCATGTTAATCCCAATTGATAAATTCAGTTCGATGATAAGGATGTAGGGCAGTTAGCCTATCAGTAAAATCCAATCAGAGCTTCATCAGAGCCATCAATACAGAAAAAATATTAATGCATTTACACAGCAATTAGCATACAAGTGCATAAAAATATTATGAGATAAGTGTTGACAGAAATATGACGGAATATGAAATATGATGGAATCAATGAAATGATACGTTTACTATGAAACTAAAACAATAGCCTAATAATAATAATTAAAAAGTTATGTAGCCTAAACTAGCCAATATATATTTTTTACTGTTTTTGGCAGTTGTTAGGCAACAAAAATAATTTGATTTGATCTTTGAAGTTAGATACTTCGATATTTGATCACTGTGATACTTGGTTACAATGGCACTAATAATTATATTCTGAAAAGAATAACAAGATGCAAACCTGTAAATATTAAATCGACTTTTCTGAAATTCAAAACAAAATATTAATGCATTCGTAATTTCCATTTCTGAATAGTTGCTATGGTCACGTAGCCTGGTCTTAGCAGACTCTCATACATTTCATTTGTACAAAGAGTCTGGCCACTCTCCATTGACAAGTGTTTACTTCCTTGAAGGCGGGAACTCTGTTGAAGTTTAAAACTATTGGATCTGCCAAGAGTCACTCTGGATCTGCCTAACCAATCGCTAACGTTTGGTCGTGACATATGTCACGCGCCGTTCGCCTTTGATTCTCACATTATGTGCACACCACCTCAGTGTCAGTGATAAAACCTTGTGCATTCGGATTGTTATTTATTCACGGTGGAGAGGAGAGTTTTGTGATCGGAACGCACTGCTCTCGTGGTGCATATCTTGTGCAATCATAACATGATTGTATATGCTGTAAATAAAATGTCATATGTTTGGTATGATAAGAATAAATGCTGCCGTAAATAACAGCCCAATTCAAATATTTACGTGCTTTTCTTCTTTTAGCATTTAAAGAAATACAAGTCTAGAAATGCATCCAAATTATAGCGCAGGCAACCGCACAGTGCTCTGCAGGGGTCTAAAAAGGATATAAACAGTGAATTTTGAAGTGATATATTCTTGAAAACGCAGAGATGTGGATTCGGAGAGCAATTACATTACCACACGACCTTGGTGTTTGTCAAAAGCAGTCGGTAATTCAGCCTGGGTTTTTTTCACGGGTGGCGGGAGACGGATGGCTTCAGCCAACTCCTTCACCACTAACGGAGCAAGTTGAAAAAGACTTTTCCCAGACCTCAACATCATGGCCACCAATAAAACTAAGCAGTGATTGTTCTTGCTCCGTGTAATGGAGTTCGTTTGTTCAGGAAAGAAGGAGGCGGGAACCGGCGGTTTAACAACTTTTAATCAAATAATAAACACAAAATGAAAGTAAAAGCACATACATAACAAAACGTAAACAAAACACAACTTAAAATCCAGGCCTGGTCCTCTCTCGTCCTTCACCGGTGTCGCTCGTCCTTATATGCCTCCATGCTCCCTCATGAGAGGACTCGAGACCGGTGTGTCTCATTCTCAATCATGCACACCGATCTTGCTCGCTCCTCCCATGTCTCGCTCGCTTGTCCACCTCGCCACACTCCTGCTTTAACTTCTGGACATTCGTCAGTGATGCCAGTGCCACACACTCGCATCTTTCACCGCCGCCATTACTGAATCACAACTTAAACTAGCGCACGACATCAACGTCATCGCTCTCAGCCACTCCCTCTGTTTGCTGATTGGACTGGTAAAAAATTGTTCGGGAGAAAACCTAAGCATATACAGCAGTTCCAGACGTAGTACTGAAGGAAAATGAAAATTGAGCGGAAGTACGTAGGAGGGCGGAGCCAGGCTAATGGTCACGCAGGTTTGTGCATTAAACTCATGGCCCCGAGAAATAGTCTATCAATAATTATGTTGTTCCCCTGAACATGACCCCTCTCTGCAACCTTTTTGAACATTGGTCATGTATTAATTAATTTATTTATTTAAAATAACGCATAGGCCTAAATAGAAATGATCACAGAAACAAATCTACAGCTGAACCGCTACAACATGTCATGTTGTTTTTGATTTGGCGTATTTGAAGGAACAAAACTCACTCATTAACATTGTTGGGGAGTAACAGAATACATGTACCGGCGTTATGTATTCAGAATACAAATTATGAGTAACTGTATTCCGTTACAGTTACAGTTGAAATAGTTTGTATTTAGAATACAGTTACATTGTTGAAATCAATGGATTACATTACGATACTTCTCGGTTTCACGAATGTATTCACTCTCTAAATAAATTAAGACTCCATGCATTTCCCAGAACGCCCCAATATGAAAACACGCAGTTTGCGTGATCAGTCACAATGGAGTCGGAAGAGGAGCAGCGGGAGCTAGAGGTAGACCACAGAGAACAACAGAGCCAGGGCAAGAACGCGGTTCTATCTTAGAAATTTAAACAGCATTTCACATTTAAAGGGGTGGTAAAACACGATTTCACTTTTCTAACTTTAGCTAGTGTGTAATGGTGCTATGTGAGCATAAACAACATCTGCAAAGTTACAACATTCAAAGTTTAAAGTAAAGGGAGACATTTGCCTTTAAAGAAAACAATTTCTAAGGACTACAGCAAATGGCCGGTAGGGACTACTAGACATTCCTCCAGGGTTGCTGACATCACCAGTCCCAATATTTACATAAACCCCTCCTCCGAGAATATTAAATAAGGAAATAAGCAATGCCGACGAAATGCCTGATATTTTTATCCAGATTGCAGGTCCACTTTGTTCAGCCTTCCAAGGGACGGGGGTGCGTTGCAGTGCATTGAACATACAACATCATGTTATATGCATGTGTGTATGAGACAGAGGGCAACACGGTCACATTTGCAGCAGAGATATGCTGCCCATCATAAATCAAAGCACAAGACCGTCAGGGGTCGGAGGAGAAGACCGGAAAATGTGACATAATGGACAATATTCGTCTGTATTTGCAATACACGAGCCGCGGTTCAGCTGCACGAGACAAACACTGCCAGTGTGAATGCACAACTGGGGCGCGTGCGGCTCCCGCTGCACATTTCACGGAGGAAAGCTTCCACAATCTTCGCGAGTTCAATGCAGGATTCGCACAATGGCTTGTCCTGAAAGATGGATTTAAAAACAGAAGCTGTTTACGGGCCACAACCTGTAAGTATGATTTATTTTTCGTCGATGTGTTTTCCTGTAATAGTTTGTATTGTACGTTGTTGCAAGGAAGTAAACAAATGACAACGTTGTTTGGCCCTGCAAACCAGTTTGTTAAATGCTCATTCATACTTAATGTTATCCGACAAACACCTACCGTTACAAACTGTTTTAAATCTCAACAGCGAACTTGGCACTTGGGTTCTGTTTTGATTTGTCTACTATAGTAAAGCCAATGTTTAGTGTTTGTTTTGGGTTAATAGTTCTTGCGACAGATATTTGGCTATAATCGTTCTAAAAATACAAAAGTAACGGTGCCATTCAGTAGCGATCACTATAGATCCGCAGTCTTTACTCTTGAGGACTGAACAGGTCGAACAGGGTCTGCTCGATCATCTTCACTAAAATTGTCTGGGTCCGATTCGGGCTCAAATTTGTATGGTTTTATTGACGCCATTGTTTCTAATACTACCAAAGCACAGTCTACCGGTAAAGCTAAGGGGCGTGACATTTCCGAAAAACGTGCACTAGGCGGTTAGCGAATCACAACACACTGGGCCAGCTAACCAATCTGAGCCCATTGCATATTTTTGAGGGACCGGCTTCATACAACCCGGAAACCATCAGACTGTTTTTACAAGGAGGGACAGAGCAGTGTAGAATAAAGGTAAAATATATGAAAAATAATGATTTTTTTTTAAAACGAAGCATGAACACGTTGTGCACCCCACAAACACAATCAAGCTTTTGAAAGAATGTGTTTTACTACCCCTTTAAAGAAAGAGAATGGAGAATGAAATATAACTGTGCGGTGTCAGTGAAGAGCAGCTCCATGATCAGTTATATTAAAAAAAAATATCTTCACCAACTAGAAAAATTACATTAAATTAGAAAAAATTAAATTAGAAAAAACTAGAAACGTTTTCATGAACCTGTTGTCCGACAAAATACAACGTTTAATAACACATTTTAACTCACTCCATATAGTCAGTTGAGTGTTTGTGAGCTGATATGGCTTCTTATCACAGAATGAGGCAGACAATGCATTATTTTAGCCTATATAGTGATGTAAGGACCGGTTTTGCTGCTAAGATAAAAGCTGAGATCAAAACCCCAGCAATAGAACAATAAAAGTCACTAATCTTGAGAGATGATCTCACAGAAACTGTGACACCACCCTGATCAAACATTTCACCCCCTCCCCATTTTGACCTCTCCTTGCCCTGTTTTCAAGTCAACAAATGCAGATATACCAATGATGATGTATCTTGTAAATCTATTGTTTTATCCATTTCATGTTTGGTGTCCTTTTAAAGGTCTCGGTGCGAATGGTAAAATGGTCTCAGTTTCACTGCAGTCACTTGTAGTATTAGAAAGATTGAAAACTAAGGAGAATTCTGTTCTCCTTTTGAGTGGTCTCTTCAAAGATATCTGATCCTCTCCCCCAAAACCAGGTGTTTGTGTTGCAAATATTTACAATCCTTTTGTTCTAGTTGGAGTATTTAAGGGAGGGTAACAGAGCTGTCAGGGGGGAACATTCTGTAGCCAGAACCCCCCATGCAGTCTGTGTCAGTGTCTTTGAGACACTCACACACACTGCATGTATTGTGCCAGACATGATGACTCTTTGAAATTATTTTCATATTGCTTTGCGATTGTGTTTATGTTTTTGCGCTGATCAGTTGTGTACCATGGATTCTTGTTTACTTATTTACTTTTCCTGTCTGGCCAAAATAAATGTTAATCTTGATTTATCTTGTATTGTTCTGAAATCCTTTTTCTAGTATGGATCGATGTAGACTCCTTTATTACCGCAAAATCCTGTGTTATGATAGATTACACCGATGAGGGCACGACTGAAGCAGAGTGCGCGATAATCCGATTTCTGACTATCACTGAATTAGCAAGTTGTAGCTCAGAGGTATTAATAAAATTACACTTTTTTGTTGAGTGAGCATGGGCAACCACTTAAAGGTAAAATATCGACTCTACCTCCTCTGAATAATATCTGAAGTAAGCATTTTGTGTTCGTGAACGCGTGGTCCGGACGCGTATGTTCTGTGCAATATTGGGTCTCTTGATGAACGAATTTGAAAACTAAGAAGATACTAAGGAAAATCAACGATCTAAATTAAATCGCAACTAATCGTAAAATCAGCTGATAAACTCTAAACGTAACACACTTTATGGAGTCACATAAAATTTATTAAAATTAAATAAAATTATTAATGGAGTCAGATTTAAAATGAGATCTCAATAAATTAAGAGAACTTCATCAAAATGCTGAAAAGGCTTACACGCAGAATTCCTTTTGACCAAGCCGTTAGTATCCGTTTTTTGGGCTAATGGATGGAAGTTTACAGTGATAAAGTCTTTGTCAATCAGCACTTTATTATTATGAAAATATCCGAGAAGGCTTGAAGAACTAAAAAGAGTTTCTATATTTTACTATATCTCTTTACATAAATATTATTTTCTATTTAAAACTATAATTTTGTTAGGCTATTTTAAAAACCCAATTAGGCTACTCATCCGCCCTATAGGTTGCACGTGAGGGGGAAAACGTGGCTTTCTTCCACTTAATTTTTTATTTTACTGTAGTCCTATCTCTTTACATAAATATTATTTTCTACTTAAATCTAATTTCTACTTATATAATTTCGTTATTTTACTCACCCAACTAATTACTGGCTTTCCAATAGGTTACACATGCTTTTCACAATCCATTACGGAACTGATCAATTTTGATTTTGCATATTGTTCTTTAAACGGTCTTTCGTGTAGTTCATACAACCAGCCTATGCTATGCTTTGCACAACAAAAATTGAATTGTGCTGGTAAATCCCGAGTTTCGTTCTGAGTGTTGTTCCCGTTTTCTTGTTCTTGATTTGTTGTTCTTCTGTGTTTTAATACATGTGTGTTATCAGAATCACCTTCATTCTTTCTTTTGATTTGACATTACGGCTAAGGCAAATTGTCTTTAAAAGTAATAAC
The DNA here is from genome assembly GCA_023566225.1 of Romanogobio albipinnatus. Lineage (NCBI taxonomy): Eukaryota > Metazoa > Chordata > Actinopteri > Cypriniformes > Gobionidae > Romanogobio > Romanogobio albipinnatus. The sequence goes on along the minus strand of CM042249.1, from coordinate 18,745,091 downwards.
CAGACAAGAGTTATTTGACATTCGCTGAAGTCTGGGCTTATTTTAAACTACCGCTTCAGCGCAGGAGCAAGAGTTGTGTGCCAATGAGCACCATCTCATGAAACACTATAGGCTTATTAATATACTACTAATACATTAATAAGGACTGTTTTCTTGTACAAAATTAAATATTTTAAGTTAAATTCACAGTGTAAGACAAAAGGCTAACAATGTCAAAGATCAATATTTGTGTAGCCTGCCTGACATGATAATTCACAGACTAGCACGGCACATCTCTGGCATAGACTACAATATTTAAAATAGCATATGCATTAGTTATACTCTCACTTTAATTTACAGAGCAATCCCTGCAGTGCAAAGTTTTTAGGTTAACTACAATAGAATAGTGTGCGTCGCTCACACAAGACTCGCAACGGGGCGGCATCCATCGTGATGTCGGTCAGCCATCATCGGCACAACCCTATAGTGGAAGTAATCACTCAGATTGAGTAATGTAACGGAATACGTTACAAATTAAATTTTTTGGGCATGTATTCTGTAACGAAATACATTTTGAAAGTATCCTTCCCAACACTGCTCGTTAAGACAGTGACTTGCTGCTACATGTACTTGCTTACTTACTTACTAGTTACATTAAAATGCAGTTAGCTCAAAAATATGAAGGTACGCTACAGATGCTGTTTGAAAGAGGAAAATGCATCTGTATAAGTTTAATGAATTGCGTGTGTGTTTCACCAGCTCTGTTTACATGGGCACATTCGATTTATCTAATTCTTGATATTTCCAGTTGATAACTTAGCCTAAGACGTATGATTAATAATAAGACCAAACCAAGAAAAACCCATTATACTCAGTGATGCTGTGACTGTCCACACGTGAATTGACGCGACAAAATTTTCTACTGTAGAGGGCACTCCACCCCGGACTGTCCCTCCATCACAAACTACATTTCCCATAATATTGCCTGGACTCATCATTCCTGCTTACATCCACCTGTGTCTCATTTACCTTGTTAGCTCGCCCTATAAAAGCCATCAAGCTTCAAGCAAGTTATCAAATTTCTTAAAGCTATATGAATCACTCTTACTCTCCCAGTTATTTAAGACAGCTTGAGAGGTCTCTCAAGTGGTTAGGAGTTGCCAGTAGGGGCTTGTGGTGGAACTGAGGAGACAGAGACGTGTGCAAATCATTTTAGAAGAGGAAGAATGTTTTTGAAATGTTTGACATTGAGCAGTTAATCAAACGGTATCGTTTGGACAGAGCAGGCATCATCTTTGTCAGTGCTGATTAATGTTGGGCTGAATTTGCCTTTTATAACGTTTCCGCTGTTCGACTAATTCAGCAAGCAGTAGCGCTTCTTCCTCCTGCCAGTTCGGTTTTCTTTTAGAATCCATAATGGCTGATTATATCCAAAAATGTAGGTCATATATAGGCAGTACAGTTAACAGCACACCAGTTTAAAAAATGTAATTAAGACATGGTGGAAAACGTGTTTTATCTTTCATTTCAAATGTGTATATTATAATGTATTCTCTTGAAAATTATTTATTGTCAAATGTGTGCTGAATGTATACTCCTCTTAGGAATTGTGAATTTATCTGAGAATATTCTTAAATAAGGACATCTATTCAGTGATTGGTTCATGCCTATGACATCATCCGAAATCCCGTTTGTGGCACAGCAAAGTTTCGTGAATCAACTCTAATAATGACACTTAAGATTTAGTCCTACACTTCACTTAAAGTATGCTTGATGCTAAAACTAAGTTTTAAGCGCAGCTTTGAGCCAATAATTTTTTTACTCTTAAGTCAATTCTTAGCAGTGTTCTTGTGAGTAATTCTCAGATGTTTGATAAATACGGGCCCTGGTCAACTCTGTAATTTACTGTGAAGTCTTGTTTAGTGTTACACTGCATTTTTGAGTGTGTTCCCTGGTATCATGTCTGTCGGTTTTTGGATTTATTGCCTGTTTCCCGGATTACCCTTTTGACTCTGTCCCCTGCTTTGATTGTTTGTTTGGCCTGCCTACCTGTGTTTTGACCTTGCCTGTATTAATTGTGGATTACATTTACATTTATGCATTTAGCAGACGCTTTTATCCAAAGCGACTTACAACTGAAGAGTACAAGAAGCGATCCGTCATGAAGAGGCAATCGAAATATAAAAAGTGCCTGAAGTACTAAGTTTTGGATATTACCCAGAGGAACACACGCTAGGGCAGGGAAGGAGTAGAGGAAAATAGAAGGAACATATATTTTTCTTTTTTTCTCTCTCTTAAGATGAGGTTAAGTGCTCACGTAAGAGGTGAGTTTCCAGCTGTCTTTTGAATGTTGTCAGTGATTCTGCAATTCAGATGGAGGTGGGAAGATCATTCCACCAGCAGGGAACGGTGAGTGTAAATGTTCTGGAGAGGGATTTTCTGCCTCTCTGTGATGGTACCACAAGCCGTTGCTCCTTAGCTGAGCGAAGGCTTCTGGTGGGGTAGCATATAGACTTGTAGGAGAGAGTCAAAGTATGCAGGAGATGAGCTTGTGGTGGATCTGTAAGTGAGCGTTAGCGCCTTGAACTTTCTCTTCACTTCACTTCAGAAAAACACTGTAAATGAGAAGACTGGACTGCTGCAGGTTAGTGGGGAAATATATGAATTATTCATAAAATATATGAATTATTCAGAATGCACATTTGGAAAAAATTTTTTTTTAATTTATATTCATTGTTTTAATCAGTTGACAGCCATAAAACATAGTAATAATTAGGGGTGGGAATCTTAAGGCACTTAACGATTCGATCCGATTCTGGGAGTAATTATCCGATTCCCAAAATGATTCTTAACATACATTTTTGGTAACTAATTATCCTGCTGTGCAAATACATGAACTTTACATTTGAACCAAAATTGGAGCTAATGTGTGTTTTGTTTTTAGTTAGAATATTTGTTTAATGATTATGAAGATTTCTTTCAATACTTTTATTTTATTAACAAAGATATATTCAAGATTAACAAGCTCTAATGAAATATAGTAAGCCATACAATTGCAAAGAACAATCATTAAGAATAAACAATTCACAATTTACAACTAAGTGTGACAATTTTTCAGTTTCTTTAGAACATTTTAACAAAAAATGTATTTAAAGCAAAAAAAAGTTTACTTTGGTTATAAAATCTTTAAAACATAGGCTAATGCAGAAGAAAAACAACTTTAGTGCCTGCTGAGAAGCCAAATTCAGTGTGTGCACATAAAATCTCACATGAGAGAACTTGCCGAGCTGCAACAGTTAGAGACATTTTAGAGACAGAATAAAATATTTGTTCAGAATTTTCCATTCGTTTGAAACATTGTGCAGTAGTTCAGCAATATTCGATAAGTCATTCCAAAAATTATGCCACGGATGTTGGTAGGTTTATGTCCCGGCCACCACGTCGGAGATATAGGAGTGTTTTTAAGCATTAATGGCAAGGAAAGCGCCTGATAGCCTACTTGAGCACCACTTCGTCATTTTGGCTCAGAATTTTGTTTGTTTGAAATATGAACTTAATTTAGAAATGCTTTTGAAATTAAAAACTTTGCATTTAAAAGAAAAATACATTTTTGAAATGGGGAGGCAGCCGCAGCGAGCGCAAACACAGAGCGGCCAGAGAAACGGAGGAGCGACTGCTGTAAAGCGTTTGTACAAAACTGCGGAAAAACTGCATAAAACGTGCGTGTGTTGAACCCTCTCACCGGGAAAAGTGTCCGCACGGGTGCGACGCCCCTGAGCAGGTCGTAGTTTGTCCATTTTATCTTAAACGAAGCCAGTTCACCAGCATATGAACGTTCGCCTATCAACGGGTTTTTCTGTTTGGCCGGTGACCGCGCACGCTCGTACAGTGGTGAAGTGGCCGTTTGAATTGAACACAGAATCGATTCTGAATCGTTGGATAACGAACCGTGATGCATCAACCTTTTCTCCCACCGCTAGTAATGTTCTCGTGGGTGCGCTGAATGCAAGTAGTTGTGCAAGTAGTCCATTCGGATACGTGTTTACTATGGCTGCAGTCACAGTCCCTTTTTCGGATTAACAGCAGCAATTATTCATTCAGGAGATTATGATCAAACAGTTGTAATGCTTTCGTAACCAGTTGCAGAGAGTACCTATGAGCCGCACGCACTCGCACCCACGGCAGCTTGTAAACAACAGAATGCTGTATGAATTTCCGTATTAAGCACAAAATATGGGACTGACAACCATATTCTAGTTCTGTGTAAAACTTCACTGCAGTAACCGCACCGGGATGTTTTCTTTATTTAACTTTTGCACAGAAGTTGTGCTGCTGTGGTAGGCCTGTGCCATTTTAGTTTTACAGAGTGTGCAGACAGAGTACCATTTTATTCAGCCTCTGTTAACCCTTTATGGTATAGAGTTGCCATATGGCAACAACTAATTTCTCATTCTACTCATTTTCTTGTTATTCAGGAAAAAAATGCTGTTTTTAAGTCAAATGACGTTTGATTGTCCCTCCAAAACTCTTTCCCTCTGTATGAATGTTTCCATATGGCAATGTTGTACCACTTACAGAAAAATAGGTATGTTTCCATATAGCAACGCCCTACCACAGTGGAACTTGGTAATTGCAATAGAAAGAGTGCTGAGTTAGCTCTTCCATGTGAGGATGAGTTAGCCATTTTGAAGGTTAAATGATAGGGATCTACTTATTTTTGGTTTGCAGGAGTTCCAAGTAATAAGCAAAATTCATTTTTGAAATGGGGAGGCAGCCGCAGCGAGCGCAAACACAGAGCGGCCAGAGAAACGGAGGAGCAACTGCTGTAAGGCGGTTTTTCTTTTATAGAAAAACTACTTTTTTGACCATTTTCCATTGTTGTACAGTGTTGCAATAGCAACTTTCCCTAAGTTCCGTGAAGGGCTGCCGCTTTTACTTTCATTTGGTGTTCATTTATTTTGATTAAAAGTTGTTAAACGTTCGCCAGTTCCCGCCTCCTTCTTCCCACACAAACTAACTTTACTACAGACTGCAACATAATCGGTTATTTCATTGGTACTCTCTTGTTTTTGCATGTGTTCACAATTTCTTTGTATGACAGCCTGGAAAATTATGTCCGTACAATTTGGCATGTTTCATTGTGCACAAATTAAAAAAATTAAAACACATTTTTAATAATATTTGAACAAAGTGTGAAGATGTACATTTTCCTAGGCCGGGCATCACTTTTGACCACTATTGTATGGCAGTTCATTGACTTCCCAACTAACATTCAATTTCGTGTTCATGTCATTGCTCCGACAGTAAATGAGGAGACAAACATCAATAGAAAAGGATCCCACAGCATCAATACTAATTCATGATAATTTTGCACAATGCAAAGGAATTTAAATAAATTTAAATATTAAAGTTTCAGTGTCTTAATTAAGTACTTTTATTATAAATGCATTAAATGACTGGCATCATGCTGCTGTGACTTCACCCTTGCAGCCTCGCTATTGGCTGATTCAGTGGCTCAGGACGGACATAAGACGTTAGTTTGCAACACTTAAGTGCCACCTCAGTCAGCACTTAAGAATCATTCTTAGACTTTACTGAAAGTGGCTTTTAGCTTCTTTATTAAAGTCTCCTACTCTTAGACAAGTCCTACTTTTTTACTAAGAATTTTTTGACACTTAGGTCAAAGTTTAAGACTATTCTTAAGAGCATTTCTGATAAGTTAATTGTTTTGTTATTTAAAGGAACACGACAACTTTTTGGGATTTTAGCTTATTCACCGTATCCCCCAGAGTTAGATAAGTCCATACACACCATTCATAACTCTGTCTGACCAGAGTTATGGCACGCACGATGAGATGAGAATGGTATGTATGGACTTATCTAACTCTGGGGGATATGGTGAATAAGCTAAAATCCCAAAAAGTTGTCGTGTTCCTTTAAATAACAAAACAATTAACTTCTCAGAAATGCTCTTAAGAATAGTCTTAAACTTTGACCTAAGTGTCAAAAAATTCTTAGTAAAAAAGTAGGACTTGTCTAAGAGTAGGAGACTTTAATAAAGAAGATAAAGTCCCCAAAATCGGCGTGCAGCAGACAAACATTTTTAAATATGAAAAATTAAAGGATTAAAGCGTAAAAGATTATTATTGTGTACATAAATATAAAAATGCCTACATGTCATAATGGATAGTCATTGCATGTATCCAGTGATGGGAATAATGGCGTTATAGATAAACGGTGTTACTAACGGAATAATTTTTTTCAGTAACGAGTAATCAAACAAATTACTGTTTCTCCCGTTACAACGCCGTTAGCGTTACCGAGAATAAAATGCAGCGTTACTATAATTGAGCTCACTGAAGCGGTTTTCATCCGAACAGACTCTCTGTCAGTCAGACCTGCACCGTGTGTGTGTGTGTGTGTGTGCGCTCGTACGGACGGGCGTGCGCGCATGCCATGCCATGCCATGCTATGCGTGTTGGGGGGTGGGTGGGGTGGTACACATAACTTATATTTGTGAACACATTGGTGGGTGGGAGACTTATAAACACATTGGTGGGTGGGAGACATGGTTGAGGTTGATAGGTTGAGTTCACACATGCACGCGCATATATGCAAAGTCACATACGACCAGGACGAGTCAGAGCGATGGCAAGTCCAACGATTTTAAAGGTAGCTTTCGCAAACTGGAAGTATAAGCGCTACTTTTCCCTCGTTGAGGTGAAAGGTAAGAATGTTTATGTAACGTGCAGCAGGAAGAAAGAGTCTCTCCACGTCTGTGGCAAGTAATTCTAATCTAATGAAGCGCCTCACATCATCACATGCCGCCACAAAATGAGTGGCTAAAAACCCAGGTGATAACGTGAGCTCCACTACCAAAGGAGTAGTATGATAATATTTACTAAATATTTACACTATAGTAGGCCTACTGATAATATTTAAAATAATGGATTGAATTTGATAGGTGTGTCTCACATTGTCCCACAACAATAGTGTAGCCTACATTAATGTACAATGTTTTATAATAATCATTTATTCTATATAGTGTCCAATTCCTTCATTTAACATATTTAATATTGGGGGCATCCAAGTTATTTGACATATTCGAACATTTGAAGAAGAAAAAAAGTAATGCAGTAATTACTTTCCCTGGTAATTAGTTACTTTTATAATTATGTAACTCAGTTACTAACTCAGTTACTATTTGTAAGAAGTAACTAGTAACTATAACTAATTAATTTTTTTAAGTAACGTGCCCAACACTGCATGTATCAGAATTAACCTACCTATTTGCAGTAATGATGTGGAAGCAGGCGTCATTGGTTGAGCAGATCCATTTCCTCCCTGGAGAAGCGTTCAGTTTTTCCACTTGCAAATTCCACCATGGTGCGGGCACAACTGGCCTTTATAGGGAATGGGAGCTGAGACTCTGATTGGTTTATTGCATGTTACGCCCAAAACATGACTCATTAAGAGAATAGGGACAACCCTTTCAGACCCTGTGCCCGGGGGTCATTAAACTAGCAAAAGTGGATTCGGACACGCCCTAAGGGCACTTGCGTTGTGTGCTTTAGACCATGCACTTAGAAAGTTAAAATAGGGGCCGAAGTGTGCAAATACCAACTCCAGACATCCCTTTTGGCCACTACTGTATATATACGACTGCATTATCTGTCCTCTCTGCCCTACATGGGTGTGTGCGCACAATTACTAAGATTTAGTAGTCTCTCCACAGTACCAAATGTTAATAATCAGTCTCCTATGGAAGTCTCTTCTGTCATTCTAATTGACTTTCCATGCTGAAATGGCGAAATTTCCTGCATCAACTGCGCTAACCTGGAAAGTAGGAAGAGCATGGGGGTTTAATCGTCATCTTCTGAGAACCGCTGGGTCAAAATGAATTGCAGAAAGTTGGTGAGACTGCAGTGGGTAATTATATCAAATGAATCTTTTCACTTGGTTAACAATCAGACACTTGTGGGAACTGCAGAAGCCGCCCGCCGCTCCCCAAGCATGACTGAAGTAAATAGGTTTCTACACTCTAAAAAATTGAAGTAGATTGAAATCTACTTGGTGCATCTGAAAAATATTAGTATGCTCCCGTCAACCTTGAAAGATATCCCCACCAGAAATGTTGGAGCGGAGTTAGTGTTTCTCGCCAGAAGATCTCTGTCATCAGAGATCGCCAAGAGGTTGGCCGGAGCTTCTGAGCCAGTCACCGGAGTCAAAGACTTCAGGTCTGGAATACTAATCCAAATGGGATTAGTGACCTTGAACTGGCCTTGGCTCAGCCGTAATGTCGCACACAGTGTCTCACCTATAAAACCACAGAGCAGGAGTGACATAGATAGTGGCTCCTTGTCAAGCATTAACACCCAGAAGCATCCACAGTAGAATATCCTATACAGTGTCAGAAATGTTGATTTATGGCTTTATTTATGACCATAATTATGTCCACGTGTCACTCAAACTGACAGGTCAGTGGCTGTCAATGGATGTATGTATAGGTGTATTTATGAGGGGCGTCACCCTGATTGGCAGGTCACGAGTGTCAATCAGATATAGGGTCAGTTGGATTTATAGTTAGATATATGGGGATATTTATGGGGTTACATATCACCCCAGATTGGCATTTTTACAACATTTGTTGAACCCTAGCTCTCTGGCTCCTTTCAGTCTGTTAGAAACTGTTTGTGACTGGGTTTCCTTTGATTGTTGGGGTGGGGGTGGGGGGGGGGGGTGAAAGTCACACAAGCAAGTTTTTAACTTTATGTTGACATCTCAGCAGGATCAGCAGTGTTTGATAGGGTATATGTTAATTGTGTCAAGACATACAGGAATACCATTACCCCTATGCAGCACTGGCTATATCAAATCAAATCAAAATCAAATCAAATCACTTTATTGTCACACAACCATATACACAAGTGCAACAGTAGGTGAAATTCTTAGGTGCAGTTCCGAGCAGCATAGCAGTCATGACATGACATGTACAACATTTAAAGGTGCCCTAGAATGATTTGAAACAACATTTTAAATTGTTCTCTGGTATCTACATAGAGGGTATATGGCTTATTTAAGGTCAATAATTGTCCAGATACGGTTTTACAGGTCCATTTACAACTCTAGAAATCTTCCCCAGGATGAAATGGTCTGTTTTTGCCTTATTTGGAAGGGTCATGAATATTAATGCGGAGTTCTGCTCTGATTGGCTGTTTCACTGCGGCTCAACGATAGCAGGCACAACTTTACTGACCCTCTTGACGATGGAGAGATTAGGCATTCAACCTTATATATATATATATATATATATATATATATATATATATATATATATATATATATATATATATATATATATATATATATATATATATATATATATATCAATCAGTATATAATCATACTTCAGTTGTCAAAAATATAAATAAAGAAATATCAAATTACTATCGTTTCAACTTAAATGGTGGAGGTGGTGACGTTAGCTAGAAGGATCGAGTGAGCTATGTGTAAGCAACTAAACTAACATAGTATGTTACGTATCTATGGTTGCATTTACTAATTTATGACAACACTGTCATGAAATAATATTAACCTTTGTCATTAGACATACTATTTAGTTATGTAAGCCACTTGGATTATCCTATTCAGAATAATTCTTACCGTATAGAATCTTGCGTTGGATATAGACAACAACAGGAATATTATCGTTAATGTTGTCTCTCTAAGAAACTTTCGATTTAATCAGAAATGGTTTAGACAGTCAAGAAGTGGATAAAATCACTGCTTGCAGGAATATGATTGGAATTGCCCCTTTCTTCAGTGTCAGACGCTGAGCAAAGCCTGCTCGATATTGTCCCAGGTTTGAAAACTGTCCGTGGTGAAATGGGCCGAGCAAACTAACAACTCTGAATTAAATTGTTGCGGTATCCGATTATAAATACACATCAACCATGCCTGTTGACATGTTTTATTTGTGGGAAGAGTATGAAACGTCTTCACATCCCCTGCACAGCCTGGAACATAACATTGGTGTCCATGATCTGCCATGATCGCTATCCTCGCGTCAGGCTTACTGCTGCAGAACTCCAGTTGATACGGCGGCTGCGCAGTTCCGCCAGATAGTGAACGTGCTTGCTTATGAAAATGTTGGGGGGCGTACATATTAATGATCCCGTGTATTGCATCACTGCTGGTGTTACGTTGAGATTTGCCTATTTTTCCGTGGTGTTTTTCACAAACGAGATTTACATATGAAGGAGGAGGCAATGGTGTTTGAGACTCACTGTATGTGATTTACATGCACTGAACTCCTGTTATTCAACTATGGCAAGGTTAATTCGATTTTTCATTCTAGGGCACCTTTAAAGCAACATCAGATTACATCATCTGATGCGCCCACAATTACTCACAGCACAGTATACTCTACAATAAACAATACATAATTTATACAATGTGAGTGTAGTTCTCACAGCTTTAAACAATATACACATACTTACAATATACATATACTTTAAACAATGTACACTAAACATACATTAAACAATATACATTAAGCTACAATAATAATATACAATGTACAGTATACAATATTAATCACAATAGAGATCCAATGTACAATAGATGCTATATGATAAATAAATGTGTATATAATGTGTGTGTATCTACAGTGGGTTGTGCTGAGTGATATTCTGTCCAGTGTGTGTTATGAACTGATGGATCAAGAGTTAAGGAGTCTAATTGCTTGTGGGAAGAAGCTGTTCTGGAGTCGGCTGGTGCGTGTTCTGATGCTGCGGTACCGCCTGCCTGATGGCAGCAGTGAGAGCAGCCCATGGTTCGGGTGGCTAGAGTCTCTGATGATCCTCTGAGCTCTCTTCACACACCGCCTGGCATAAATGTCCTGGAGGGAGGGAAGCTCACCTCCGATGATGCAGCTGGCCGTGCGCACTACCCTTTGCAGGGCTTTTCGGCTGCGGGCGGTACTGTTGCCGTACCAGGTGGTGATGCAGCCAGTCAGCAGGCTCTCTATGGTGCTGCTGTAGAAGCGTGTGAGGATGTGGCGGTTCATTCCAAACCTCCTCAGCCGTCGCAGGAAGAAAAGGCGCTGATGAGCCTTCTTCACAACGGCCTCGGTGTGGACGGACCATGAGAGTTCCTCTGTGATGTGGACACCGAGGAAGCTGCTGACTCTCCACACCGGTGCTCCATTGATGGTGATGGGGCGGTGTTCTCTCTCATTCCTCCTGAAGTCGACCACCAGCTCCTTGGTCTTGCTGACGTTGAGGGAGAGGTTGTGCTCCTGACACCATCGTGTCAGAGTGTGCACCTCCTCTCTGTAGGCCGTTTCATCATTGTCAGTGATGAGACCTACCACCGTCGTATCGTCAGCAAACTTGATGATGGTATTGGAGTTGTGGGTTGCCACACAGTCATGTGTGTACAAGGAGTACAGGAGTGGGCTGAGAACACAGCCCTGAGGGGCTCCAGTGTTGAGAGTCAGTGATGAGGAGATGTTACTGCCCATTCTGACCACCTGGCGTCTGTTTGACAGGAAGTCCAGGATCCAGCTGCATAACAAGCTGTTTAAGCTTAGAGCCCGGAGTTTCATGTCAAGTATGGAGGGCACAATGGTGTTGAATGCTGAGCTGTAGTCTACAAACAGCATTCTCACATATGTGTTCCTCTTTTCCAGGTGGGAGAGAGCAGTGTGTATTGTTGATGAAATGGCATCATCAGTGGAGCGGTTTTTGCGGTATGCAAACTGCAGTGGGTCCAGTGAGGGGGGGAGAACAGAGCAGATGTGGTTTCTGATTAGTCTCTCAAAGCATTTGCTGATGATGGGGGTCAGAGCAACAGGACGCCAGTCGTTTAAGCAGGTGGTTTTTGACTGCTTCGGTACAGGCACAATGGTGGATGTTTTGAAGCATGTGGGGACAGGTTAAAAATGTCTGTGAAAACTCCAGCCAGTTGGTTCGCGCACGCTCTGATGACACGGCCCGGAATGCCGTCTGGACCCGCAGCTTTACGGATGTTCACCCGCCGGAAGGATCGGGTTACATCCGCTACAGATACAGAGAGTGAACTAACCTCTGCATCTTCAGCCACAAGCTCTCTCTCCGTGAGGGCGGTGTTAGTTCCCTCAAAGCGAGCATAAAAGGTGTTGAGCTCGTCCGGGAGAGAGGCAGCGGTATTCACGGTGGAGTTTGTGTTCCCTTTATAGTCTGTGATGGTGTTAATTCCCCGCCACATGCTTCTGGAGTCTGTGGTGTTGAACTGTCCTTCAATCTTGTCCCTGTACTGGCGTTTTGCTGCTCTGATGGTTTTCCGGAGGGCATAACTTGCTTGTTTATGCTCCTCCGCATTACCGGAGTTAAAAGTGGAGGTCCGCGCATTGAGTGCCGCACGAACATCCCCATTTAGCCACGGCTTCTGGTTTGGGTACAGCCGAATTGTTTTGGTCAGAACAACGTCTTCTACGCACTTCCTGATGAAACACGTTACGCTATCAGCGTAGACCTCGATGTCGTCATCAGAGGCCGACCGGAACATCTCCCAGTCCACGTGATCAAAACAGTCTTGTAGCATAGAGTCTGATTGGTCCGACCAGCACTGGATGGTTCTGAGGGCGGGTGCTTCCTGTTTCAGTCTCTGCCTGTAAGCGGGCAGAAGGAGAATGGAAGAGTGGTCCGATTTGCCAAATGGTGGGCACGGGAGGGACTTGTAGCCATCCCGGAAGGGAGAGTAACAGTGGTCCAAGACACGGTTCCCTCGCGTGTTGAAGCTAACATGTTGGTGGTATTTAGGTGCAATGCGTTTGAAGTTGGCTTTGTTAAAGTCCCCAGTCACAATAAACGCAGGCTCAGGATGCGCGGTTTCCTGCTCACTCACTGTCCTATACAGTTCCTTTAGTGCCCGGTCTGTGTCGGCTTGTGGGGGAATATACACAGCTGTGATGATGACCGCTGTGAATTCCCTCGGTAGCCTGAATGGTCGACACAGAACCATGAGAAGTTCCAGATCACGAATATACACAGCTGTGATGATGACCGCTGTGAATTCCCTCGGTAGCCAGAATGGTCGACACAGAACCATGAGAAGTTCCAGATCAGGAGAACAGAAAGACTTGATAGAATGTACGTTCCTCTGATCACACCAGGATCTGTTGATCATAAAACATACACCCCCGCCTTTGCTTTTCCCTGAGAGTTATTTTTCTCTGTCCATTCGGTGCACGGAGAACCCCGTGGTTTCGATGGCCGAATATGGAATCTCAGCAGACATCCAAGTTTCTGTAAGGCAGATAATGCAGCAGTCCCTCGTCTCTCGTTGGAAAGAGATCCGTGCTCTCAGCTCGCAGAGTTTGTTGTCCAGAGACTGAACATTAGCCAGTAAAATACTGGGAAGCGGGGGTCGGTTTGCGCGGCGTCTTACTCTGATGAGCACGCCGGCTCTGCTTCCCCTTCTCCGGCTGCATTTCCGCGGTTGAACCGCCCACACAAAGGGCTCCGCTGCCGTGTTTGTAAACAGCTGGTCGTCACTGAAGAATTTAAAGTCCGGTTTTCGGTGTGCGATTGCCGAACCAATGTCCAAAAGTGTCTGTCTGTCGTACGCAGTAAGGCAGACAACATCCAAGACAAAAAACACACAAACTATAAACAGAACAAACAAAAAACTGCAATGTAGTAACGGAGCTCGCGACGCAGCAGCCATCCTCGGCGCCATCTTGAGTCATTAACAATGACTCAATGTATCCATTACAATAACATGTATGGGCATGATCTATATAGATCAACTGTGTGTGTATTGCCACCACATTAGTACCTGAACTATAGGTTAATGTTAGTGTTTAAGACAAAGAATCAGAAATAATAAACAAGCCAAAGAGTCCTCATTAGCGACATACCCATCCTATTTTCTTCTCAAAAATGTTGAAAACTTTCTAGAACATCTGAATCTGTGTTTCCAGACACAATGATAGGATCTATGTTAAAAATACAAAAATAATTAAAAACATTTATTTAACTTAAAGGTGTTCGCGAGTCAATCTGGTGGGGGAAGAGAGCATCCTAAATGTGTGAATGGATTCACGACAGTTGCTTTGTCTAGATGTTTAACGAAGTTTAAAGACATTTTATCAAAACCTTTCTGGTGATTCTGGGATCTTATATGGATTTAGTGCACATAGTTTTTATTTTTGTTATTTAAGAATTTTTGTTTTTAAAGAAATGTTATAGCTTTTAATCCAACCATACACTGTGTGTGTGTGTGTGTGTGTGTGTGTGTGTGTGTGTGTGTGTGTGTGTGTGTGTGTGTGTGTGTGTGTGTGTGTGTGTGTGTGTGTGTGTGTGTGTGTGTGTGTGTGTGTGTACCAAGATTAGCTTTCTTGAACATCACATGTTTGCACTACCTGAAACAGAGATCAACATGTATCCCTTGTGGTTGTTAAACACCTCAGGTAAATAATATGAAATATAAGTTTGTCAAAAGAAAAAAGTTCAGTCGAAAAATTAAAACGTTTTCTAAGTGAAAATGATGTGTTTGCCAAAAACACATCCAAAGAGTTTTCACTCGTCTTTACTAATCACTCCCGAAGAAATGTCACCAGACTGTTTTATACGAATTTAAAGAATAAAAATAGTCAAAGTTTTATTAAAAGAAAATAGACAACATTCTTTGCTTTTGTGGCAAACTAACTTTTTTTTTTTTTATCGTGTATGTCTTATTTTACTCAGAAGTCAAAAGTGTATTTGTTTCTTTGCAACACACACACACACACACACACACACACACACACACACACACACACACACACACACACACACACACACACACACACACACACAGTGTATGGTTGGATTAAAAGCTATAACAAATAACAAAAATAAAGACAAAACTATGTGCACTAAATCCATATAAGATCCCAGAATCACCAGAAAGGATTTGATAAAATTCTTTAAACTTCGTTAAACATCTAGACAAAGCAACTGTTGTGAATCCATTCACACATTTAGGATGCTCTCTTCCCCCACCAGATTGACTCGCGAACACCTTCATTTTAAGTTAAATAAATGTTTTTAATTATTTTTGTATTTTTAACATAGATCCTATCATTGTGTCTGGAAACACAGATTCAGATGTTCTAGAAAGTTTTCAACATTTTTGAGAAGAAAATAGGATGGGTATGTTGCTAATGAGGACTCTTTGGCTTGATTATTATTTCTGATTCTTTGTCTTAAACACTAACATTAACCTATAGTTCAGGTACTAATGTTGGGGCAATACACACACAGTTGATCTATATAGATCATGCCCATACATGTTATTGTAATGGATATAGCCAGTGCTGCATAGGGGTAATGGTATTCCTGTATGTCTTGACACAATTAACATATACCCTATCAAACACTGCTGATCCTGCTGAGATGTCAACATAAAGTTAAAAACTTGCTTGTGTGACTTTCACCCCCCCACCCCAACAATCAAAGGAAACCCAGTCACAAACAGTTTCTAACAGACTGAAAGGAGCCAGAGAGCTAGGGTTCAATAAATGTTGTAAAATGCCAATCTGGGGTGATATGTAACCCCATAAATATCCCCATATATCTAACTATAAATCCAACTGACCCTATATCTGATTGACACTTGTGACCTGCCAATCAGGGTGACGCCCCTCATAAATACACCTATAAATACATCCATTGACAGCCACTGACCTGTCAGTTTGAGTGACACGTGGACATAATTATGGTCATAAATAAAGCCATAAATCCACATTTCTGACACTGTGTATAGAATATTCTACTATCCACGAGGCCCACTTAGCATAGTCACAGGTGGCTGTCTAAAATCAGAACTCATGAGATTCCAGGCACGGACGTCTGGGGTTGCCAGAGCTACAGCTCTTTTTCTAAGCATTTAGCTGCCCAGACATCTGTGTCACAATTTAGCAGGTGAGGTACTCGGGGGAGGACATTGGGCTGTTCCCAACACACCACTTCAGCATTTTACACCTGCTCAAAGTGATCATATTCAGGTTCTGATGTTCTTTTTTTTGAAATTTCAAAATTTACCTTGACAACTTTGCACCCAATTTGTTTTTCAAATCTGTTTTTTTAAAATGACTGGTCACACACTCTGGATTTGAATGTGTTTGTTTACACAGTCAACATTCAATTTATTTACATTCATTTATAAGGTGCTTTTATCCAACGCAACTAAATAAAATGCTATACATTTTATTGCTTCATATTTTTCCTGGCAATCGAACCCATGATCTTGGTGGTGCTTGCGGCGTGCACTACTGTTTAAGCATTTACATTTGCATTTATGTATTTGGCAGACGCTTTTATCCAAAGCAACTTACATTGCATTCAAGGTACTTTCTCTGGGAATCGAACCCATGACCTTGGCGTTGCTAGCGCCACGCTCGACTGTTTGAGCTATAGGAAATTACACTGGTTGCCATTGCAATGATGTAAGTGCCAAGCCAGTTATATAGAGGTAGGTGCACTATAGGGCATACGGAAAAAACTGCCAGGGCGAAAGGGGAATGGTTGTACCTAGTCTCTTACAGTTTTTTACAATTGGTTAAACACAATTTTAAAAACAAGTCTCAATTTGTCAAAACACTACACACAATTCACACATCCACACACACAAGTAGCAGAACACCTCAGTTCACTTTCATTCAGTCACTACGACGTACATTAGTGACTAACGAATGGGGGTTTCGCTTAGAAGCCTATCATCTTTGAGCATATAGAAAACGCCCAATGGCGTGCCAATGCCATGGGGCATGCGGAATTTGCATACGTAACTCCGCCTCACCGCGTGAGTATAAAAGAAAGTACGTGGCAATATCGCATTATGTTTCTGCTTTCGGAGCCAAGAGTACCTACCTCTTCACTCCTCACAAGCCTTCTGAGACTCTGTCAGCGTCTTTGAGACGAGCAGCTTTCCAGTCCTTTTCAGGATGTCTCGCCAGAGCACTTCTGGGTGCGGTGGATTTCTTTCACCCTCTGATGGGCACGAGCGCTGTGTGACGTGTTTGGGCTTTCAGCACGCTCAGGCAGCGCTCGTGTATGATTCATGTTCTCACTGCGGGAACATGATCATCTCGGTGTTGCGATCAAGACTCTGTGAGCTTCGCGCTGATGCCGGAGCAAGAGTCCCCTCTGCCACACCCCAATCTGTGGTCTCTACGCGAGGCTGCACTTTGGCTGGTGGCCAGGGTGATGGTGTGGAATTATGCGCCAACGCTCATGCCTCGGCCCACACCCCCCTCTCAAGCACCTGACCCACCCTGTGTTCAGGCGTCTACATCGGGGCTGGCTCATGCTGTCCCGACTGTGGTGTTTGGCACGGCGGAGGATGAGGAAATGTCCATTGCCGCATCGCAAGGTGGGCTGGAGTCATCCGAGGATGATGATTCGGCTGTGCTGACGCCTTAAGGTGTTCCAGCATTGCCCGAGTCGGACCCGGAATTGACAGCCATGCTCTCTCGGGCCGCCGCAGCGCTTGAGTTGGAGTGGAGCCCTCCGCCCCGACCTGAGCATTCGCGGTTGGATGATTGGTTTTTGGGGGAGCGTCCGGACACCCGTCCGGCCGCCCCTCCAATACCTTTCTTCCCCGAGGTGCATGAAGAGATTGCGCGGTCCTGGAAGAACCTGTTGTCTTCCCGTGACCGTTTAGCGAACTCTTCCGCCTTCTCCACCCTTGATGGAGCCGTGGCTAAAGGGTACACTGGGGTCCCCCCGGTCGAACGCTCTGTTGCGATGCAACTGTGTCCGCAGAGTGCCTCGACCTGGCGCGGTGATCCAAAGCACCCCTCCAAAGCCTGTAGGTTTTTGTCGTCCCTGGTGGCGAAGACCTATAGAGCTGCGGGGCAGGCCGTCGCTTTGCTGCATGCCATGGCAACTCTTCAGGCCTACCAGGCCAAGTTGCTGTGCGACATGCACGAGGGTGGAGCTGATCCAGGACTCGGCAATGAGTTGCGTGCCGCCACCGACCTCGCTCTCCGGGCGACGAAGTTGACCGCGCGCTGCCTGGGTCAGGTGATGTCCACTAATGTGGTCCAGGAGAGACACCTATGGCTCACCCTGGCCGATATGCGGGACGGAAAGCGAACACGTTTCCTCGACGCCCCCATATCCCAGGGTGGGCTATTCGCACAGCTGGCCGCGGGGCCTACACAAATATGTGTTCCCCCCAGTGAGCCTACTCGCACAGTTCCTGTGCAAGGTCAGGGAGGACAAGGAGCAGGTCCTTCTGGTCGCCCCGTACTGGCACGGCCGGACCTGGTTCCCCGAACTCATACTCCTTGCGACAGCCCCTCCCTGGCCTATTCCTCTGAGACCGGAACTCCTTACTCAGAGACGGGGCACACTATGGCACCTGCGTCCCGATCTTTGGAACCTCCACGTGTGGCCTCTGTTAAGAGGGTCGGGGACCTGCAGGCATTTTCGGTTGATGAAGCGTGCCTGGAATTCGGGCCGGCTAACTCTCACATGATCCTGAGACCCCGGCCTGGATATGTGCCCAAGGTTCCCACCACTCCGTTCAAAGACCAGGTGGTGAACCTGCAAGCGCTGCCTTTGGGGGAGGCAGACCCAGCCTTGGCACTGCTCTGTCCAGTACGCACCCTCCGCGCTTACGTAGACAGCACGCAGTGTTTCAGGACCTCAGACCAGCTCTTTGTCTGTTATGGTGGAGAGCGGAAGGAAAGAGCTCTCTCAAAGCAAAGGCTGTCTCACTAGATAGTGGACACCATTGTTTTGGCTTACCAGCAGCAAGGTCGACCATGTCCCCTTGGGGTCAGGGCACATTCCACTCGAAGTGTGGCCTCCTCTTGGGCCTTAGCGCATGGTGCCTCGCTAACAGACATCTGCAGAGCTGCAGGCTGGGCGACACCGAACACATTCGCCAGATTCTACAATCTCCGAGTGGAGCCAGTGTCCGACAATGTACTCGCTCCCCCCGAGGGGCTGGTAATGGGCCAGGCTCAGGTGTCTTCGCTTGCTCGCCATTCCACTCCACGGACTGGATACGTGCGATATTTTCCCTCAGGTGAGCTTCCCCGAGAGCCCTGAGTTCCTCCAGCACTGCTTACGCCAATACCTGTGTGTCTGCCCTCTAACGAGCCCAGACCCTCGTGTCCGGCCATGTGCATGGTTCCCCTCCGGCGACCCCCACTGTAAGCCCGTGTATTTCCACTGTAACCCTCCTTAGCGAGCAGGTGTCTTTCCCTTGGCAAAGTCCCTGTCACCCCTAGGGTTAAAAATCCACCTGCGGTTGGTACCCTAGAGTTTTCCATATGCAGCCCTTAGTGGGTCATATGTGTACTCTTAAGTCCTCCCTACGGGCAGGCATCTTTGCATACCTTCACTGGGATATGCTTCCCAGTGTACCTTGGTAATCCTGTGATAAGCGTGAGTCCTTCGTCCGTATTAGTCTTACGACAGGGAACTCACACTTACGCAGGGCACTGGAAGACAGCTGAGTGGTGGGATCATATTGGAACCGGCATTCGTTAGTCACTAACGTAGCCACATCAGCTGTGCTACCTGGAACGCGGAGTTCAGTCTTGGCTCCTCAGCAGGTAACATAATGCGATATTGTCACGTACTTCCTTTTATACTCACGCGGTGAGGAGGAGTTACATATGCAAATTCCGCATGCCCCATGGCATTGGCACGCCATTGGGCGTTTTCTATATGCTCGAAGATGATAGGCTTCTAAGCGAAACCCCCATTCGTTAGTCACTAACGTACGTCTCAGGGAACGAGGGTTACATCCGTAACCGAGACGTTCTTTTGCTAAATGAAACACTTCTTTCAAAATTTTACAATAATTACAACAACAAAAAAATGACACCATATGGCACACACATGGTTCATACTATCTTATTCTGTTTGATTCGTTTACACACTGCTGTTCTTAATTTTACTTTTCTAATGATATAATCTGGATTGTGTGATCAGAGGAACGTACATTCTATCAAGTCTTTCTGTTCTCCTGATCTGGAACTTCTCATGCTTCTGTGCCGACCATTCTGGCTACCGAGGGAATTCACCGCGGTCATCATCACAGCTGTGTATATTCCCCCGCAAGCCGACACAGACCGGGCACTAAAGGAACTGTATAGGACAGTGAGTGAGCAGGAAACCGCGCATCCTGAGGCTGCGTTTATTGTGACTGGAGACTTTAACAAAGCCAACTTCAAGCGCATCGCACCCAAATACCACCAACATGTTAGCTTCAACACGCGAGGGAACCGTGTTTTAGAGCACTGTTACTCCCCCTTCAAGGATGGATACAAATCACTCCCACGACCACCATTCGGCAAATCAGATCACGCGTCCATCCTACTTTTGCCCGCATATAGGCAAAGACTCAAACAGGAAGCACCCGCCCTCAGAACCATCCAGTGCTGGTCGGACCAATCAGATTCTATGCTACAGGACTGTTTTGATCACGCGGACTGGGAGATGTTCCGGTCGGCCTCTGATGACGACATCGAGGTCTACGCTGATAGCGTAACGTGTTTCATCAGGAAGTGCGTAGATGACGTTGTTCCGACCAAAACAATTCGGCTGTACCCTAACCAGAAGCCGTGGCTAAACGGGGATGTTCGCGCGGCACTCAATGCGCGGTCCTCCACTTTTAACTCCGGTAATGCGGAGGAGCATAAACAAGCAAGTTATGCCCTCCGGAAAACCATCAGAGCAGCAAAACGGCAGTACAGGGACAAGATTGAAGGACAGTTCAACACCACCGACTCCAGAAGCATGTGGAGGGGAATTAACACCATCACGGACTATAAAGGGAACACAAACTCCACCGTGAACACCGCTGCCTCTCTCCCGGACGAGCTCAACACCTTCTATGCTCGCTTTGAGGGAACTAACACCGCCCTCGCGGAGAGAGCTCGCGGCTGAAGATACAGAGGTTAGTGCACTCTCTGTATCTGTCGCGGATGTAACCCGATCCTTCCGGCGGGTGAACGTCCGTAAAGCCGCGGGTCCAGACGGCATTCCCGGCCGTGTGATCAGAGCGTGCGCGCACCAACTGGCTGGAGTTTTCACGGACATTTTTAACCTGTCCCTCTCCCTGTCTGTGGTCCCCACATGCTTCAAAACGTCCACCATTGTGCCTGTACCTAAGCAGTCAAAAACCACCTGCTTAAACGACTGGCGTCCTGTTGCTCTGACCCCCATCATCAGCAAATGCTTTGAGAGACTAGTCAGAAACCACATCTGCTCTGTTCTCCCCCCCTCACTGGACCCACTACAGTTTGCATACCGCACAAACCGCTCCACTGACGATGCCATTTCATCTACAATACACACTGCTCTCTCCCACCTGGAAAAGAGGAACACATATGTGAGAATGCTGTTTGTGGACTACAGCTCAGCATTCAACACCATTGTGCCCTCCATACTTGACATGAAACTCCGGGCTCTAGGCTTAAACAGCTTGTTATGCAGCTGGATCCTGGACTTCCTGTCAAACAGACGCCAGGTGGTCAGAATGGGCAGTAACATCTCCTCATCACTGACTCTCAACACTGGAGCCCCTCAGGGTTGTGTTCTCAGCCCACTCCTGTACTCCCTGTACACACAAGACTGTGTGGCTACCCACAGCTCCAACACCATCATCAAGTTTGCTGACGATACGACGGTGGTAGGTCTTATCACTGACAATGATGAAACAGCCTACAGAGAGGAGGTGCACACTCTGACACGGTGGTGTCAGGAGCACAACCTCTCCCTCAACGTCAGCAAGACCAAGGAGCTAGTGGTCGACTTCAGGAGGAATGAGAGAGAACACCGCCCCATCACCATCGATGGAGCACCGGTGGAGAGAGTCAGCTGTCCACATCACAGAGGAACTCTCATGGTCCGTCCACTCCGAGGCCGTTGTGAAGAAGGCTCATCAGCGCCTTTTCTTCCTGCGACGGCTGAGGAGTTTTGGAATGAACCGCCACATCCTCACACGTTTCTACACCTGCACCATAGAGAGTCTGCTGACTGGCTGCATCACCACCTGGTACGGCAACAGTACCGCCCGCAACCGCAAAGCCCTGCAAAGGGTAGTGCGCACGGCCAGCTGCATCATCGGAGGTGAGCTTCCCTCCCTCCAGGACATTTACGCCAGGCGGTGTGTGAAGAGAGCTCAGAGGATCATCAGAGACTCTAGCCACCCGAACCATGGGCTGCTCTCACTGCTCCCATCAGGCAGGCGGTACCGCAGCATCAGAACACGCACCAGCCGACTCCAGAACAGCTTCTTCCCACAAGCAATCAGACTACTTAACTCCTGATCCATCAGGATCATAACACACACTGGACAGAATATCACTCCGCACAACCCACTGTAGATACACACACATTATATACACATTTATGTATCATTTATTATTTATAATTTATCATATAGCACCTATTGTACATAATTGGATCTCTACTGTGAATAATAATGTATACTGTACATTGTATATTATTATTATTATAGCTTAATGTATACTGTTTAATGTATGTTTAGTGTATATTGTTTAAAGTATATGTATATTGTAAGTATGTGTATATTGGTTAAAGCTGTGAGAACTACACTCACATTGTGTAAATTATTTATTGTTCATTGTAGTGTATACTGTGCTGTGAGTAATTGTGTGCGCATCAGATGTGTAATCTGATGCTGCTTTAAATGTTGTACATGTCATGTCGAGACTGCTATGTTGCTCGGAACTGCACCAAGAATTTCACCTGCTGTTGCACTTGTGCATATAGCTGTGTGACAATAAAGTGATTTGATTGATTTTGATTTGATTGATTGATTGTATTTTTTTTAGAGATATTCTTAAAGTATATGAATATATTGACCAAACAGTACACACAAGACCAGGGGCCTTTTTCAGAAAGTAGGTTAAGTGAAAACTCTGAGTATGTTAACCCTGAAATGAGGGAAACTCTGGGTTTTCTGTTTCAGAATAGAAGGTCTTTTAACCCCGTGAAAGCAGGGTATGTCAAGCCTGTTTCTGAAAGAGAGGCAATTTCGGTAACGCTTTAGATTACGGCCCGGAAAGTACTGCGTAAGTAAAGAGAATTTACAGCATAATTTTCGGTAATTATAGTGTAACTATAAAGTAAGTACATATAGGTATAAGCAAACAATATGTAATATTGAGGGAATAAAGGGGTAACTATCAGGAAAATTAACACATTATTTATACTGTAAGTATTTTTTAATTAAGGAGTAATTATCCATGTAGTTACAGGGTAAGTATGAATCTGCGGGCTGTAAATTAAAGTGGTGTTTGTTCCCATCTTGTTTCGTGTAGTTACAGGGTAAGTACAATATAAACACGTACACAATCTGATATCACTCAGAAAACTTTATTTAAAAAAAAAAGTTTTTTAAAACAGATTTACAACACTTATTCGTTTCTCTTGCTTGGCTTTATCCTCGTCTTGTTCCTCTACTTTTTCGTCCTTGCCACAGATGAAACTTAAGAAGGAATCCCATGTCATAGCTATCCTATTTTGTAACTACACTGAAAATACAGTGCACGCAGAAATGTCCTCACCGTTTACTCGTCTTTCACCCTCATGCCATCCAAGATGTACATACGACTTTATTTCTTCATATGAACACAGAAAAATAAATAATCTCTGCTAATGAAAACTCATTTGGGTTCCTAAAATTTCAAGCATCAAACAGCACATACAGCAATAACTACAGTAATCCATACGATCCCAATGGATGAATCAATGTCTTCTGAAGTGAAACGATAAGTGTTTGTAAGAAAAATAACAATATTTTACATTTTTTAAACGGTAGACTATCGCTGCCGATCAGCAGTCATCTGCGTGAATGAGAGGGTTGAGTACACGCTTGACGTAACTTGAAGCTTTACGTGAGCGCGGCGAGAATGGTCATGCGGATTTTGAATGCTGTCGGATTTTATTTTTTTAATGCTCACAACAGTATACAAACAATAACATAATATATATTAATAGCAATGAGAAACAAACAAGACTAGAAGACAGAGACACCAGTTCTCGTGTGTGTTTCAGATGAAACTTGCGTGAGAACGCCATGAAAGCTTGAAGCTTCTTTACTCATGCACGCGCTGGTAACAGCTGATCGGATGCGAAAAGATTAGTAAATTATGAGAGCATTTCTTGGTGTACCTTTTATTTTAATAAATAATAATACAAAATATCAAAAGACCTGGGATTCCTCTTAAGATCCATCAATGGAAATAACGATAAAGAAGAAGAGGAACATGAAGAGGAAGACAAGCAAAAGAAGCAAAAAAGGGACTTTCTTTCTGTCCGGATGTTATTATTTGAAATGAAAAGTTTATTTAAAAAAATGAATAAGTGTCAAATCTGTTTGTGATATCAGTGATATCAGATTTTGTATGTGTTGTTTATTGTTCTTACCCTGTAACTACACGAAACAAGAAGGGAACAAACACCACTTTAATTTACAGCCCACAGATTCATACTTACCCTGTAACTACACAGATAATTACCCCTTAATTAAAAAATACTTACAGTAAAAATAATGTGTTAATTTTCCTGATAGTTACCCCTTTATTCCCCCAGTATTACATATTGTTCCCTTATACCTATATGTACTTACTTTATAGTTACACTATAATTACCGAAAGTTATGTTGTAAATTCTCTTTACTTACGCAGTACTTTCCGGGCCGTAATCTAAAGCATTACCGCAACTTACTCTGTGAACCTAACCTGGTTTGGAGCAGGTTTTCTTTGGTAAACCCAGAGTTTATTTTGGTCTCCTTCCCATTTTAAAGCGCCAGCAGTGTTTAAATACTTAATTCGTTTATTCACGCTGCACAAATGCTTTTCTTACTGAGTATTTTTATCTTATTTCAAGATTTATCTAAAAATGAGAAATTAAATCTAAATCTAAAACCTAAAGTAAGCACATTTTACTTAAAATAAGTAAAATTATCTGCCAGTGGGGTAAGAAAAGTAATCCAAATGCAGACTTAATTATGTGAAAAGAGTATTAGACTATGTGGGAAAAGCTGCTGCACATTGAAATAGACACTGAATTATATTTATTTACAGTTTTTTACGATTGCTTAAGCACAATTTTGAAAACAAGGCTCGTTTTGTCAAAACACTACACACAATTCACACATCCACACACACAAGTAGCAGAACTCCCCAGATCTTTTGCAAAATTAAACAATTCTTTCAAAATTTTACAATAATTTAACAAAACCCAATTTTGACACCGTATAGCACACACATGGTTCATACAATCTGATTCTGTTTGATTTACACACTGCTGTTCTCAATCTTAAACACTTGATTATGATATAATCTGGGTTAGATTTTTTTTCAGAGATATTGTTAGAGTAAAGTATATGAATATATTGACCGAACACTACACACAAGACCAGTACTGCATATTGATGAAAATATTTATTTCTCTCCACATTGTAAAATCATTCAGTTCATTCATGCATTTTCAAAGGTTTGTTTCTTATATCTGCTGAGGTTGGGCTGATGTCTCTGTCCAGCCTCTCACAATGTCAACCCATGTGTACTCAGTAGACATGGTCAACCAAGGTTGTCCGAATCGCATCTGATAAATTTGTTCCCCCGTCTTCTTTGGCCACATCCTACTCCAGGTCTACCTCTTCCTACCCCTCTCTTCCCCCCTTCCCACTCTCTTCCCCTCTCTTTGGGTGTTTTGTTCATAATTTTACAAGTTTATTTTCATATAAAAGTAACAGAACTTAAATTACATCCAGTTTACCAGCAACAAAGCACACAAGTGTGAATCCTGCGATATCCGTCTTTGACCTCGCAGGTGTCTGATCCACTACGAGAAGAGAGAACTGTCCTTCTTGTCCGGCTACACAATCATGGGGAAGACTGCTGACTTGACAGTTGTCCAAAAGACCTTGCACAAGGAAGGCAAGACACAATAGGTCATTGCAAAAAAGGCTGGCTGTTCACAGAGCTCTGTGTCCAAGCACATTAATAGAGAGGCGAAGGGAAGGAAAAGATGTGGTAGAAAAAAGTGTACTAGCAATAGGGATAACCGCACCCTAGAGAGGATTGTGAAACAAAACCCATTCAAAAATGTGGGGGAAATTCACAAAGAGTGGACTGCAGCTGGAGTCAGTGCTTCAAGAACCACTACGCACAGACGTATGCAAGACATGGGTTTCAGCTTTCACATTCCTTGTGTCAAGCCACTCTTGAACAACAGACAGCGTCAGAAGTGTCTCGCCTGTGCTAAAGACAAAAAGGGAAAAATATGGTCCAAAGTTATGTTCTCTGATGAAAGTAAATTTTGCATTTCCTTTGGAAATCTGGGTCCCAGAGTCTGTAGGAATAGAGAAGAGGCACACAATCCACGTTGCTTGAGGTCCAGTGTAAAGTTTCCACAGTCAGTGATGGTTTGGGGTTGCCATGTCATCTGCTGGTGTTGGTCCGCTGTGTTTTCTGAGATCCAAGGTCAACGTAGCCGTATACCAGGAAGTTTTAGAGCACTTCATGCTTCCTGCTGCTGACCAACTTTATGGAGATGCAGATTTCATTTTCCAACAGGACTTGGCACCTGCACACAGTGCCAAAGCAACCAGTACCTGGTTTAAGGACCATGATATCCCTGTTCTTAATTGGCCAGCAAACTCGCCTGACCTTAACCCCATAGAAAATCTATGGGGTATTGTGAAGAGGAAGATGCGATATGCCAGACCCAACAATGCAGAAGAGCTGAAGGCCACTATCAGAGCAACCTGGGCTCTCATAACACCTGAGCAGTGCCACAGACTGATCGACTCCATGCCACGCCGCATTGCTGCAGTAATTCAGGCAAAAGGAGCCCCAATCAAGTATTGAGTGCTGTACATGCTCATACTTTTCATGTTCATACTTTTCAGTTGGCCAAGATTTCTAAAAATCCTTTCTTTGTATTGATCTTAAGTAATATTCTAATTTTCTGAGATACTGAATTTGGGATTTTCCTTAGTTGTCTGTTATAATCATCTAAATTAAAATAAATAAACATTTAAAATATATCAGTCTGTGTGTAATGAATGAATATAATATACAAGTTTCACTTTTTGAACGTAATTAGTGAAATAAATCAACTTTTTGATGATATTCTAATTATATGACCAGCACCTGTACATTGACAGCCACTCAAAATTAGTAATTTACTGTGACTAAATAAATTCCTTTGCAAGGGACATAAATATTCTAATATTTCATTATATTATAGTGCATGTTTTACCAGTGCCAATTTTTGTTTTGAAAAGCTAGCTCTTAAATGCATTAAATGGATTTTCCCTATATTTTCAAGCTGTATGTATCACAACATTTAAAGCTCAGGTAATTAGCTCAAAAAGTTCTCATGCATATTTCAAAATTACATACTTCTGGGGACTCCTGTCATTGAAATGAATGGGAATGCTAACATATGCTAACAGATAACTTTCTCCAGGTATTATAGACCACCTTGGATCAGATTACAAAGTACTAAATGGATTCAAGTCGGATACACCTGCTAACAAACACTATATAACCTTTATCTAAACAGTACAAAGTCTATAGAGGCTCAATTACAGTGTTTTTAGCCTTGGGTCAGAAATGATTTTCTGTTGGGCAAGCACCTCTGCCAATAAATAGTCATAGTAAATTCTGAAAGAATATAAAGGCTGGAAGGGCTAATTAACACAAATTGCACAGGCAGACCATCTCGGCTTGTTGCGTTTTCAATCAAGAGGATTAACTACTCAAAAATGCTCTTTAACAGAGGCAAAGTAGTGAAAGACCAGCATACTAGCCATCTTAATGAAGCTAGCACCCCTCCTCCTGCTCTATGGATGTTGATCTCATTCACAGAGTTTTGGGAAAATGCTAATATATTTTCTTATTAGTTTTCTTTGATGTTCATATTGCATATTTTCAGACCCTCATTTTGCTATTCTTTCGGATATGTTCTTGTAAATTGGTTTGGGAATTAAGGGCTAGGTTTTCTAAGCCTTGTCTCATTGCTCATTCATGCCTTTGTGTATAAAATTTCTTGCATGGAAATTCATAAGGAATTTGAAAGGTTCAGTCTGTGTAGCAAAGGTATGTGACCAATCAAAAACATATCATGGCTACAGTACATTATCTACAATGAGGCAGCCAAGTCTCATCTCATCTGTTGGGAAACCGGTATCGTTCCCGTTCCTGATTAACCCTTAAAATACAATGTTACCATTGCAAGTAAGCAGTCTTTTGCTGTCAGGTCAGAATTAGGCCTAAACCTAGCTCGTTTCAATATACCAGCAATCTAGTGATATGAAACCAATATCCTCAAATGAACAATATAAAATCAATAAACAGTCAATAACCTTTTTAAATAAGATAATGCTTACCCTCCAGCAGAATCTCTCATCGAAGGTTGGTTGACTTTTGGGCCTTGTAAGACGTAATAAACATGCTCTTTCTATTCTTTATAGAACTGTCTTTTTAAGCTGAAGTAAAGACTATAAAACCATACTTTGTCTTTATAAAATGAAAATGTATTTATACAAAAGATAAAAGTACTGGTTATACAATGACAAAAAATTGATTAGCAAAATATCAAAAGGTTATAGATTATAATACTTCAGCTTAGCCAATCTCAACAGACAATTCTGTATGAGTGCATTAGTATACAGGTAAGTTACCTTGTATGCAGTTCAAAGAAATAGATGTAAGAAATAACTTGTTCTCGTCCGAGCAATTCAAGTCAAAATAATACAGCAGAGCAGTTAGAGCAAAATATTCATAGAGAATACAATTCTCCTATGAAGGTACATCAATCCAGCAAAACCAAAAAGAATGCACACCGAGTAGCAATTATTCCGTAGTATTTATACAGAATCAAATGGTGTTGAAAGCATCTGGGTTTTTCCAGAGAGCAACTAAAGTTCATCAAAGTAGGAACACGAGTCTCTTGAGTGTGACCATCACTCCTCGAAAGAGGAACTGAAGTCCGTCAAATAAGGAACTCTAGTCTCTTGAAATTATAGCATGGTCATGGCCCCTAGACAGACGATGCCATCTTCTGCAGTTTCTTCCATGCCTTGACATTCTTTCGACCTTTTCTTCCCTGTTGTTTAGGATCTTGTCTTTTGTGTGTGTGTGTGTATGTATCTGGAAGTGTGTTTGCAAGTTCACTAAAATTAATAAAAAAATTTCCCGAACACATCTCATCCCTAAAAATAACATTTAAAGGTATAGTTCAGCCAAAAATGTATTTAGTTATTTATATCATTCAGATCTTTCCCATTAAATTTCAGTTCATAGTGACCATGTCGGTTTAAACTACAAAAAAGCACACACAAAAGAAAGTAGTCCATAGGACAGAGGGAAAGATTTTCAGTGAATACTTACATTTCTATCTGTTTCTCACTCAAAGCTATCATGTAACTTCAAAGGATTTAAATTGAGATTTACACCCCTGGTTTCACAGACAAGGCTTAGTCCTAGATTAAAATTAACGTTTGAGCTGTTTTAAATGAAAGCAGCATGCACTGACATATCTTAAAACTTAAAAATGTCACTGTTAATGCCATTGTTTTGTCTCAAGATTCACATCAGGAATATTTAATAAAAGCTATTTAAATGTCCTAACTGAACTAGGCCTAATCCTGGCTTAACTAAGCCTTGTCTGTGAAACCAGGCCTAAGTGTTCTGCGGCCTTTTGGGGAAAGTCTTCTCTTTATATATATATATATATATATATATATATATATATATATATATATATATATATATATATATATATATATATATATATATTGAAAAAAGCTGTGTAAAGATTGTGAAATTTCTCCTTATCAGAAAAAAAGCATACAGATTTAGAGCCACATGAGGTTGCGTTATTAATGACAGAGTTATTCTTTTTGGCTACTTCACTGTTTATTTAAACATGATGCAACATCAAAATGTATTATTCTTTGAAAAATAAATGGCAATAGCCAATCTTAGGTAGGCTAATGCAGGGGTTTTCAAACTGGGGTCCGGGGACCCCCCAGGGGTCCTCCTGAAGGTTCTAAGGGGTCCCCAGAACATTTCTGAGAATAAAAAGACAAAGCAAAAATGGATAAAGTCTACCGAACATTCTAACTGTTTCTCTCCTTTCTTGCCGTATACATACTTTCCAGAATTGTATATGTTTGCTTTGTATTTTCCTAGTGAGTTTTTCTCACTATAGTCCCCTTTATCTCGCTCACTGAGGTTGTAAGGCGGTATTGTTAACACAGTACGTAAACTGCTTACACTTCTTCAGGTTAATACATCCAACATTAAGTATGGTAAATTTGTATTTATAATTCATTTGTATTTATAATGTCATACTTACTATTTATCTATCACTTTACAATGTTTTTTTCATACATAAAAATATATAGATGGATTTGAGGAAGGGGGTCCCCCATAAAGTTTCAACATATTTGGGGGTCCTTAGCATCATAAAGTTTGAAAACCCCTTGGCTAATGGATACATGGTTATTAGTTACAGTGGGAAAAGTGAAAAAAAGAAAGGTTGAAAATTCATATTTTTTTTCTCTGAAGGAATTAAAATGTATTTTTATTATTCAAGGATGCATTAAATTGGCTGCAAAGACATTTACAAAAGCTATTTCAAATAAATATTGTTCTTTTAAACTTTTCTATTCATAAAAAAATCCTGAAAAAGTATTAAGCAGTTTTCAACATTCATAATAATAAGAAATATTTCTTAATCAACAAACCAGCATGATTTCTGAAGGATTGTGTGGCACTGAAGAGTAATGATGCTGAAAATTCAGCTTTGACATCACAGTAATAAATTACATTTTAAAATATGTTCATATAGGAAACAGTTAATTTAATTTGTAATAATATTTTATATACTGTTATACTGCACAAACCAGCTATACCAGTAGAACTATACAGTTTGTTATAGCACATGTCCCTGTGAGTTAAAACGGTTCGGGTTACTTGACTGTAACCCTGTTCCCTATTAAAGCGTAACGAGATGCTGCGCTAGCTTTAGTCGAGAAAGGAACCTTAGGCAGGTAGTCAGGATGAGGATGCAAAATCACTTTCAGCAAACCTGGGGCAAAGTCTAAGCAGGATGGCGATATTGACAGAGCCTGCATATCCCCAATTCTTTTTAAGGAAGTTATAGCCATAAGAAAAACCATCTTTAGGGTCAGAAGTTTGTCAGACACTGTTTGACAGAGGTTCAAAGTCTCAACCAGACCCTCGAGGACTATAGCTAAGTCCCCTACAGGGGCCCACGAATGAAGTGAGCGAGCAGAGGATGTCTCCCGAGTGGCACCCGATCAATCAAGGCGTGGCAAGTTATGTGCGGCCACATAAAGCTTGAGAGTGGCGGGGCATGTGCCTGCTGACAATTTTTCCTGCAGAAAATCCAGAACTGAAGAAACCTGTCAATTGACTGGGTCTGCATTATGTGTCGTACACCACCTTTCAAAGACACCCCATTTATGGGCATAAATGTTCCTAGTGGAGGGAGCCCTATCACTTAGAATAGTCTCAATAACACCAGGGAAAGCCCAGTGTCCCTCACTTGGTGCCCATCAGGGGCCAAACATGAAGGTTCCACAGGTCGGGCCTAGGATGAAATATCGTACCCCCCGCCTGAGACAGAAGGTCCCTCCTCTCTGGAATCGCCCATGGCGAGCCATTGAGGAGAGACACTATCACTATCTCCGGGAACCAAACTCTGTTCGGCCAACGCAGTGCTATCAATAAGAGGCAATACCCTTGTTGGCAAACCCTGGCTAGAATTCCTGGGAGCAGAGCGACTGAAGGGAAGGCATACAGGCGCATCTTGGGCCTGTCGTCTGACAGCGATACTCTCCCAGCTGCGCTGAAGGAATGCTCGCTGCCGCTGGTGGACACTAAACACTGTACAAATGCTTGATTTGAAGTCCTTTTGCCCTGTTGATTACAATAAATAGGTTTAAAATTATGTTTATTGTGTTTGACTGGTCAGTACTGTTCATATTTACATTTAAAAAGCAGACATAAAAGTAACTTAAAAGTTACTTTCCCTAGTAACTAATTACTTTTGATATACAGTAATTGGTAAAGTAATTCAATTACTTTTAAAAGAAGTAACTAGTAAATTTTCAGTAGCTTGCCCAACACTGGTCTTGGATGATAGCAGGATTTACACAGGATTGATAGCAGGATTGATAGCAGGATTTAACATTTCACTGTAAACCGCTGCCCCCCAAATCACCAGAGGCGGTGGGGATGGAGTGGTTTTGTGAGGGTAATGGGACAGGGCGAACAAATGTTCGATGCCTGGTATGCCTGTAACATAACCATAATGTGCAGCGCAGCACCAGCCTGACCATTTTTAAATATTATATATATATATATATATATATATATATATATTAGTGCTGGGAATCAATTAAAAAAATTAACAAATTAATCAAAAAAAAATTCTGTAATTAATCGTGATTAAATATTAA
This sequence comes from Romanogobio albipinnatus, assembly GCA_023566225.1. NCBI lineage: Eukaryota > Metazoa > Chordata > Actinopteri > Cypriniformes > Gobionidae > Romanogobio > Romanogobio albipinnatus. The sequence continues at coordinate 18,712,586 of CM042249.1, read as the reverse complement.
AGTTTTTAATATTTTAAGTTTTTAATATTTTGATATTGTTATAATTTCAGTTACTCTCCAAATTAATGTATAAACAATTTAAAGACAGCATATTTTAAATATGTGTTGTAATGGCATCTTTTTATGAATGAAGGCCAGTATCACTGATACTAATGTCTCTATGAAACATTAATGACGTTACATTACAGTATAACTGAAAGCTCCCAATTTCAACATTTGTTAGGCTTTAAAAAAACAACTTTTAATTTAAGTGAACTTAAAACAATCTTTACATAAACCCAAAATAATAAACGTTATATTTACCCATGGCCTTCCCTGTTAGACATATACAGAAATGTAAGTGTTATGAAACACCTTTCTTAACTGCATAAATAATATATTAAATATAGATTAATCATCATTAAAGCTACAATTTTCTCTGTTCCCATTGTTCTTTGATGAACATTAATGACAGGCATCATCAGTGCTCCTGTCACTTTAAGCTGACGAACATGACGTGGATCTGACGCGCTGTCCCACGCATCTCATTTCCTCACAACTCTTTAAGTTCATTTAAGGCGTTTTTTAACTAATTTAAGACTCCTAATATGAGAATACTCAAAATTATATGTGTTGTTGTTATTGTTTGTTAAAGAGCAAAAGATAACTCGATGTGAGCAGGAGACTGGCGCGAGTCTGTCTGTGCGTCGAGTGTGTGTGTGTGTGTGTGTCAGAGTGTCCCCTGATTAGTTGACATGAGACGCAGCCACACAGATAGGACTTTGGCATACAGCGCGTTCTTGTGTCTTGTCGCGCTTGGAAGCATTTACATGAATAGAAGCGTGATCATGCTATTCAGGAGCGTGATCATGCATTTTTGCATGCTAGGCAAAAATGGATATAAAAACGGACGCAGCGTTATTTGCGTTATATATTTTTAATGCGTTTTTTTGAGCGTGGCATGTTTGTTAGTGCCAGACGGGCCGGTCTGAGTATTTCACAATCTGCTCAGTTACTGGGATTTTCACGCACAACCATTTCTAGGGTTTACAAAGAATGGTGTGAAAAGGGAAAAACATCCAGTATGCGGCAGTCCTGTGGGCGAAAATGCCTTGTTGATGCTAGAGGTCAGAGGAGAATGGGCCGACTGATTCAAGCTGATAGAAGAGCAACTTTGACTGAAATAACCACTCGTTACAACCGAGGTATGCAGCAAAGCAGTTGTGAAGCCACAACATGCACAACCTTGAGGCGGATGGGCTACAACAGCAGAAGACCCCACCGGGTACCACTCATCTCCACTACAAATGGGAAAAAGAGGCTACAATTTGCACAAGCTCACCAAAATTGGACAGTTGAAAACTGGAAAAATGTTGCCTGGTCTGATGAGTCTCGATTTCTGTTGAGACATTCAGATGGTAGAGTCAGAATTTGGCATAAACAGAATGAGAACATGGGTCCATCATGCCTTGTACCACTGTGCAGGCTGATGGTGGTGGTGTAATGGTGTGGGGGATGTTTTCTTGGCACACTTTAGGCCCCTTAGTGCCAATTGGGCATTGTTTAAATGCCACGGCCTACCTGAACATTGTTTCTGACCATGTCCATCCCTTTATGACCACCATGTACCCATCCTCTGATGGCTACTTCCAGCAGGATAATGCACCATGTCACAAAGCTTGAATCATTTCAAATTGGTTTCTTGAACATGACAATGAGTTCACTGTACTAAAATGGCCCCCACAGTCACCAAATCTCAACCCAATAGAGCATCTTTGGGATGTGGTGGAACGGGAGCTTTGTGCCCTGGATGTGCATCCCACAAATCTCCATCAACTGCAAGATGCTATCCTATCAATATGGGCCAACATTTCTAAAGAATGCTTTCAGCACCTTGTTGAATCAATGCCACGTAGAATTAAGGCAGTTCTGAAGGCGAAAGGGGGTCAAACACAGTATTAGTATGGTGTTCCTAATAATCCTTTAGGTGAGTGTATATATATTTACATTTAAGCATTTTATCCAAAGCGACTTACAGTGCCACTGGTGGTGACCGCTGGGATCGAACCAGCAACCTTCTGCATATCAGTTCCATGGTTTAACCCACTGGACCACCATCTCAATATATTTTATATATTTTATATATTTTATGTATAAGCTTTTATCTACAAGAGCTGAAGTTGTTAACCCAAAATAAGCAGATTCGTGGGGAGGTAGGTCTCTTTAATGAATATGCAGGCCCAGGAGAGAGATAGCTCGTGAGAGTCTCTTCCACCTAACCATCCCAGCAAAGATACACTCTGATGCCTCCTTTTTATCAGCAGTAATGCACCTAAAACAACAAGATGTTAGTAAAAATTTGGAAATGTGACTAATTATTGGTGGTGGGCATAGATACATTTTTTTAATCTAGATTAATTCCAAAATTAATCTAGATTAATCTAGATTAAAATGGCTCATTTGAATTCTGCCGAAGGCATTCAGAATATGTGTGCTCGTAAGTGATCGTTTGTCTTTTTGTAGTTTAAATAATAAATAACTTCTGTCCCTTTAAGACGTGACGCACGCATATCCAAACACTGTTCCTGTGAGCTGGTTACGACTGTGTTTACGTTAAAACTCACCAAGATGGGCATTGAGACATTTTTGAGTGTATTTGACCATTAATAAACTGGAAAAAGGAGCTCATTTTTACACTTGTATGTCAGAGGCGGCTTTATTACGGTATGTGTGTGTGCGCTTAAGATGCGAGCATGAACTCTGCGGGAATTAGTAGAATTAACGTTATGTGCAACCCCGCACAAAATTCAGACCAGTCACACCAATACTAACAAAAGTCCCACCCTTTTGCAATGTTCAGAGGATTAAACTGACTGAATGAGAGGAGGCGGGTGCGTGTCACTCGCTGTCGGTCGGAGAGGAGAGGAGAGCGCAGCTGATATCGATACTGTAGAAAATGAGTATTGTATCATTTCAGATATTTCATTATCGATACATAGCGAAATATCGATATTTTTGACAACACTAGCAGACTTTTTTTTTTTACCCCCCACCCCACAAAAAAAAAAGAAAGGTAAGGTATCCCGAAGATGACATTTCACCACAGAACATGACTTTACTTGTATAGTATATAATATAATATATCATTAATATATAATTTCTATAGGCATATGCAATTATTTGTAATTATTTGTGCACACTAGCACACACACGCAAGGTCTCTCGCTCTCTCTCGCTCTCTGCCCTGTGCGTGTGCACAGTCTGTGTCTCGCATGCGCGCTCTTGCTCGCTCGCTCGCTCGCTCGCTCGCTCTTGATTGCGGGAGACTCCCGGAACTTCCGGGAGACTTGGGATGTCTGCACTAGTAGGCATACACACAGGTTCGCAGACTCGTTCTCTCGCCCTCTACAGTGCAATTCGGCTAGGTGTACATCCGCGCTAAAATATCAAGGTGAAAGTCATCATAGCTTGCGTAGTATAGACCCAGCTCCCAACCCAACTTTGAGAATAGATTAATGGCAATATTTTTTTAAAATCGCCTGAAAAGAGTCTTGCGTTAACGCTGCACGTTAACGCTGATAACGGCCCACCACTACTAATTATACATCACAAATGTACTACAAAATGTGAAACTTGAAATGTGATCAAAATCTTTACATTCCAGTTAAAACATGCTGAATTTAAATTCAAGACTATTTAATGAATTTGACTTTCCCCTTTAAAGCACCTGCAGACACACAGGAGGAATTAATGGAAAAGCAAGGTGAAAATATCTTCAAATATCTATCTGGTTTTATCTAATATTACAGTTTTTTTCTGAATGCTTAAACTCTAACCGTGATTCTTATAGCACAATTTATAAAACTATTAATACTTATAGCAAAACCACTCACTGAGTTTGCAAAACTAAAAGCACAAACACTGCTTTGCACTCAGTTTGCAATTTTGTAACACACACTTTGCAAAACTGTAAGTACAATCCACTGCACAGCACTCTTTTTGCGGAACTGTAAACACAAATCACTGCTTTACACTCAATTTCCAAATGATCAACACACTCCTAGCACAACAATACACATGTATGGCTATTATTTACACTAGTTTGCCAACTGTCTGGCACACTGTCACATGTGAAAACTGTTTTAGATATTTAGTTCACTTTGCAATCAACCTAGGCACTATAAATAAGCCACAGGTAAGCTGTCCGTGTGGAGTACAATGGAGGGAGCAGGAAGAGTGACAAGAGTGAAAATTAGGGAGAGGAAGAGGACGTGGAAGTGAAGAAGTAGGAGGAAGACGGCGTGGAGGTGAAGAAGTAGGAGGAAGAGGACGCGGAGGTGAAGAAGTGAGAGGGAGAGGACGACGACGACAAGGACAAGGAGGTGAAGTTTGAGGAGGAGCGAGAGGAGGACGAGGAGGGGTAAGTGAAGGGTAAGAAGAGTAAGAAATAGAATTACTGATGACATCAGAGCTACAATAGTGGACCATGTAATCAGGCCTGGATATGGCATTCCAGAAGATATTTTCCCTGGTGCCTAGGACTAGAGGACATTGCATGTGATATAGACTAAATTTTGTGGCCGGACCCAGAGAGACGACACGATGTAGACTGATTTATTAATTTTTTTCTCAGTGAAATTACTATTTTGTGTATTGACTTGGAAAATAACACTTGCATTTGTTTTGACAAGTGTAAATAAACACCAATACTTGAAGTTTGGATCCCTGTATGTTTACAGAACTATGACAAAAGTATGACCTCAAACTGACATAGCCTACCTTGTGCACAGAGAAAGCAAAAGCCAGATGTGTTTTTTATTCATAGCATGTGTGTAGTTGGCGCATTGTGTGCTTATTAATGTGATGGCTTGTGTTAACAGTTTGATACGAAAATACAATTATTACGAAGGTTTGAAGAGTTAAGCCAGGTTTATTAGCTTTTGCAAGAGAACTACAATGTTTTGCTGGTTTGGTGAAGGGTTTTCTTATTTGTGTGTAGAGTTTTGCAAAAATAGCCAATAGTTACAAAAAATGTGCTTAAGCCATCAGAAAAAACTGTAATACTGTATTTAATAGTAAATAAACAAATAAAGTGTGGAAGTGAAACAAGTTAATTAATGATCAAGTAGCTAAATTAATAAAAGAGGAGCTGGATAGGCTACACAGTGGTTTGAAAGAGATTATCCATTTTACAACGTAAACTGGAGGTGCAGCAGTTTGCTAAATGTCTGCAGTTTGATAGCTGCCTACAGAACTTAAAGATCTCACTCTTCTTTCTTTTTCTTTCTTGCTGCATTAAAGATTACATTGGAATTCTGTAATTGTGGTCGGCCCTCGTGAGCTTATCGCACAGCTGAAGCAGAGCTACGAACTTATTTTCCCATTTCCCCTCACATGCCAACAGAGCAATTAGCTCGTAGCTCTGCTTCAGCTGTGCGATACCCGCACGAGGGCCGACCAGAATTACTGACATGCCAGAAATTCATCCGACCGTCTCTCGTTTCTCCCTGTACACGGGACAAATATGGGATGACTTTACTATCAAAATGATTAATAAATACACGCACAATTATCCATGAACTTAAGATATTTTCACTGTCCACAAACAAATGCCTTTCAACTTGTGTGTGCTAAATACAGAATTACATGAATGTGCAGCATTTTGTACAAATAGAGACATTGTTTTGAATGCAAATCTTCGATTTTGTATTAATGTTGGTCAGAATCTGTGCGTGCAACGAGTAAGATGTGCATTTGCGGGTCCGGTGCAGCGCATGCATTGCCTCGTTTGTGAGTCGATCCCATTGTCTCAAAATCCAAATGAATCAATTAGGATCAACTCACAAACGAGGCGATGAATGCAATGCATGCGCAGCACCGGATCCACAGATGCACAGATTAATAATTTTGATTCTAAAATCATGCGAACACCTCACAACAAACAACGCACGACATAGATGAAAATCGAGTTGCACGAGTCAGAATTTGGCTCGAAATCAGATGAAAATTGCACTGTGTATGCCCAGCTTAAGAAATAAAGATTAATAAAAAAATATGATAGGGTTTGGTGAAAAACAAACTGAAATTAAATTCAATGTATTATCCTGGCCGTTGGTTGTGTGGAGGGCATTCACGTGACTTTATTAACGTCGCAGTTCATTCTGACTCGCCCAGGAGAAGCACACAAGTTGTAAGAAAGAAAGATAAATAAAAACACGTAATGAAACTTGAAATTAATTGTATTCATCTTTTTGTACTTACCAATAAAAAAACACTGTTGCTGTCCTGTCTCTGTCTTTTTCGTGCTTGAAGTCTGTTAAGCTGCGCTTTGATCTGAAGGTGCATTACTGCCACCTACTGGATTGGATTGTGGCGCAGTCGATCGGTAGGGGAAAATATTCTAAATTCTTTATTAACCCTGTATTCGTTAGATAAATAATTAAATGTATGTAACATTTTTAAAATAATAATAATAATAATAATAGCCTACATTTTATAAATTTAAAACAGGTGTAGTGATTGAGGCGATTCAGACACTTAATTGCCTGTTACATTTAACAAATATGTTTTAAATACTTTGGGCTGAATAACAGACCTTCCCCCAACACAACAGAGAAGGACCCTCCGTTACCAGGGAAAACAGCTGATAAGGTGTTTTACGGCCCCAAAGGAATGTGGCCACATAGAAAGTTAAGACACAAAGCCTGTAAAACACACATTGTGGCCTCAAGTTATAGACAAATCGTCTATAAATGAACATGCACCCCAGGACATTGTATGTACTCTCTTGTAATGTGTTCCCTATCATTGCATTCCCTATGTATCCATGTCCTATGAACGACTTACTATTTCATGTAACCTCATATATGTCATGTCTCCTATCAAATTAATGCACGCTTCATAACTTACACTTCCATGTATGTCATGTCCTTGTACGAAGCAATATGTGTTTGTTGCATTAATTAGAGTATACCTGAGCACAGACTCATCGATTTCAGGCTTTGGAACAAAGAGCAATAAAACTCTTCAGAGGAATTTCCCGCTTGGAAATCCCAACAATCTCATTGGTCAAGCCTGCCTCCAGAGGGTGGGACTATTTCCCGACCTTAAAAAGAGAGCTCTCAGAGATCCTCGGCCTCTTCTTCTCCTGCTAACGCGGACACAACACGCTGTGTCTGGGGGGGGGGGCTCTCACCCAGCAGGGTGCCCACATGGCAGGCCTCCACAAACACCGAGCCAAAGTCCTCACAAGGCCATGGACCAGAAGGCCCAAACTCTGCATGTCATGTGCAACTTCCTCTATGGATTCGAAGAAACCACGCAAGCTCATCATCTCTTCTTCATCCAATGCAGAAGAACTTGATCGCCACGTCAAAGCCATCGGACGGAACCCACAAACTTCCTCCTGCGATTTCACCTCGGATGGTCTTCTACAGCTCAAGCTAAATGCAAGTAAAGTACGAAACAGAAATCGCGGTGTATTTAGTAAAACTGTAAACCCCTTTGTTACAACAAAGGAGTTTATTGAGGATGGTTCTTTACAAGGTTTAGACTCTCTGCATAGTTGCATCCATCTATTCTGACCCTTTCCCTTCCAACCACTTTAACCTTAACTCTTGCTATGCATGTTTGTGTATGTGTATGTTTGTATGTTTCGTGTTAGTTGTAGTCTTGTTCCGTGATTTATGTTTGGTCCTGACTCTCTGCCTGCAAACAAATTGTCTCTTAAATGATCGATCTTGCTACGTGCTCTATAGGAGCGTACATAAATTAAGAGAAATAATTATTTTTTCTGTAGCCATGGAAAACATCCTTTTCTAAGAATTAATTAATAATCAATACTGAACGTCCATAGGACTAACTGATTGATTGTAATGTTAACATAGCCACGTCAAGTTAATATATTTAACTGATTTGAATATTCATAATTAATCATAAGGAATTAATCATAATGGGTTATGAGTAATTATTAATATTTCCCCTCAGAGCTAATTCGCTACACAGGCTATGATTTATATTACTGGATGACCACAAGAATTAAGGACTCTGTGACAGTCATTTTATATCTCTCTGCATGTGCTAGCTAGCTGAAAACACTAGAGGATTGGAGATGTGTTCCATGATGGAGGAGATTTTAAAACAATAATTAAAACATTAATATTAACAATATGCCTAATAATAATTAACTGGTTCGTCCCATTGAGTTCAATTTATGGTAGGAGTTCTTTGTTAATCCACACACTTGTTGGTAGAGATTCATCCTTTGAGGATAATGAATGTGCTCACATTTCACAGAAATGTACCCAATTGATTTGGATTTGCTTTAACATGTTGAATAATGGGACAGATAGATTGACAGTAAGCCTCACCAGTGGTGAATTAAGCTGACCAAAAATAAACATTGATTCAATGTTTGTCTTTTCAACACTGAAAAGCATGGAATTATCAACATTGATCCAATATTACTTAGCATTGACATTCCAACCTCAACCAAATTTGATGATTCTGATGGAATTTCAACATTGACTCAATGTCACAATGCTATCTGGGATGATAGTCGAAAATGTGAGAGACTGATGTTGTGGTCCCTCCCCCCTGCCACGTGTGGATCTGGTGAACGAACAAGCGAAAGGGACGGACCCGTCTCTTGCTCATCAACCAAATCCAAACAGGAGCCTCGCAATGCGGGTGCGGACTGAAAGTAACCAAGACGAGCACAAAACATTTTAACTGTTAAAAGCTCGCAATGCTCGCACTCGCCTGACTCAATGCAGCGACCGCATGCTCTACCCCAAACACACAAAGCAGTAATCGTGTGTATCCAGTTCTGGCATTTGGAAGAGAACATGGAGGGACACTCTGCTGACTCATTTTCAACTGATTCGATTTCTTTCAACTTCAGCTCTTTTCACTAATGTTTGTAACAGAGATGAGAGAGAGAAATCTGCACACTGCCAGTTGAAAACTAACTCCTAACAAAGATTTCAAGTGAGGTTTGAAAGGTAGAGAGAGTTTTTGATGCACACCATCAAAGAGTGGTCTGAAAACAAAAAGACCTGAAGGGAGACAGCTGGGGCTCATCTATTTATAGCCTTGTGTAGCAGGTGCGTGGGTGACGTCACCAACCAAGCACCAACCATTGACGTGTTAGACACACTATTCACAGCTGGTCACGATAAAGAAGTTCCTAAAAGCGCTAATGCTAGCGCAGCATTAAGTGAAGCTTTTGAAAGGGAACATATATTTTTATTAAAAAAAAGCAACGTGTCCTGATGAGAACTTGTTGTTGTAGGACATTGGTTGTGGGTGCCTGTGTATGGTAGGCTGAAAGACATCAACATTGCTCCATTCCAAATTTGTACTCTGTCATCAGGACCCTTGGGGGTGATAATGAGAGAGGGAGAGAGTGTGAGAGAGAACAATAGCCCCATGCTGTCAGATGCAGAAGGTAAATAAGTGTTTAAGTGTGCGCGCGTGTGCGTGTATGTTCAGGGTGAGGGCCTATGCATTGATGGATGGTGCCGGTCCTTACAGAAAATACACCGCCTACGGTCCTTCTCTCTGTGTTTTCACCCCTTTTACTGGCACGTTTGCAAAGGATCATTGCACGGCCCACCTCTTACCATGATCTCAACTATTTTCCCTCAGCTCCAGTACCATAAGTCTCCTTGTGTTTGTTTCTTTGTCTCTGAGGAGGATGGTTCTGAATCTAATTACGAGGTTGTTTTGTAATTAATTTGCAGTAAACACCTCACTCAATTAGGCAGGGAGTCTAATTCTTCTCTCACACAGGAGGCACCGCACTCTCACCGGCAGAGCCGCTCTATTTTCAGTGCTGTGCAGACGGTGCCAGATCTCTCCCCTTGCCAGAGTGCTGTCGCTGTCTGGCTTTCTGAGACCTCGAAACTTAATGCGCTATGATTAAAAAAAGTGTTTTGCCCTGTTTAAATTAATGTTCATCAACCACTACAGAGGATTCGTTCACTTTACTGCAGTGCTGCTAATCTAGCCATTATAATTTTATGATATAATAAAGATAATTCTTCTTATTTTTCTTATTCACCCCAAAGAAAATTCACTAATATAATATGAACATATAATATAAATTATACGGAAAATTCCTTCATATTAACACCATGAAAAAAAAAAGCAGTGCGCTAGTCTCCTTAGTCTCCTAATTATTTTCGAGGCCACTGCAATTATATTATATTATTATATTATACATACATATATATATATATATATATATATATATATATATATATATATATATATATATATATATATATATATATATACAGTGAGGAAAATAAGTATTTGAACACCCTGCTATTTTGCAAGTTCTCCCACTTAGAAATCATGGAGGGGTCTAAAATTATCATCGTAGGTGCATGTCCACTGTGAGAGACATAATCTAAAAAAAAAATCCAGAAATCACAATGTATGATTTTTTAAACTATTTATTATTATTTGTATGATACAGCTGCAAATAAGTATTTGAACACCTGAGAAAATAAATGTTAATATTTGGTACAGTAGCCTTTGTTTGCAATTCAAACGTTTCCTGTAGTTTTTCACCAGGTTTGCACACACTGCAGGAGGGATTTTGGCCCACTCCTCCACACAGATCTTCTCTAGATCAGTCAGGTTTCTGGCCTGTCGCTGAGAAACACGGAGTTCCCTCCAAAGATTCTCTATTGGCTTTAGGTCTGGAGACTGGCTAGGCCACGCCAGAACCTTGATATGCTTCTTACAGAGCCACTCCTTGGTTATCCTGGCTGTGTGCTTCGGGTCATTGTCATGTTGGAAGACCCAGCCTCGACCCATCTTCAATGCTCTAAGTGAGGGAAGGAGGTTGTTCCCCAAAATCTCACAATACATGGCACCGGTCATCCTCACCTTAATACAGTGCAGACGCCCTGTCCCATGTGCAGAAAAACACCCCCAAAGCATGATGCTATCACCCCCATGCTTCACAGTAGGGATGGTGTTCTTGGGATGGTACTCATCATTCTTCTTCCTCCAAACACGTTTAGTGGAATTATGACCAAAAAGTTCTATTTTGGTCTCATCTGACCACATTAATTTCTCCCATGACTCCTCTGGATCATCCAAATGGTCATTGGCAAACTTAAGACGGGCCTTGACATGTGCTGGTTTAAGCAGAGGAACCTTCCGTGCCATGCATGATTTCAAACCATGACGTCTTAGTGTATTACCAACAGTAACCTTGGAAACGGTGGTCCCAGCTCTTTTCAGGTCATTGACCAGCTCCTCCCGTGTAGTTCTGGGCTGATTTATCACCTTTCTTAGGATCATTGAGACCCCACGAGGTGAGATCTTGCATGGAGCCCCAGTCTGAGGGAGATTGACAGTTATGTTTAGCTTAATCCATTTTCTAATGAACGCTCCAACAGTGGACCTTTTTCACCAAGCTGCTTGGCAATTTCCCCGTAGCCCTTTCCAGCCTTGTGGAGGTGTACAATTTTGTCTCTAGTGTCTTTGGACAGCTCTTTGGTCTTGGCCATGTTAGTAGTTGGTATCTTACTGATTGTATGGGGTGGACAGGTGTCTTTATGCAGCTAACGACCTCAAACAGGTGCATCTAATTTAGGATAATTAATGGAGTGGAGGTGGACATTTTAAAGGCAGATTAACAGGTCTTTGAGGGTCAGAATTCTAGCTGATAGACAGGTGTTCAAATACTTATTTGCAGCTGTATCATACAAATAAATAGTTAAAAAAATCATATATTGTGATTTCTTGTTTTTGTTTTTTAGATTATGTCTCTCACAGTGGATATGCACCTACGATTACAATTTCAGACCCCTCCATGATTTCCAAGTGGGAGAACTTGCAAAATAGCAGGGTGTTCAAATACTTATTTTTCTCACTGTATATATATATATATATATATATATATATATATATATATATATATATATATATATATATATATATATATATATATATATATATATATATATATATATATATATATATATATATATATATACACACACACATACATACATGCACACGCACTCACCTAAAGGATTATTAGGAACACCATACTAATACTGTGTTTGACCCCCTTTCGCCCCCTCACTGCCTTAATTCTACGTGGCATTGATTCAACAAGGTGCTGAAAGCATTCTTTAGAAATGTTGGCCCATATTGATAGGACAGTTGATGGAGATTTGTGGGATGCACATCCAGAGCACGAAGCTCCCGTTCCACCACATCCCAAAGATGCTCTATTGGGTTGAGATCTGGTGACTGTGGGGGCCATTTTAGTACAGTGAACTCATTGTCATGTTCAAGAAACCAATTTGAAATGATTGGAGCTTTGTGACATGGTGCATTATCCTGCTGGAAGTAGCCATCAGAGGATGGGTACATGGTGGTCGTAAAGGGATGGACATGGTCAGAAACAATGCTCAGGTAGGCCGTGGCATTTAAACGATGCCCAATTGGCACTAAGGGGCCTAAAGTGTGCCAAGAAAACATCCCCCACACCATTACACCACCACCACCAGCCTGCACAGTGGTGACAAGGCATGATGGATCCATGTTCTCATTCTGTTTACGCCAAATTCTGACTCTACCATCTGAATGTCTCAACAGAAATCGAGACTCATCAGACCAGGTAAAATTTTTCCCGTCTTCAACTGTCCAATTTTGGTGAGCTCGTGCAAATTGTAGCTCTTTTTCCTATTTGTAGTGGAGATGGAAGAAAACAAAACTAGAGGTATTTCGTATGCATTGTTAAAAGCGCTATATAAATAAGGTTTTGGTTTTTAAGGACTTGAATAGATGAGTGGTACCCGGTGGGGTCTTCTGCTGTTGTAGCCCATCCGCCTCAAGGTTGTGCGTGCTGTGGCTTCACAAATGCTTTGCTGCATACCTCGGTTGTAACGAGTGGTTATTTCAGTCAAAGTTGCTCTTCTATCAGCTTGAATCAGTCGGCCCATTCTCCTCTGACCTCTAGCATCAACAAGGCATTTTTGCCCACAGGACTGCCACATACTGGATGTTTTTCCCTTTTCAAAACATTCTTTGTAAACCCTAGAAATGGTTGTGCGTGAAAATCCCAGTAACTGAGCAGATTGTGAAATACTCAGACCGGCCCGTCTGGCACCAACAACCATGCCACGCTCAAAATTGCTAAAATCACCTTTCTTTCCCATTCTAACATTCAGTTTGGAGATCAGGAGATTGTCTTGACCAGGACCACACCCCTAAATGCATTGAAGCAACTGCCATGTGATTGGTTGATTAGATAATTGCATTAATGAGAAATTGAACAGGTGTTCCTAATAATCCTTTAGATGAGTGTGTAACTCTGATTGTATTGGTCTGAAAGAAAAATGTCATATACACCCGAGGATGACTTGAGGGTGAGTAAATCATGGGCTAATTTACATTTTTGGGTGAACTATCCCTTTAAGTGAGACCATTTTGTACACTAAAATAATTTTGTTGTCTATTGCGATGGACATTTTGTGAAAATAAAACAAAGTGGTGAAACAATGAAACAATCTACATTGTAAGATGCTTTAGGTAGAATTATCTATGTGCATACCTCTTCTCACTTGCACCCCAAGACCCAAAGTATAGAATAGCTCTAGGTGTTCTTAACAGATACTTACTGTCAGATGTGTGTCTGCTATATGTGCTGACTGCATATGTGCAACATAGTTAGTTATTTGTATTAACATAAAATATTGACAGTCTGATTCAGCCAGGGCAAACTAAGTATTGTGGTCACTACCAAAACATCATTGTCACTACCGAAACATGGGATGTTTTGTCAAAAATAAAGTAAATTGAATTATCAACTAAGATGTGATGATAGTGTTTGGTTCAATGCATATTCAAACTAATGAATCCTTAACTTTGAAATCAGTATGATACACGTTATGCCTTTTACAAAGTAACATTTGATTCAAAATACAATACATCTCATAAATAACACTTAAAATATTATTAAAATAGTAATTTTTATTGATTTAACCTGTAAAACAATTTATAAAAATAGGAAAAAAGTGTGTGTGTGTGTGTGTGTGTGTGTGTGTGTGTGTGTGTGTGTGTGTGTGTGTGTGTGTGTGTGTGTGTGTGTGTGTGTGTGTGTGTGTGTGTGTGTGTGTGTGTGTGTGTGTGTGTGTGTGTGTGTGTGTGTGTGTGTGTGTTCACATTCATCAAGTCTACCCAAATTAGTTCAAAGATTCAGTTGTTGACTGACTACAGCATGTCTATTTGCATATAAAAACCACTTATTAGAAAACAGCATACGCAATGCGCTAGTCTCCTTATACTCCAAATTGTTTTTGATGCCACTGTACAATATATATGTCAATATTCACATTCATCAAGTCAAGCCAATTTAGTTCCAAGATTCAGTTGTTGACTGACTACAGTCTATTTGCATATAACAAAACTTATTAGAACACAGCAACAGTGAGTATTCAGCTGTACCTCTCAAACTAAGCTTCCAGACACTGTTAAAAGAACAAAGCGTGCTCCTCCAAGTTTGGTTAACGCCATTTTTGCTTATGGATATTTGACTTGCTTTGGTGTTCTGTCTCCGAAAGCCGTTTTGGAAAGAGGGGCCCCACTGGGATAAATTATAGTTGAAGTAAATGAGGGTGTTTTCATTAGAAAGCAGTGCTGTCAGCAGTACACCAGACTATGTGCAATGAAACAAAAACACACAAGGGTGAAAGAAACTTTGACAGACTCAAGACTCAAATGATTCTTTACTGTGTCTATATCTCTTTGGCAAGGAAATAGTAGGTATAGTGTATGTATAGAGATTTGTGGTGTATTATGTAATTTATGTCTTGTCTTTTATGTATTGAAACTTTTGGCCGCCAGTCTTGGCCAGGACTCCCTGGGAGAAGAGTTACTGTAACTCAATGGGACTTTTCCTGGTTAAATAAAGGTAAAATAAAAATAAAATAAAAAAAATAAAACTCCTTCACAGCATCCAAAATGTGATGTCATGCAAGAATTTATTGCACAATTCTCTTTCAATTGAGGCTTCTGAAATGTGTGAAGCTTCTAAAACTCTGCAATGAATGTTTAAGTACTTTCTGGCTCGTTTGAGTTTTTGTTGTAAATATATAATGAACTACACCAAATTAACATGTTAAGTTGACAGCCCAAAACATTAGCATTAGGATAAGGGACTGGACGCAGAGGGAATACAGAGGGTGAGCAAAAAGAGACCGGTGATGAGAGAGACTGTCACAGGCCTAAATGCATTAATCACAATGATAAATCTCTCGCTTCTCTGCATATGGCCCCTTCCATATTAAACAAAGGAGACAAATCAGTTGACACATTCACCTGGAGGCCTTTTCATCAATCTGAACAGCACAAGTGGATTTAGAGGTGCTTCCAGCGCAGGGCTGTGAGGGTCAAGGCAGATTCCTCATCAAACATCCTGCCGGACAAAAGCTTTGTGGTTCAGTGGTTTTCGCTGCTTATCGCTCTATTTGTGGAGCTTATGGATGTAGACTTTTGTTTACCGATTAAGAGTGATCCAGGCTGTTTGTGTGGCCCTGGTGGGAGTTAACAAACATTCTACTGCTATAAAAGCAGATAGACGCTCTTTAAAGCATTTACTGTCATGCGAAATTAAACTCAATCAAACTTGGATTCTCATTTAGAGAGTAAAGGATACCATTAGGATTTTTTTTCCAGTTTTGGAATGAAATTCAGCACAAAGTGTTTTTGCTAGTTTCAGCCAGACGCATTTTCATTTTCATTCTCATGTCCAGCGCCACATTGTTTAAATAGCAAATGCACTCACGCCCATCAGTTAACCCATAGGCGTGCTGGTCGGAAAACGAGGTGTATTCAGGCGCATTGTTGGTGCGTTGCTATTTTGCAACGCCAGGTGCGCCCACTAGCGATATTCCATTATTATCCAAAATTCTATTATGGAATCTTATGAGGGTGCCTACTCTAGCCTGTTAGTCCTCTAAAATGTTATATAATATTGAGGAAATACAGAAATTATTTAGAAACGCGCACCTACATATAGATTTCTTTTTAATTATTATTCCCATTGCTTTGGCGCCCCTATGCGCCGCATATAGCGCATACCCACTTTTTGCGCCACTGATCGCAGGTAGTTCGTGTCCACCTGAGTTGACGTCATTTGCCTCCGTCCTTTTTTCAATTACGTATGACGCGCATTTACTGGGGAATATCCGACTTGACCGCTTACATGGCAGACACAAATGCACGTATCCTATCATATTGGCTTTATTACCACATATGAGTGAGGCCTGAATCCGATCTGAGGATATCGGAATTCATGCGTTTTTTTCCTGCTTACACGTTCACATGTCATATCCGATCTGTGCCACATGAGAGAGAAAAAAAAAATCGGAATTGGGTCACTTGAACCATGCAGTGTAAATGGGGTCTTAAAGTTTCTTAAGGGTCAAGATCAAATTATCTGCATCAAGCCACTCCCATAATATCCGTTATCACTTAAATTAATGCACGGCTCAGAGTAACTGTACATGTTTGTAAACCTCCAATAAAATTATAAAGTAATTATTCCATCACAAATAAATCGCTCAATCAAGTGGCTGTGTCTATAGTATTATACACATTCTCATATACATATAAAATATAACTTTTTTTATTATTATTACTTCAAATTATTATTATTGCCCCTGGTTCAGTAATGAACTCTTATAATAAAGTAGCAGTGGCTGGGACAGATTTTAAGTATCACCTCAAGATGCAATCTAATCCTGTTTACATGAAACCGAGCAGGCTTAAATTTACGGACCTGTTACTATGACAGCAAGTCCAGGATGAGTGTTGAAGAACCAAACAATCCAAGATCATGCCAAATCGTCAACAATCAAATCCAGCTAACTGAGTTAGCGAGGTACGAAGAACGGACCCCTGGTCTAAATTAAATAGAGCAGTATTTTTTCTGTTATTTAAATAGGGCACATTAGTAATATACACCTATAGGCGGGTGCACAATGCGCGTACACTCTGCTTATTTCACACACGGCAGCACACAAAAATGTTTAAATATTAAAAATGAAAATATTCCTCTCTGGAGAAGCATTCAGTCTTTCCTTGTAAATAGCGAATCCGCCATGGTGCAAGCACTGCTGGGTTTTAAAGGGAATGGGAGATGAGACTCTTATTGGTTTACTGCACATTACGCCCAAAACACACCCATGACTCATTAAGAGACTAGGTACAACCCTTTTAGACCATATACACCTGGCACCCCGACCGTTTTTTTCTGTCATTAAACTAGCAAAAGTGGATTCGGACACGCCCTACGTGCACCTGCACCATGCGCTCAGATTGTTAAAATAGGGCCCTATGCCTCTGCCATTCGTGTAAATAGGATTATTATGATTATTTATGGTTGTTTTCTGTGCTGATACCATGAAAATAGAAGACATTTAAAAAAATTTTTTTAAAAAGTTATGCTTGACTGTGCAAACCTTTGAAATCATTCTAATATGCTGAATTGATGCTCAAGAAACATTATCAGCTGAAAACAATCAATTATTTTTGTGTAAACCGTGATTTTTCAGGATTCTTTGATAAATAGAAAGTTCAAAACAATAGCATTTAAAATGTAACAATGTAAATCAATTTGATGCATGTTTGCTGAATAAAAACATTCGTTTATTTCTTCTTTTTTATCCTACTGACCCCAAACTTTTACACAGTAGTGTAGGCCTATTGTGGTTTTGGTCCATTTTATTGCCCTCGTTTTCTATTATTCTCATTCTTATCTACAGCACAAACATTGCTGAACAAGTTAGGAATTGATGCAAATCCCTAACCCTAAGTATTATGAATAATACTGCTGTATAATATATATATAATAATAATGCTGTTCTGTGTTCCTGGTTGTGTGGCAATAAAATTCTAGATGCTACTCAAAAAATGTATGTCTTGAACTCTGGAAGACGTAAAATGCTACCTTAATTGGCAAAGACAGCTCTTAAGCTTCCCAAACAGGATAAAGATGGGTTTAAAGTTAATATGCTGACATATTGAACTTTCAACGAGGCATAATGCATAAAATATGGAGCCCATCCTCCATGTTGTTCTTTTATAGTGCATAACATTACATCTTTCCTTCTCATTTAACCATTAACTAAATCACCTTGAGCGGTGCAGTCAAAAGCCTGCACAGTCTTTAAAGTGAAGATTTTCTGTCTTCACTCTCATTTATCCCGTAGAGTGTTTGTTTGTCCTGCATGTTAACCAGTGTTCTTAGGGATACAACTTCACCCAAGAGGATCTTGTGCCTTGGCATTTGCAAGCTCTTTTGTCTGCTCATTTTTATTTACCCAAGTACTGTTCTAGCCCTCTGACAATACTCTAAACCAACACTGACCAACAATGTTCATATATTCTTATTAGCTACACAGCAGGAAGTGTGTTATCTTATCTGGCCAGACACACCATACAATAATGCCGGGGAAAAATGCACAAATTGAGTTTAGGGCTGAATAAAAGTGATTTTTAGGCTGCCAGGTCATTTTCTCATGCACACAAAATGTACTTGGCTTGTTTAAGTTTCTGTGTTTGATGAGCTGTTTCTTGGTGCAACTTCTCTAATAAAAACTGCATGAAAAAAAGGAAACAAAAGGAAAAAGTATACAGTCAACAAATATTACTTATAATATTTGTTTTTTGATTATTTCAACAATAGCTAAAATGAGATCAAATTTAAAAATTTCAACAATAGCTAAAATTAGATTAAATTAAAAAAAGGTTGAATTAGTCAATCACGCCAGCTAGTGGGCTGATTGATTATTGATGGCATACAGCTCATGAAAACCCAAAATTCTCAAAAAATTAGCATATTTCATCCGACCAATAAAAGAAAAGTGTTTTTAATACAAAAAAAGTCAACCTTCAAATAATTATGTTCAGTTATGCACTCAATACTTGGTCGGGAATCCTTGCAGAAATGACTGCTTCAATGTGGCGTGGCATGGAGGCAATCAGCCTGTGGCACTGCTGAGGTGTTATGGAGGCCCAGGATGCTTCGATAGCGGCCTTAAGCTCATCCAGAGTGTTGGGTCTTGCGTCTCTCAACTTTCTCTTCACAATATACCACAGATTCTCTATGGGGTTCAGGTCAGGAGAGTTGGCAGGCAATTGAGCACAGAAATACCATGGTCAGAAAACCATTTACCAGTGGTTTTGGCACTGTGAGCAGGTGCCAGGTCGTGCTGAACAATGAAATCATCTCCATAAAGCTTTTCAGCAGATGGAAGCATGAAGTGCTCCAAAATCTCCTGATAGCTAGCTGCATTGACCCTGCCCTTGATAAAACACAGTGGACCAACACCAGCAGCTGACATGGCACCCCAGACCATCACTGACTGTGGGTACTTGACACTTTGGCACTTTTCCTTCTCCCCAGTCTTCCTCCAGACTCTGACACCTTGATTTCCGAATGACATGCAAAATTTGCTTTCATCTAAAAAAAGTACTTTGGACCACTGAGCAACAGTCCAGTGCTGCTTCTCTGTTGTCCAGGTCAGGCGCTTCTGCCGCTGTTTCTGGGTCAAAAGTGGCTTGACCTGGGGAATGCGGCACCTGTAGCCCATTTCCTTCACACGCCTGTGCACGGTGGCTCTGGATGTTTCTACTCCAGACTCAGTCCACTGCTTCCGCATGTCCCCCAAGGTCTGGAATCGGTCCTTCTCCACAATCTTCCTCAGGGTCCGGTCACCTCTTCTCGTTGTGCAGCGTTTTTTGCCACACTTTTTCCTTCCCACAGACTTCCCACTGAGGTGCCTTGATACAGCACTCTGGGAACAGCCTATTCGTTCAGAAATTTCTTTCTGTGTCTTACCATCTTGCTTGAGGGTGTCAATGATGGCCTTCTGGACAGCAGTCAGGTCGGCAGTCTTACCCATGATTGCGGTTTTGAGTAATGAACCAGACTGGGAGTTTTTAAAAGCCTCAGGAATCTTTTGCAGGTGTAATTTTGATTCAGATGATTAGGTTAATAGCTCGTTTAGAGAACCTTTTCATGATATGCTAATTTTTTGAGTTTTCATGAGCTGTATGCCAAAATCACCAGTATTAAAACAATAAAAGACCTGAAATATTTCAGTTGGTGTGCAATATGAATCTAAAATATAGTATGAAAGTTTAATTTTTATCATTACATTATGGAAAATAATGAACTTTATCACAATATGCTAATTTTTTGAGAAGGACATATATATATATATATATATATATATATATATATATATATATATATATATATATATATATATATATATATATATATATATATATATATATATATATATATATATATATATATATAAATAATAACTTGTTGACTATTTTTCAAATAAAACATTTCCTGTATCATAAATCAATTAACTTTTGCTAAAAAAAAAAACTAAAAAAAAACTGTCAAGATAAAGTACCATGCTTTGCCATGCCTAATAGTAATCTAGTTTACTGCAGTGTGAAACAAGTATTATAACATAACTTTCAACACACTCAAATGTAACTAAAATATGATTTTTTTTTAAAAGCGCTGCGTTACCCTACATACGCATGAGCGGAAGAAGTGGACGCTGTCACATGAGGCATAATAAAAGCTCCGCTAAATCAAGGCATCATCAAGCTACCTCTTTTTTTGAATAAGCAACTTCTAGTGGCAAAAAATGACATATTGTGGCTTTAACGTTGCTACTTATAAGAAGCTCTTCCTAAAACTTCCTGGAATGGTTTAGAACTTTCTGGAACTTTCTAGGACTGTTGAGAACTTTCTGGAAGTTTTTCTAGAAATCCAAATATGGTATATATACACATATAGTGGAGAGATGGAGCTTTATGAGCGAGCAAACAACTCAACTTGATACTGTTTGATATTTGTTTCAGTAGCAATATATAGGTCACACAAGATAAGTGATATACCTTACAGAAGAACAAGGCTATCTGGACCAATAATCTAGAGTCTACATTTCAGCAATCACATTGAAGAAGAGGACGTGTGCCTTTAGAAGAAACTTCACTAGAAGAAAAGTGCAGAATGCCAATTCAAATGCAAATTATTGGACGGTACCAGTTCTTGGAACAGAAATTAAAGGAAGAAAGGAGCAAATAGTGAAAATTTCACAAAATTATGGAAGAATAAACTGAAGTGGGAATCTTGTGTCTCAGTTATCAAGTGTTATGATAATAACCTTCACATTTACTTTCTATATCGCAGTGTTCGTCTTCATACTGTTCTGATTGTATTGTACATTACTGGACAAAATCTTTAAGATTATACTGGTAAGACGAATTCAAATCAATATTTCACGTCCACTTTATTTAATTATTTATTTTAGTGAGAAGCTCCTCCGCCTTACCAATTATTTTATTAAAATAATTTTATTTAACCATATTTTTTGACGAAAAATGGCAGATAAAATTATTTGCAATGTAAATTAATTCAAGCCTGTGTAAAAATAATATCCAATAAACTGTTACAACTTTATGAGTACATTTTATTAAACATTGCACTGTTCATGGAAGTGACCAGTTTGGTAATCTTATAAGAGTTTGCAACAGTAACAAGGGAAGGCGGAGCTTAGTGAAGATAGTCAATTAGTGCATTTTTAATTTTTAAATTTAACCCGCGCTCTCCGTGACAACGGATGATGACGAGGAACTTTCAGCAAATGATAAATGAATTTACAGCATCAAAAAGCGGAACGCTCATTATCTAAACTGGCGCTTGTAAAGAACAGGTAGGCTACTGTTAATCTGACTATGCCCACTGGATCAGACCAATGTTAAACACTGTCAATCCGATGCCCACTGTTGCCTGTAAATTTGAGTGACAATGCTCAACACAAATGGTTCAGAGCCCTGTCAATGCTTTGGCAATGTAAAGCCTTTTTACCAGTGTCCATCACTGATTGATTTGCTGAATTTTTCAAACAGGAGGAGAGCCTACAGACCAGATCTCGCACTGTTAATATATATTAATATGCTGTTAATATGAATCAAACAACAAAAGAAAAACAGAAAATCACTCACTGCTCTTGATTGAAATAAGCAGCTTTAATAAGAATACATTTCTTACTTGAATTCTGCTGTTAAATGCTCTGGCGAGGAGATAAACATGGCGGACTGTGTACAGCACACTGAGGGGCAGGGTCTTTGCTAATAGGGCGTCCAGAGTAGCCATTATGTGCGGGACCTGTGCAATGTGACATAACAAAAGCTACTGGGCCCTATTTTAACCTAAGTGCATGACCTAAAGCACATGGCACAAATACACATAGGGCGTGTCCGAATCCACTTTTGCTATGTATTCATAGCAAAAACTATTGAACGAGTTGTATTCAACCAGGTTTCATCCTTCCTATCACAGAATAATCAGCTGGACATCAACCAATCAGGTTTCAAAAGGGGCCACTCCACAGAGACTGCACTACTGTCGGTCACTGAAGCCCTGCGGATAGCTAAAGCTGACTCCAAATCATCAGTCCTCGTCCTGCTCGATCTATCTGCTGCCTTTGACACGGTCAATAATCAGATTCTTCAGTCCACCCTCTCATCACTGGGCATCACAGGGACTCCACTCCTTTGGTTTGAGTCCTATCTCACAGGTAGGTCTTTCAAGGTTGCCTGGAGAGGAGAGGAATCCCAAGCACATCAACTGACCACTGGGGTTCCCCAGGGCTCAGTGCTTGGTCCTCTCCTCTTCTCCATCTACACTACTTCATTAGGACCCATCATTCAGGCACATGGCTTCTCATACCACTGCTATGCTGATTGCACTCAGCTCTACCTTTCATTTCACCCAGACAACCCCACAGTAGCTGCACAAATCTCCAGCTGTCTGGCTGACATCTCTGCATGGATGAGAAAACATCACCTGCAGCTTAACCTGGCAAAGACTGAGTTTCTCATCTTCCCCGCCAGTCCCACCATACAACATGACTTCACCATCCAGTTAGGTACATCCTTGATTTCCCCATCAAAGTCAGTCAGAAATCTTGGAGTAACATTTGATGACCAGCTGTCCTTCAGAGAACACATTTCTAAGACAGCTCGCTCATGCCGGTTTGCGCTCCACAACATCAGGAAGATTAGACCGTTCCTAACAGAGCACGCAACACAGCTTCTTGTCCAGGCCCTGGCTATTTCTAGACTTGACTACTGCAATGCGCTTCTGGTTGGACTCCCCTCTTGTGCGATCCAAACACTTCGAATGATCCAGAATGCAGCAGCACGTCTTGTCTTCAACGAGCCCAAAAGGACCCACGTCACACCTCTCTTCATCTCCCTGCACTGGCTACCACTCGCTGCTCGCATCAAGTTTAAGGCGCTGACGCATATGCATGATGCATACAGAGCCACCACGCGCTCAGCTCCTGCTTACTTTGACTCCATTCTACAAATCCACACCCCCACCAGAAGCCTTCGCTCAGCAAAGGAACGACGGCTTGTGGTACCATTCAGAGTTTTCGTCACAAAACATTTTCATTCAACGTTCCCAGCTGGTGGAACGATCTTCCCAACACCATCCGAAACGCAGAATCATTGACATAATTCAAAAGTCAACTCAAAATTCAACTCTTCCGTGAGCACCTAACCTCATAAACCTCAACAAAAAAAAACAACTTTCTTTCCTTTTTCTTTTCCTTCTTCCCTCCCTACTCTAGCCTGTGCTACACTGAGCAATGTACACGGTCTCAGGATTTCAGGCTCTTATTGCGCTTCTCGACTCTTCATGACCAATCGCTTCATGTACCCCCAAGTTGTAAGTCGCTTTGGATAAAAGCGTCTGCTAAATGCATAAATGTAAATGCTATGTTAACAACGGGGAAAAAATGGTCAGCTTGCCCAGTGTATGGTTCAAAATGGTTGTCAATATTCTGATTGTTTTCGTGTGACTGATCAAGCGATTATATGTAGCTACTAGGAGTAACTAAATGCTTTCTCCATTTGACTAATAAATGCTAAAACTGACACTTCAAATGAACAAAAACGATCTCAAGTTTGACAAAACTTAGTCTAAATATTGGCTATATCCAAATGCAAAACTTAATACAATTAAATGATGTCTGAAAGCATTATACACAGCCATGTTTATAGATTTATATAGGGCTATACAGCCATCTAGTGGTTACACCTTTTGAAGACTAAAATTGTTACAAAACTAGTGTAGATCAAGACTCATGAAGGCGAAGGAGAACTTGGAACAGGAACATTAATGACAAAATCTCTCAGGGAACATTCAATCACGCCAGTAAACACGAACGTATGACGGACAAACACTGAGACCTTAATACACAGGGCAAATGACATGATTGACAAGACACAGGTGATAGAAATAACTAATTAGACAGACTGGGGAAAACTAGGTCACAGGAACGTTCACTGTTCGATTTCTGGTTACACTCCTTATGGTCCGGGTCAAATTGACCCTAATTGGATGCAATACAATTCCCCAAAAATCACTCTATGAAAAAACACATACAATCAGGTACAAACAATTAACTTTTAATATCAATAATTTTCACACATTACAAAGAATAAATATCTGAATTTACGATTTATAAAAATACTTTTAACCACTATTTTTAAGATTGGCCCTTGGGACACTTGCCTTTATACATTTAGAACACTAATATCTTAGTCTAAACCTAAAGTAATCTTGACCAACTATATAGCATTATCACTGTACGCGCGAGCAAGTTTTCATGCCATTTACGCACAACAGCTTGCCGAGGGGAGTCCAGGGCATTGGGCTGAAAGTGGTGTTTCAGTTTCTCACACCAGAGACACACACTATTAATTGTTGGATACTTGTCTCCCTCAAGTTCCCGCTGTGCGTCATAGAACGGCTTCAGAAAGTCTATCAAAAAGCCAAGTGTGTCCAGTGCTATTTTTTCAATGCGCACGCTCTCCCCTCGTGCCTCCAGATTTTCATGGAGCTCATGATAAATGGCCTGTATAGAAGTCAGTGTGAGGTACACCGTACTGAAACGAGTGTCTCCCATTTGCAGCAATGTTGTTGACAGTTGCGCAGCCAACCCCGACTCTTTAACATACCTCACTAATGATTTAGCAGCAGAAATGGTATCTCCTATGTCCGGAGCACCATTGGCTTTGGATATGTCGAGTCCATGGTGCAGTACCATATTAATGACATGGTCAATGCAGTCCAATCTCTGGTATGTCCACAGAGTTAATTTAATGTTTGCCCTAGGGGTGCACCGAGCCGACTTTTTCAATCCCTATACCGATACCGATGCCTGGGCTTTGTGTATCTGTCGATACCGATACCGATCCAATACTATTGTTGAATTAATAATAAACTGTATATCTTCCACCTTATACCTTCCTTGAAGAGACTAAAGGCACCAGACTTTACTAACTAAACATAACTAAGACAAAATAACAGATGTATGTAAAGTGTTGAATTCTTATTTATTTAAAAAACAATTGTGCATTCAAATCTAAAATAGAATGTAATCAAACTTCTTTAAATAAATAAAATGTAGCAGTGGAAACAAAAAACAGTGTATTGGTCAAACATACAATAGTAATCTGACAGTTACCAAACATTTTTTACACTACAGATAATTGTTTTGGTATATAATCATATCAATATTAAAAGGTAGTATTACAAATTAACAAATAGTCTAATTTTCTGCCATATGCAATTTAATAAAAATTATCAGCTAGCTAATAACAACTTTGTTCTGGTTTCACCTCACTCCTGTCTAAATGATTGTAGGCTAGGCCTATTTATTTAACTACACATTGTCAACAGAAATAAGCTGAAATACTGTTGATAATTAAAAATAATTCTTACTACCCACTCTTGCTTAATTGGGTAAGCACACTTGTGTTCTCATTTCAGATGAGTAAATTAATAAACTGATTCATGAGTTCAGTGTTGGACAGATCAGTTGTTCTAACCAGTCGTTAAAATGATTCGGTTCAAAGGAGTCATTAGGTCACGAATCGGACATTAGCAGATGCGTTGTGTGCGAATCCCGTCTGTTAGAACATCGCGAAAGATGTCAACACACAGAAAACACTTCATAACTGAATATAATTTGTCTCCCGTTTATTGAAAGTATGCTTTATGTCAGCTGGTCAGAGAAGAGTCAACATTTTTCATCAATTCACAACCAGTGATAATTCTAGGACAAAACTGTCCAAATGTGTCACGTGCAACATGGTTTCGGTCTTCCGACCTTTTGGTTTGGATTAATATGTGAAATATGAGAAAGAGCTAACAGCTAACACTGATTATTTTGAAGACCCAGAGAGTGTGCGCGGGGGAGGAGCTCTCTGATCGTTCTCTCTATCACTCAGTCACAAGCGCAGCATCTGTTCTACATCACTCGTAAATCACAATAACTCATCAAATTAGGCTTTGGCGGCCGTCAAAAAATTTACAAAAACTCTGACTTTGCAGT
The DNA here is from genome assembly GCA_023566225.1 of Romanogobio albipinnatus. Taxonomy (NCBI): domain Eukaryota; kingdom Metazoa; phylum Chordata; class Actinopteri; order Cypriniformes; family Gobionidae; genus Romanogobio; species Romanogobio albipinnatus. The sequence continues at coordinate 18,686,127 of CM042249.1, read as the reverse complement.
AATACCACCTCCCCTCGAAACATTTAAGTTACTTTGCAGACGTTGCAAACAGCCGACAAACTAGTTGGTGTGGCAAGCGTGAAATATCTCCTCCACACAGCCGACTCTCTGGCTTGCTCCATGTTGCTTCTAGCATGCGACACACGTGAAGCTGACGAATGACGTAGGTTCTGCTGCGACGGAAAAAAAAACACCTGGATCGGCTTGTGGATCTGTTCATTTTTCCGATCCCCAATCCAGCTATTTTGTCAGTATCGCGGCCGATATCCGATCCTATTATCGGATCGGTGCACCCCTAGTTTGCCCCCTCATCGGTCACCCATACAATTTTGCTAAGAGAGAAAGCGTCAAGGCCAAACTTTGTCACCAGTAGTTTTCATATCTCTCGTCTGATATTTTCTCCCGTCTTTGCCTCTTCCAAAGTGAACATTGTAATTGTCAGGGTTTTATTGACAAGTTCCATATCCTCACTTATGAAATGGCATGTGATTGTCAAATAACACATTTTTACGATAATCCTCTGTCTACATGTCTGTGGTCATTGCGACTGTTCCATCCTTCAACAAAGTCTTAAGTTTCTGTACTAAAGCTTCCCTCTTTTCTTCTGCCATGTCAGTGCACCTCTTTGCAATTGTCACATGGCGGGGAATAACAAAGTTTATGGGAACCCTTGCATATGCAGCCCCAACATCAATTAGTTCTTGCGCCAGCTCTTCAAACCCCTCGCCATTTACAATATTAAAAGGTCTTTACTGCAAAAGCTGACACACTTCTCCGCCACCGTTTGTTTCACCTTTGCAAGGATGGGTTTTGATGCTGTAACAAACGTTGGTCCCATTGGGTTTGGCCAAAGATCTTCAGCTCTACTGTAAAATCCCCTTATATAGTAGTACTTATTTCTGTTTTCCTCTATTAAAAAACAGAGATTGAATCACCTCACTCAAATAGCCATTATCCTATTAGTGATATTTATAATATTTATGATGATTATAAGTGATACAACATACGAGACATGCGCATGTGTTTGTATTGGGTGTGCATTAGCAGACATCCCACCCTGCAAAACACATTTCCGGGATACACAATACCCATCCTAATAAAATAAATGTATATTATAGGCCACTATATGCATTTGTGTTAGCAATGACAGGTTCGTTCATTCAATAGCATTTGTGCGCTGAAAGTGATGTAGTTGAGTGTGACGAAAAAGTGTCTCCACAAAATCTGAACGTAAGTGGTGAAAGGGGTGATAATAATACCAGGTGTAATGGTACTGCGTCTTGGCTGACCAATTAACAGGTGAAAACAGGCTCTCTCTTCGCTCCATTTCCGGGATATTGTATATAATTTGGGGGTGGGAGCCTCTAGAAATCCCTCAGCCTAGGGGCCTGTGTAGACCTTAATCCGCCCCTGGGTACAAGTTGTCTGTCTCAGAAAAATATGAGTTACACATTGTTCTACAAACACGTGAAAGATTTTCACAGTTCATAATCGTTACGGTAATTACAACATGGTGTGAATGCAGCAGTCACCCAGACAAATGAAAAATCACATGAATGTAATCCCCTGTCATGTTCGCATTCGAGTTTGAGCATAACAACATTGACACATTCTGGAAAAACATAGTCAAAATGTATCTCTTCTACAAGGGAAGCAGTGCAAGACAAATGTGTAAATAAAGACAACAATGTCATGCTGCTGCAAGCTCCTTCCAGGGAAATGAAAAGTTGTCAGGGTTCAATGATAAGCTACAGGCCTGATCCCTAGAGAAGTGTTGCATTAAAGATATTAAAGAAGATGTTTTTTCTCTCTCTTTCTTGCCTCCCGGCCAACAACATCTCTGCCAACAAACACTTTTAGTGCAAATTGCAGTGCAAGGCTGGCGCGAAGTAATTCGCACTTACAGATAAAACAAAAATAATTTAGCTATATCTTTAAAGTGGCACAAGAAACAAGAAGGATGTTTAAATGCCTTAATTTTCTCCAAATGCATCTGTAAGAATATACTGTCAAAGGATAAATGGATTACTTCCACATATGACTCTTATGAACACTATGAATCATTTTAAAGCTGAGACATTGTGCATCATACTGTATATGGATTGCTTATGGTAACTCTCATGCAATTATGTCATTACTGACAGCAGAAAATTGCTGAGGAAATGGCATACACCTGCATCAAATGCCCTCTCTGGATGTCTGCAGCATACTTTCCAAAAGAAGCCTTTCTAAACAAAACAATGTTGATTTTAAATAACTGACATGATGAGCAGCAGATGTTTGTGTAGTCTCTCAAATCAAGATAAATTTGAGTTTAAATTTGAGATAAAGGTTATCTATTAGAGGATTGTTATAAAATGGATAGTGGTGGTCATGCATGATTGGGGACACATGTTGTACAATTAACCTGTTAACTGTTCTCCCCCTTTTTTGAGCATGGATTTGCACTTAAATGGTTGCAATTTATGAATGCTTTGGAATACAGACCTAAGGTTACCAGCAAAATACTGCAGAATACTACAGCTTGGAAAAAATGAAAGTATGAAGACGTTATAGAAGTTTAACTATAAAGCAAATGTACACTCATGTCCCGGGCAAAAAAAAAAAAAAAATGGCCCAAGCCAAAAATATTTAGTTGCCTTTTAATGGTCTTAACCATTTTAATTACAAATCATGGTGTGTTCACACCAGACGCGAATGAAGTGTTTCGCACTAGTGATTTACATGTATGTTAAGTCAATGCAAAGATGCAAATAGACGCGGCGCGATTCGTGCGAATGAGGTGGCGCAAATTGAGCGTTTGACGCGTGATTCGTGCCGTGTTAACAAATCAGGAGCTTGCACTAGTAGTAACAACAATGAGGACAAGATCATATGTGGATACCCGGAGCTGTACGTACTTTATAGAAACAGGAATGAAAAGGATCTTGCGTGGAAGAAAGTGAGTGAGGAGGTCGGACAATCTGGTAAATTGTAAAAAACGCTCTTTACTCAATTTGAGCTATACATAGGGTGATTTCAGGGTGATTGGGACACTTTTTGCCATTGAGATGACTTGGAAAAAGTGTCCCAATTACCCTGAATTCACCCTATTGAGATTAGAAGCTAAAGCTAGCAAATTGAGCTTATTCGCCGTATTTTAAAACAATCCATGTCAGCCATTTCGCAACGAGACAAGCCGGCTGGCAGAAGCCCCTCCCATGACACGAATTTGCGTCTGTTGGTTCAAGCATCCAACTACGTGCAAATAGCGCCATTTATTTGCTTCATTCGCGTCTGGTGTAAACACGTCTGGTTCCATCACTGGAAATTGGCAAGAATTGCACAAATACTGTAGATAAAGTAATTCCACGCTGAATAGACTTCCCTTTGTTTTCTTTAAAGGGGACCTATTATGCTCATTTTTACAAGATGTAATATAAGTTTCAGGTGTCCCCATAATGTGTCTGTGAAGCTTCAGCTCAAAATAACCCACAGTTTGTTGTAAATGTCTATTTTTGAGTGGAAGGAAAAACATGCGGTTTTCGTGCATGTATCTTTAAATGCAAATGCTGTCTGTACAGCTCGTGCCTCGGATACTAAAACATCTGTTTGGTTTGATTATCATCTCTATCGTGTTCATGCTCACGTGACATTGCAGTTCATCATCATCATGAAAGTTTGTTATCTGCATGCGTTTTAAAGCCATATCAGTCTAAACTTCTGATATATGGTTTTCTGAGCGCACACACCTGAAGCATGCACGCAGAAAGCTGGATGTCAGATGGTGCATCCCGTGAGTGTTAAACTAAGTTCTCTTTCACACTTTTTTGCGCTTAAACTGTCAAATACACATAAGGTTATGTCAAAAACACACAAAGTTCACATAATGTTATGTCTGTGAACGTGAACAGCAGCTAAAAAAATTGCATTGCCATTATACACACACTGCCAACACACATTTATGTTCAAACACCATGTAAACGTGAATTTTGCATATTGGTCCCCTTTAAATCTTTAAGCGTGTGGGTAAACTTGCAGACAGCTTTTTACAGGAAGACGAATCAGTGTTGTTCCACTCAAAGTTGATGGCTTCAAACAGTTCATGAGTAATTTAAAAATGTCTCCCAGTTCGTTTGAGTTTAATTTGAGACCAAATATTAGGTATACCCAGTAGGGTTCAAATCTGAACTTGATGAGCCTAATTCTCAAGCCTCTTCTTGGCTGTCTTTGTAATTTGGGCAGGAGCATCTGATCATTCCTCCTTAGATAACCACATTTTTTATTTGTGGGAAGCAAGTCATTCTGCAATATTCTCCTCTAGTCTAAAGCATTAAATTACTTTTCACAGTGAAGTAGCTCACCAATACCTGCAGCTGAAAAGGCTTCCCACACAATGACAGCTCTTCCTCCATGCTTCACTGTGGTAGAGATGCATTTATTATTATATTTCTCAGCAGATTTTTAAAGACACCGCTCTGGAGCATCACCATGCAACTCCTTTTTCTTTGCGATACATCACCCCACACACAACTTCCCATATTCTGCCAAAACCTTCATTCTGACTTTGAGGTTTTTTCTGAGACAGCAATGGATTTTTAAGTAGTGCATTTTTCTGACCAATAGTTTGTGGTTAAAACAAAAGCTTAGTGTTTAACCATGTTGGGCTTGGCCCAACGTTTTTGCACAGGATTGTACTAAACTAAACAGTTTTTATTTTATCCAAAATATATACACTCACCTAAAGGATTATTAGGAACACCTGTTAATCAACCTGTTTATCTAATCAACCAATCACATGGCAGTTTCTTCAATGCATTTAGGGGTGTGGTCCTGGTCAAGACAATCTCCTGAACTCCAAACTGAATGTCAGAATGGGAAAGAAAGATGATTTAAGCAATTTTGAGCGTGGCATGGTTGTTGGTGCCAGACGGGTCGGTCTGAGTATTTCACAATCTGCTCAGTTACTGGGATTTTCACGCACAACCATTTCTAGGGTTTCCAAAGAATGGTGCGAAAAGGGAAAAACATCCAGTATGCGGCAGTCCTGTGGGCGAAAATGCCTTGTTGATGCTAGAGGTCAGAGGAGAATGGGCCGACTGATTCAAGCTGATAGAAGAGCAACTTTGACTGAAATAACCACTCGTTACAACCGAGGTATGCAGCAAAGCATTTGTGAAGCCACAACACGCACAACCTTGAAGCTGATGGGCTACAACAGCAGAAGACCCCACCGGGTACCACACATCTCCGCTACAAATAGGAAAAAGAGGCTACAATTTGCACAAGCTCACCAAAATTGGACAGTTGAAGACTGGAAAAATGTTGCCCGGTCTGATGAGTCTTGATTTCTGTTGAGACAGTCAGAATTTGGCATAAACAGAATGAGAACATGGATCCATCATGCCTTGTTACCACTGTGCAGGCTGGTGGTGGTGGTGGTGTAATGGTGTGGGGGATGTTTTCTTGGCACACTTTAGGCCCCTTAGTGCCAATTGGGCATCGTTTAAATGCCACGGCCTACCTGAGCATTGTTTCTGACCATGTCCATCCCTTTATGACCACCATGTACCCATCCTCTGATGGCTACTTCCAGCAGGATAATGCACCATGTCACAAAGCTCCAATCATTTCAAATTGGTTTCTTGAACATGACAATGAGTTCACTGTACTAAAATGGCCCCCACAGTCACCAGATCTCAACCCAATAGAGCATCTTTGGGATGTGGTGGAACGGAAGCTTCGTGCCCTGGATGTGCATCCCACAAATCTCCATCGACTGCAAGATGATATCCTATCAATATGGGCCAACATTTCTAAAGAATGCTTTCAGCACCTTGTTGAATCAATGCCACGTAGAATTAAGGCAGTTCTGAAGACGAAAGGGGGTCAAACACAGTATTAGTATGGTGTTCCTAATAATCCTTTAGGTGAGTGTATTTTACAAAATTATTTGGAGTCTAAAATTTCTAGAAAATCAAAGCCATAAGTCTAACCAAGTTCTGTTCAAAATTGATATCCCAAAAATTAAGCCTGCTAAAAGTTTTATAAATTACTTTTTCCAAGGTAAAGCCATTTCGATTATACCTTAATTAGGATGCTTACTAAAATACAGGCAGTGTGCCAAGTGTCCTGCTACCGGGATACTGAGATTTAACATGCTATACCCCATTAATCCATTAAACTATCACCATTGTGCCCTTGAGCACTTCCATCAGGTAGACTGTTCTTGGACAAAACTTTGGATAAAAGTGCAAGTGAGTTTTCTGCTGTTAACTCTCTGTGTGGGTGCTGTTTGTTATGCTGCACAAACACAGCAGTTCATACTGAGACCAGTGGGGGATAAAACACTTTTAAGAAGTCCTTTTTTTAGGCAGTAAACAAAACAGTCCTGTATTAAATCAACTTAACATGAACTCTAAAAAGTGAAGTACAATAACACGCTTATTTCCCTGCAGACGGGCTACATTAGTAAGCACTTACTGCCACATTTATATTGTTAGAAGAACAGGTGTTGCACCCACTTATTTTGTTTACATCACTTGCAAGGTCAAAGAATACAAGCAAGAAAAAAGGAAATAAAAGAAAAACATCTGAGGTTGAATTGTATCTATTTCTACCACATTGGACTACCTTTTTAGAACTTTTGAGTTGCATCCTTCAAAGCAATGTCGTGTAGTAATTACGCACTTGTCTTGTAATGTGACATAACTTGATACAAGATAAATGGTGGCAAACATCCATGTGCCCCCATCAACATGCACCTTAAAGCTGAGGTATGTAATTTCTGTCGCCAGCAACAAAAAATCTTATTTCATGAAATGTAGTCCTTATTTTCTCTTTGTCTTTCGTTGATTAACATTAATGAAAGAGAGCTGCTGTCCCTTTAAGACCGAATTCACAGATCCATTATACTGATAAACACATGTCCAGTTTACACCCAAATGTTTACTATGACTTGAGATACAGCTGACTGTTTTTAACCCTTAAAAGCATACCTCAGATCTTTAGTGACCCGGGAAGTATTCACTACCCTCCTTGTTCACTTTTTAAAGGTAGACATCAACCTTCTCAGTATTCCTCAATCAATTAATTTTAAACTATATAACAAGAAAAAAATACAATTATAAAAGAATGCCTGTTTTCCCATTATTATTATTTTTATTTTATAGGGTCACTAACGACCCAAGGTGTGTAACAGTGTGAGTATATTTTTTTTTCTACGCAACAATTTAATCTTTGATTAATGAATAAGTGCAATTCACCTTTATTCCACAAGGTGGAAATTTCTGAAACACAATGATGAAGTGACGTTTCACTCATAGTTACTGCAGGCAGAAAACAAAAGAATAGGAAGAATCATCAGCAAAACTTGAAATGGCTCAGCGATTTACTGCACAGCAAGCACTGAACACAATAAAATATTACTTTGATACCAATCTTTCGTTTGAAAGCCACGTTTCTAGCATCTGTAAAACTGCTTTCTACCATCTTAAAAATATATCAAAATTACGGCACATGCTCTCAATGCAAAATGCTGAACAGTTAGTTCATGCGTTCATGACCTCAAGGCTAGATTATTGTAATGCTCTATTGGGTGGTTGCCCTGCTCGCTTAATAAATAAACTCCAGCTGGTCCAAAACGCAGCAGCTCGAGTACTTACTAGAACCAGGAAGTATGACCATATTAGCCCAGTTCTGTCAACATTGCACTGGCTACCTATTAAACATTGCATACATTTTAAAATCTTGCTTATTACTTACAAAGCACTAAATGGTTTAGCCCCCCAATACTTGAGCGAGCTCTTAACATATTATACTCCATCACGTCTACTGCGATCTCTAAATTCTGGCCAGTTGTTAATACCGAGAATATCCAAATCAACTGCAGGCGGTCGATCCTTTTCCTATTTAGCTCCTAAACTCTGGAACAGTCTTCCTAGCACTGTTCGGGAAGCAGACACACTCTGTCAGTTTAAATCTAGACTAAAAACACATCTCTTTACTGTGGCATACACATAAAACACTTTTTCAATTAATTGATTGTTAGGCTGCATTAACTAGCTCAGCCGGAACCGGGAACACTTCCCATAACACCTGATGTACTCGTTACATCATCAGAAGAATGGCATCTACGCTAATGATATTCTCTCTGTTTTATCCCGAGGTTTACTGCAGTCAGCCAGATCCGGGCCGTATCCTAATGAGATGGTGGACCAGAGAAGACCAACACAGGACCCCGAAGTGTCTGCAGAGAACGTGTCAATTATCCTCCCCCTGCAACTGCCTCATCGACACGGCATCTAAATAAACCCGTCACCAGTGTGATGACTCCGATTGTTCGAATATTACCATTAAATAATACTTAAATCGATATGTCATCCGCAATAAACCCGTCTCCAGCGTGTTGCCTCCGATCATTCGAATATTGCACTTTAATAATTATTTAATCAACATCATCCTCAATAAACCCGTCTCCAGCGTGTTGCCTTCGGTCCTTTGAATATTCCGATCTATTATGACCTCTGACCTGTAAAGCAGCCATAATAATAATAATAATACGTTGTTTGTAAATTGGCCAGAGGAGAACTGGCACCCCGACTGAGCCTGGTTTCTCCCAAGGTTTATTTTTCTCCATTAGGTCACCTAATGGGGTTTTGGTTTCCTTGCCACTGTTGCCTCTGGCTTGGCGTGCTCAGTTGGGGACACTATATTTTTCAACTAAACATCGAAATAAATCTAATTAATAAACTAATTTAACCATGTAAACTAAATTACTGATCTAATTATTGATCTAAAGCCCACACTGTCACCGTATGGAAATTGAAATGAACTGATGACATCAAATGGCTATACAGCTGAATAAAATTATGCTGCATTATTTTGCTGTTTAACACTGTAAAGCTGCTTTGAAACAATCTCCATTGTTAAAAGCGCTATATAAATAAAGTTGACTTGACTTGACTTGATGGTGGATTGGTGGATCTAGTGAAGATCCTGTTAGCGATCAAAATATTGATTTTGAGTATGTTGAAAAGTATAGTTTTGAGAATATGTTTGAGATGGCAAATATGAGCCAGATGCTGAATGTACTGGAAAATTTGCTCTGACTAGGACAGTGATGATGGTATAAAACATCTGCCCAAACTGAACCCTTCCAAGCTCAAAACTTTAACAAAATATTCTTTATTTTATTCTTCTGTAGATGTTACTCTGAGAGTTTAATATTATCACGACAGGTAGAGATTCATCCGTGTTAACCCCGAATATGTAATAATGATTGGTGAAACATTCATGCATTTAAGGGTTAAAGGAAATACTCCACACGATGGGAATTTTTACATAATTGTGTGTGCATCCAACCATTCAAGTGCAATAAGTTGTGAAAAATTATTGCATTAGCAATCGCATGCTGAGAGACATGACTTTATGTGTGCAGACTTCCGGTGTGTGTCAGTAAAAAAAGGTGTTTCAGTCAGAGCGAGCACCGCGGTGAGTACTTTGTCACAGCTTATTGCGCTTATTGCGCACTCTTTTAAACATCAAGCACGTCTAAAATTTGCAATCGCTGGCAGCTTTCCGTGTGCACACTTTGGCAGTCTACCAGATTCATCAAGCACGTCCCGCTCTTTTTGTCATATTCATACGTTTCATCACTCTAAAGTGTCAATAGTGCTGTACTACATGTATATTTACATACCATAATATACACGATTAGTAACATCTCTAACGATAGACATTTTATACCGTCGCCTTGATATATAGGCCTACCGTCATACCGCACAGCCATTGTCGTGATACCATACATCCACTTTTTTTTTAAATAGAGACAAAATTTTTAATATCAGTGCATCCATAGCTAAGCCAGAAATTGACATCAGACATCTCAAACAGAGATCAAAAAGCAACAGACTTTTCAACTTTTCACATATTAAACCGAGATAAGAGATAGTATTTAAAAAAAAACATATTTCAGCTTAACATACAAACAGCACTTAGAAAAAGACAGAGAACAAGTGACCTCTAACAAACCCCCAAGGCTAAAGCTTTCTATTCACCGTCTGTGGTTGTCTGACTAGTCTGCCCTCATTTTACACTTTTTCTGCCCAGCAGCACATTGCAACTGACCTTAACTACAAAATCATAAGAACTACTCATCTTTAACTCCCCATAGAGGCAGCATGGAGCCCGGCCATGGGTTGCAATGACACCATCACACCTGCTTCTACAGCGGGTAGCTGGCAGTTCAGTGACTCATAGTCAGATCACCAACAGTTACGATGGAAAAAAATACTAATCTACGCCAAAACACAGATACAGGGGCACAAGAGTATCTCTGTGAAGGTAAAGAGTGAATTATTTGATCTTTTGTAGTAGAGAAGGGTGGATATTGTAACTGTCAGGCTTTTAGGTTCTGCTGCAGTCATTTTGCGCTAATATGAAGAGATTTCACACATCATACAGTAAGACGTTTATGTGTACAAGAAGAGCTTGAGCGATGAGAAACATTACAGTTTTCACGCCACAATACAAGAACTAGTAGATATCCACAAGTCTGATTTATAGTAATATCCACTTCAGTGTGTCAGATGCTCTGAAAACCTTTCTTCTTTTATACTGCCAGATATGCCCGTCTGTACACTTCAGATGTCTCAAACTAAACCTCTTTCATGGAGTGAAGAGAGCATTTGTTGCAGTTCCAGTCTGAAAGGGAGGGATAAATTGTCAATATGATGTCTGAGGTATTTTCCTGCTGAAAGAGTTTAATGGGAGAGCTTGTGGGGAAGCTGATGGCTGTCCTCTATCTCTGATGCACAGCCATTTCCAAAATGATCAGCCTACATGTGTTCTAAAGCGCAGAAAAGACAGACCGCTACACAGATTGCTTAATGATCCCTCGGATAATCTCACGAGACTCCAAACGAGTGTATTTTTATACAGTGTAACTCAAGCTTATAATTTCAAACGGATGTAGCGCAAATTACAGCATGACAGTGTCATTCTCGATTTTACGCAATTCAGCTTCCTTTAAACACGAGAACTGAAGGAACAGCTGGAGTTTGGGACTCTGCCATTATTGGTGAAATGTGTTAGGAACAATGAAAAATATAATTATTGCAATATACAAATGTTTTAAGAAAAGTGGTTGGACAGAATCTTTAAACATTTTCAGCAAAGGCTTGCAAACTCCCTGTCTTGTGACACATTGTTTGCCACAATCTAACTATTTTGAAAAAGACACAACAAATTTGTCATTTGACAACAGGAAAATGCAGATACAAATGTATTATTATCTACATTTATCATGTATGCTTTATTTGATTGACGTTCTGAGAAGTCTAAAGTAACCGGTCCTACTCAACCTGCTCCGAGCAGGATTCAAACTGTGGTCTCAAACTGTGGTCTCCAGCATGGGACGTGGGGCGTGCGGTCTTTAGCATCCTTGTTAGCACACCTACCTCCCAAGCCGGAGACCATAACCCGCTTGGAGTGGGTCGAGTAGGACCAGTTACCCTAACACAGTATGAAATTAAATGCAAAATTTGGGAAAATTAATTGAAAAAAAATCATGTTCGCAGCCATACCTTGTTAAAGTGAGAAATAATACAATGGTCAAATAAATAGTCCTAAATTAACAATAAATGATCAGTATCAGATTATTTTGATTACTAAGGACTATGTTTTTGGTCATATTTACACCAATTAGACATAACATTATGACCTAATTATGACCATTATGTACTAATATTGTGTTGGCCCCCCTTTTTCTGTCAAAAACAGAACAGCCCTGACCCATCGAGGCATGGACCCCACTAGACCCCTGAAGGTTTGCTGTGGTATCTGGCATCAAGTTGTTAGCAGCATATCCTTTAAGTCCTGTAAGTTGTGAGGTGGGGCCTCCATAGATCGGACTTGTTTTTTCAGCACATCCCACGGATGCTCGATTGGATTGAGATCTGGGGAATTTGGAGGCCAAGTCAACACCTCTAAATCGTTGTGCTCCTCAAACCATTCCTGAAGCAGTTTTGCTTTGTGGCAGGGCGCATTATCCTGCTGAAAGAGCCACAGCCACCAGGGAATATAGTTTCTTGAAAGGGTGTCCATGGTCTGCAACAATGCTTAGGTAGGTGGTACGTGTCAAAGAAACATCCACATGGATGGCAGGACCCAAGGTTTCCCAGCAGGGTTTCTCAGCACATTGGCCAAAGCATCACACTGCCTCCACAGGCTTGCCTTCTTCCCATAGTGCATCCTGGTGCCATGTGTTCCCAGGTAAGCGACGAACACGCACCCGGCCATCCACGTGATGTAAAAGAAAACATGATTTATCAGACCAGGCCTTCTTCCATTGCTCCGTGGTCCATTTCTTATGCTCACATGCCCACTGTAGGCACTTTTGGCTGTGGACAGGGGTCAGCATGGGTACCCTGACTGGTCTGCAGCCCCATACGCAACAAACTGCGATGCACTGTGTATTCTGACACTTTTCTATCAGAACCAGCATTAACTTCTTGAGCAATTTGAGCTACAGAAGCTCATCTGTTTGATTGGACCACACAGGCCAGCCTTCGCTCCCCATGTGCATCAATGAGCCTTAGCTGCCCATGACCCTGTCGCCGGTTCACCGCTGTTCCTTCCTTGGTCCACTTTTGATAGCCACTGACCACTGCAGACCGGGAACACCCCACAAGAGTAGCATTTTTTTTAGATGCTCTAACCCAGTCATTTAGCCATCACAATTTGGCCCTTGTCAAACTCGCTCAAATCCTTACGCTTGCCCATTTTTCCTGCTTCTAACACATCAACTTTGAGGACAAAATGTTCACTTGCTGCCTAATATATCCCACCCACTAACAGGTGCCGTGATGAAGAGATAATCAGTGTTCACTTAACCTGTAAGGGGTCATAATGTTATGCCTGATCATAATGTTATGTCTTTCGTTATTTTTGTACTTAAACAAGGTTTAATGGCTGCCAACATGAACATTTACAATGAATTTTCTTGAAATTGCTTTCTTAATTTCACAGCCATTCAACACTTCAATTGTTCAAGTTGGGCAAGTGAATCAACAAGTGCCAGATATATTAAACTGATTCACTGATTCTCACAAATGTGATAGTTTTGTAAATACATTTATGCAGTCTTTAGAAATAATGCATATGTTGTTTTAGATGCTTCATTTTCCCATGAGGAACAATAACATAATCCAGACTTGAAACCAACTTCTGGAGTAAATGCAAATAGAGTAAGACAAGCTAAAAGCTAATGGTTTTTCCAAGGTAACCCGAAACGCCCAGAAATTCCTGTGTTTGAGAGACACAGACTGTGATAAAAATCGTGACAGATAAAATCAGTGTGGCAAAATGTCATCTTTTTGTTTTAGATGCTTGTGTTGCCGCAGGGGTTACAGAATCAGATAAAGACACATCCTCTTATTAAAGATTCATCAGCCTCTGTCACCGAAAGAAACTTGCCACAATGATTCATGTGGGGAAGAGTGAAAAGAAAGAAAAAGTATTGTTATCTCAACCCAGCACTGACAAACTTGCCAGTTTTAACTCTGAACTCCCTCGAGGAAACAAACTCTCCCTCAAGATTATATTTGCTGATTCCCAGTTCTCCTTGTTATTGAGAAAGAAAGGCAGGACAGGTCGGTGTGCAGCTACTGGAGTCTTTACTGTTAGCATAGCCTTTGTGCCTTTTCTATATCTATTAAAAAACCTGGATTGTGTAAAACAGCTTTCATTAAAATTACAAAATGTATTTCTTTCTATAGTACTTATGAAATTCATCTAATTGTCTATCTTGGCTGAGTGTCAAATGCTTCATGCTCCGGAACACTAGATCAGGAAAAACAGCATGAAGAGCAACAGTGACCCCTGGAGTTTGAAAGGATGCAGGTGGGAATTCATCTATGTGCCATTACGATGAGAGCAGATTTCAATATACCAATGTAATGGTTAGCATCAGCGGTTAACCCCTGCTGGATATGTGTATTATGTAGCCAAAAAGCATCTTTCTGCATTGATGGCCATTCAAAAGTAGCCATGTATTTCAAATTAATTGCAAAAATGCATGTTTTATCATAGCTTGTTCTTTACAAAAATCCTGTGTCTCAGTGTGTCAAGGATGATTTGTTTACAGAGCCACGGTATAGCATTATACATGAGAGAATGCTAGTATGCAATCTAAGTCATAACTGAAATTTTGCTGATCTCAAAAGCTTGCTACATACCTGTGTGGCATTACTATAAAGCAGAATGCTACAAAACAATCTAAACAACTGGTAAATGTATGACATCAAATATTAATTAGCATTTATAAGCTTCAATTCACAGACTGCCTCTGACTCTCTAATTCACCATGAAACAAGCTGCAAATGTATTCGTAGGTGTCTATAGCTGTATTCAGACAGTAATTGTTTTGCATTGGGGACAGATGTTCATGTCTTTCTTTTTTCAGTCGGAATGAAATGGATTTTGAGGAAAACATTCCAGGATTTTTCTCCATACAGTGGACTTCAATGGGGTACAACTAACCTGACAAGCCAGACCCACATCAAGATGTTGGGTCTGGGAACACACCATTGGCAGGGCTCAATCTGAGGGGCGGGGTAAACGGTTGTCTTTCAAATTCCGTCTGCACGCAATAGGATAGCGCTACAACCAACCAGAGCAACGAAGAAGGTGAAGCGGAGCTAGTTGATAGATTAAACTTTTGCCGTATCTGGTCGGCAAAACACAGAACACATCTTCCTTTTTTAAGAATGACTTCAGTGCCGTTCTTTGTTCTTTTCTCAAAGAAAAGCTTCATCTTCCAGAGTCGTGGCCAAAGCCGATTCAAAAGGCCGCTGTTCGCCTGCTTCTTTGTTTACAATTAGCACGCAGAACCGCCACAACTCTGCCCTCATTATGTTAAGCCCACCGACTCTATACACCATGTGATTGGCCTGACTAGAGTTTGGTTTTTCCAGCTCGCAAGCCAACGGAGATTTGCTAGATGCCCTGGCTGCAAATTATATTTGCTGCCGCTAGGGTGCGTCTAGATTTCTAGGCAAGGGTACAACAGTTTTACGGTCTAAATTCCAGTTTCAATGCAGCTTCAAAGGGCTTAACACGATCCAAGCCGAGGAATACAGGTCTCATCTTGCTAAATGATTGATCATTTTCTAAAAAATATGAAAAAATATATATATATACTTTTTAACCACAAATGTTTGTCTTGCGCTGCTCTGTGATGCGCCACGTATTACGTAATCACATTGGAAAGGTCGCGCGTGATGTAGGCGTAAGTACCACCTTAGGGTGAAAAACTAATTTTGTTTTATCTTTTTTTGTGAAGGGCGTTTGACTTAAGGCCTGTACACACCGGGACGAATATCGCGCGTGCTTATCATCCGCGTTTTTCGTGAAGTTTATTGGCGCGTCTTGAGTGTTCACACCCAACCGATTTTCACTGGCGATGCGCCAAGTGAACGTGCACATTCAGTAGATGCCCTCCCGGTACACAAGGTGGTGCTGCGGCACTTTACGCCTCTGACACTCGCTTGTCACACAGAAGAAGAAGAGAATATTATTTACGTGCTTGCCAAAACCATAGACATATTATGCCTATGGCCAAAACCATTCACACACTTTTTACTAACTGGCAAGCAACATTAGCAGCTCATCTTCTTCTTTGTCTACTTACTACTACTTCTTCGTCGTATCAATGTGTGCTCTGCAAGAGCATTTTGTGCTTGAGCACCACCAAGTCGTGTTTTAATGTCACTTCAGCAGCTCCAGGCACGTGAACAAAAGTTCTCATTGGTCGGCCAGTTTTTACGCCTGCCGTTTTGCGCATTGGTGTGCACACTCACATTGGCTCCCTTTGTGTAGTCACAAGGCGTTAAATGTCGGCGATAAACGCGCGCGAAAATCGTCCCGATGTAAACAGGCCTTTAGTCTTTGCACATTTTCATTGTAAACACTTTCACATACGTCACATCGTGTGACTTTTCCAATGTGATGACATAATGAGCGGCGCATTGCAGAGCAGCACAAGACAAACATTTGTGGTTAAAAATATATACATTTTTATTTTTTAGAAAATGACCAATTGTTTCACTAGATACGACTCTTGTTCCTCAGCTGAGATTGTGTCGAGGCCTTTGAAGCCTTTGAATGGAATTTGGACCTTCAACTCATTGTACCCCATTGAAGTCCACTATATGGAGAAAAATCCTGGAATGTTTAAACAAGCTAGTAGGTGATTTTAAGGCTGCCCGAATTTGAATCTGTTTTTTCTTGCAATACCCACTACCCCAAAATTAAATTACCTTAAATTATTTTTAACAATAACAACAAATTCATGAAAAATGATATAGCTCTGCTGGGGAAAAAAAAACAAAAACATCTTAAACCAGCCTCAACTGGTTTGCTGGTCTCACATCTTAAGCCAGCTAAGACCAACAAACCATCTGGTTTAAGCTGTTTTTATTTTCAACAGGATAAACTTGGGTGGCAACTGTTCAACCCTTTGATAATCAAAAGTAATATGATTATCAAAAATACCCATTACAGATGTTTCAATTATGTTGTTTAAGCTACAGGATTTTCAATATCATGCTCTCTCTGGACTGCAATGGAGGCAGGGTGTAGCCTACTTGTCCAACAGTATATAAATACGAATGAGAAATTACAATGCAGCTCCATTGTTCTTGTAAATTAATTGCCATACGAGTGCAGTTTTATCACAGAGGAGCCATGCAAATTTTATTTTATTGACAACACCCTGACAAACAATTACCATCTGAATGTGCTTGTGTCATAATTCTCATTCCCAGAGGCATTTTCAGTTCAGTCTGTGGGAAAAAATTGTTGGGTGACATACATTTATATTGGCTATATCAGCATAAACCACAAAACAGAAAAAAATGTCAGTTACAGACAGAGTGAGGGCACTACGCATGACCTTTACATCCTGAAAAATCATATCGATGTACACCAGTCTAGATTTAAATGTATTGCCTGTTATATGAACTAAATACAATGCACCTAATAGGTTAAAACAAAGCATAAAAGCCTGTTAGTATTCACATAAAGGTAGACTCCACACAGTACATGGAGGAATAATTCTCATTATTTACAATAAAGAGAGCAATCTATAGACTACCATTTGAAAAGTTTGGGGTTGTTAAGATTTTTATGTATTTGATGCTCGCCAATTATTTGATCAAAAATACAGTAAAAACAGTAATATTGTGAAATCCATTATAATTTCCATTTGTTTTCTATTTAAAATGTAATTTATTTCTGTGATGGCAAAGCTGAATTACCAGCATCATTACTCCAGTCTTCAGTGTCACATGATCCTTCTGATATGCTGATTTGATGCTCAACAAATATTTTATTATTATCAATGTTGAAAACAGGTTCTATTATTTTCAGGATTCTATGATGAATAGAAAGTTCAAAAGAACATAATTAATTTGAAACAGAAATATTTTGTAACATGATAAATGTCTTTACTGTCACTTGCTGAAAAAAAAAGTATTCACTCCTATTTTTTTTTATCTCACCAACTCCAAACTTTTAAACAATATATGATGCACATACATAAATCAGAATTCATGATGGAGCTTTTTTCCAAAAATTTCCCTGAAGAAACGTTCTATACATTTAAACTCTTAAAAGTCGACAAGGCTATGTTTGGTAATAAAATATGCAAAAACAAAGTAAAATAGCTAAAATTCAGACTATACAAAATCTCTAGACGTTCCCATAACAAATGCCGAAGATTAGCTAAACTGTTTTACCGCCATTCCAAGCTATATTTACATTTATGCTTTTTTCAGACATTTTTATCCAAAGTGATTTACAGCGCACTTATATCAGGGACAATCTCCCTGGAGCAACATGGATTGCCTTGCTCAAGGACACGCTGGTAGTTGTGACTGCTGGGATCGAACCAGCAACCTCCTCCATATTAGTTCTGTGGTTTAACCCACTAGACCACCATCTCCTATTTGTCAATGATGGAGTCATTTCAGATCTGAAACTGATTATTATAGCCTGCCCAGATGGATATTGCCTTTGATTGTTTTAAAGCCAGGAAAGGTTACACGTAATTCCCCCAGCCGGCCCCTTTATTCCCCTCTCTCTGGCACCCTTTGCTCCAGAGCTAGCGATAACCAGTGGAGGAGACCTTGACACATCTTTTCTAATATCCATCCCCCGAGAGCTGTCCCCATTCGGAGTTCAGCCACACTGGGAATGAGAGATGATAGGCCTTATTGAAATCGTTACTGCTCTCTCCTCCGCAATATTTTCACTCGGCAGCCTTGACTGAGAGATTCTTATTGCCCGGCCCCTGGATGAGGGTGAAAAATAGCACTGATAGAAGAAAAAAAACAATAACCCAAAATGAAAACAAGGTGAGCTATTCTTATATGGCTGCCAACACAAGTCTTTCATTCTAGTTTGCTTCCAAATATAAAGACTAAAAACAAGGACCTACATAAATCTATAGGAGGATTTGATTTTACTTTTCTCTGAGACTCAACATAAGGTTTTACAAAGCACAACAGAGGCTGCCATTCATATCTCGTACCCATTCTGCACCATGAAGCTTTAGGAGGATGGGACAAGACAAAGGAACATCAGAGGACATGCTGGACGTGTGAATGCCTGCTACAGGACATGGCACGTTCCTCCTCTCCCTCATTACAGCCACATCAGAGGACAGAAACCTGAATGTATCTCCCGCTGTTAGCTTAATTACCCCTCCTAATGAATGTATCCTTGTTTCGAAAGACATCTGTGGGAGTGACATTCTCCAGCCAGACAATGAAATTAACTTTTTGTGTCAAGTCTGAAATAACAAGGGGTGACTATATGGTCATAAGTTCTGTCTTTATCAGCACAGTTCAACGAATCTGTGTTTCCCAAAAACATAGCATCGCAAAGTTGTGTGGTTGGAATGACAGCTCTCAACCTGTGCTTAGAAGCATAGTTTCTTTATGACTTGTAAACTTAATAGATCCTTATCTTGAGCAAAATAAGCAAGCTAACATTCAGTACAATCTATATATTTTATTTAGAATATACACAAATGTCGTTAACACTTTAGAATAATGGTCCGTCATTAGGTAACTATGCAGGAAGTAATGCAGGACTAATGAGTAGTACCACATTAACACTTCAGCTACTATTAACTAATATGGAAACAAGCTTTACTAATCAGTAAGTAATATCAAATTTAGGACTAAGATAGTTCCTTATTAGGTAATCAATAATTACTGAATGGGATTGGCATCACTAAGAACTAATAGGTAACAATGACAAATTATAAAGAATTACTAATTCATTACTAATCACAACATTAATGTGTCTGAGATGTGAGAAATTGTCTTTTTTACTCTTAATGTGGTCATAAAATGCATAACTTATTACTCAAGTGTTACATAGTCACTATGCAGGAACTACTAGTGACCTGGACCATTATTTTAAAGCGAAAAAGTTTTTTGATGCATTTTATGAATTTGTGCAGAGTAAAAAATATGATTGATTACGTCTCAGACACACAATACTGTTGTTTATAATTTGTCAGTTAATTAATAGGTATTAATGTGGCTAATCTCATTCAGTAAGTATTGATTACTTAACAATGTACTATCTCCTAAATTTGATATTACTTACTGATTAATTAGTTAAGCTTTTTTCTATATTAGTTAGTAGTAATAGCTGAAGTGTTAATTTAGTACTACTCATTAGTCCTGCATTACTTCTTGCCTAGTTACCTATTAATGACGGACCATTATTAGGGGACAAGCACCGAAGGTGCGGAGGCACCTATTGAAACCGTTGGATTTCTTATTATTATTCCGCCATTGAAGTCTATGGCAGCCCATAGAATGAAATTTGGCACACAGATAGAGGACTGGCCCAACATTAACCACACCAATTTTGGAGTCTCTAAAACAATCCCTCTAGTGCCACCACCTGTCCAAAGTTTCACTCATGTTTATGTTAATAACTTTTCAACCCTAATGGATAGAAACAATTTTTTTTCTCTGATTCCTTGGCTCAAGCCAATTCGATTGAACAATGTGACGTCATTTTCCGTCATGAAAATGTTCCCACAATTCTTAATTAACCGAAAAACCTACTTTTGCAAACTCCTCCTAGGCTGTTGCTCCAATTTTCACAAAAATTTAACCAGATCATCTTTAGACCATGCTAACAAAAAGTTATGGAATTCAAGTTGATTCGTCAAATCGTTTTTGATAATCGTGCAAACCAATTTTACGTAGTGGTTGCGAAAATACACTTAAGGCTATATCTCCGCAACGCTTTATTGTATTCAAACCAAACTTGGTACATGTCATCACAAGCATGACCTGAGGCAACCTGCTGCGTTTCAACACAGCGCCACCTACTGGTCCGGAGATACAAAAAAATGCCTATTTTTGCTTATAACTTCTGAACCGTCTGTCCAAAAATCATAGTCTCGTTAGATTCAGGACAGCATGCCTATCATATCAGCCATTTTGGCTGTCGGCCATTTTGAATTATGTCCTAAAATGCTGTATTTATTTTTCAAAAGCTTATAACTTTGGGTGTGGTTGATATATTTTTATGGGAGTAACTTTTTTTGGCTCCTGAATCCTTGCCGAGTCCAACAATACCAGACTTGCCATGTTTCAGCATATGGTTTGTGCAGTGTTGTAATTAAGCGCTTATAAAACATTAGCTGATATCTTCAAAATCGCTAGTCCGATCAAGATGAAACCAGCGTCAGAAGTTCGAAAACATAGGTCGATATCTAAACATTATTACTCAAATGTCAAAATATTGGTAGTAAGGGGTAGTAAAATCCAATCAAAGTCAGGTGTCAGTCATTTTTTACGTGTTTTTTCATATAAATGTCTATAACTCCAAAACGAAAAGAGATTTTTCACCAAAATTGACACACACATGTATGGGCTCACTCCGAGGGCACATTAAAAAAATGGTAGGATTGAGCCTCTTGGTGGCGCTATAATAGAACAAAATATGACATATACAACTCAATGTTTTAATGTGAGGTTTTAACATTTTTACTTAAAATTGTCTTCAAATGTCTTCACTCATTTTTTCAGTTGGTCTGCTGCTTGCTTCCTTGTTTGCTTCTGTTGCGCTTGGCCCTGGTATTGCTGCTTGCAGCTATATTTCTAAAGTGTTACCCAAATGTCATTTACGTCCTTTAGTTGGTCAAGAGATTTTAAGCACCATTTTGAAAAGTGTGCATGTGCGTACATGTAAGAACAAGCTTATGATTGAATCTGGAAATATTGCAAAATAACAGAAAAATTACAATTAGTCCTCAGATACCATGTCCATTATTTAAAGCAAAAGAAATCTGCCATTAAAAGAAGTTAGTACTCCATAACCAACGTGGTTGAACAACAAATTTGCGATAATACAGTTTTGATAACTAAACTTTGTGACTAGCTAGATTTGTTCAACAATGCATCATAGAATGGTAGTTAAGTAACAAGTTGCGTTGTTGTACGGGAAACGCACACCTGATAATGGTCACTAATTTGTAGTTGTTCCTACATCGGTTCACCAAAGTGGAATGTAAATAAAATCTCTAAATGTGCGTTGCAAGTTGGGGAATCTTTAACAAAACTGAAACAAGAAACATAAGGAAAGTTATTAAAAGCATTGTGACCCACCCAGAATATAAGAGGCTTAGGAGGCTCAGATTCATCTAGGCGTCAAATTGTTCTCAGATGCTTCTTCTTAAATTCCTTTCGATATATAGAAATAATCAAATTAAGCAATTGTTGAGCATTGGCATTGGAACAATTTGATAATGAATATTTATTATTCACACTGAAAACGATTACTTTTTCACTAAACACAGTTCTCAAGAGAGAGAAAAGAGAGAGCACCAAGTGCTGAGGGCTGAGGGGGCACCAAGAGAAACCCCCCCCCTCCCCTCCCCAATGAAGTAACAAAGAAGAAGAGACCCCCCCCCTCCACCCCCCCCCCCCCCATTTTTATTTTTATTTAGATTAATCTAGATTAAAATGGCTCATTTGAAATCTGCCGAAGGCATTCAGAATATGTGTACTCGTAAGTGATCGTTTGTCTTTTTGTAGTTTGAAAAATAATTAACTTCTGTCCCTTTAAGACGTGACGCAAGCCTATCCAAACACTGTTCCTGTGAGCTGGTTACGACTATGTTTACGTTAAAACTCACCAAGATGGGCATTGAGACATTTTTGAGTGTATTTGATCATTAATAAGCTGGAAAAAGGAGCTAATTTTTGCACTTGTATGTCAGAGGCGGCTTTATTACGGTGTGTGTGTGTGCGCTTCAGATGCGAGCGCGAAATCTGCAGGAATTAGTAGAATTAACGTTATGTGCAACCCCGCGCAAAATTCAGACCAGTCACACCAATACTAACAAAAGTCCAGCAGGCGGGTGCGTGTCACTCGCTGTGGGTCGGAGAGGAGAGTGCAGCTGATATCCATACTGTAGAAAATGAGTATTGTATCGTTTCAGATATTTCAGTATCGACACATAGCGAAATATGGATATTTTTGACAACACTAGTAGGCATACACACAGGTTCGAAGACTTGTTCTCTCGCCCCCCTACAGTGCAATTCGGCTAGGTGTACATCCGCGCTAAAATATCAAGGTGAAAGTCATCATAGCTTGAGTAGTATAGACCCAGCTCCCAACCCAACTTTGAGAATAGATTAACGGCGATATTTTATTTATCGCCCGATAAGAGTCTCGCGTTAACGCCGATAACGGCACACCACTAATTATTATGTTTTATTATTTTTCATTATTATTTGTATAATGTACAATGTAAAGTCAGGCTGTGTCTGTACATGTGTCCCAAGGAGAGACATGGATGAGCTATATTTGTTACAGGAATACATGTATACATACATGTGCATCCATGATGTATTGTCAACTGATTCTTTATAAGGAAAGTGGATTGTGCAACATATGTAAGCATGAAGTATACGCTCTATTTTAAACATAGGACGCATGTTTCTCTTCCTTCTAAGGAAGTCTCTTCCTAGTGAGATCCTCTGTTAGTAGTATATAACATCCAAATTGAGTGTCCTGCCTCAGACGGGAGAGAGAGAGAGAGACGGGAGACAGAGACGGGAGGATGGAGAAGGGAGAGAGTAGAGAAACGGAGGAATGGAGAAACATACAGCTGGCATGAGACAATAACTTTTCAATGTATCTACTATGTCTGACATATAAAAATAATAAATAAGAGATCTCTTGGCAAATGACTGGTATCCAGTCCTGTGATTCAATGATAACGGGGACAAAGCTGAATTTTCAGATCAACAGTTGAAGCAAGTTTGCACATACTGATTGTGAGCAGATTCAAATTCAAAGATAAAAAGTAAAGGACAAACGTTACTCTTAAATGGCACAGGTCACAATCTATTTGATCATCATCTATTTGATGCACTCAAAAAATATAATTTACTCACCATGTTGTTCCAGACCTGCATGATTTTTATTCATCATCTAAACATAAAAGAAATAAGCTTTTTGAGCTTAAAGGGCCCTTAAAACAAAGTAACTTTTTAAAAACAATTTATGAATTTATCTACACCTCTATACTTGACATGACCAATCCCATGAGAAGCAAAGCTGGCAAGAGGAGACATTTATAATAGATTATATCGCAATGAGATATTTTGGAGCTCTGAAAGCTGCTGTGGTAATTTGCCCATCACTCTGGACTTTATGCAAAACTTGGCATTTAAAAAGATGAAATGAGGAGGATGTGCGCATGGGATAGAGCCTGTGAGACGGCATTTGGACACTAAATCAAAGGTTGAACAGTCTCATGGACACGCAACAAGGCCTGAAATCTAGGACACAAATGAGTCTCACTGCAAAGGGTTTGTCCACAGAAAGTTCATTAGAGATTGAGTTGTACAGGCACTGTTTTAGCTTCTTCCATTACATCTTTCCTTTTCAAATTACACAGCTGCTCAAATGTTTGTGGTTAGTAATTTCTTTAATATTTATATTCAGCAAGAATGCATTAAATCGAGTCACAGTAAAGACATTGCTACAAAGTATTTCTATTTTAAAAAAATACTGTTTGTTTAAACTTTTTATTCATAAAAGAATCCTGAAAAAGATATTAAGCAGCACATCAGTTTTTAACTTTGAAAATAAGAAGAAATATTTCTTGAGCCGCAAATCAGCATATTAGAATGATTTTTGAAGGGTCATGTGACACTGAAGTATACACACACAGTAAGGAATATATTGAATTTAAATATCTATTTAAATAGAAAACGGTTATTTTAAATAATTTGTAATAATATTTCACAATACTGTTTTTATTGTATCAATTAAATGCAGCCTTAGGATACGTTTATACGACAACAATATAGTAAAAACAAACGTTTTCTTTTGCATTTTTTCATGTACAGACGAAGCCATTTTCATAATGATGCATGCCAGGCCAGTAGATGGTGATGTCACTTTGTAAAGAACACTACACGGCTATAGACTGAACACGTCACCTTTTTCACAAATTTGCGTTTTTGTTGTTTACACAGAGATGATAACGGTATCATTTTCAAACAAAAAATTTTTCCATTTTTTGTTGAAAACAGTTTTGTGAGTGCGAAAGTGCGCAAAATACACTTTTTCAAAAACATCTCACCGACCCCAAACATTTGAAAGAGAATGTGTTCTGGTTTTGTGTTTCTTGTGTTCTTCTTGTACGGTTTAATGGTGGTTGACAATCCAACTTATTGTGTATTAGCGCCACCAACTGGACTGGAGTGTGAAGCATCAACAGGACGGAAAAACAAAACAAGTGGTTCTATTGTTTTTGTTATGTGGTGTTTTTGGTTTGCATTTTGCCCTGGTTCTGTTCCTGTTTCCTGAGTGCCATTTTTGTAGTCTTTTGTAGTTTTCTGGTTCGATTAGTTCCCTTACTGTCCCCAGGGGTGTCTTGCTAGTCTATTACTCTGTGTGTATATAATCCCTTGTGTTCCTGTGTTTGTTGTATGGCCTTTTCTGTTAGTGGATGTTGTAATGTTGGTCTCAGTCCTGCTCCCTGGTCTTCCTGATTTTCTTGTGTTTGATTTATTTTGTTTGTGTGTTATTATTCTAATACATTTGTCTGCATTTGGATCCTGCCTTCACTCTTCTTGGAGAGCTTGGTGTATAATTGAATTGTCATTGTAAGATGCAACAAAATTCAAATTAGACGGAGTAGCAGGTAGAGCGGAACACTGATGATTTATTGATAAACTCAGAATGTCACAGAAAGGCTAATGCTCCATATAATCCGCAAGTGGGCGACATGACAAACCTCGAACAATCCTGTTATAATAAAATCTGTATACGGCAAGTGCTAGACACCTCCATTGATTATGACAAGTTCTAGCTTTGACAAAACAAAAAGAGCTGAAACAGACATAAAGAGTAAACTGGTTTGCTGATATATTGTCCCGATTACTGTAAACAGTTCATCAGGTATAAGAACTAAGCACAAGATATTTTAACTAATTAGCTCTGTTAAACTAGACTAGTCGTCTCTGCATGTTAATGCTCAAAATTGAACATCATTTACTCACCCTAATGTTGTTCCAAACACTTCCCAGCAAACATTGGTCCGAAGCTGTCCCTGGCCAAAAATAGGTTGTGATAGGAAGGCATAAATTGGTACAAATATGTAGGGTTGGGCATCGTTTTGATTTGAACGATTCTGATTCCGATTCCGATTCTTAGTTTCGATTCCGGTTCTTTTCGATTCTCGATTCCGATTCTTTGAGGGGTGGAGTCACGTCACAGGCTCATTTCACAGAGGAAAATTGTATTTTGATTCAATAATGAGTTTTAGTTTTGGGACTTTCTCCGCTGGCATTTTCACTTGCTTTGCTGCAAAGGTGAATGGAGTTTCACACCGAGTCCCGGTTTAACAATAGCATTAACAGCAGTCATATTAGGACTGCTACTAGCGTGGGCAATTTGCGTATAGCTACATTTATCTACGAGGGGGAAAAATCATTTCAGTAACGTTGTTGTTCACCACAATTCGCAATTTGGTCAAGGGCTTTGTTATTACACTACAATCACTTACCTGATTATGACGAGGTGGGATAATTAGTTCACCCTGAAATGAAAATGAAGCCATCTTTTACTCACCCAGCTGTTGTTCAAATGCGCGTGTTCCTGTGTGCGCACTCTAAGCCGCAGTAGCCTCGTGCAATATTATCATGACAACCGGTACACAATATTCACTTAAGGAGGTTATATTATTAGTATTATTTCTTATCATATAGGCTACGTTATAGAAAAGACGAGAATTGCGTTTTTTTTCTATTGAGCTTGATTTCTCAAAATGGTTATGTGTGTGTGTGTGTGTGTGTGTGTGTGTGTGTGTGTGTGTGTGTGTGTGTGTGTGTGTGTGTGTGTGTGTGTGTGTGTGTGTGTGTGTGTGTGTGTGTGTGTGTGTGTGTGTGTGTGTGTGTGTGTGTGTGTGTGTGTGTGTGTGCTTATCGTGGGTGCAATGACAACAGTGCGAGTTATTATAGTAGGCATGAGCGCTGGCGGCTGCTGACGGCTCATAGTGCACACAGAGGAGCGCGCTCAGAATAACGGCTGAGCTCAGTGTTTTGACTGAATACGGTTTCTTTCTGGCAAAACCTTATAGTGTGCCCCCTGAACACTTTCCATATGGCGCGCGTCTCCCTGTATCGTTGCGTGATACATTTGTTTGTTTTGTGTAATGTTTTAGCTGATCGCCATTCACTGCCATAGGAGCGCGTGCAGGAACAGTATTTTAAATGTCATAGGACATAGGGCACTGGGACAACATCAGGGTAAGTAAAAGAAGGCTTTATTTTCATTTCAGGGTGAACTATCCCTTTAATAACGTTGGTAAGCGCAGGGTTGCCCGAGGAGGACAGACCTGCGCAGCATTTCAAACACGCTACACTCATATTTGTAGTGCATCCTCCCGTGCAAGAAATAAGTTTGTCATATGTGTTGCACTGTGCCGACCCAGGCTTTTTTTTTTTTTTAAAAGTGAAATAAAACCACAATTTTGAGCGACGCTTACCGTGCTCAATGTCTGCAACAGAACAAACGGGCGCGGCAAGCACTTCCGAAAACTTGCGCGTTTGGAACCGATGATCGGAATCGAAAACAAAATTTCTAAACGATTCCAATGGCATCGTTATTTTTTAAACGGTTCCAAGTTGGAACCGGTTCTCGATGCCCAACCCTACAAATATGTAACACAGAACATTTCCTAAAAAGGCATTCAGATACATCCGTTCAACTTTCATTTTGGAACTATTTTTCAACCATGACGGGATGTGTCAGAAGGACGTCTTTTCAAAGGTCATTAAAAGTTCAAATGTTTGCTGGGTTATGACTTTATTTCTTATGTGGAAGATAAAATATATTTTAACAATAGGCCTATGTTTTTTATATGCAATTATACAATGAAAATCAATGGCATCCAATGATGTTTGGACTACAGCATTCTTCAAAATACCGTTTTTTTGTGTTCTGCCAAAGAAAGAAAGTCACTCAGGTTTAAAATGACATGATGCTGAGTGAATAAAGACAGAATTTTCATTTTGGGGTGAAACTAGGAAAAGAGAAGTATTTTAACTTTGTTTTGCACATACAGCAAACTACAGAGAAAATGCTGATCTATTCATCTGGCACCTACAACTTTCAGGCAGCACCTGAAAACCTCAGGCCAGTTGGACTTAAATATCAGGCTTTTTGATCTGCCACAAATGGCAAGGTTTCAAACCATCAGCCACAAAGCCAGCCTTGGCAGATCTGCAGATGTCTGCCACCAGGTGCCTGAACAGCCTGAAACCGATGAGGATTATGGAGCAGACTCTTAAACAGAGACCCGATGCGTTTTCCCTCTCGGCTGGTGGAAAACTTTTGTTTGAACACGTGGATTCCCCTGCCATATCCCACATCTGCCGTCACGAATGAGATTGGCTTTGTTACGAGTGCTCCGTTAAACTCCTGGCAGCACTTTGTTTGTTTGCGAGGAGAAAATGAGTGGAATTTATCAATGGGTTCATCTGTGGTTTTAACTCTCTGACAAAAACTGTTTGTGTTGTGGATGTTCAAATGTGTCCAAACGCAGATAAAAACTGTGTTTCAGATTTAAATTTAGATTTGTTTTTTTTTGGCTGCAACCTCTAAGAGTCTTCAGGGCTGTAAGATAAGATCAATTGATCAAAGGAATGTTTACATCTTTATAAAGGCGGAAGTTGGAGGACTGAGGAGGAGAGCGCTGGTTCAAGTGCTCTAAGAGTGTCTTATTTGAAGCTGCTGAATCTTGTCTGGGAGATGAGACTTGTTTCTGGATTGGCTGGTGCAGATCACGTGACCTCTGGCTACCAAGATTAATAGAGCAGCAGAAATGGGGTCGATCAATACCCTGCTGCCTGAAGAAAAATAGCATGGTTTCAATCCACCATTAAATTTGCCCTTGTTGAACTGCTGTTGATCAGAGGGAACACAAACCGCTCTTCAGACTCCATACATGATTGTTAAAGCTTCATTCAGTGCACAGTTCTTCATTCTAGAGTAACTTAATCACGCTCCATGGAGAGATAGATAGAATGTCTGTGAGGTTTATATCGCCTCTCATCTCATGACTGGCATCTAATTTAGCATATGGAATCAAACTGAGTTGCATGTTGCCAGATCATCAGTTTTTCTTCAAGGCAGAAAAAGATATTTACAAGAAAAAGAGGTGAATGATTCTCCTCAGGCTTAAAGTCCCACTGGAGCATGACAGTCGGGATGCTTGGTATAGACGGTGCTGATGATACACAGACTTGTGACATATATTTAATCATTGATACAATGAGCCTATGTGTAGCCTATGATACAAGGTAGCCTATGTGAAGGCTACTATATGTATACTTACAAACTAAAAGCCAAGGAAACAACATGGATATCTAATTCACCCAAAACTTTACTCAACCTTACTCAAGTGTTTCAAAATCTGTGTGAACTTTTGTGAAACTCAAAATGAGATATTATGCAAAATATTCAAGCTGTTGTTTGCCAGAAAATGAAAGTGGGCAATGATTTGTACAGCTAAGCTCCGAAAAAGGAAAAGATTATGACAAAATTATTTAAAAGTAGTTAACTAAAAAATAAAATCAGTAGTTATGTGTTTTGGTAAGTCATCCGGAGCAGCTCATGTTCCAGGGTTAGTTTGCTTAAGAGGTATTCAGATGTGTGTTATAATTAATATAGCTATATTAATATAACCAAATTTGTTATATAGTTACAGTTATATAATATACAATATTATATATTAATTCTAAAGCACTATTAGGTAATGTTTAAATGTTAATTCAGTTCAATTAAAATATATTTATTTATTATATTGTCATCTCACACATGGATCTACATTCAATTAATTAGCATCAAACAAACAATATAATCCTTATTCTCAGTTAATAAAGATTACTTATTAAACGAAGAGATTGAAAAAATGATTGCACAACCACTAAATAGGAGGCAATGTGCACTAAGTAAGTTATGTAAATAGCCATTAAACCAAAGAAGAAGAAGGAAGAAGAATGGCACGCTCTTTCTTAGCATCTGCATGGACAATTAAATATACAATATCTATGATATATATGCAAAAACGACTGATGAATGAAAATTCATTTTATATATATATATATATATATATATATATATATATATATATATATATATATATATATATATATATATATATATATATATATATAATATTCAATACAATAGCTTTGTGTAAGGAACTGACTGGAATGTAACTCATTATTGACAAAAAATATTGGTAGTAAAACTGGAAGAAGAAAAAAAAGAGGATAACAGCACCTCCTTCCCTCACCCTTTTGTGTTCCACAAATGGAAAAAGTCATACAGGTTTGGAGTGACATGAGGGTGAGTAAACTAACACAATTTTAATTTTTGGGAGAAAGTTAATTGACATGATGTTTAAAATGAATTGAGGAACCATCACCATCACCTGAAGATCTGAACGGTAAAAAAAGAACAAAAAAAAAAGGTGACGTACCCGAAATTGACAGTAAGAATGAGAACAACGTTCCTCTTTAATCATCTTTCAGCACTTACAGAGGAAGTAGTTTTGCACCTCATTATATAAAGCACACCAGGCCTGACTTTATATTATATATTTATATTCCTGTCTCATGTGCCTGAACATGTGCTGATCTTTTACTCCAGAGAGAGTCAAAATTTGAGGAAGTCTCCTGTTTTACACTTTTTTACACTGATAGGCACCAGGGAACCAGCAGAGCATGCAGTTCCCTTTTCCCTTAATAAGTTGTCATTTTTAAAGTTAATTGGATGAAGCGTACTGGGAAAGGAGAAAATTCATATTTGCGCAAGCGCACACACATACACACACATATACTCTGTTTCACTATTTTTTGGGTAACCCTTCATAGGCGTAATGATTAAAAAATGTTTTTTAAACTGCTTACCCTGACCCAACCCCTAAACACAACAATCACAGAAAACTTTCTGCATTTTCACAAATAATAATAATGGTAATTTATGAACTGTTTTCCTCATGTTGGCCATTTTGTCCCCACAACTGTGGTTAATGCCTGATTGAGAGTTCCCTCCAATGCTGAAATGTTTTATTTGCTAAGCATTTTAGAGATGGAAAAGAAAGAAGAGTATAGAAGAGAAAAAGGTCCCTCTGTACTGCAGAACACAAATAAAAACTGTTGGTGGATGATTTCCAATCTCCTAAACATCTGTTTGCTGTATAGGCATGAGGAAGTCTGCCATATAGGCTTAAAGTCAACATAAAATCTAAACTATACAATCCTAAAACATGTCCCTAGTCTTATAAAATTTTCAGTGCCATCAAATGTTTACTGAATCTGAAACAAGTTTCTTATTTATTTCATAATCAAGTATGTAACAGTGCAAAAATATACAGATAGATAACAGATGAATGGCTTTTTTAGGTGAATTAATTAGCGTATATAAAAAAACAAGTTGTGATGATTTATCTGCCCATTTAGATTAAGAATACTTAACTTTAAAAAAAGAGTTGAAAATTGTTCTCTTTATTTTATTTACATGGGTTTTCATTGTCGGAGGTTGACGTCACGCAATCTAAACTCTGCCATTTTGGTAGGCAATCAGAGCGGCTGTAGCATTGATATCTAGTGGTCGAGCAATAATTGAAAACCTTACTATTTTAACATGGTGGACAGCTGCTGTGCGCCAGGATGCCAGAACAGGCGGGGGAAAGCAAATGGGAAATAATTTTATCGTAGTAAGTTGTTGAAATGCCGTGAGTATCAGTTTATTCTTCATTCTAACTACTTTTGCCTCTCGTGATAAAAATAAGTTCCCATTAAATATGATACTTAATCATGAATAACATAATTGCTTTTATATATAAATAACATTCAGAAACTGTAGGATATTTGAAACAAAAATAAGGATCAATAAATAAATACTGAAACAAAAAATAATAAATTACATTTATTGATTATGACTGATTTTATATGACATGCGCACACAACACGGACCAATGGGACAGATGCACACAGCGGCGCGAATGAGTGTTACCTGCTAACATAGTAATCTATTCATATAATATTTTCTCTCTTAAAATGTTAGCCAGTGTATATGTCAGCATTAAAGAATTGAAGTTTGTCATGTAAAACGAGCTTACTGATGCAGTTCAGTCTGCCTGCTATTTTATTCTATCGGTTAACGTTACTCCTGATCGGAGGCTTCTGTAAATATTAATTTATACGTAGATTTGGGCTTCAACTAAGTTTAATGGTGCAACGCAAAAATATTTAGAAGTGCATAAGTTGTAACTTAGTGCTCATTTACGTCAAAACCAGTTGTAACTTGCACACAGCTGGTGCAACAGGTGTCCTGACAGAAAAGCTATCCGTTCCTTTATCGATACACGTTAAAAGCACCCCGGGGGAATTAAAAGCATCTGTTATGTTTCATCTATCAAGTTTTGTTATGTACAGGTCTATGTCTTTTGAATTAAAGTGCGCAGTGAACTCTGTTGCCTTGAAACTCATGCTGGCATCGTTCATTTCATATTCGCTCCCTGGTCTTGCCTGCCAATATGGCGTTGTAAACAGAATGGGACACATGACGTCCAGAGCTCTATACGTGCTTCTGCTCACGCTCACTATGACAAACCTCTTGAAAAGCAACACGCTTGCTGTCTCAAGCTATTAACTACATCACAAGAAACTTAAGACATAAAAAACTGATGAAATAACTGACACAACAGAGACCTCAAGACATAAAGCAAACTACCTGATCATTTTGAGTGAAACAAACTCATCCCGACATCACAAGACGAGTTACTAAATGTGACAACAAACAACAATAGAAATAAATGTATCAAAAAGTCAAGTTAATTATTATATAATCATGAAACAGTGCATGCTGCAAAGAGGCTTTTTTTTAAAACTTACCTCCTATGTTTCTTTGATCAATATTATCTATAGTTTTTTTTTTGTATGCAAACATGCACTAGACAGATGTCTTTGACCGTTATACTTGTGTCTCATTTGTTTTGCAGCGCTCACACATGACAGCATTCTAAAAATTCAGTGCTCAAGTTAAGTAGTAACTTTAAAAAAGGCATCTTAGCAAAAAAAAAATTTTATTCACTGCCCTGCGTCTTGCATGTTTCATGTAAAAACGTGTTCTGTGTGAATGACCCTTAAGTTAATCTTTGGAATAATAAGAAAAAAATCATAATATTAATAATCAAGCACATTGGTTATTTTTAAAGCAATATAATATAATTGTCACGAGTGCACCAGCCCTCCCTCACAGCTGCACTCCCTGGGTGAATTCCAAACTGCGTTTTTGCACCCTTGAATAGCACTTTGGTAAGGGGACGCCATTTGTACAGGTGTTTCAAATGAAAGTGAACAACTGAATCCCTCCACTAAGGGCTCTTTCACAAGTCCGTTAGCAAAGGGAACATGTGATGGTCACTTCAAGGAAGTAATTTAATAATTTATGATCATGTGACTGTATAAACAGAATAATTCAAGTTGTTTTGTTGTGATATATAGATGCATTTTCGTCATGTATTTCATATTTAGTTTTAAAAAGTTTCAAGGGTAAGAAATGTGTTAAATGCTTTATATGTAATGCTTGAAGCTAAAAGTAGATCAGGAACACACACATAAAGCATATTTCATAACTTCATTATAAATGTACATTTATTTGTATCATATTAACAGCAGTAATAAGATATTCCTGTTGTCACTGCCTAGCTTTGTCGTGGTAATGTTCCACATGAAGCTAATGAGGAAATTATGGGGCATTTCCTTGCTTCCTTAGCCAAGTGTGTTCTAAGCGGCTTCATTATTATACACAAGTGCCCTGCTACCTCTAAGGGCTCTGCCCTTCGGAGTGAGTAAGGCATAGGGATGCTCACTTTCCATTTGAATTTGCCCCCTCACTAACGAGTGCTAATGAGAGACACCTGCTATTAATTAACTTGAACCTCCATATATAAGCACAGCACAACCAGTGAGTCTTTGGCTGGGTCCAAAAACCTAGGCAGCTGACTCGTTGCCTCTCTGCCTTATCAGACAATGGCTTGTAAGGCAGCGTTTGAGCATGAAGGCACCTCACGAAACTAATTTCGGACAGACTTCTTAGTGTAACCGTTTAATGATCTACAGCAAAATAGAGAGAGCTTTGGGGAGAACTAAACAAATATTTAATTACTACATTAGTAATTTCTCGTTAGAAATTACATCAGAAGTGGAAAATGTTGGTAAAAAACATACATTTACACACAAACTGATCAGCAAACGCAACTTTCGGACGCCATCTTTTCTCCCCAGCTCAACTGTCACATAATGGAAAGCATAGGATTGTGGGATATCAAAGGCAGCGAAGGATACATAAATGCTGCCTTCGAAAATCAATCAGATGAAGGTACAGGAGACAGGAAGTGAAGCTAAAATTAGATTCAGACGTGCCTTGATGCCTTCCTGCCTTGAAATGTGTCCTCTGAAGACAGCATTTTCCAGGTTTCGGACACAGCCCTTGTCTGATCTTCATGTATGGTATTATGTTTGTTTTTTTTGCACTGATTCTTACCAGTCTTGTTCTTGTGTGCTCTGGGACCCTTTTACTGGACAATTATATGGAAATTTACCTGTGGATTTAAGTTATATGGACGGATTTGAAATGGACATCAGTTTGGTAGCAAGTTCAGTTACTTCCCTCAGTTATCTTCCGTTTGAGACTGTTTATACCTTTTGATAAGCTGCCCATGTGGAAGAAAATCCTGTGTTTTAGTTTATTTCCCTGGAGATCTATGTATCTGTTGTTGAGATACTCGACTGTTTTTATCCTACATCCAGTCTTCCAGACACTTGCCTGTGATACTCGACTGTTTTTATTCTACATCCAGTCTGTCAGATACTTACCCATGTTACTCATCTGCTGTCATCCAGCCTACTTCGCTCCTGTATACTGTATACGCCCCTGAATATTTACCTGTCTGGTATCATTGCTGTTAATAACCTCCTGCACTTAGGCCCTAATATTATCTTCCCGTTTGGTGTGTTCATTACTGTAATATAGGTCACACTTTAGTTTAGGGTCCAATTCTCACTATTAACTAAATATTAACTGACTTTTCCCTCAATAAACTCCTTATTGGACCAAAAACCTGTACACAGAATCTCTTAAAATACAGGTTGCACTTAGAAGGATGTACTGTTACTTCATACGCTACAGTTAAAGACCTGGGTGTTATATTAGACAGCATATTTCAAATGTTACAAAAACAGCTGCCTTTCACCTCAGAAACATTGCTAAGCTACAGAACATGTTCCCTTTCAGTCGGTCACGTTTGACGTACATCGGAACTGACCGACGAATTGGGGATCTGATTTCAGAGACCAATCTACTTTGAGTGTTAAAAACGAGCCAATGAAGATTGGCATGCGTTTCACGCATTCCACGCTCCGCCCCCCAAATGCGGGTATAAATAAGGAAGTGGAATGCTTGATCATTGCTTTCTACTTTGGAGCCGAACAGCGAATGTTTCTTCCTGTTTCTACGAAGAGTGTTTCCACGAGTCTAGTGAGAAGGTCTACTGCTGCTTCCAGTGAGGGTGTGACGGCGCGCTTCAGCGGGTGGTCGCTTCAGAGAGAGAGAGAGAGAGAGAGAGACTGTCGGTTGGCTGGGCGTTCCCTTTTGAGTGCTCACACAGGCTTGCACTTTTTGAACTGTGTGAGCCGCGGCCATCTCCTGAGTGCTTAAGCACTATAAAAGAGCAGTTTCCTTTTCTAAAAGAGCAACACGGTTTGACCTTGCGTCTTTTTCAAGATGTCATTCAAACCGTGTGTATCTGGATGCAGTCGATTTCTGTCCCCGGTTGACGGTCATGATCGTTGTCTCACGTGTTTGGGCGTTCAGCAGTTCGTGGATGACTCATGTTCCCACTGCGGGAACATGACCATCGCAGTGCTATGGTCTAGGCTCCAATACCTCAGGGCAGGTGGAGTCCCATTGCGCATCCCCCGATTTAGTGGTCCTCCCGCTGCAAAGCAGAGGGCTGCTACTTTGGCTGATGGCCTTGATGGACACCTGTGAGG
This sequence comes from Romanogobio albipinnatus, assembly GCA_023566225.1. NCBI lineage: Eukaryota > Metazoa > Chordata > Actinopteri > Cypriniformes > Gobionidae > Romanogobio > Romanogobio albipinnatus. Next base: position 18,650,461 of record CM042249.1, on the reverse strand, counting down.
GCTTCCCCGACGGGTCAAATGCAAGTATGCGTTTCCCCCAGTGAGCCTTCTTGCACAGACCCTGCGCAAAGTCAGGGAGGACGAGGAGCAGGTCTTGTTAGTTAAGCCCTACTGGCCCAACCGGACCTGGTTCTCAGAACTAACTCTCCTCGCGACAACCCCTCCTTGGCCGATTCCCCTGAGGAAGGACCTTCTTTCTCAGGGACGGGGCACTCTATGGCACCCATGTCCAGACCTCTGGAAACTCCATGTCTGGTCCCTGGACGGGACGTGGAGGTTCTAGGTGGGCTACCACAGGCAGTGGTAGACACCATCTCTTCTGCTAGAGGAGGCTAAATCCTCCTCGTCCAAACTCGTTACCCTCTTGGGACTTGGCTCTAGTGCTCAGAGCACTTCAGCCCTAGCTTTGTTATGTCCCGTCCGCGCTCTTCACGCTTACATAGACCAGACTCAAAGCTTTAGGACCTAAGAGCAACTCTTCGTCTGTTACAGAGGCCAGCAGAAGGGAAAGGCTGTCTCCAAGCAGAGGTTAGCCCACTGGATAGTGGATGCTATCGTCTTGGTTTACCAGTCCCAAGACGTGCCTTGCCCATTCCGGTTGCGAGCACACTCGACAAGGAGTGTTGCTTCTTCCTGGGCGTTGGCTCAAGGCGCTTCGCTGACAGATATATGTAGAGCTGCGGGCTGGGCGACACCTAACACGTTCGCTAGATTCTAAAGCCTCTGTGTAGAGCCGGTATCTTCCCGCATTCTCGCCCCCAGGGGCCAGGAGAGCTAAGTGCCTGTTCTAAGTGTCAGCTTGCAACGCCACTCCCGCCCTCTGGGCCAGATACGTGCGTTTATTGTTTCCAGTTGTGTTCCCCGGAAACGGCTAACCCTGTCGAGCTCCTCCGTCACCCCTTTGATGCCAGATGTTGCGGCTGTCGACGCCAGGCCTGCACCCGTATGCTTGTGGAACGAGTGTGTAAGCTGGGTTCCATATGTAGCGGTTCCCTCACGGCAATCCCATATGTGTATTCCTGTTTCCACATATGGGATGGTAGAGATGGTGGTCCAGTGGGTTAAACCATTGAACTGATATGCAGAAGTTTGCTGGTTTGAGCCCAGCGGTCACCAGTGTGTCCTTGAGCAAGGCACTTTACTCCATGTTGCTCCAGGGGGATTGTCCCTGTAATAAGGGACAATCTGCCAAATGCATAAATGTGTATTCTTCCACGATACCTGCTACCCTACTTGGCCCGCTCTGTCGTTCTCTGGGCGTGTTCTTTCCCCCCTGGAACCAGGTTGGAACCACCCCAGAGACTGCCATATGTTGCACTACCCTGCTAGGTTAGTCCTTATGTGTATTCCGCCACCTCTCCTTCCATTGAAGGACGTGGCTCCGCAGCGTACCATCGCCCGAGACGAGTACACTTTCCCAGCATTGTCCAATAGTCACACTGAGTGGGTCTTGCAGAAACAGCAGTGACTGACCTCCCTGCTTGGAGCCCTGACTTCCGTACCATCTAAGACGGTCCAGTGCGCTCAGGCAGGATGCTGGAAGGGCATTTTGGTAGGATCCCCAATTCCGAACATGACCGACTGAAAGGAAACGTTTCGGTTACGTATGTAACCCTCATTCCTTGAAGAAGGGAACGGAGACGTACGTCCCGTCGCCAGGTGCTATGCTTCCGCTAGGAGGCCGAGTCACTAGTTCGGCTCCTCAGCAGAAAAAAGCAATGATCAAGCATTCCACTTCCTCATTTATACCAGCATCGCGTGGCGGAGCGTGGAATGCGTGAATCGCATGCCAATCTTCATTGGCTCATTTTTAACACTCGAAGTAGATTGGTCTCTGAAATCAGATCCCCAATTCGTCGGTCAGTTCTGATGTACGTCTCCGTTCCCTTCTTCAGGGAACGAGGGTTACATCCGTAACCGAGACGTTATCTGTCTGCAGAAAAGTTAGTTCATGGATTCATGACCTCTAGACTAGATTACTGTAATGCATAACTAGCTGGCTGTCCTGCATCATCAATAAACAAGCTACAATTAGTCAAAAATGTTCTTGACCTTACTAGTTCAAGAAAATATGATCATATAATTCTGATTTTATCATCACATGATGCATCTCATAACCTTGTACTCAAGTTATATCAGTGCACATGGTTGTCTTTGCTTAATGCTTCGAACAGCAGCTACGCTAATTATTTTCCTGTTCTGTTTTATCTCGGGACGCCCATCCCGAGGTAACTAGAGAGTCCATCAGGTCCAGTGTGGATCCAGCCTCTCATAAAGTCTGCAGATGACCAACACCTGTGAAGAGATGACTCCAACTCCTGCAAGGACTTTAGATGACGCAGCTCTGCATCAGCACGCACCCTTGCTCATTTTCTATATACCCTAATCATTGTTACAACTTGTATTCCTATTTCACTCATTTCTGTGCCTTAATATATTTTTTATATTGATTAATAATACATTGTTAGCTAATATGTGTGCTTTGTATATGTGCATTTTTGAAATACAAATTGTGGACAAATCACTTTAAATTGTAATGTAGACACATGCATTTTCTGTGAAGCTCCTTTGAAACTAAATGTAATGTGAAGAGCGCTATACAAATAAATGTGAATTGATTACTGCTTATTAATAGTTAGTAAGATAGTAAGTTAAATTGAATTTACTTTAAGATAGTTTAAGATTAAGGGATGTAGAATAAGGTCATGCAGAATAAACCATTAATATGTGCTTTATAAGTACTAATAAACAGCCAATAGCCTAGTAATATACATGCTAATAAGAAACTATAGTGAGAATTGGATCCTAAACTAAAGTGTTACCACTCACCTAAAGGATTATTAGGAACACCATACTAATACTGTGTTTTACCCCATTTTGCCTTCAGAACTGCTTTAATTCTATGTGGCATTGATTCAACAAGGTGCTGAAAGCATTCTTTAGAAATTTTGGCCCATATTGATAGGATAGCATCTTGCAGTTGATGGAGATTTGTGGGATGCACATCCAGGGCACGAAGCTCCCGTTCCACCTCATCCCAAAGATGCTCTATTGGGTTGAGATCTGGTGACTGTGGGGGCCATTTTAGTACAGTGAACTCATTGTCATGTTCAAGAAACCAATTTGAAATGATTGGAGCTTTGTGACATGGTGCATTATCCTACTGGAAGTAGCCATCAGAGGATGGGTACATGGTGGTCATAAAGGGATGGACATGGTCAGAAACAATGCTCAGGTAGGCCGTGGCATTTAAATGATGCCCAATTGGCACTAAGGGGCCTAGAGTGTGCCAAGAAAACATCCCCCACACCATTACACCACCACCACCAGCCTGCACAGTGGTAACAAGGCATGATGAATCCATGTTCTCATTCTATTTACGCCAAATTCAGACTCTACCACCTGAATGTCTCAACAGAAATTGAGACTCATCAGACCAGGCAACATTTTTCCAGTCTTCAACTGTCCAATTTTGGTGAGCTTGTGCAAATTGTAGCCTCCTTTTCCAATTTGTAGTGGAGATGAGTGGTACCCGGTGGGGTCTTCTGCTGTTGTAGCCCACCCGCCTCAAGGTTGTGCGTGTTGTGGCTTCACAAATGCTTTGCTACATACCTTGGTTGTAACGAGTGGTTATTTCAGTAAAAGTTGCTCTTCTATCAGCTTGAATCAGTTGGCCCATTCTCCTCTGACCTGGCATCTGGCATTTTCGCCCACAGGACTGCCGTATACTGGATGTTTTTCCATTTTCACACCAAAAATGTGAAATACTCAGACCGGCCCGTCTGGCACCAACAACCATGCCACGCTCAAAATTGCTTAAATCACCTTTCTTTCCCATTCTGACATTCAGTTTGGAGTTCAGGAGATTGTCTTGACCAGGACCACACCCCTAAATGCATTGAAGCAACTGCCATGTGATTGGTTGATTAGATAATTGCATTAATGAGAAATTGAACAGGTGTTCCTAATAATCCTTTAGGTGAGTGTATAATATAATGAATATTGTTTTTCAATTTAGTTTTCAATTGATTGTTTTTCAATTAGTTTTCTCCTTGTATGATTCGTTTTCCTACTCTAATTGGTTGGAACAACAAGTCACACCAGAAAGTTTTGTGACTAAACCAGACATTCAATTTCAGCTCATTTAACAAAACAGCACTTAACACACAGGGTCACTTGGCAACTGCTTTGAGCATTATGGTCACATTACATATTCATTCCCCCAAATTGTACAGAAGAGTGAGCATCTGTGTCCCATATGAGGCAAATTCTTCTACATATTGCAACTTTGTTCCCAAAATAAACATTTTTACTTACTAATTTAAACTGAGTTTAGTACCAAGTTTATTTATTTTTTTAAGGTAAACAGCAGAATTAAGGGTAACACTTTATTTTGATGGTCCTTTTTGAACATTCTGTTGACTATAAGTAACTTTGCAACTACATGTCTACTAACCCTCAGAGTATTTGTAGACTGTCTACTTAATATCTGCTAACTGTTTATTGTGATGGTCCCTCAACTGACATTCTACTGACTAGAAGTAATTTTGCAACTACGTCAGCTTATTCTAACCCGTCTACTAATACTCTACTAACACTCTGAGAGTTAGTAGACATGTAGGTGCAACGTTACTTATGGCTCGTTTCCACCGAGCAGTGTGGTACGGTTCAGTATAGTACAGTACGATTCGGGACCGTAAACCCTATTCCGGCTTGCGTCACCGCCAACAGTGCGCTTATGATAGGAGTGGTGTAACGATCGACATCATTCTCACGTGAAGAAGAAAGCAACACAGTCAACAACAATAGTGGAGATACAGCAGATCTTGTTCTTGCTTATCGGCATGTGGCTGTAGTCACAAGAAGAAGACACACTTTGTTTGAGTCAAGGCAAGAGGCTGCAAGGAAAAACACAGCTGGAAAAGCATGCGCAAGTGACGATTCTCTGTCAACCAATCAACGTTCTGCAGTGAGTCTAGCTCCACCCTATAGTACCGGACTATTGTGCTAGGTACCCAATGGAAGGGTGCCATAAAAGTGGTACGGTTCAGAATTAAGAGTACCATTCACAACTTCCGACAATGGAAATGGCTAAAATTGCGCTCGGTGGAAACAAACCATTATAGTCAATAGAATGTGTTAAAGGGACCATTGAAATAAAGTAAATCGGTATAAATCTTGCATACAACATGATTATTTTGAAATGTTTTTTGTCCACTATTTTCTGGAATTTAGTGGAAACAGCCCAAACTGTCTGCAGGGTGCTAGAGCTCATAGGGCTTGAGTTAAAAAAAATAAAAAAGCATCTCAACATATACTTACATGTTTATCAATTTTAGCAGTGGTTTATATAACTTCAAAGGGTTTTACACCAAAATTTTGATTTTAGACCACTATATGTGGGTATGGGAAGCTTTTCAATTTGAGTAGGCCAAATCCAGACGGAAATGGTAACAGAGTAATTTAGTGTAAATACGTTTCTTGGTGTAAAACAAATGCCAAAGGGATGCATATATCCAGATAGTAGAGACTCTAAGCTTTCAAATTGTACCACACATGAGGCCAGAGCTCCTCCACAGACATTGAAAAATTGAAAGTATATACATGATGATGTCATTCCGGACCCTGTACCAGGTCCACAAAGTTTAAGTGGTTAAGTTCCAAAACATCAGGGACACTCAGTTTTTGGCAGCAACACGAAAGAACCGAGAGTGACCGCACTCTAGTCGGAAACATGCAATGCAATGCACCAGTTAAAAGCAAACTGCCTCAACCACAAAGCACAGTGGCCACAGTCTGAAACAATCTTTCTTTTATGGAAAGAAGGGGAAGCATACTATACCCACTGATACAGAATTATGTCTCCAGTCCTACTGCCTACATCCAATGTGTAGATTTTTCACCTAGTGACAGGCAAGCAATTAAAGCCAACAGCCTTAGCCAGTGTCGGCCCCCTGGCAGTATCGGTAATGACAGCCCAGGAACAGCGGTGGCAAAGAATGGGAAGAGTAATGTGATTAGAGGACAGAATTGCAATCTTGTCACATAGAGCAGTCCCTGTGTCTTCGTCTCTCTCTGCGGCGAAGGAGAACCTGATTTATTGGGCCAGGAAACCTATGAACCAAGTGCAAACAGAAACCCAAAGCTAGTTTTGTTGAGTTATAACTACAGAAAACTGCAAACAAGCAAACATTTTTCTCCATGCAGGACCACAAAAGATTGCATGGAGCAGTTTAGAAAGTTTGTTTCGTAGTCACTATACCCAAAACGTAGGTCTGCTGGGAGAGCCGTCACGAAGATAGCGCTTTTGTGAACCTGCACTCCACAAAGATACAAGTGTGAGTGTGTATACACGTGTCTGTGATTTATAACCTGAGTGGAGAGCGGGTTTCCATAGCAACTGGCGTTATCTCTTTGATAGGAGTTGGCTGACTGGAACCTCGTTGTGCAGGAATAAACCTCACCTGAGGCTCTGAGGCGTTTAAAAATAGAAACTGTCGAATTAGCATCCGTATGTGAAACCTGTCACAGCGCAGAAAACAAGAGCTGCGGAATCAGACCTTTAACGTGGGTGATGTTTCTGTATGAGAAATTGTGATTTCTGCGTTTGTTAAGTATAATTGTCAGCGTGTGAAGCTATCTTGAGGAAAGTCAAAAACTAAATATCTATTTAACTAATTAAGCTCTGGGACCATTTTTGGGATTTCCGCCTGGATTTGGCCTACCCAAATTGAAAAGCTTCCCATACCCACATACAGTGGTCTAAACACACAATTTTGGTGTCATATTACAGGAAACCCTTTGAAATTTCATAAACCACTGCTAAAAGTGATAAACATGTAAGTATATGTTGTCTGAGCTGTAATAGTTCAGTTTTTAAAGTGTGCAACAGGCCCTGGGGGCTCTAGCACTCTGCAGACCGTTTTGGCTGTTTCCACTAGATTCCAGAAAATACTGGAAAAAATAATTTTGTCTGTATCATGTTGTATGCCAGATTTATTCAAATTTAATTCTTTTTTCATTGTTTGCTGACATATGCTGGAAACAGCCAAAACTTTCTGCAGGGTGCTACAGCACACAGAAGCTTTTCAATTTGGGCACATTTTAAAAGTCACTTAATTTTCCTAGTTAAATAAACATTACATAAAAAAGAGACCAAATACAATTCCATTTTCTATGTAATATAATTTTTTTATTAAAACCAAGTATAAATGTAATCAAGTTAGTCAAGTTTTTTTTTTGTTTACACATTTTACATTTATTCCAAAACAATAACTAAAGGCAGTAACAATTTAAATATATATATATATTATACATAATCATGCCGCCAGTCGCCAATCAGTTTCGAATGTTGTATGTATGGATGTAGGCCTATGTATGTTTGCATAAATAAATAATAATAATAATAAAATAATATTAAAAACTTTAATGCAGTAGCTTCAGTACAGTTTTTAACATACAGCAAACTGATTATTTATATATGATTACACTATATACTTTAAGTGAATGGAATTACATGCATTCACAAAGAAATCAGCTGCCATATCTGTCATATTAAAAAAGCTTAAAAATCACATTGCAAGGGGAAAGTATTGAAATCTGACTGTCCAGGTAGATAAAACTATTTTCAGTCCATCGCTGTCAGAGTGCTTCAATTGAAGAGCAGAGCATTCACAGAGTGCTTTTCCTCCACCCAAAAAGATAAGCAGTACACTTGGAGTTGGCTCCCAGATTGAACAACTGCAAAACAATTGCTCCGACCCTTCACAGAGATTACTGTACTTTAGAACAAATGATGGACTTGTCTGCTTTGCGGCTCAAGGGAATATGGAGGGTGGTAGGAGCAAGATCGGGGTGAAAGAACTGGCCTTTCAGTAGTCTCCTACGGGATGAGTGTCAGCGCACATGGTTCTGGAGACTGTGGCTACTTGAGCCAGTGGCTTTAGAGTTAAATCCAGAATCTAAGCCTTAGGCCAGCACGGAGAGGAGGCCAGAGCTTTGTAGTAGGATTTGTCAGAAGAACAATATAAGCATGAATTTGTCCTTTGCTCTGCGGGCCCGTGTGGGAGAGAACTAGAGTTTCAGGCCCACTTCAGGCTAAAAAGACTGTTATATTTAGGTCTCAACGTGCTGGATGTGCGTTCGCCGATATTATTTTCTTATTTTCTGTGTGGGAATTTGTGGACATCATGTGGGTGTGCGCGGCTCTTGAGGATATATGTATATAAATAAATGGAATCACTTGTTTAGTATATACTCTGCTAGAATTATTTTCTAAATGTGAAAGTACTGCAAATCTTTTTTAACACAGTATTTAAAGTTTAAGCTGAATTTCATTTCATGCCCTTTTTAATGGCATTTCAAAAGCATTTTTGGAAAAGCGGGCACAAGGTAACCTACCTCCCTCATTCAGAGGTTTTCATGCTCATGGTAGATAAAGTCTTAAATCATTTCCCTCACAGCTTTTGAAGTAAGGTCACCTAAAAAAATGAGAAACGACATTTGGTATTTTTGAAATTATGTGTATTTGCTCGGCTAAACTTTGCACTGCAGATTTGCTGTTGCCATGGCACTTCACATGACGTCTAAATCTGTGTACTGCCTTCCAAACTGGCTCAAGGATCTGGACTCGATAGTGGTGCAGGAACTCAACCAAGCCAGACAAAAAATCTAAAAGAAATGTAAAGCATTAAAGGGAGCCCATCAGAACAGAAGTTAGGAGGAAATGTTTAATTTACAATTTAGGGTTGTCTATGAGGAAAACACACTGGATCTTTTGAGATCAGAAACCGCAAAGCTCTGCGGTGGTTCACACATGGTGTAGATTTCTGCTCTGTGCCTTAGGGCTTTCCACACTACAAATGAAAGATTGAATGCCGTCTCCCACTGGAACACAGCAGCCGCAGCGCCACATTCAACACTGACTGATTGCAAATACTAAGATCAACAGTGTATCTCACATAAATCGAAACATAAAAATGTCACTTGCACTAAATACCATGTGTTCTGGTCTCTTGCATAATAGCATTTTCTCTTACCGTTTCTGCCATATCTTGGCATATCATTTATGGAAGACCTCAACTTCATGGAAATGAGCTACAACACAATGCAGCAACTATTGGAAGTACAGAAAGTTATCCACCACCTGATAAAGTGTGGAGCACCCACTAGAAGAAACTGTTCAGTGAACTCCAGCAGTTCAACCACAGCCAGTGTGAATAGGTCTTTATTTCTAACCAGTTTCAATTTAAAACCTCATAACTTTGTTACCAGGAGTAGGGTTTGAGCTGATGAGGACATTTGTCTACTGGTTCTTAAAGTGCCTAATTTAATTTAGGAATTTCCTAATTTAGTTTTGGAGGTCTCCAACAACAGGTTTACATGCATCAAAGGTTTCATTTTCTCATAATATACATTACACGTCACCACAATGTTCAATGATTCTCAAACGACTCGATGGATGAATCAGTCTCTAAATTCCTTCTTTCCATGAGCCTGCTCTGCTCTGATTGGTCAGATGGCCCAGTCTGATTGGTCAGATGGCCCAGTCTAGTACTTAAAAACTATTTGTTTTCTTGATTGAGAGTCGACTCATACAATAACTTTATATACGCTGCACTTTCAGATTTAAAACTTTGCAGGATGTTTTCATTCACTTCCATAACAGGGGCTCTTTAAATCCAAAACCTCAAAGTCAACTTCAATGACTTGTACAGTCATTGTATTTTCTTTAAAGATATGAATTGTGTCGTGGAAATTTGAACTCTTTAGTGGTGAGATTGTAATGAAAACCAAACCCAATTATCTTCGAAGTATTTTATTCTTGCAAGACTGCAGAGAAGGACAGCCTCACCCAGTGTGGGCTACCTTATATACATCTTACCCCTCACCCTGCTGTGTTCCTGTTATGCAAAAGGAATTGATGATATGTACCATATAAGGAGGCAAAAACATCTCTCATCTCTAGGCGCCGAATAGAGGAGCCACTTCTAAGAAACAGCAGGATGTGATTTAGACTTTTAACACCTCTTGTAGCAAACACAATTTTAGTTTGTCTTGTCTGACACCTGAGATAGCACACAAGTAATTTTCCACTAAGATCAGTTGTCTGTTGTTAGGCAAACACATACATAATATAAATACATTCTGCATAAAACAAAATTAATTTCCACTACACTAGTTTCAGTGATTCATGCAGTTAAAAATTGCATCCTGCGTTTGTTTTTCCAGACATAAACCCAGGAGTGGGGTTGAACCCACAAGGACATTTTTACACTGGATTTTAAGACCAATGCCTTAACCACTCAGCCATCCTGGTTGGAACAAGACTGTATTCACCGCACCACAAGCTCACATTTGAACTTACCACTCTATGCTGTTTTTCTTTTTACAAAGTTTTCCTGTTCAAATTGAAAACCCAAAGCTTTTATTACCAGCAGTGGGGTGGTAACCCAAGAGGACATTTGTTCATTAAATCTTCAGTCTAACACAGGGGTGGCGAACTCCGGTCCTGGAGGGCCACTGTCCTGCAGAGTTCAGCTCCAACCCTGATAAAACTCACCTGCCTTTAGCTTTCTAGTAACCCTTCAGACCATGATTAGCTTGTTCAGGTGTGTTTGATTATGGCTGAAGCAAAACTATGCAGGACAGTGGCCCTCCAGGACCGGAGTTCGCCACCCCTGGTCTAACACCTTAACCATTCAGCCATCATAACTGCGTTCAGTAGTTTGAGCCCTCAAATCGTATTCTGCTATTATTTTTGATAGCCATAAACTGATTTTAATCACTCGTGCAGTCAGAAATTATATTTTGCATTTATACAAAAATATGCAAAATCCAAAAGGCATTTGTCCATTGGATCTTAGGTCCACTCGGTAACACATGCACAATTTTTCTGTATTTATTTGTAACAGATAAAAAGCAGTTTCTATGACTTCTGCAGTCAGAAATAGCATTTTGAATTTATAAAATAATATTTTGCTACCAGGACATTCGTCCATTAGATTTTAAGTCCAACACCTTAACCACTAAGCCACTAGTTGGTGTCAATGATTTGAGCAGTCAGAAATTATATTTCCATTTATGAATAAAAACAAATAACAATGGACATTTATCCATCGGATCATAAGTCCAATGCCTTAACTACTCGGCCATCCTGATAAACTCTGAAAACCTCGGCAGTCAGTTTAATGTCTCATATTACTACTTCATTGTTCAAAATGTGTCAGTTGGTTTGTTTTAAGAAGGGCAGAAAACAGAGAGAACAGTATCCCCCGGTTTTACAGACAAGGCTTAAAGGGTTAGTTCACCCAAAAATGAAAATTATGTCATTAATTACTCACCCTCATGTCGTTCGACACCCGTAAGACATTCGTTCATCTTCGGAACACAAATGAAGATATTTTTGTTGAAAGCTGATGCTGAGAAAGGCTTCAGACAGGCCTCCATAGGGATTCAGTGCATTTGCACCCACAAGACCCATAAAAGGCACTAAAAACGTTGTTACAAAGTCCATCTCACTACAGTTATGTTATGAAGCGACGACAATAGTTTTTGAGCGAAAAAAAAAATCAAAATAACGACTTTATTCCACAAGTTCTGTCTTCCTCTGCTGTGGACTCACGAAGCACCAAGACGCATGCGCGAGAATATGACGCAGAACCGGCGTTCGGGAACCCATGAAATCCACACTTTAGTCCCATTTTGAGCTCTACGCCGAGACCTAAAGCACAATCAATGTAATTCAACAGCTCAGATACAGCGCGTCTTCCTCTGCTCGTTGTAAACAAATCTCCTCGCTTCTGGGTCACGTGTCCGAACGCCGGTTCTGTGTCATATTCTCGCGCATGCGTCTTGGTGCTTCGTGAGTCCACAGCACAGGAAGACAAGAACTTGTGGAATAAAGTCGTTATTTTGATTTTTTTTTCGCTCAAAAACTATTGTCGTCGCTTCGTAACATTATTGTAGAGCCACTGTAGTGAGATGGACTTTGTGACAACAAAGTTCATTTGTGTTCCGAAGATGAACGAATGTCTTACGGGTGTCGAACGACATGAGGGTGAGTAATTAATGACAGAATTTTCATTTTTGGGTGAACTAACCCTTTAAGCCTAGTCCCAGACTAAAAATGCATGTTTGAGCTGTTTAGCTGTAAGCAACTTGCACTGACATATCTTAAAAAAATGTCAGTGCCATTGTCTTGTCTCAAGATGCACATCAGTAATGTTTTTTTTTTCCAAGGCATGTTTATAAAAGCTACTTAAAGGCCCTAATTGAACTAAGGCCCAATCCTGGTTTAATCTAAGCCATGTCTGTGAAACCAGGCCTATATGGTTTCAAGTGGATTTTTCATTAAAATTAAAGCTATTTAGACTTTTTAAGAATGTAGAATTTATTTCATATTTCTGGATGTTAAAGGGTTCACCCAAAAATGAAAATTGTCATTAATTACTCACCCTCATGTCGTTCGACACCCGTAAGACATTTGTTCATCTTTGGAACACAAATTAAGATATTTTAGTTGAAAGCTGATGCTGAGAAAGGCCTCCACTGACATTCAGTACATTTACACTCACAAGACCCATAAAAGGCACTAAAAACATTGTTACAAAGTCCATCTCACTACAGCGGCTCTACAATAATTTTACGAATTTTACGGGAAAAAAAATAGTTTTTGTGTGAAAAAAAAAATCAAAATAACGACTTTATTCTACAAGTTCTTGTCTTCCTTGTTGGCCTCTGCCGTGAACTCACGAAGCACCACGACGCATGCGCGAGAATATGACGCAGAACCGGCGTTCGAACACGTGACCCAGAAGCGAGGAGATTTGTTTACAACGAGCAGAGGAAGACGCGCTGTATCTAAGCTGTTGAATTCTACATTGATCGTGCTTTAGGTCTCGGCGTAGTGCTCAAAATGGGACTAAAGTGTGCATTTCATGGATTCCCGATCATATTCATATCTCATAGTCATATTCTCGCGCATGCGCCGTGGTGCTTCGTGAGTTTCACGGCAGAGGCCAACAAGGAAGACAAGAACTTGTAGAATAAAGTCGTTATTTTGATTTTTTTTTCGCACAAAAACTATTCTCGTCGCTTCGTAAAATTATTGTAGAGCCACTGTAGTGAGATGGACTTTGTAACGATGTTTTTAGTGCCTTTTATGGGTCTTGTGAGTGTAAATGTACTGAATGTCAATGGAGCCCTTTCTCAGCATCAGCTTTCAACAAAAATATCTTAGTTTGTGTTCCGAAGATGAACGAATGTCTTACGGGTGTCGAACGACATGAGGGTGAGTAATTAATGACATAATTTTCATTTTTGGGTGAACTAACCCTTTAACATGATTAGTGAAAAGCAGCCTTGATCAATGCAGCAGCAGACGTCTAGTTGAAACTCCCCAGCTGACTGAGCTCACCAAAGAAAACTTAACACCGATCAGGTCCGTTTAATTTCTCCATTACAACGAGAGTCATGAACAGACGCACTCTTGAGACTAGAATCTGTTCCGATCCCCTGTGAGCCACAGCTTTCGAAAGAACAAACTGTTAAACTAGCCTAAGTGACACACTATAGTGTCAGTGAACAAGTCAGTTAAGCTATTTATAAGGGACTCCCATGCCCGCTTATTAAAAGACCCTGGTTTCATTGAGCTGTGCTCAATCATTCTGCCTTTGAAGCTTGGGGGAATGAATCTAGCTATTGATCTAAAAATCAAACTGTTCTCACATGACTGCTGAGAAAAAACACTGACCACTAACAGAACGATAGCACTGCATGAACACCCACAAAGTGTGGAAGAAAATCATTCATTCATGTCCTAAGAGTAGCTACTATTCAACTATAATGATACTTTTAATGAATAAAAACTGCATTACCCGCATAGCAGTTCACAATCCCATATTAAAGAGGTAACTAACCATTATATTATGTTGAATGAGAACATTTATTCTTTTATTGTGTTCTTATCGCTACTCTTGGCAGTAGTGCAACATCTGGTGCTATTATGGTGCATTTCTTAAAAATAAAGGTTCAACAATTCAAACGTTTCAATAGTTCTGCAGATTCCTTTTCTTATAAGGAACCATTTTTTCTTTATAGGGTTTTTCACTTGACTATATGATTGTTTAAAACGTCTCGAACTTCATTAAAACTGGGGTCTGGGGACTCCTCTCGCCCATCCTTTTTTAACCGTCAGAAATTGTACTCTGCATTTATTTTTAACAGATGTAAAGCAGTTTCAACGACTCAGGGTGTCGAAGAAAAGGGACACTTATTTTTTCCATATTAAAAAATACACCTAACTTCATATTATTGGATGGGAAATCATAGCTAGACGTCAAGTTTAAAGCCCAACATAGATGCCCAAACATATTTTTTAAAAACGTTCTTTGGGGAACAAGTCATTGGGAACAGGTTTCACACACCTTTGATTGCAATGACCTTTCATCACATTTTCCAGTTGCTCGTGATAATTGGATGAAGACTTTCTTTTTTAAAATGTTTAAAGATTACACTCGTAGTGAAATATCAGCCGATTTAAAGGATTAGTTCACTTTAAAATGAAAATGATCCCATGATTTACTCACCCTCAAGCCATTCTAGGAGTATATGACTTTCTTCTTCCTGATGAACACAATCAGAGTAATATTAATAAATATCCTGATGTTTCCAAGGTTTATAAAGGCCAGACCGTATGACGTCAGACGTACCATAAGCGCTTTTGAACTGCAAGAGGCGTTACACTTTCTGCGTAAATTGAATAGGCTGTCTGGCGGGAGCTAGATATTTTATGTTATAAAGTTTTTAATATATATATATATACAGTGAGGAAAATAAGTATTTGAACACCCTGCTATTTTGCAAGTTCTCCCACTTAGAGTGGAGGTGGACATTTTAAAGGCAGACTAACAGGTCTTTGAGGGTCAGAATTCTAGCTGATAGACAGGTGTTCAAATACTTTGCAGCTGTATCATACAAATAAATAGTTATATTTATATAAAAATCATATATTGTGATTTCTGGATATTTTTTTTTTAGATTATGTCTCTCACAGTGGACATGCACCTACGATGACAATTTCAGACCCCTCCATGATTTCCAAGTGGGAGAACTTGCAAAATAGCAGGGTGTTCAAACACCATCAGACTATATAGCCCTTTTTAAATATCAAATTGTGAACTTTGTACTTTCAAATTTAACCTATAATATCTTTTGATTCTGGTGCACTATAAACTGTAAAGGAAACAAGGATAATTGGTATTGCCGTCTCTTAGACATTTCACAGAAAACAATGACTGTACCACTTCCTAAAAACATGAGCCTAGGTTAAAATGAGATGTAGACAGCATGATAACGTTTTTGCTCTCTACCCTGCGTCACCTCTGTGAGCTTCAAGCCTAAGCAGGTCCCCTCTGAGCTGTAACTCTGTCCTGTTTACCCAGCACTTTTTCCTCTGAGACGGATCAATAGAAAGGCTTCATCATCCCGCTCATCAGAGACAGACAGCCCTAACGAGGCTCAGAACAGCTGACTGCTCACTTTTACACTGAGCGGAAAGGACCGTAGGGGGCACGGAGGGTTACATTGGAAAGAGGAACAGAGATCCAGTAAGTAATGAACACTCGCAACCCATTTTACATTCGTGAACTTGTGTATAGGCCTATATATTCATAAATGTACAACATTATCCAACTACCCCTTAAGGCCACAAACGTGCATTAATAAAGTAAATATGGTCAGTTTTGATTCAATTATGTCTTTTTAAGATGGAGACAGAATATTTAATACATGTCTACACACTTTAATTACATATCTTTAATATTTTATTTCTATCCTCCATGCCACCATTTTTGTGTTGCGCAGTTCTCAGATGTAAATGCACATTCGTTTAATGGTTAGACGAACATGTAATTATATATATATATATATATATATAATATATATATATATATTTATTTATTTTTATCAAATACGAAGAGTCTGGAAAATGAAGTGTATATTATTAATCTTGTGATTATATTCATTTATTATTCATCCGTGTAAATTTAGTAATCAGAAACGTTTTTTTTTCCCTGTGGTATTCAAAGAATTAGAAAATATGGTTTCCATTAAGGTAAGTACAAACAAAAAAAGCTGTTAAAACCATTCATGTATTGTAGGGATGCACAATATTATCGACACAATATCGGAATCGGCCGATAAATGCTTAAAACATAACAATCGGCCAATATAAAAAATTATGCCGATATGGTAACGTGTTGATATGAGCCTGCAATAACTCACGTGTGCAAGGACTGCTATAGCGATAAGATCATGTCAGCCGTGTGTTTTTTCTTGAAGTGAAAACAAGCAAATACATTGCATGTAAGGTGATTTATATTGACAGTTTTTAAATGCTGCCTTGAATTTGTGAATCAACGCAGGATTGCCAGGTTTTCACAACAAAACTAGCCCAAAACGAGCACAATCGCGTCTCCCCACTCTCTAGCGCGCGCAGCAGCCTCCACAGCAGCTGAAGCTCCATATATAGGTTATATATAGCCTATTTAGTTATAGTAATCAAATAAAAAGTAGAATATACAAATAAATAGAAGTTACTTATTTTTCTTAATAAATAAAGCAGTAATGAGGTCAAAGCACAAGCATGACACTTGTAAATTAAATACTTGTATATATAGTTTATTAATCTGTAATAAAATTTTATGAAATGGATGAAAAATAATCCAAGGAGCACTAAATTATATATATATATTTAGTGCTCCTTGGATTATTTTTATTTTTATATATATAATTTTTTTTAAAGCAAAATATAGCATCAACTGATGCCATGCCACCCCACTTCACGTGCACAAACATTAAATCCAAAACTAAAATTTTTAGGTTACAACTGCATCTGTCTGGGATGAAAAATCACTGAATTTACTGTCATTTTCAGCGCTTTTAATATACTCTTATTATAAAAAGAACTTTAACATTTATTTATCCTTTTAGTAAGGAGACCTCAGAAATCTGAAACCAGAATGAAAAAAAAAAGGTTTTGCTCAAAATGGTGGTTTCCAAACAAAGGGAAAAAATAAACCTATCGGTATTGATATTGGCCAAAATGAGCTGAAAAATATCGGCATATCGGAAAAAATCCAATATCGTGCATACCTAATGTATTGAATACATTTAAGAATTTGTGAAATATCAAAGCCTTTTATCTATTTAGTTTTGTTTTTATTCTTATAAAAAATATATTCGCTCTTATTTCTCTTATATTTTTATATCCATAACCCTGGCAATTTTGTTTGTTTTTATTTGTTCCTGTTCTGTAATTGTTGTACAAATTTAAAATAAATATTTTAATGGCGAATAAGAGTTGTAATGTGAGAGTTAATTCCTAAAGGCCAAAGAAAGCCTATTCTTGCAAATGGCAGGCGAGAGTTATATATATATATATATATATATATATATATACACACACACGTTTGAAGAGAGGGGATTTTATGCACAGTTGTATTGATGTATGTAACTATGTGGAAACAACCAGATACTCATTCAGAAGACAAAAACATGGCAGAAGACCTGGGGAAATACAGCATGTTCTTCTCATTGTACTTTGCAAAGCACTACTGCCACCATGAGGTGGGGAAAACAACATTACTATTGTACATTTCATTATGGCTGCATTTTACAATTTCACACCAGCAACTGTTTACCATGTCTTCTTGCCCAAAGAGATTTTTGTGTCTGCAAATATTAAACCAAGAATAAATGTGCATTTCCATTTAATTGAACTGTTTCAATTGAATGCAACAATACTTATATATACACCGGGGCTTTCTCTGTTAGGCTAAAGTTGTTAATTCCAAAAATCTGCATACATTTTTCAACTGAAAACATTCAGTATCACTGCATACACAATTATGTATATGTTATATAAACTATTAAGATACTTGTAAACCATTTAAGAAAAAGCAAGAACAGAATCATGAAGAGAAACGGTCTTTAATGTTATTCCCCCCCCTCCATGTTAATAGTGATTCATACAAAAAATGAAAGACAATTTTGCTCAAACAAGAAAAAGAACCTCATCACTGTAAGACAGTCAGAATGGATGCTTGATATTCACTGAATGTTAAAAATCCCATTAGTATGGCATCACAACTGAAAACATCAGTGGCTACTGTATAACAGAAACTGGCAACACCGTGGTGGATCAGCACGAGAATCACATTTCAAACAATACTTCTGTCAGATTTTGTGGAAGGTCTGATAGCATGAAACCAATAGATTTAGAGTGATGGCTCTTAAAAGCAGAGTTTATAAATCTTAAAAATCCCGAGTTGCACTGAAATAACCAGTTGCCAGAAAAAACTAGAAGAAAAAATATTTGGGAGATGGAGACTTCACATGTAAAACAGACTCAAGAAAAACAGTAAGGCAACTGCACCTCAACAAACTAGAGTACCCACACGATGACCTTGAAGAAATTATGCAAGTCTGGAAGCATCTTCTCAACGTCGATCCTTTCGATCAGACTTCCGATCTCTCTCACTTCTGGAGGACCTTTTCCCTGACCTGCTTCCTTCTGAATTCGTCCTCTTCCTGTCAGGTTTGGCGTTTTTGTCTTTGGACCCCTTGCTTTCTCGTCCGCTGCCTTTGGAGGACTTGTGTCCCCTCTCGCTGCCGCTCTTCCGACGCTCCCTGTCTGACGGTCTCCGGCGGCGTTTGTGGTCTCGGCCGTCTCTATCCCTGCCACGGCTGCGGGAGCGTGAACTGGAAGACGAGGAGGATGAGCCAGAGGAACTGCTGCTGGAGCCACTAGAAGAGGAGCTGGATCCACTGGAGGAGGAGCTTGAAGAGGAACTAGAAGAGGAGCTGCTGCTACTTCGGCTCTTGCTCTTCTTTTCCCGGACTTTGGCTCGTCCGCGAGCGTCATCTGCCTCCTCACCAGCCTCCTTTGTGTCCGCTGTGGCTCCTTGTGGTTGGACTGATGGTTCCTGGCTCTGCTCTTGAGTCGGACCTTTGGGGTCAGGTTCAAGCTGTGGCTGTTGGGTCTCAGGTGCAGTGTCTTCTTGTGTGGCGTCATGTTCTGTCACATCAGGGGTTGGGACATCCAGAGGCTCTTTACACTCCTCAGGCTGCGTTTCCATGAGGCTTTCAGGGGTTTTCTGAGAGTCCATTACGACGTCCTGCTGAATCTCATTCTCTGTCTCCTGCTCTTCCTCCCTTTTCACATTACCTACCTCTTCAACTATGGCTTCTGGACTCTCAACCTGCAGCTTACTCTGTGTCTGAGCCTCCCTCACAACTTCAGTGACTTCCATCTGCTCTTCCTCGTCTTCCTTAACCTCAACCGTTCCCACATCCTCCTCCTCGTCCTCCTCCTCATCTTCCTCCTCTGCCTTCCTCTCACTCTCCTCATGTTTATCCTTCTCCTCAGCCTGCTGCTGCTGCTCCCCCTCCCTCTCTCTAATCTCTGAGCTCTCCTCTCCTTCCTCCTCCACCACCACCACCACTACATCTTCCTCCTCATCCTCAATCTCCACATCATGCCTGTTACCTGTCCGCCCTACTCCAGCCTTACCCTCCTCTTGATCTTCTTTCTTCGTCTCTTCAGCCCGACGGCTATCCTCCATTTCTCTGTCACCTGTCCTTTGGGACTGACGCCTTGGCCGAGCCTCCATTTTGTTGAGTTGCTCTGCAAAGGCTTCACGCCTCTCATCAAACACACCTGGAAAGTTGACACAAAAAAAAAAAAAAAATTATGTATGCATGTATGCATGCATGCGCACACACATATATACATACATATAATTATATATATATATATATATATATATATATATATATATATATATATATATTTTAGGGGTGGCACGGTACATGGAAAAAAACCGAACCGCTCGGTGTGTGTGCGTCGCACGGTTCGCGCATGCGCAATGTATCCTTGTGCCCGTATGTTACCTCAGACAGTGGATGTGCTTTTCACGCGAAATAAGAGGTGTGTGTGGACATACAGTAAAGTAAAAGTGGAGTGCTGCAGGTCACGTCACATGTAGAAATGAAAGTGGGAGAGATAAGGAAGGCTGCCCGGAGTTGGAGGATGGGCTCTCGCACGCATCGTAGATGCAGTGCGAGAGCCGCGCCGCGCGTGCCCGTTGAGCAGACACTGGCAGGTTTGTCTCGCGAGTCGCGCACCTGAACTGCGGCTCGTGGATTGCAAATACAGGCAAATATAGTCCATTCTGTCACATTTTCCGGTGTACTCCTCCAACCCCTGTCTGTCTCGTGCTTTGATTTATGATGGACAACATATATATATATCTGCTGCAAGACCGTGTTCCCCTCTGTCTCATACACACATTCATATGTTGTATATAAGTAATTCACATGATAAATGTAACTTTTAAATGTTAAGATATGCTTCTAGTTCTAATAATTTAAACATGCCTTTGAAGTTTGGGCAAAAACTTCTGGCAGTGTTGTGTTTTCGTGTATTTTAGGTTATATTTTCACAGCGCTGGATGTCATATGGTGATTGTGAAACACAAGGGACACTTCATAGTGAAATGTGTTAATCAGGTCAGCTGAATTAAATTGATCTGTTCTGATCAAAATTGATATGATTAACATGAAAAATGTTACGCCAATGTGTCGGACTCGGTAGACAGCCAGTTAGGAAACAACTTGATATAACAATTTTTAATACTGAATCCTAATTAGATTAGATTAGATTCAACTTTATTGTCATTACACAAGTACAAGTACAAG
This sequence comes from Romanogobio albipinnatus, assembly GCA_023566225.1. NCBI lineage: Eukaryota > Metazoa > Chordata > Actinopteri > Cypriniformes > Gobionidae > Romanogobio > Romanogobio albipinnatus. Next base: position 18,629,701 of record CM042249.1, on the reverse strand, counting down.
GCAACGAAATGCAGTTTAGGTCTAACCAGAAGTGCAATAGCAGAAAGTGCAGGATATACAGTGGTTGCGTAAGTGCAGGACATGGAAATGTACTGAATATATATATATATATAAATATGTATAAATAGAGAGACGGTTATTACTATAAACAGAATTGCGGATGATTAAGCTATATATCATATGCTGAAGTAAATAAAAAACAACAACAAGAACCGTACAGAACCGAAAACCGTGACCCTAAAACCGTGATACGAACCGAACCACCCCTAATATCCTTGAAAGTGGTAATGTTGCCAGTGTATGTTGAGTCAGAAAACTCTTGGATTTCATCAAAAATATCTTAATTTGTGTTCCGAAGATGAACAAAGGCCTTACGGGTTTGGAACAACATAAGGACGAGTAATTATTGACAGAATTTTCATTTTTTAGGTGAACTAACCCTTTAAAAGCTATGTGCAATGAACATTAGATCAAATTAATATACCAGGTATAAACAGCGTCTAAAATATAACTTATGGAAACAGAAAGAAAAGAAAGCAAATAAGAAACACTTACCATTTAATTTTTTCTGAGACTCCTCCAGGAGCTTTTGAGTAGCGGAGCACATTCGCCCAGGCAGGTAGAAGATCGGGGGCTTGGTCTTAGTGCGAATGAACTTGATGAGCTTAGTATTATGTGCATTCCACTCTTCTTGCTGAAAATACATGAGAACAGCACAACGCATGTATGGAAAAGTCAGACCAATTACACTATCCCAAAAAAAAACCTGCAAGCAGACAATAAAAAGCCCTGCAGTCGAGACATACCAGTTGAGCGAGCTCCACTTTGTGCTCCAGCAGCCGCAGCTCCGTTTGTTTGGCACGTCTTTCTTCAAAGAGCTCTCTCCTTTCACTCTCAACTTTTTTACGCTCCTGTTCTGCCTGCACTTCCAATTTCTGCTCAATTTCTTGCCGTCGTTTTAACTGGAGGGGGGGAAAACATGAAGTTTTAAAATTAGACCAGCACGTTTCAGATATATTTTGACTTGGTGTTAAGCACAATTCAAGTATCAAGATGAACTGAATGCAAAATAAAGAGGGTTGGAAATAATTCAGCTTTGGAGGACTCGTTGAAAAAAAATAATAATAATAGGGATGGGCAAACTTTGTCCTGGAGGGCCACTGTCCTGCAGAGTTCAACTCCAACTAGGGTTGGGCCAATAGACGATGCGATCATCGATGGCTGACAGACATTGCGATATTGAGCCGGCATCGCGATATTGTTTCCATGGCGACGCGTCATGCTTGTCACATGACTCACTTCAGCCCAAATAAAGAGCTTTATGACAGATGTATCGCTTCCATTTCCTTTTTTTTGTCAAAATTGACAAACTTGCTTAAAGGAACATGCCAACTTTTGGGGACTTTAGCTTATTCACCGTATCCCCCAGAGTTAGATAAGTCCATTCACACCTTTCTTATCTCCGTGTGTGCCATAACTCTGTCTGACACACCCACTGCTAGCCTAAATTAGCATAAAGACTGGAAGTAAACAGCTCCAGCTAGTCTAATGCTCAATAAGTGACAAAACACCAACATTTTCCTTTTTACATGTTGTGATGTGTATAGTTACATCGTGCACTAAGACCGACAGAATATGCAACTTTTCATTTTCCGTCGGTACACAATGTAACTATACAAATTACAACATGTAAAAAAAGAAAATGTTGGTGTTTTGTCACTCATTGAGCAGGGGCCCGTTCTTCGTACCTCGCTTAATACATCTGAGATGATTTGACAGATCCCAGATCTTTAAATCCTGATAACTGATCTCTGGATAATTTGGTTCTTCAAACGAATTTGCGGATTGGATTTAAATATCTGGATTAAATGATCTAAGATCACTGCGCGTTCTTGTTTTCCCTGAAGAGGGCAGAAGCATCGATACTCAAAACCATGATCAGCAATGCAGCGATTGGCTGGCGTCAAGAGAGCAACGTAATGACATCATATAATTAAAAAAGCCACCTGGCAAAAAACTTGGCAAATTACACACAAAAAAAACCACGAATATCTGGACCTTTATAAGGAAACGGCTAAACGACCAAACCAACATAAAAGTTATAATAGATCAATGATAAATGTTTTTTTTATATGATTACCAATTATTTATATTCACGATTTTATACAGTATTTGTACACCCTTTACATTTTTATTTCAATGGTGTAATTCAATTTGAAGCAGATTTGTAACGTGACAGTATTAAAGTTTCTTGAGGGTCAAGATCAAATTCTCTGCATCTCCTGCGCTGCATCAAGCATCCCATAATATCCGTCATCACTTAAATTAATGCACGGCTCAGATTAACTGTACAACATGTGTGCAAACCTCCAATAAAATTATAAAGTAATTATTCCATCACAAATAAATCGCTCAATCAAGTGGCTGTGTCTATAGTATTATACACAACATTATAATATTATATACATTCTCATATACATATACAATTTAAAATGTGTATATTATTATTATTTCAAATGATTATTATTGCCCCTGGTTCAGTAATGAACTCTTGTAATAAAGTAGAAGTGGCTGGGACAGATTTTAAGCATCACCTCAAGATGCAATCTAATCCTGTTTACATGAAATAAGCCGCTCGCGAGCAGGTTTAAGCTAACGGACCTGTTGCTATGACAGCAAGTCCAGGATGAGCGTCGAAGAACCAAACAATCCAAGATCATGCCAAATCGTCAACAATCAAATCCAGCTAACTGAGTTAGCGAGGTACGAAGAACGGGCCCCAGTAGGCTAGCTGGAGCTGTTTACCTCCATTCTTTGTGCTAAGCTAGGCTAGTAGTGAGTGCGTCAGACAGAGTTATGGCACGCATAGAGATGAGAATGGTATGTATGGACTTATCTAACTCTGGGGGATACGGTGAATAAGCTAAAGTCCCAAAAAGCGGCATGTTCCATTAACATGTCATCACCCATCATATATTCCGATTCTCAATTACGTGTAATGGAGTGCGATTTGTCATTTAAAAACCTTTATGAATGCTCCTGATCTAGAAAGTGAGATGGGCAACGCCACGTTAGTTGGCGCAGCAGTTCAGAGTCCTGTCAGTTGGATTTACAGCACATGTTGTGAATACATCAGTTTCTCCCAAAATACATGCAAGTTAGTTATGTGGCCAGTAAACTGGGAGAAGAATAGAGTAAACTTTATAGTTACTTACACGATGTATATCTGATATGAAGAACGCAAGCAAATTATATTTGAATGGAGTTATTGCTGCTTCCATTGACACCAGTGTAGGGCTGCATCTAATTACTTTTTTGGTCGATTAATCTATCGAATATTTTTCAGATTAGTCGACTAATCTAACCTTTTCCTGGATTAATCTGATGATTCTTTTTTACTGATTATTTTATTATTTCAAAGAGGGTAGTGAATTTGTATATTATTTTAACATGAAATCAATGAATGATGACAATAATTGTATTTCAGGAAGGGTAGTGTACTTATGCCTTTTTATAATGAAATATATGAACACGAAGCATTTTAAACATTGTGTATAACGAATGATACTATTCATCATAAAATGTATACAGAGTAGGCCTAAATAGGAAATGTTTACTATTAATAGGTCATTAATTACCGTAGTTATGTTTTACTTATTGATTTTTTGTCAATAGTAAACGAAAATGCACTTGTATTTATCTGCAAAAGGTTCACATACAGGAGCTTTCAGCATAGTGTTAATGTATAACTAGTCATCTATTTTGAAGATATACATCTGCATAAAGCTGCCAGAAGTTTTTGCCCAAACAGGCACATTTAAATGATTAAAACTAGAGGCATATCTTAAATGTTACTTATAACATGCTGTATATAGGTAGTTTACATGATTAATGCGTTTGGGACAGAGGGGTCACTGCCACCCGGTCACATTTGCAGCAGATATATTCTGCCCATAATAAATAAAAAGCACGAGACGTACTGGGGTCGGAGAAGAACATCGGAAAAGGTGACCGAATGGACAATATTCATCTGTATTTGCAACACACGCCACGGTTCCGCTGCGCGAGACAAACACTGGCAGTGTGAAAGCACAACGGGCGTGCGCTGCTCCCACTCTCCACACGCACAGCTTCTGCTCTGCCACCGCACTGCTTGCGTGTGCAGTGTGAAACCGGCGTTACAGAGCGGACAAAGCACAGTTTTATTTGTCTTCTGTTTAAAGTACTCCCACACTTTTGAATGTCGCGGTCTGGCTTTATATGATAAATGAACATTTTCACTATGCCCGGGAGCAGAAGCCGCCATTATTCAAGATGTTCTATTCTAGAACGTAATTAATGTGACACGTTGAAGCATTTCGAAGTCATTGATGACGTGTCGTTGCAGGCCTACACCAGTGTGTATTTTACAAACTATAAATGTATTGTTTTGCTAGTACTTATGTGTATTTAAATGTCCGAAACCTAAAATAAACATTATGAGGTTGAAAACACTGAACTGATTTTAACTTGAGCGCCACGTTTTTAGAACACCCTGTCATGCGCAAGATGGTGCATGACAGGGCATCATGCCCACCTACCCCAAACCCCGATGTCATCACCCATCATGATGTTTCACAGTAGACTCCGTCCAATGTCAATTTGGAAGGCATCACCCAATCCTAGCGCTAACCCTAATCAAACACACCTGAACCAGTTAAGCAATGTCTTCAAGATTACTAAAAGGCTACAGGCAGGTGAGTTATATCAGATAATATTTATAAAATATTTATAAAATTTTATTTAGTTATATCATGGAACTGTCATATGAAATCAGCGTCATTTTCAGTCGTGATGGCATTCAGGAAAGCAACACTGTTCTTTGTGTGATGTTGCTTAACTGTATCATGTGTCATAAAAATAAAAACTACACAATTTTCAACCATGTATGTTAACTGAGTTTCTTTGTATGAGCGGCGCTCATGTGTTTTCAATTTTCTCCTCGAGAGGCTGCGTGAGCCTCAACAGCACAAACTTGTTAATGTCAGTTTGTTTTATATTATTATCCACTATTGATCTCCACTTACACTAACTGAATGCAGAATCATTATTGCACTTTGGTGATTCCCTAGTTAGTTTTTGTTTTGACGTTTTAACTAGGATACTTGTCCGTCGCGCAAGTAAAATTATTTTTCACTTGCCCCTTCAAAAAAATCCACTTGTCCCGGACAAGCATTAATGTCGAGCCCTGCTAGTACAAAATTCATAGCATATGTATACCCGATCTGTGGACACAGTAGACTCCTGTTTAAACTTCTGCAATGTTCCCATCAATAGGCCAAACATGCGCCGGTTTCTGAATGAGGAAACAAATGAATGTTTTTTTTATTAATTCAAGAAAACAAGGAAATAAATTATTAAAAGCTTTGCAGACATTGCCCAAAACAAAAGCAATACCTCTGCTTTCCTCTCTCGTCCATGGTCTGATCTTGAATAAGATCTCGGCGCGTACGTTCTTTGGAGGTAGCAACCACAGATGACTGCAACGCTGGCTATAGATAGAAAACAAAAGCAAGATTCAAACAATAAGGGGACAAATCTACATGGGGGAGAAGGGGGGCAAATTTAGATTTGCATACTTTTTTGACGTCATCATCATCCTCAGCGTCGCTGTCATGGCGTGAATCTCTCCTGGCTCGCTGATCCCCGGCCAGCCTAGTTTGACAAGGTAAGTAGTAAATACATTTGAAAACATGCAAACAACTATTATTTCTTAACATATCCAGAAAGCAGGTAATTGGTGAGAGATGCCTCACCTCAAGAGTGCCCCTTCGATGTCTCTCTGTTTGGCTGGGGGTCCTCCACCGCTATCTGAGAGTCCACGCCTGAGAGGGATTGAAAGAAATTAAGGACAAATCCAGCATGTACTTATTAGAAGCATTACCTAGAATAAAACAGATTGTTACCTCAGCAAATTGATTCCACGCCCCCTACCTCCACCTGGGCCTGTGATGGTCAGTCTCCTATTTTGACCCGGTCTGGAAAAGGCAAGTTCCAAGATGCACCATTAATAAGCACAGATTTAAATAAAAGAACAGCAAATTTAACCAACTATATCCGTACAACTTCTTGCTCAGCAACATGCATAAGCTTCACAATCACAATCTAGGTCAGTGAATGTTAACTGACAAGCAACGGACATAGACAACAATAAATGCAATTATAAAATACTGATAGGAGGGATTTTCAATTCATTTTAATTCAAGCCCGTTCATTTTCATCATAGGGAAAATGATTTAGTAAAATAACTTGTTAATCTTTAAACTAAAGACAGACCTACTGTGGTCTACTCAAATGAAGCACTGTGGATAATGTTTACTCAGTATCCCTACACACAAACCGTGTAAGCGCTTTATTACATTTCTGTAGATTTCCTACATGTTGGATCAAATATTTAAAATATACAGTCTTTGTTATTTCAACATTAATTTGGAGATTAAATGTAAAATATAAACATATTAAAAACTTTAATGCTGGGTGCGGTTAATTACAGAAAATGTAGGATTCTTTTTATTTTTTTATCGATTGACAGCAGCAAAAAATAAAATTAAAAAAACGACAAGACCTACATTGTCCTGTCCAAACAAACAGTTTCAATAAAAATGAAAATACGCCTCTAAAGTGTATCTAGAGGCCATTTTTGTTTACTTTTATAGGATAACAAATTACATCTCCAAAGCTTTGAATGAAAAACCAGCATCACTTCCCATTCGGACAAATACAAAGCAGGAAGTTCCTGCAGGACTAATGTACGTTATAACCTTTACCATTGGATGTAGATAAACCATAAAGACCAATCTTCAAAGAGAATCTTGTGTTTAATCTAATTAACATGTTACTGAGGCTAGATTTAAAACCAGTCTTCATTATACCGAATGTATTTTATAATGCGGCTTTCATGTCGCATATATGTGCTTTCAAAATATGCTGCTAGCTCTCCAAGTTTAGAAATGTATGGGTCCTAGGTGATTTAGATAGCTATATTTAACACTGCATAAATATAAAGATTAATCAGTGTAATATGTCGATGATTTCATCGCTAAAATTAAACACATGTGATACTTTAGCTTGTGCGCTAACGTTAGCTGCAGTCTTAGTTTGCTAACAGGCCCTGCTTTATTTTCCACCAAATAAAGGTTACTGACTCAAACGCTTTCAGCAAGTAATACCTCAATTCAGTTGGATCTCTGCCGGTTAGTTTTCGAATATTTTCGTCCACGCTCTTTAAGCTTTCCTTGGCTTTTTCCAGCTGGTCTTGCAAACTTCGCACGGCCACCGCCATCTTGCTCTTCGTTTTCCAGCAGTGCGTAGAACGTTCGACGCCGTGCGCGCGCTCGACTCAAGGCGAGTAGCACTGATCACATGGGCGGGCCTGCATATCGGAACCCCACACACAGGTGGCGCGCAAGGACCGCCCATGCGATTGACAGGATCACCGTCGAGATAGTTACAGTTGGTTATGAGAAGAAGAAGAAAAACGAATACATTTGTTATCTATCTCTTAACTGCTTCTTTTTTCCTCTTCTGTATCTGTAATGCGTTGTTCTTAATACCAATTAAAGAAAAACTAATTAATATCAGTGTCAGACCGGCGGAAGGAAATATGTTTGTCACAAATGGATATTTTACCCTTCATTGCAACATAATCTCAGATCTTCAAATATGGCTGATAACAGAGTATTGTTGATAACAATATTCCAAATACAAGAAACCCCATAAATGGATTAAATATGTTTGGGTGTTTTTTTATTATTCATTTTGAGCAAGCAGTTTAGTGCATACCACTTCTGTTTTGGTCTCATACACCACATTTAGTTATCTTTTTATTAATTGTCACTCTTTTTAAGCAAATGTTAATAATTGTGTGAGAAAATGTAACTGAATTCAAAGCATCAACATTTTGCAAGTCAATAGTAACATCCAAAAATAATTTAAATCACAGAACCATTCTTAATGTGTCTTGCACTTTTTGAAAGACAGATCCATTTTTTTATGATTTGAATTAGTTATTTAGCAATATTAGCTAAAACTACTTTTTTGCAAGGGAAAACGTATATAGAAACATAAAAGTATATAAAAAATATAGACGGAAGCTTTCATTTTCCTTACATTTTCAATAAAAAAAGGACGATTTTCTGTTAGTTTTTTAATAAATCTTACATGGTTTTGGGCAACACAATGACAATGAAATACCAAGAAGCCAAAGATGCATTTGCGTTTTAAGTCAAAAACTAACTTTTATTTGACAATACCAATGATTCAAAATGACAGTCATTTGTAGGTCTACTTTAATATGGAACTCAATGAAATTTGGCAAAATATTGTAGTCTATATTCTACTAAATCTCCTGAGTATCTCTCATAGTTCCACCAATTCACATGAACTTCCTCACAAAGGCTCTTCCATTTGTGTCTCAGTCTTTGTCAGCCAAGTCATTTTGCTCAAAATACCTTTAAACAGAGAGAATTGTGATTATACTTCATAAGAACACCAGTACATATTTCAGGGAACACTAAATCTGGTTAGAACAGCCATTATAATGTCAGTTACCTGGCAACAATACAAATCATCAAGTTAAGAGCTGACAAACGATCATCATCTTTGCTCTCCTAGAAGAGAAAAATATCCAGTCTATTTTAGACAACCTATTTTCAGCTGTCACCAACTGCAAGGGAGAAAATTGTGATAACCTAGCTTTTAATTCAGAGCAAACCAAAAGGTGTTTACCAGATTGGCACGCACTGTTGAGCAACGTCTCGCCAACTCTCTGATAAGGGAATGTGCTTCAGGAAGCAGCGGCTTCTCAAGGCACGCTAGTAATGCATATAGCCATCTGCCCTGTGAAGATAAATGTTATAGTGTATGAAGTGTACAGATAAACTGAGCAATTACAGATTAATAATACCTTAAATTTTAAAGCCACAATGTGTAATTTTTCGCCACTAGAGGTCGCTTATTCAAAACTATACTAATATATTAAAGGATAATCGAAATCAATAATGTTGTCATTGATAGGCAGGACACATACATGGTCTGTGTCCTGGTTAAAATAGCTTATTTCTCTGGATTTAAACATTCTTGGAAACATTTGGGATAATGTAAGTACACAAGTCTACATAATATTCTAATGTTTTTTTTGGATATTTTAAATCCAAAAATCTTACATATTGTGCCTTTACAGGAAAGAAATGGTGTTATAATATTGTACATGCAATACATTAAAATCCCCATTAAATCAAAATTGACAAATCCTTTTTTATGGAATATTGTACTTATGATCTTTAATTAAAATAACTTCCCCTCCCTCTTGCAGCAGCATCTCTTCTCTGATGACGTGTTTACCGGTGCGAGGGCGGGCAACCTGTCACTCACATGTGATCGACCAATAGAAAACCACAACCATCCAATCAATTTCTGATGGACAAAATCAAGTCCCGCCCTACATTTTTTCATGTTAGAGAAGCCGTTTCACTCAGATATATGCAGTGGTGGATGAAGTACACAAATCAAGTACTTGAGTAAAAGTACAGATATTTAAAGGGATAGTTCACCCAAAAAACTTTTTTATGTTTATCTGCTTACCCTCAGGGCATCCAAGATGTAGGTGTCTTTGTTTCTTCAGTAGAACACAAATTAAGATTTTTAACTCCAACCCTTGCAGTGTGATAGTCATATAATGCATGTGAATGGGGATATTTTAGAGTATGCGAGCAATGAGAGTAAAAACACATAGACATACGAATCCTTATTAAAGGTCCCGTTCTTCGTGTTTTTTTGAAGCTTTGATTGTGTTTACAGTGTGCAATATAACATGAGTACATGTTTCGCGTGAAAAAAAACAGTATTTTTCACACAATTTACTTATACCGCTTAATCTGTATACCGCTGTTTTCCCTCTCCTAAAAACGGTCTGATGACTTCCTTTATTCTATGAAGTCCCTCCTTCAGAAATACGTAACGAGTTCTGATTGTGCCAGCGGTTCCCGTGTTGTGATTTGACCGCAGCTTAGCGAACGTAGCACAGAAAGGTCACGCCTCTTACCGTAACGGGGAGATGTATGCGCTCAATGATCTCTACAGCGTCCCTGGGAAAGCCAAACAAAGGTGATTTGACTCCGGGATGAAAATAACAGCGTCTCAACGACATGGCGACAAACACACTCAAACGCAACACTTCCTCTTCTCCACGCGACACGTCCTCTTCTCCACGTGGGACAGCAACAAGACCACGCCCCCTTTTTCAGTGTATTCTTGTGGGCGGAGGTTAGTCTGTTCTACTGTTCTACTGACGTAATTAATGAAGGAAGTACCAGGATGTAGTCCAAGCCAGCCGTTCGCTGTAGGCTTTGAAAGGGAACTTCTGTTAAATAAAATATCTCGCTTGGCATTGAACTTTGAGCTTTATAATTTTACAGGTATTATTTATGCTCTAACAGCAACATTACACACGAACTAAAGTTTGAACAATGGGATCACGAAGAACGGGACCTTTAAACCATGCATCTCGTGGCAACACATTGATGTCTTAAGACACGAAACGATCGGTTTCTGCGAGAAACCGAACCGTATTTTTTTTTTTTTTTTTTTACCTCTTATCAGACGAATGTCATCTAGTATTCCCAGCGCCATAACTTCTGGTGAATAAGGTAAAAAACTGGCGCGATCAAATATATATACACGTAGATGCCTCATTTGACCGATCCGCGCAGGCACTAATGAGGAATCTATGTATATTTATATATAATCGCGCCGGTATTTTGCATGTATTTGACCTTATTCGCCGGAATTGATGGCGCGGGAACGGCTGATGCAGAGCCATAGAAAAAAATTAAATGCATTTTTAAATTTGGATATTTTTCTTACACAAACGCATCGATTCGCTTCAGAAGGCCTTTATTGACACCCCGGAGCCGTGTGGAGCACGTTATTTGACGGACAGATGTATTTTTATGGACTTCAAAAACAGGGCAACTATTACTGCTATAATAATGCTTGGATTAGACAAGTAGCCATTAGGGTGAGTAAATCATGGGCTAATTTTTATTTTTGGGTGAACTATCCGGCCCCACTTTATATTAGGTGGCCTTAACTACTATGTACTTACATAAAAAAAGTACAATGTACTTACTGTGTTCAAATTGTATTGCAAAACACCTTTGCTGATATTGAGGTGGGATACAGGTAGGGTTAGGGACAGGTGTGGGGGTATGGGTAAGTTTAAGGGTAGGGTTAGGTGTAAGGGAAGTGTCAACTGTGTAATTACAAATGTAACTACAGAAATTAATTACAGATGTAATTACATGCAGGTATTCTTTTTTAATGTAAGTACAATGTAAAAACATGTATGTACACAATAAGTGCATTGTATCAATTAAAATGTTAGTACATAGTAGTTAAGGCCACCTAATATAAAGTGGGTCCAACTATCCCTTTAAGTACTAATTAAGTACTCCTCTCCAATTTTATATTTATTATATAGTTCTTGATTTTTAATATACTTAAAGTAAAAAGTACTGACCACTGAATGTTTATTTTGTAATTTGATGTACTTTTACATTCATTTTATATTATATATTTTATTTAATCCTACTGCTCAAAATACCTAGAGGAGGAAGAATTGCTTGTCAGTACCCAGCACTAGTCAGTAAGGAAGATTAGTGGATGCAGATACATTATGGCCCGGTTTCACGGCTGTTTTTTTTGTTTTGTGATGATTGTTCATGAGTCCTTTGTTCGTCTTGAGCAGTTAACCTGCCCAATGTCCTTCAGAAAAATCCTCAGGTTCTGCACATTCTTCAGTTTTCCAGCCTCTTTTTCATATTTGAACCCTCTCCAGCAATGACTGTATGATTTTAAGATCCATCTTTTCACACTGAGGACAATTGAGGGACTCAAACACAACTACTAAAAAAGGTTCAAACATTCACTGATGCTCCAGAAGAAAACACGATGCATTAAGAGCCGGGGGGTGGAAACCTATTGAATTTGAAAATCAAGGTAAATTGTACTTCATTTGTGTTCCGGGAAACATGCAAGTATCTTCTGTTGCTTCTGACAGGCAGTATTAAATGTAAAAAAATATATATTTAAACAAAATAAGAAAAATTTGGACATCTTCATCCTGTTCAAATTTTTCTGAAGGACATTGGGCAGTTTAACTGCTCAAGACGAACAAAGGACTCGTGAACAACCATCACAAAACAACAAAAACAGCCGTGGATCATCCCGGGAACGACACACAGCACTGAGAATCAATGGTTCATAAACTTTTTATCAGGGTTATTTTAATAAATTCAGCTATTTTTTTGTCTTGTGGACTATATGTAAACATTTTTTATGTAAAATATCTTATTCAGGACAGTACTAAATAAAAAATAACATGCATTTTGTATGATCCCTTTTATTTAGTTAAAATTATTCCCATTTTCACAGATTCTGCAAGCGGTTCACATACTTTTTCAAGCCACTGTATTTTAAGATATGTTAGAGCAAGCTGCTTTTAGTTAAAATAGCTCAAACATGCATTTTAGTATTTTAGACTGGGGGAATATGTAATGTGTGTTGACAAACAATAAGTACAGACATCACATAGGGCTAAATGCATAACATTTTAAAATGAACGCTGTGCAAACATTCTAGTTTTATATCATTTGAAAAGATGGGGAAGAATGCAAGTGCAATAATTGACATTATTTTAATGTTATGTTGTTGTTGTTTTTTTTATTTAAATCTTTGAGATTGTGATATGGACATGCCCACATTCAAGCATTACAGCTCACCCCTTTACAGAAGATTTAGTCCACAAACAATTAAAAGTGGTTACCTAAATATGATTTTCATTTACAATAATCAGGCTCTGAACAGATCATCAAGTTGCTGACTCAAGAACAGTACAATTCGCAAATGAATTGTTTGTGTGCGATTTGTGAACCGTTTTAACAGGTTCATTGAAAAGAATCAGTTCGTTCACAAATCAGATACTGCTATTGCATCTCAGAGCATGCATGCCAATTTCTTCAGTTCAAAATAATGAGTAACATGTATTTTTATGAAATGTAGCGGAGTAAATACACTATTATGCTATGGAATGTAGTGAAGTAAAAGTTTCTCAAAATAAACAAACTCCAGTAAAGTACAGATACTTGAAAAATGTGCTTATGTACTAAATGTGGTAAACCCAGCTCGATCTGCCAGCGATTTGATTTTGCCCTGCAGCTCAGGCTGGAAACCTGTACATATTTTTATCCTGCTTCTGTTATAAATTTGCGGGGACCAATCACAAACCGGCTTATCCACCTGGCGCACTATTGGTGGGTTTAACACAATGACGGATAGAGAAGCAATGGATCGTTGGTCTGATTGGATGAAGGACTATGCAATTTCGTACAGAGTCATTTGGACTATGTCCATTGATCACGCCTCTTGTGGTCTGATTGGTTGAAGGACTATTCAATTTCGTACAGAGTCACTTGAACTATGCCCGTTGATCATGCCACTTGTGCAGTAAAACTAGAGAGAAGACTGCCCAGAATGTCCAATCTTGAAAAAATTGAGCTTGGTCTGATGATAGCCATACAAACTAAATGCAGTAACAAAGTAAAAATGCTTGGTTACTGAATAGGAAAGAAAAGACTAATCGCAACATCTGTTTAATGGTGCCTTTAAAGACAAAAAAACTTTAAACTTATTAAACATATCTTAAAAGAACAATATCAAAGTCAGGTCCTGATGCATGGATATGGCAAAATGGAGCAATTGAACTCACCAACTGTGGTACAAAGTCTCTCTCCTCAAACCAATTGATTAAATACTCAAGCACCGCAGAGATGGTTGACTGAACAGAGAATGCAATGAAACGACAATTACATATTCAATTTGTATGTGATTTATATGTTAATAATCAAGTGACAGTTACCTGGTTTAGTTTGCTGACAATGCTCAGGAAAGGTGGGAAACCAGTCTGATAAAGAAATTCAAGAACATCAAATCATGACAGAATGCTCAGGGTGTGATAATAAATCTACTTGATGTAATCGATTCATGCTGACAACTACTACCACAATGCCTGATAAAGGCGGAATTAGTACCTTGACATAATCAAGACCCGGGTTAACGTTGTCGTCTTCTTTCAGCTGAATGTCAAGACAAACATTCTCACCCAAGCAGAACCTCCTCCATCCATCCTCATCCTCAGTTTTAGGCTAAAGGGGGAGAAGTATTTGCTTTTAAAACACCTTTTTTAATGTTAAACTTCTGTCCACATATAATTTTCTTACCATGACAACATTATCATCCAAAAATTGAGCATTCCAATGCTGACGGTGCTTGTTAACACTCTGAAACAAGAAAGAGATATATTGACGATACTAAACAGACAAATGCTAGATGCTTGTTTTTGTGATTGTAGAAGTAAACTAGTGCAGTTAAAATTGAACACCTGTCTGATTTCTGAAAATTTGCTGACTTGTTGTTGCTGCCATTTCAAGCTAGGAGAGAAACCCTGAGGGGCGGCCATACAACCTGTGATCTGTGAAACAAAATATGCAAAATTATTAGACATATAACAAGATTTACAACTTACTAGTCAGTGTTCACTTGTCTCACTCACAGACACATTCACGGATTGTTTCTTCTTCAGCTTCTTTGGATCAATTTGTGCCACAACAACATCAGGGTATAGAGACGCTTCCTTCCTGTAAAACATAATGCTCACTGTAAATACAGCTGTATCTGACAAATAATAAGACAATAAGTATTTTATCGAAAAATATATACTTTTGCAATATTATTACATATGAATGTGCCTAAATGTACACAATTTAGATCATTAATCTTATATCACAGAGACTTCTGTGTTTATTTGGTTTTGCATATTATTTTAATCCATTTTATTGTATTATAATTATTATTTTTCTTATGTTATCATTGAGTGCATGATATTTATGTGCGTATGTAAAGCACTTTGTAAAGTAAAGTTCTACTTGCGACTACTTTGAAAAGATAATATATTGAAGACAGATGATGTAGAATGACTTACTGGACCTGTCTGAGATATTCTTGAGGGTTTCTGGGCGGTTCGTTAGAAATATTTTCATCAGCGTCGCATGACTCCACGGGCAGAAGTCTGGGCATCAACTCCTCCACGTCTGACTTCATGTCTTTGCGTTATTTTCTATGCGTGACAATCAAAATAAATCAGCATTCATGAGTCGTTGTTGCACGTTCTCTATGTGCTTGTCAACCTCTCCATTTTGAAAACACTGGGCACGATGACGCCCAATAGACGCGACGGTTACCGTGGTGACTCTTAATCGCTCGCTATGATACCGATGGAAAAATGTGTAGTGACATCTGTTGTTTGGGAAGAATATGAAGGCGAAGGGACTATGAACTAGAGGGACTATCTATGAGTAGAATATGAAGATTTTTCAATGCTTTGCATAGGCTACTTTTTAAGTGGCATCATTTGCCCCTGGAAGTGAATTTCAGGGGCATTTTGATAACTTCATATGAGGGGATTTTTAATAAACCACACGAAAAGCCACAGTTTCACCCATAAACTATTATGTGAAATACTTAAATTGAATCAATGAAATTAAATTCGGCATGAAAATAATATCCTCTAGACTGATAAATAAAATAAAGTTTTGTTTTTCTGGCAGAACTTCAGACTCTGCAGACCTTTGCTCAGTCTGTCACTCCTATCAGTAATCGTTCCTCTAACAACACCGTAACTGAGTGGGCTGACATTTTACCCAGATGCACTATGAATAAGTTATTATTGTACTGGAAAGAGCACTCTCATCTATTATATTCAAACATATAATGAAAAGATTCTGTATCTTTTAATCACTTCCCGGTATGGGTTGTTAATGAAAAGCATGTAGGCTAACCTTCCTCACGGAATATTTTCTGTATTCATAATGTCTTTATTCATTCTAGACAACCTTACTTTTAGTCGTACAGATATAATCTTAAATGATTGAACTGATAATTAAATTACTGTGCCTGCTTTAAGGCCTTAAAGGGATAGTTCACCCAAAAAATAAAATTCTGTCATCATTTACTCACCCTCAAGTTGTTCTAAACCTGTATACATTTCTTTGTTCTTCCAAATATCTTCCTTTGTGTTCAGCAGATCAAAGAACTTTATACAGGTTTGGAACAACTTGAGGGTGAGTAAATGATGATAGAATTTTTTTTTTTGGGTGAAATATCCCTTTAAGGCCTGTTCACACCAAGAACGATAACGATAACTACATTAGCATTTACACCAAAACACAATGGCTGAATCCGAAATCGCCCCCCAATACAGCCATTTGTAGTGGTGTCCAAAACCATAGTGGATGTTATTGAGTGCACTCATTCAATCCCACATTGAACCACAATAACAAGTGTACAGCCGATGTACACACAACGGCTGTCCGAATTCACTCACTCGTTTTCATTCACTCCTTCAAGTGAAATATATTAGTGGACTAACATAGGGAATAGTGAATGAGGGTTTAAGGGGCAATGTCGGATTCAGCCAATATTTTTTATGCAGTTTCTGATGGGCTGTTAATGTTTTTATCATTCATCAGCTGGATTTTTTTTAAAGTGATCTCTGTGTTGTTATTGTTATAGTTGTGGACTCTGCTATTATTTTACATTTAGGACAATATTTTAACTCTTGATCCTTAAAATTAGCGTCCTTGGTGTGTACAGGCATTTACTCACTATAATATCTCAAGTAAAATCCAAACAAAGTTAAAAAATATATATATTACTGCTTCATGTAGTCTAACTTACATTGTGAGACCTTATCAGTTTGAATGTGGCTTTGGTCCAGTGCGAGTTTGTGATGTGGCGTGTGGTGATGTTAATGATTTACTGGCAGTAACCTATAGGCTAATCCAATCTCTGCTTGTCAGAATGTGATCTCCATAGATTGGCTCATTCTCTGACAAGACAGAGGGAATGACATTTAGCTGGGATTTAGCTTGGCTTTCCCTCTGACTATTGGGTTTGGAAATGTACATGATCTACTGAGATGAAGGGAATAGCTGGATGAATCCAAACATGGCAGCACTACGTTCATTCATTTTGTTTCATATTGTCTTTGGCTTTTTACACCACGGTTTGGGTTTGATTTCAGACTACAAATTATGTGGAGACCCCGAATGTGAAAGTAAGTAGTTCATCATTTATATTCAGATATACTGTAAAAGGAAAGATTGTGTGTTTACATGTTCATCTTATAATTGTATGGCTTTGTGCAAAAGTTTTTAATTGTGTGCATGTTATTGTCATACTTTCTTATCTTTGAGTTGTGGTTCGTTTCTTATTACTTCAGGCATGATAAGTCGTGTGCAGGCACAGAGAGACCATAGTGCAAAAGACTGCCGCTTTCTAAACTTCAAAAAAGGGGAAATGATCACTGTTTACTACAAACTCACTGGAAAAAGAAATGATCTCTGGGCAGGAAGTGTGAGTCTACTCTTTTCTGGTTCTGTTCTTGATTAATTAAATTATTGATGAATTAAAAATATGCATGCAAGTGTTTAATGTTCTTAAGTTTACTGATAAATAAAATCATTATATTCTTAATATTTTACATTTTGCAGATAGAAAAGCTGTCCGGACTGTTCCCAAAGGATGCCATCAAAGTTGATCAACTGTTTATTGATGAGAAAAAGGAAATCCAAGTGCCGGCCCAGGTAATGTACATTAAAAAAAAAACATTTATGAGTAACCTAAAAAAAAAATGTGATACTGTGATATATGTGAAAAATGTGAAAAAAATGTGATACATCTACATTAACTGGTTTTAGGCTGGACATATTATTTCATATAATCAAATCTACTTATACAATATATCAGTTACAGCAAGAAAAGCAATTCATGACATCATGAAATGGAAAGTCGCCCTGTTTTCTAAATGCATATTTAATAAATCATCCATGCATATAACTTTTTATTTATTTATTTTTTTACTTTCAAAATGCCATAACTCAGTCTTCAGGTGAAATTAAATTAAATTAAAAGAAAAAAGACAATTCTCCAATCATTTTGTCTGCATAAACCCTGCCCCTTCCGAATTATCTGATAGAATTAATTCTTCTATGTATGCTGATTTGGTTAAAAAAGAGTCTACCAAGAACATACATATTAATCATAAATTCTCTCCTCAGGAATATGACTTCATCTGCTTTGATGAAAATGGTTTAGTCATTGAGCGCAGCACTGAATTTGATGATCTGGAAGATTTGACACAAGAAACACAAGAAACCAAAGAAACCGATATCAATGAAGTCCATGATAAACCTGCTGATAGAGAAGAAAGTGAACCCAGCAAGATTTCTGTTCAAGATGTTTCTGATCAAAACAGCCCCAAGACAACAGAAAAAGGTGGGTCTTCGTGGATAGGCTCTGCTGTTAGTGGATGGTTTGGCAGGAATGAACAAAGCAATGATGAACCACAGGATGAGAGCAGTGAAGAATCCTTCAAAAGCAGAAAAATAGTGATGGATATTGAGGAGAACCACTTGGAGGAGAAGACAAACTCTGGAACGTTTGGTTGGATCAGGGGTGAACTGACCAATGCTTTTGGATTTGGAAACAAGGATCTAAAGACTGATACTCAGGACAATATTGAGAACCCAACAAATGATAAAGACACCTCATCACAGCAGTCTAGCTCCTGGATAAGTATGGGTAAAGATGTATTGGGCTTTAGTGAAGACGATACTCCAGCTGCAACTAAACCTGAAGCTGAGCTGGAAGATGAAAACACACACATGGAGGACCAAAGCATTCTTAACCCCAGTGAGAACATGGATGTGGATGACAAAATACAGAGAGATGAAAACAACCCAGATGACAGAGTGGAGAATGAGGATGGTCCCATGGAGAACATGAGATCAGACAATGAAAAAGTAGAAGAACAGACGGGTTGGTACGGCAACATGTACAACAGAATTACAAACCTTTACAAAGAAGATGAAACTAAACAAGATGAGGATGATGGAGGCAAAGACAGTTTGTCTGAGGAAAGAAGCCCTGGATTATCTACAAATACTGAGAACATTGAAACCAAAGAGTCAGAATCAAGCTCACAGTCCATATTTTCAGTCAGCGGCCTGCCATCAGTGCTTAAACTTCCATTTCAGACAGAAACGGTAGTAAAGAGAGATGAGGAAAACACAGCAAAGGAAGAAGATCCAGGTAAGGAAGACTTTGACGAGGAACAAAATAATAGCGAGGATCAAGAAGAAGAAATATTGACTGATATTGATGAGCAGGACTCAAACCCAACAGACAATGATGTACTTAGTGAAACTCAGTTGCTCTCTGATATAGCAAAAGATAGCATTGCATTTGATATGACAGAAGACAGCACAGATTCACAAATCATTGAAAACAAGTCTGCAGATCATTTGAATGAAGAAGTTAAAACTGCAAACAATGCTGATGTTTTAGAGGGAGAGGTGGAGCAAGATATGAGAGATATGCGAAGTGATGAGGAAAAGTCAGCAAAGGAGGTAGATTCAGGTAAGGAGGACTTTCTTGAGCAACAAAAGTTAAAAAAGGACGAAATGTCTGATGTTGATGAACAAGAATCAACCCCAAAGGATGCTGATTTAATTAGTAAAACTCAGGCACTATCTGACAAAACAATGGCTTTAAAAGACATTGTTGCATCTGATGACATTAGAGAAATAGATGGCTTTTCTCAAGAATCTAACATCCAAAATGACGGTGATGATAAGTCTGCAAATCATTTGATTGATGAAGTTATTCAGAGCAAAATCAATTCATCTGATGACATTTCAGAGGACAAGCTGACACAAAGGCTGTCTGATCAAGGCAATTTAGACACTATCAAGCAGCAAGAAAGTGATTATGATAAATATGTAACTGGTGCTGATACATCTGAACAGCCAGAGACAGATATTCATAACGAGTTAGATTATCAAACAACACAAGAATCAAATGTTTCAGATTTGTACATTGACTCTCATATTGAGACTATCACAGTTAGTCAAAGTGTAAATGTGGATGTGAATCTGGAACTGACTGTGGATGCATTATCAGAATATATTAATGAAAAAAAAACGGACAGAAAAGACGAGTTAGTTACGGACAGAAATGACAAGTTAGTTACGGACAGAAATGACGAGTTAGTTACGGACAGAAATGACGAGTTAGTTACGGACAGAAATGACGAGTTAGTTACGGACAAAAATGACGAGTTAGTTACGGACAGAAATTACGAGTTAGTTACGGACAGAAAAGACGAGTTAGTTGCGAACAGAAATGACGAGTTAGTTGTGAACAGAAATGACGAGTTAGTTGTGAACAGAAATGACGATTTAGTTACGGACAGAAAAGACGAGTTAGTTGCGAACAGAAATGACGAGTTAGTTGCGAACAGAAATGACGAGTTAGTTGTGAACAGAAATTATGAGTTAGTTGTGAACAGAAATGACGAGTTAGTTGTGAACAGAAATGACGAGTTAGTTACGGACAGAAAAGACGAGTTAGTTGTGAACAGAAATGATGAGTTAGTTGTGAACAGAAATGACGAGTTAGTTACGGACAGAAATGACGAGTTAGTTACGGACAGAAATGACGAGTTAGTTGTGAACAGAAATGATGAGTTAGTTGTGAACAGAAATGATGAGTTAGTTGTGAACAGAAATGATGAGTTAGTTAAGGACAGAAATGATGAGTTAGTTGTGAACAGAAATGATGAGTTAGTTAAGGACAGAAAAGATGAGTTAGTTGTGAACAGAAATGACGAGTTAGTTGTGAACAGAAATGACGAGTTAGTTACGGACAGATATGACGAGTTAGTTGTGAACAGAAATGATGAGTTAGTTACGGACAGAAATGACGAGTTAGTTACGGACAGAAATGACGAGTTAGTTGTGAACAGAAATGACGAGTTAGTTGTGAACAGAAATGATGAGTTAGTTAAGGACAGAAAAGATGAGTTAGTTGTGAACAGAAATGACGAGTTAGTTGTGAACAGAAATGACGAGTTAGTTACAGACAGAAAAGACAAGTTAGTTATGGACAGAAATGACGAGTTAGTTACGGACAGAAAAGACGAGTTAGTTGTGAACAGAAATGACGAGTTAGTTGTGAACAGAAATGACGAGTTAGTTACAGACAGAAAAGACAAGTTAGTTATGGACAGAAATGACGAGTTAGTTACGGACAGAAAAGACGAGTTAGTTGTGAACAGAAATGACGAGTTAGTTGTGAACAGAAATGACGAGTTAGTTACAGACAGAAAAGACAAGTTAGTTATGGACAGAAATGACGAGTTAGTTACGGACAGAAAAGACGAGTTAGTTGTGAACAGAAATGATGAGTTAGTTGTGAACAGAAATGACGAGTTAGTTACGGACAGATATGACGAGTTAGTTGTGAACAGAAATGATGAGTTAGTTACGGACAGAAATGACGAGTTAGTTACGGACAGAAATGACGAGTTAGTTGTGAACAGAAATGACGAGTTAGTTGTGAACAGAAATGATGAGTTAGTTAAGGACAGAAAAGATGAGTTAGTTGTGAACAGAAATGACGAGTTAGTTGTGAACAGAAATGACGAGTTAGTTACAGACAGAAAAGACAAGTTAGTTATGGACAGAAATGACGAGTTAGTTAAGGACAGAAAAGATGAGTTAGTTGTGAACAGAAATGACGAGTTAGTTGTGAACAGAAATGACGAGTTAGTTACAGACAGAAATGACGAGTTAGTTACAGACAGAAATGACGAGTTAGTTACAGACAGAAATGACGAGTTAGTTATGGACAGAAAAGACAAGTTAGTTATGGACAGAAATGACGAGTTAGTTACAGACAGAAATGACGAGTTAGTTACAGACAGAAATGACGAGTTAGTTACGGACAGAAATGACGAGTTAGTTACAGACAGAAATGACGAGTTAGTTACAGACAGAAATGACGAGTTAGTTATGGACAGAAAAGACAAGTTAGTTATGGACAGAAATGACGAGTTAGTTAAGGACAGAAAAGATGAGTTAGTTGTGAACAGAAAAGACGAGTTAGTTGTGAACAGAAATGACGAGTTAGTTGTGAACAGAAATTACGAGTTAGTTATGGACAAAAATGAAGTATTATCAAAAGACATCACATTTTATGAAGAAAAGTTATCAGATTTAGAAGCTCTTGCAACGGAAATGAGCAATAAACATAAATTGGACACAAACATAAGTCTTCTTGATGAAGGAACTCTTGATATTCCCACTCTTAGAACAGATGAATTAGCTGTTATTAGTGAAGAAAATCTACAAACAGACTTTGAGTCAAATCCAGCCTTAAACACCACAGATGATGAGATGGATAATACCAGCGGCTCGCGTGATGCGTTACTGGAAATACAAAAGTCAGGTATAAGTATTGTTAAGGATACTGATTCAGAAGTTGAATATGCAGATGAGGTTGTAGTGAATGGTGAGGAAAAGGAATTAGGTAGCATTTCTGAACCTACACAGAATTATTTTGAAACAAAAGAGCTAAAGGGTGACACACAAATCACAAATGAGATTCTGACAGAGGAAACCCATACAAAATGCCCATCACTAAACACGTCTGATGGATCTGCTGATTCAAAAGATGGTGGTCATGATCTCAGTTTACCAGAAAATACAGACACTGATCAAATTTGTAAAGCTGTTAGTACTGAAGACCCAGGTGACTATACCACTTCCAAAGAAGCAAAATTAACAGATGATTTCTTGGAGAATGACCTAGTTCAGGATGGCAATATTAATAATATGCTTGATCAAAATCAGAGTGTTGAACACAAAGAGGAGACTGACACTGCAAATATGGAGGATCAAACCGATTCAGAAAGTGTCACGAAAATGGAGGAAAGTGACACAGGTGCCACCTGGGATCAAAGTGATGATAGTGACAAGGCGGTGCAGTCAGAAGATAAAGAGGAACCGGGTGATGAAGAACAGCCTGGAATACCTGAAATTCAAGAAAAAAAGACCTTTAATCAATCTACAGAAACTTCTAAAGAATATACAAACTTATATCCTCATCTGAGCAAACAGAATATTCAAGATCTTTTAGATTTATTCGGAGTCTACAAGTTATCTTGGCTGGATTCCATAATGGGAAACACTGATGCAGGTCAAGATAATAAAGTTCTTGAAGAACTCTGTGCCTTTGAACAGCTTTTGGAATACCATATGAAGACGGACACAAAATTGGGACATATTCAACAAGATACCGGTTTTCCTGGCAAGAATAATATTAAAGAATATCCAGCACTACAAACACTGTTTACCCTCTTATCTACTCTAAGAGAGAAATATTCACCAGTGATAACAGAAGTCAGTGTAGAAAGCCCAGGTACTGATGATTTGAAACTGATAATTAAAAAAAAAAATCTTCTTAAAAGCATGGCAGATAAAAGATTTCATAATTTTGGTGAATATTGCATGGAACAAAACTTTTGCATATATGTGATTGATGGGAAATCTAGGTTTTGTGATCTTACTTGAGTTATTTCTAATCTAAAAGCTGTCATGTTCTATAATGTTCCCTCTCTTTCATCACAGGGATCAGCGAAGATGGCTGTGTTCATGAAGAATGTCTAGATGTGAATAAGAATACACTAATCTCTTCAACAGAGCTTAAAAACAATCAAGTTACAGAAGACAGATATGATAAAAATGACTTGAGCAATCCTCAAAATGAGCCAGTCACTGAGGAGAAGTACCTTTCTGCGAATATAGCTAATGTGGAGAGTGTTCAGACTGATGAGCAGGAAATAAGAAAGCATGAGGATTGGTTATCTTCTGAAATCAAGAAAACTACTTCCCAAAACCATGGCCTAATCTCTGAGGAGCATATTGAACCACAGAACGGTAACCCCTTTTTTTTATTTCATCCTAAAATGAAAATAGTTAATTTTCTCTCATAATTTACTCATCCTCCTGTTTATGAATAAATTAATTTCACCGTATTGAATAGAAAATGGTAAACACTTATGTTTTTGTTCTTTTGACAGGTGAATGGCATTTTTATCAAATGGCAGTATTTGTTGAAGTCACAATTAATGAAATTGCATCTATAGTGGACAAGGTAGGCCTTCATGTGAAATACGTGTCGGAAAAGTATTCTGCTGGTACATTTTGGTGTTTTTTTTTTTTTTACATATTAACAAAATCAGGCACAAATCCTGTTATTTTGTTGCGAGACAAAATTAGCCTAATGTGAAAGATATAGCTAGTGTTTTTAAATGTTTAAAAAATATTTAACACATAAAATGTCTGTATTTGCCTTTTAAAATTATAATTTTGGCCAGTAAAGTCCATTTTCGACTATATAATTAAAATCATAAATGTAATTTAAATGATTAACTTTTTAATTATCATTGTTTATTGCTAGAAAATTACAGAATCACCTAAATCAATCTCCTAACGTGTTTTTAACTATGTAGCCTAAAGTAAATGTACAGTACATATAATATTTCTCTACTGATTATCCCATATAATATTAAAAGCAATAATCTGAAGCCACTATTTGTTCAAAATATATTTCCAAAGCGTTTCAAGCCATATTTTGTTCCTTGTGGAAACTGCCGACGTCTACAGTCTATTTTCTGCTTGACATGTCGCCAAACAGGGTCATATTTTGCACTCAAGCCAAGTTAATGATATTTAACAGTACTTTTTACTTTTGTATTATTAAATAATCCCTAAAACCTGTGTAATAGAAATGAATGCAGACACAAAAGGTAGTAATTTTGGGATGAGCCGAATTCAGACAGACTTGAGCTGCTCAACCGGTCTGTGGTTTAGTGACTTTGTTTATCGAGGTACAGTATATTTAACACTAGTGACACACCCACTAGTGAAACATACTTACCCACATTTGAAACTATTGACGTTTCAAAACCAGCCCATGGCAAATATTTTTCGTGAATGCTTATTGACTAATTCCTCAGTGTCGGTCACTTTAAAACTCGAACGGGACGTTGTGGCATTCAGCTATTGGTGACGTGTGGAAGAAACCATGAACCTTATAGGGGTGTTTGTTTTTTTGTGGGATTTAATTTTGTCGCATACAAGCACAATACTGTTTAAATAAACAAAATACGTATTTTAGTCTATTAAAAACGATCAAACAAATACCTCTGGTGTCCTATTTAAATTTTAGTGACACAAACATTTATGCGTTAAGAATCCCCCCCCCCTAAAAAGGAAGAGTGCGCTCTTCCTCTATGCGCACTAGCAGTCAGAGTAGAGCAGCATCCGGCGGCACCATGGCGTAACAACAGATACATTAACAGATTACAAAATACAGAATAACTCAGTTTGAATATAATCATGGCAGACGAATTTAAGGCCGAGTCGGTCGTCACAGAAGCGACTGACATGAAAGGAACAGCGAAGATCTACTACACACTCGCGGTGGAGAAAATCAAAGATGTATGTGTGTCAGTGTGTGAATGATGAAACAGCGTTAGTGTGTGTGTGTGTGTGGCAGCTGTCAGCAGGTGTCATTTATATTTATTTCAAGTCAACTATCATAGTACACATTATTTACTCGAGTGCAGTGTTTACTAGATGTACACTGGCTTTTAAATGTGTAAACTGCTTTATATTCAGGCATATAACTTAGCTGGTTAGCATTGAAGCATCTGGGTCGTTTCTCATTTCAGCTTATAATATTATCATTGATTTATTAAACGTATTTATTTAACGATCATCAACAGCTGTCTTTATATACCAGTTTATAATGGTTTAAATTGCGTACTGTATATTGTTCTTTTTCATCTTACAGTGGCATTGGTTTTTGGTTAGTTACTACTGGTCAATGACAAATGAGGATGTCTGAGATTATAATAAATAGAAATATTTTAGTTTAAACGTGGTCGGTTGTTAGAGTCGGTCATATTTTTATTGAATATGATTTAATTTTGATTTAATGTCAGGTGGTATAACAGTAAAGTAAAAAGTGCTAAAATATTTTCTTTGCAAATAGGTCAATATGTGTGTTGTAAATTATTATTAAAAAAAATGATAATGTGAAACTACTAAACAAATGTCTCATCATGTAAAAGTTGTTTTAGGTTATCTATAGGCTTGTTTGTGTGTGTGTGTGTGTGTGTGTGACAGAGAGAGGGTTTGAGACTGCTAGTGTGAAAGCTTGTACAATTTTATACTTTCCTTTTTTGAGACTCAATATATCTGTTTAACTTCTGTTTAGGTTGTGTCTTCACTTCCTGATGATATCCGGCCTGGCCCTGATTTATATGGACTTCCATGGGAAGCGGTGGTTTTCACTGGATTGTTAGGTTTATGCACACTGCTTCTGTTCAGCTGCAGGTTTATTCATTCTGTAAGTCATGCGTTTCTGCTCAAGAACCACAAAAAATGTGCACACTTTATGAATGTCATCATTCATTTCTCTGTTTTGTTCTGCAGATGAAAAGTCGACTATATGCAAGTGAGTGTTTTCCCATCTGTTGATCTTATTGGCTCTTTATTTTAAACCTGTCCTTATTATCTGTTTAAAGGGTTAGCTCACATAAAAATTTAAATTCTGCCATTAAAGGGTTAGTTCACCCAAAATTGAAAATAAAGTCAGTAATTACTCACCCTCATGTTGTTCCAACCATGTAAGACCTTCGTTCATCTTCGGAACATAATTTAGTATATTTTTGATGAAATCTGAGAGCTGTCTCACTCCTCCATAGGCTTTCAGAGGGAATGAAACTTGATGGCCCAGAATAGTAAGTAAAAACGTCATTTAAGGAGTCCAAATGACTACAGTGGCTCTGTATTAAGTCTATCATGCGACGAAAATACTTTTTGAGCGGAAAAACAACAAAAATAACGACTTTATCCCACTATTATTGTTGTTCAATTTGAGCCTCTGACGCCACGACGCATGCGCGAAAACTGAGATTAGTAGTAGTAGAAGAAGAACGCCGTTTTCGCGCATGCGTCGTGGCGTCAGAGGCTCCGTCGCATGATAGACTTAATACAGAGCCACTGTAGTCATTTGGACTCCTTAAATGATGTTTTTACTTACTATTCTGGGCCATCAAGTTTCAGTCCCTCTGAAAGCCTATGGAGGAGTGAGACAGCTCTCAGATTTCATCAAAAATATACTAAATTATGTTCCGAAGATGAACGAAGGTCTTACATGGTTGGAACAACATGAGGGTGAGTAATTACTGACAGAATTTTCAATTTTGGGTGAACTAACCCTTTAAATACTCACCCTCATGTCATTCCAAAACCATAAGACCTTCTCTGACCCCTCCATAAACAGCAATGTAATTAACACTTTCAAGGCCCTGAAAGTTAGAGCTCTCGGATTTCATCAATAATATCTTAATTTGTGTTACGAAGATGAACGAAGGTCTTACGGGTTAGGAACGACATGAGGGTGAGTAAATGAAGACAGCATTTTCATTTTTGAATGAACTAACCTTTTAACTCATCCTTACTGTCAGCTTTCAATTGATCCTGGATGTTGGCTTTTTTGCAGGTAAAGAGAAGCAAATGGCACATAAAGTGGCTGAACTGCTTGATGAAAAGTGCAAAGTGCTGGAGACATTCAGTGAGGTTAAACAGAAGGTGAGAACTGTCATGTTATACACTTAATACACATAGATACTTTCGTAAATGCACTCTCTTCTCCTGAATCAGTCTCTCTAAACCAGAGGTTTTCAAACTGGCATCCAAAGACCCCCAACGAGTCACAGGGGAATGCTAGGGGGTCTGTGGAAACCTTTAGAAAAAAAATCGAATGAGTAAATAATAAGTTTAATAGTACAGTACGAGTAGGAAAAAAGTCATAATTTGACTTAAAGGGATAGTTCACCCAAAAATGAAAATGTTGTCTTCACTTACTCACCCTCATGTTGTTCCAAACCTGTATTAATTTCTTTCTTCTGTTGAACACAAAAGAAGATATTTTAAAGAATGTTGGTAACCAAACAGTTGACGGTAGCCATTAACTTCCATAGTATTTTTTTCTCTATTATGGAAGTCAATGGGTGCCGTCAACTGTCTGTTTACCAACATTCTTCATTTGTGTTCAACAGAAGTACAGATTTGGAAACAAATGAAAACTCATACAAGATTGAAACTCACAAGGGTGAGTAAATGATGACAGAATTTTCACTATTAAACTATCCCTTTTAATAGTGACCTAACTAAATATTTTTTAGAATAATATTTTAAACATATTTATAATGTTTTTTTTCACAATATACATTGGGTTATTGTACAAGAAACTATATGAGAATGATCATATTTTGGGGTCTGTAGCATCTAAAAGACTGAAAACTCCTAAACAATGCTGTTTGTCTGTCTCAACAGTTTGACAAACTAGAGTCCACACTGCAGAACAATGGCGTGTCTGCTCAAGCTGCAGAAAAAGACAGTTTAGAGGTAAAGATGATCATTTATGTTTCTTTTTTCCCCCCCTTCAAACGTTGGTTTCTCAACAAAGTTTGTCCTTTAGGAATTGTTACTTACTTTTGTACATTTTCATTGTGCTCATTACACAAGTTACATCATAACTAATTAAGTCTTTGAATGTTTTTTTTGTTTTAATAACCTGATAGTATTACACATAGTTGCAACTCAAATCTCTTTGTAAAAAAGCACGCAGTTATTTAGCCACTAAAGTTTAAAGCGCTCCTATTATTATATTTTAAAGGGTTCATTCACCCAAAAATGACTCGCCCTCAACCCGTAAGTCCTTCGTTCATCTTCGGATGAAATTAAGATATTTTTGATGAAATCTGAGAGCTCTCTGACCCCTCCATAGACAGCAACATAATTAACACTTTCAAGGCCCAGAAAGGTAGGAAAGACATTGTTAAAATCGTCCATGTGACTCCAGTGGTTCAACCGAATGTTATGAAGCGACAAGAATACACAGTGTTGACGCAGTGTAAACAGTGCAGCGCTCCCTAGTTCTACAGCAGAAAGACTCATGCGCATGTTGTTGTGCTCACGTGAACAGCGACGGCCAACGCTGCACCATTTACACTACGCCAACAGGGTAAGAGTCTAGAAGAAATTGTTGAATTTTGTTTATTTATTTTGCACAAAAAGTATTCTCGTCGCTTCATAAAATTAAGGTTGAACCACTGGAGTCACATGGACACAACTCTACTAGGCCTCAGCTACAACTACAGTGTTTGAGGGCGAGTCAAAGTAGACGTTGTTCGCGGGCAGCCAATGAAGACCATATAGGCTGGCATTATGCAAGTTTGTTGAAACCTGGAGTTGGTGGTCCAGTGGGTTAAACCATTGAACTGCTGGTTACCACCAGTGTGTCCTTGAGCAAGGCACTTTACTCCATGTTGCTCCAGGGGGATTGTCCCTGTAATAAGGCCACTGTAAGTCGCTTTGGATAAAAGCGTCTGCCAAATGCATAAATGTAAAATGTAACCTACGTAGGTTCTTCAGAAAGAAAGACTGGAATTGCTGACGACTCATTTCGGCAGTTCAGAATGTATTCTTTTTTTAGGAGACAATAACTTTATTAGTCATGCACCTTTAAAACTTTGCAGACCTTTTACATTCACAAACAGCTGTATTATACACTACATAAAAGGTAGTATTCGAAAAAGCATAATAGGGGCTCTTTAAAAAAAACGTGTCTTCCTGATCACTTTACTTCTTACCTGACCCATGTCCAATTATATTGCCCTTAGGTTGCGTCAAAGAAACTTGAACAATCAAATGCACAGATGAAAAAAGAAATTAAGAGGCTACAAGAAGAGCTGTCCCAACAAAATAAAGCAAGAAAACAGCAAGAGGATCAGGTAACTTCATCATATACACAGTACTACCCACACATAAACTCACTATATCCATACTACAATAGTCACCCTATATAGACTAATTTTCATGCTTGATGCACATTATTTTGCCTGAATCTGTCTTAACAGCTTTTTATATCTGTTTTACAGCTTGCTGAACTTGAGCAGATTTTAAGAAATTTAGAAGAGGAAGCTAAAGATCGAAAGTCACAGTTAGAACAGGTATTGGCTATGTTTGAGATGCATATTTCAGTCATATTTCAATCATTTGCTATTCTATACTGTTACCTGTGTTTTCATGTGCAGGACAACACAACACTGAAGATTCATGAGATCAACACAGAAAGACTAAAGAAAAACCTGCTGACGGCCAAAGAAGAGCATGCAATGCTGCTCGAGAGTAAAGCACAGGTGAGATTTGTGTTTGCGTGTTTAGTTTGGAGAGGAAAAATTTATATATTTTCAAGCTTTAACATAACTGTAGTAAAATCACTGTAATGCATTGCTCACATTTACCATGAGTGCATATATGCCCATCACCACTACAGCTGGTGCAAGAAGCAGAGGGTTGGGGTGAACGTCTCGGTGAGCTGGAGGAGGAGATGAAAATGTGTGAAAGATCTCATTCTGGCATGCTGGAGGACTGCACTAATAAAGATGAACGTATCAGGGTAAAAACACATTGACTCCAGACTAGTAGTTGACTATTATGTGTAGTGCGTGTGCCAGTGCCAGTGCCAGTGTATACACTACTGTTTAAAAGTTTGGAGTTGGTAAGATTTTTAGTGTTTTTGAAAGAAATCAGTTTGAAAGAAATACGCCCCAAGGCTGCTTATTTGACCAAAAATAGAGTAAAATAGCAATATTGCGAAATATATTGTAAATATTACTATTTAAAGAACTGTTTTGTATTTTAATATATTTTACATATATTAAAAGCTTTTAGACATATTTTTTTTAATGTATTTTCTTCCTGTGTTGGCAAAGCTAAATTTTCAGCATCATTACTCCAGTCTTCAGTGTCACGTGATCCTTTAGAAATCATTCTAATATGATGATTTGCTGCTCAAGAAATATTTCTTATTAGGAATGCACCTAAATGAAAATTCTGGACCGAAATCGAGTACAAAGATTTAATTTGCACATACGGCAGTTTTTATATCAACTTTTTAATGAGTGAATTGTTTCTACCCCAGTTTGTTGGTGACATAAACATTAGTAAAGAGGAAATGAGATGATCGGTTCACATACGCTTGATCCGTGTTTCCGCTTGAACTGTGGAAGCTACAGGGATCTGTCATGCCGTATTAAAGAGCGCCAAAACGACATTTTATTGTTTGAATTTCATATAAAAATTTGCTTCATAATAAAAGTAACAAAAGGCAAAGCTTTTTTGTTTTTTGTTCCTAAATGACAACGATACGCTGTTTTTATGAAACCTTTGACAAGTACGATCACAGTGAGTCTTTGTTGGCGCTGCTGCTGTTCCAGAGAGAGCAGTGGTCATGTATAGGTATTGAACATATCACAAACCGTTTTTTCAACCACATAGTATCATATATATAAGTCTGTCCACCGATATATCAGTCTGTCCATACAGTCTTGTGCCCAAAACTGCATTTCAGTAACACTGCATTTCTAAAAATCAGTTTTTCTTTTCTTATATCAGTCACTGACAGAGTGCCTTTTGAAGATGCGAGATTGGGATTCTGAGGACGAGAGCAGCGTTGATGGTAGCACTAATACAGCTGGAACTAAGAATGGAGACAGTTCAGGTAAAACTTGTGTGGTTCACTTGGGAATATTGTTAGTCTGTTTTTAAGTCAGGTCTTGAAGGATCGTCTCATGAATTCTGTTCTTCTTGCAGAGTTTCATAAGAAGCAAAAAGTACAGAAACTGATTGAAGCAGCCAAGGTATTTCTACTTACATCCTGATTGTCTCAAACCTTATGAACTAGATGGCACACACGACTGACAAACATGCTGTCTATGATGGCAGCTCATTAGGTTTTGAAACACAGCCCTTATGTGTCAGATTAAATGAATAATTCCTGTCTACATCCAGAATACTAATAGTCCTTCTCTTTGACACAGATGAGTGCAGACTTAAAGTCCATGGAGGAGGACAAAAACAGGGTGTTCGCCAAACTCGCAGATGAAATGAAAGCCAAAGAAGATCTCCAAGGTAAACCATCTGGGTCCACAACAGTTGAAACAGGTTCTAAGATGCATGAAACCTTTAATTTGATACATTATTTTGTTGATTTAAGAGTTTTGATTGGTTGTAAAAAGACAATGTGACACATTCATACATGGTAAGATTCTTTAGGCACCTTATGAATTTGTATTCTTATCTTGCATCAAAATGTATTTGCTTTCAAATTAAAATGTATTTATAAAGCATATTTAAGAAAACAGCTAGCGTTTTCCAAAGTGCTGTACAACACAGGGTCACAATAAAACGTGAACACATAAAACACAACATTTAACGGCTCTCAAAATTTTTAAAAACAGACCATGTTTGGCCATGCCTAACATATAGAGGCAAATAATTCCAGTTTTGGTGCAGCAACCGCAAAAGCATGGCCTCCCCTGCTTTTCAGTATTTCTCTCAGAATGACCAAAAGCAAATGGTCGGCAGACTTTTCTTTCAAGTTTTTTTATGAGTAATGGAGCGGATTTGCTTTGGCCTGATTTTATCAAACACTAAACTCATTTAGACTCTAAATGAACATTAGACTTGTTTTCTTGTTTCTCGCTATTCTTAGATGGGATCAGACAACTTGAAGAGCAGAAGGAGGTGTTGGAGTCAGAGAGTGCCAACTATTCTAGTGAAAGCCAGAAACTCCAGCAGAAACTCCAGATCATGACGGAGATGTACCAGGAGAATGAACTCAAACTACACAGGTTTGGACCGAAGCACAGAAGCTACATCTCATAAAACACAAACTTCACCTACCACTCATTGTCTTGGCACTTTGCGGTGTCATTTTTCATTGGAAATTAAAATACTAATTCCTATAATGGAATTATTCCCTAAACTCTGGTCAGGTTGTTGACAGTGGAGGAGAAGGAACGCTCACAGAAGGAGGAGAAGCTCAACAAGGCAGGCAAAAAGATCAGTCTCGCTGCAGAGGAGCTCATCACTTATAGGTGGGAGCAACTTGTTTAGCACGCATGTGGAAGTCACGTTAAAAATGTTTGAGTATGTTATTAAAATCAAAGGAAATGTGCTCGGAGAAAGGCAGGAAACATGATGCAAGATGGACGTTCACCAAAAGAGGAAGTTTACATTATAGTCTCTTTCACTATGTTTACATAGACAACGAGCCAAAGACCTAGAGGAGGAACTGGACCGGACTTCACAGGCTTATAAGAATCAGGTGACACACTTGAAATGCCTTACAGAGTTACAGCCTCTCTACATGATTTATAGTGGTAAAAGTTCTTCAGTCGCCTGTGCTGATGATGCCCATGAGAAAATGTTTATTATATATATTTGTATACAATATCTATTCAAAATACAGGTTTTGGAACTTACATTAGGGGGAGACAACATCCTCATATCGATGTCATTATGATATAATGCTGGATGGATTGATGGATACATTTTCATGCCTTAAAATTGCTTGAATGTAAAGCTACACCCTTGCTTCATTTAGTATATGTGGATCCATGAATATGCAAAATATCCCCGCCTCCACTCACTCATAGAGACAGAGCACATTTAGGCCACACTTTCCATTGACTTAGTATTGCGTGAAGCAACCTATGTCTAAAAGCTGCTATGTGACAGGTTGTACAGAAAACAAGCTAAAAAACACAGAACTAAGTTATTATAAGCTACCGAGTCCTGACCCAAAAAAACAAGCGTTTAAGGAGACAAAAGTGGATACAGGCAATAAGACATGAAGCATCAGCAGGAAGAATGTGTACATTTTGGGATCCTGACAGTAAACATTTTGTCACTGGTAAGTCAAATATCCAAATGTCAGTTTTATATTATATTTCCTGTCGCTGATTACGTTCACCTCTTGTGGGTGTATTTCTCAGTGTAATATAACATGTCACGATTGGTCTCAATTCCCTGTATCCACTTTTGTGTCCTTTAACCAGGTGTCTCCAAACTTGGTCCTGGAGGGCCGCTGTCCTGCAGAGTTTAGTTCCTACCCCAATTAAACACACCCGAACCAGCTAATCAGTGTCTAACTAGGGCCTTGTAAGACACTGATTAACTGGTTGAGGTGTGTTTTTGGGTTAACAGCTTATAAAAACTTCTGTGTTTTTGGTTCTGCGTTTTTTAGCTTGTTTGCTGTACCCCTCGTCACATATCAGCTTTTAGACATTGTTCTATGTTTTGTTATAAATCAGAAATTACAAGGAGGCAGCCTCGCAATACAAAGTCAATGGAGAGCGTTTGATTTTTATGTATTGCTCTCTACAACGTCGGACACAAAACGGTAATTAATATGATTAGCCTTTTGCCGGACTATGTTATCAAACAGCTAATAATGTGTTGCTAATGTTACACAAACCATGTTCCTGTTTACCATCTTAGCTGCCTTCTAACAATCAGCATCCTTAGAAACGCTTATAACTTCAGTGGAGAAAGGCATATAGTTCATCATAACATCATAATATACATAATTCACCCGCTTTATTACTAAATGTACCCGATTTTTCATATCAACTGAAACAACTGGCTTCTCTTGAGACTCCCCTGCTTCAGAGCATAGTTAATGATATGCTAAAGCCCGCCCACACGTTGACGTGATTGGTTACAAGGTAGTGATGTAAGAAACACCGTCTGTTTTTCACTGCAGTTTTTAAAATACTCAGCAATGGTGTTGACTGATGAATTTGCACATGGTTTGTCTTAAAGCATATTAAAAACACCACATAGACATATAAACAACATTAAAAACTTGATTTTCACCACAGGGGGTCTTTAAAGTGTTCAAAAACTTTAATATTTATTATATGCATTTCTCTTTTTTTCTACCAGATTACTTCTCATGAGAAAAAGGCTCATGATAACTGGGTGAGTTCTTTTCAGACACCTTAACATTGATCCATATCAGTCGTCAGAAGCTTACAGATGTATTTTGTGTCTGATACTCTTTTTATCCTGCATTGCCTGCATTATAGCTAGCCGCAAGGGCAGCAGATCGAGACCTGGCTGATGTCAAGAGAGAAAACGCTCATCTCCGCCAAAGGTGAGGGTGGCTAGAGAGTAATTTACTTGAGTATTTTCTATACAAGAGAAGCAGCATTTATTCATACATCTGAATGTGTTTACAATTGCAGGCTGACTGATTCCCAATTTAAGGTCGATATTCTTGATAAGGATATACGAGAGGGCAGACCTTTATTTAGAGGTCAGATTCTCTGCATTTCCCTTGCATAGTGTCTCTCTCTATGTTTAAAATGGTATTTTACATGATATGTATTTTCCTGTCTCAAAGGTGAAAGATCTCCATATGGACCCTCTCCTCTTGGCCGACCATCCTCAGAAACACGGGCCTTCCTGTCCCCTCCTACACTAATGGACGGCCCCCCTCGACTCTCACCCCAGTTTGTTATGGGTCCAGGCAGAGGTGATATACACAAATCCATTTCTTTTAAATTCTGGGAAAGTCTCTTAGCTAGCATAAAGAATGTTATTTATTCTGTTATTATGCATTCTCAGTCTTTGGTTTAGCATGGTTATCTAGCTATATTTTGTGTGTGTGTGTGTGTGTGTGTGTGTGTATCACCTGCATGTATCCTGTTCAGTTCCCATAAGATATAGTTGACATGTTTGATGGGTCTGATTTCCCACGGTTTGCTTGGTAAATACTTGGTACGTGGTTATTAAGGACTAAGTGTGATATTTTAACATTTACCTATACACTACAGTTCAGGGCCCGGTTGCATGAAACCTCTTAAGTGGTTGTATCCCTAAGGGGGGAAAATCCCTGAGGCAAGGGATTTCTTTAAGAGCTTTGCAACAAACGCCTTAACCGTCACCCTTACCTAAGTGTTTATACTAAGCTTTTCGCAATAGTTAATCTGGCAAAACACGGCAATGGAGAAGCGGTTGCTATAGTTAAGAAATCCCACGCAATAAACAGAACATAACGGACCACTGACTTTTAAACAAGTTTGGTATTTATTAAACTATACAGCTGTACTACAATATTTGAGTTATGGAGAATATTAAAGACACAGAACGTCCTAGAGCACATTGTTTTTATGAGCCCAGCTACGACACCGGACCGGAGGATGTTCAAAATCCTGCCACTCGCATCGTTACCCATTAAATGACATTATATATGTCCAATTCGTTATTGTATTGTGCTCACGCATCAACGCCACTTTGTTCACAACTTCAGTTTGGTGATTATTCACTGAATAGCACGTTCTGTGTCCTAGACACAACGTGTGCTAACCGGATTTACAGTAATGAAAACAAAAAAAAACAAAACAAACTGGACCAAGGACAAACAGAATTTTTTTTAAAGACGGGGGAAAAACACCCAAGCCTGCCACTATTATCAGTTACTCTTGCGCACAAGATGAAAGCCTGCCATGAAATAATTAATTCAAGAGCGCAGTGGAAGCAATGGAAAGAAATATGAAAACTTTGAATGTTTATTTAATCAATATACACCGTGTCACATCATACACATTATACATCATTCAACAGGCTTATTTGAATTGATTGGTAAAAATGCGCATCGGTATATTCTTTCTCAATTAACATGAAATCATCCATTGAGTTCAGCAGATAACCTATTTTGATCCCTTAATTTTTTAAGGGCTAAAGGCACTTAAGGGAAATACTTAGTGACAGCCTTAAAATTCCTTAAGTGGACCCTTAGGGTTTTTCCTTGCAACCCATGTTTCACTAAGGGTACCCTTATCCTTATAACTAAGGGCTTTCTTAACTTAAGGTCTTTTATGCAACCGGGCCCAGAACTTTGAGGTCAGTTTTTGTTTTTTTAAAGAAATGAATAAATTTATTCAGCAAGACGCATTAAATTGATCAAAAGTGACAAAGACTATTTTATTGTTACAAAAGATTACCTTTTCAAATAAATGCTGTTCTTTTCTATCATCAAAGAAAATCAGAAAATATGTATCATGGTTTCCATAAAAAGATGAATTAATTAATTTCAACTGATGATAATTAAAAAATGTTTCTTGAGAACCAAATAAGCATATTACATGATTTCTGATGGCTTCTGTAAATTCAGCTTCATCATCAGCACCATCACAGGAATATAATAGATATATGATTATATACATTTTAATCAAATAAATGCAGCCTTGATGAGCATAAGACACTTCTTTCAAAAACAAATCTTACTGACCCCAAACTTTTGAACAGTTGTATGTCACACACCAGAGATTTTACAACTGATCAAGTGAAAATTAGTATCTGAGGTTTTTTTTTATCCTCTTTAGGTTGTTTATTGCATATCACTAATGATTAAACACTTGAGATATACCCGTGTCATTTTTGCGTAACAAAATGCACTCTAAACCGTGGGCATCAAACCCTTCCCCAGCTTTGAATATAGACAAGTCCCTTCATTTTTAATTACCTCGTTAATATTTTGTTGGTTTTCTCCCTTTCCTCCCTTTTCCATTCTTCACTTCCTCAAATATTTTTTTTGTGTGTGCTGTCTCTTTCCACTCCATTCATCTTCCTGCACTCTCACTGTCACATAATCAGCATCCCGAGGCGTGGTAGAGCCCCCTAGTGGTGGGCCAGACTTTGAACGGAGTGGCCCTCACTCTGATAGTGGCTCACTGTCTCCCTCCTGGGACAGGGAACGCAGGGGCCCTCCCGTCCATCCAGGTACAGTGATGTTCCCACTGTTGTGGCTGTCCTGTAGCAGGAGGAAATACTTCTCTAGGTCTCAAAAGTCAAGAATTATTGACGGAAGAACCATGTGCACATTTACATAAGTGCCCATTTTTACATATTCAACATTCAGTAGCTTTCTCCATGCTGCAGCAGGCACGGTATAGAAAAAACGTTATGACAGTCAGAGAGAGGAAGGAAATGGTTGTGTGAAACTAGAGTAAATGTACTCTGTGTCAATTTGCCATTTATTTATGAATACCATTACCAATCATTGAACGGTCTTGTGCCTGTAATTAAGCAAACTTTGTGAAGTGAGAGGCTCATATAAAGGTGTTTCTGTCACTGAAGCTCAAACTCAGTTATTCAGAGGTCACTGAAAAGCGCTGACTCAGCTCATTGAAGAGTCGCAGAACTGGGCCGCCTTTGTTATAGACATTTCTGCGTTTTTGGCCTGTGCATCAGGCTTTGTCCCACTGCCCCCTGCTGCTCCTCACTGCTGGGCCTAATACTGTCGGTTCAGAGGCTGTTGACTAAATATTTAGCCCAGTGATTAGTAATTTCCTACTGCAGGCCTGAATAGCACAGGACATCACTGTATTTTTGTCATTATCATCATGACCATACCAACAGTGGTTGTTTTATATTGTGTGTAGTGCATCATTACCATTGCATCCCTCTGTTCAGCCAATTATTTTTAGACGTGTAATAACTTAAGTTTACTTTATTTTAGTTTCCTTATTACACATGTATTGTTATTATTACACAATAATAATTTAATAAATTACATATAAATAAATACATTAATTTGTAATGTTTATTATGTTTAGGTCACTCTCTCCCAGATCCAGGTTTGCCATACAGGAGGCCTCCTCCGGGTCCGTATCCTATAGGTCCTTTGCCTCCTAGACCTCCACTTCCTCCTGAGCCATACTTTGGTGACAAATCAGGTGAGCCTTTCCATGTGACCTCCTCTACAATATGTTGGATTCTCCTCTGCTTCTCTTAAAGGTCAACTGTAACCGTAGAATTATAAATAGCCCATACGACTCATTTATACAAGCCTAGTAATAAATAATAGGGGAAAACTGAGCTCCATATTCCCATGGTAAATCAGAGTGCCATTATTAGTAGAAACACCCTGCTGACTTGTTTTTATGTAGCTCATGTAATTGCATTATCAAAGCATGAATGAGCACTTTTTTTCAACAATCCTCAAGAATTACATTACATTGAATGTAAGATTGGGACTTTGGGACTCACAGATCCTTAAAGTATTTATTCTCTCTGCTTTTTTCAGATCCATCATTTCTAAGAAACAGCTCGTCTATCAGTGAGAATGAGAGCCGAGAAGTGAGTAAACCTCTC
The DNA here is from genome assembly GCA_023566225.1 of Romanogobio albipinnatus. Taxonomy (NCBI): domain Eukaryota; kingdom Metazoa; phylum Chordata; class Actinopteri; order Cypriniformes; family Gobionidae; genus Romanogobio; species Romanogobio albipinnatus. The sequence goes on along the minus strand of CM042249.1, from coordinate 18,590,618 downwards.
CGTATTATATCACTTGATGTAGTTATTGTGCATAGCCTAACTCAAGTGTGTCTTCTCACAGGGTCACTCGATGCCCGGTGACATGAGATTGCCCCCTGATCCAGACTCAAGAATGGGACCTCCTCCTGGTCCCCCATTAATGGGAATACCCCGACCAATGGACCCTAGGGACCCACATTTCCCACACAGGGGCCCTTATGGACCTCCAGAGTTCTTTCCCTCTCGTGGGCCTGGAGGTCCCCCCATAGGCAGTAAGTTCACTGTCTCCACTTGTGTAGGTTGGAATGTAGAAATGTCAGCATGAAAGACAATATGAATGAAATTATTTATATAAATGCTATTTGTAAATTGATTACATTTTATAAATTGATAAATGAGAAATAAATTGGATAAATAACTGATTTGATTGATAAAGTTGATAATTATTATTTATGATATAATTAATAGTTATTTTTACACAATTTTTGTCATATGTCATCTTCGGTCTGGTTATTTGACACTGTCCTGGTACAAATTGATATATAATATATTATTTATTTCTTTATTTATCTATCTATCAATTTGTACTAGGACACTATATACACTTCAGAGTTTTGATTCGGTGTCCTAGTACAAATTGGATAATTATTATTATTATTATTAGACTTTAATTTTATTTATTACAAAATAAGACTCAGCTACTTTGATTTTTATATTTATAAATGTATTTTTTTTAATTAATAGATATTTGAATGGAAATTTGAAGTAGAATCATTTGAGTTTTGAGTCTTAATTATTTGATACTGTGTCCCAGTACTAATTTATTTATTATTATTATTATTATTAATTATTGTTATACTTTAACTTTTACATTAGATTTATTACATGATAGGACTCAGCTACTTGGATTGTTTTTACATTTATTTAATTTATTACATTTTTTAATCTATATACATACATGGGAATTAGAGTTTTCTATCTGATTATTTGGCACCATTTTAAATTATTACACTTAAATTTTTTCCATTTGTTTTATTACAAGTTAGGATGCAGCTACTTTTATTTATTTTTTTACTTTGATTTTTATTTCATTTATATGACCGTGTCATTACAAACTGATAACCTTTAGTACCATTTCCTGTAGTGCGAGGGCCACTTCCCCCTGGAATGTTTCCCAGAGCTCCAATGCCACTCCCGCAACATATGGGCTATCTGCCACCAAGACCTCTGTCTGACAGTTTCCCCCCTGGTCAGCCTCCCAGACCCTCCCCACCAGGCAGCGAGCAGCCGCCCAACCAGTCGCCCTCTCCTCACGATGTCATCTGATCTTCCCATCTCACTCTCTCTTCCTCTCCTGCAGACTGTTTTCGACTTTCTGTTGTTGTGCTCAGGGGGGTGTTTCCTTTGGTATGTAACCGCAAGAGCCTTGTGGTTATCTCGTCTTAGTTGAAACTTGTTTGAAAGCAAGCATGGCAAAGGATGCAGCACATGCCACTGGTTATTTTATGAAAAGGAAGTTGATGTCTGTATATCAAGTACAGTGTAAGTGTGCAGCCTTTGTGAACCTGTAGGTAAAAAGTCAACAAGACTGCCTTATAGGATTATAGGTGCTCAGGACTGTAATGTTATGATGCTTTTTTTAAATTGAAGGTAGTTGATGAAAGGTCCTCATATTTGTCAGACTGTATATATAGAACGTGTACTAAGTATATATTGTGAATAGGATGTTGTTGAAACAAGACTTTGGTAACCAACTTGACAAATCCAATAACTCAATCCAGAGAACCGTCCATGTAGCGTATATATATATTTATAGTTTCCTCAAATAACAATTCATGCCTTAAAAATACATGGTCTGATGAAATCATGTACATTAATAATAAAGACATCACTGAAAAATGCTGGATTAGTTTCAGTTTTGTGCGCTAAGATATAAAGCTAATGGTTCATGGTTCTCAATCATAAAAAACATGGAAATATCCAGGACATTTAAAAGTGTCATTTCCAGAAATATTAAAGTGCTGGTCAATACTGAAAATAGTTTTTAGATTTCAAAATTGTATACTCTGCTTAAGATATTTAACAGTGTAAAGATGAATTACAAATGTGCAAAAGGTAATATTAATGTAAACGGAAAATGAGCTTCTGCAATTGAATATTTAAATATGTAAATAGTTTCATTTTTACACGATTAACCATAATTAAGAAATCATAAATGCTCATTATGAATAAACTAATGTGGTGCTTTGGGAAATACCTAACCAATGCAAGTTTTTAATTTTGTTACAGCCACTCAGGAAGTACAATGTGATCAGAACATGTTTTACACATCAAGATGAATAAAAATATGAAACTGATAAATTCACATTTGGTAACCAATATCATACTGACATATCAAGCATCCCTAGACCGGGAAAAGCTTTTGGAACGTTTGCTAACCAGTAGAAATTGCTGTTTATAATGATTTCATTTGTGTTTTATCATTTTTAACTTTTCATTCAGTCTCCCAGGCATTGTGAAGAAACAATTCAAATGCATTGTATCTGAACTGTATGAACACACCGAGACGAGATTGATTTTTGTATGCTTTTATTTTACCGATTAAAAGAAAATGCATTCGTTCAACATTAATTCAAATCAACATTCGGCTGGTTTACCCAATATCTGTCAGTTAAGTTTTTCAAAGGTTTTCCTTCTTTATTGTGGAACCTCAAGATCACCTTTTCTCATTAAAATCTTCCCACCTGGCATGTTCACACCTGTGCCAGAGTACTTCCTGTTTGCAGATGTACATATAAAATCCAATGCTATGTGCTCACCGGAGACAAAAAAGTAGACAGAACACACCTGCCCAAATATTAAACATTTAAGATGGTAAAACCATTTTTGCAAAACAACGCTTATAAACTTTTTTTTTCAATGTTCATAAATAGAACCCGGACATGTGTTGCATAAAAGTATATACGTTGGTATATATATATATACGCATATGCAGGTTTATGTTATCTTATTTAGCTCCCCATTAAGTTTATAAGGTAGCAGTGTGGTCTTAGCACTGCTGGTGCCCCATGATGGCCACTTCTTTATTGCAAACTGTCCTGATTTTAAACAAATGCACAACATTCGTACCACTTATAACTGGGGCCTTCTGGCCAGTCTCATAGAGACCATGTCTGTAACCCACGGTCGCCTCTGAAACTGAGTTGGCTTCCGAAGAATCAAGATCTTAAAACAATAATAATAACAATAATAAGGCCAAGTATCATTGCAAGTTAGGTTATTTCCATTTGAGTGACAGAAGAAGAAAAAAAAAGCATAAAAGAAAGAAAAACAAGTTAAGAGCCATTGGATCGTATGCATTCCGTTTGCATAGTTTTTGACTTCGCCTTTAACGCAAGCCAACCAGAGTGAGAGAAAGAGAGGCCCGCGTCGATCTCGAGATCGGACATGCAGTGGTAACATGGTAACGGTTTGTTTTTACCGAAGGCTGACGTGAGGTTTATAATCGGCAAGGTAGCTATCGGAAAAAGCTGTAAAACACTGACCGTCTCAGATGGGGTCATAGCAGCCCTCTTTCTCCTTACTACGAGATTGTGAAATGCATATAACGTTTCTGAAAATAAAAACGCAAAACCAAAAAAAAAAAAAAGAAAAACACTGGGATCCAACTGAGTTGTAACAACCGACTGGTCCAAATCGATCAAGAATAAAAACCTACGTGCGCTCTCAAATGGCTCAAGAATGTCATCGTAGGACCAGTCGAACGCTGATTCTAGGATCCCGCCCCTGCCCAAACAGAAAAGAATAAAAAAAATAATCATTTCATGCAGACATTTGGCCATTTTAGTTTGTTTTTAACTCCCCAGTGGAATGTTCCTAACACGTCTCATAGCAGCTTATAGGTCTGATAGAACCAACCTTGATTTTCAATAGTTAAATTACATTCACTCTTCACAGTGAAACAGGTGCATTGAAAGAGAGATCTAATGTATGTTGACCAAAGCCACAGCACAGCTGTGGATCACTGCCCAAGTCCAACCACCCCTCCCTCCGTTAGTACATTTTTCTAATAGTAGTTGTCGTAATACGATAGTAGTAGTAGTACATCTCGGCCCATCAGCCATTGGCCCTGCCCTCTGCCAGCATGCGGGCACTTGGAAAAAAAAAAAAGTCGTATCACCGTTATCTTTGGCAGCTGACGCAGATGATGCGCTGACAGAAGTTAAATCCAGTGACTTTGTTGAGAATATTCTTCATTAAATGGAAACTTTCATGGTGAGAGGCCTGAGCTATTGGACTCTTGTTTGTTTCCTCCACACGTCTAACAGTAACCCTGAGAATGGCTGTTTCCTGTTCACTGCCGAGGAAGTGGTACGTTTTGTACTGAACACACACCTCCTTCTCTGATGTATGCACTTTTTGAACGTCTACACGACACATTTTCACACGCGAGCGCACACACATGCGCAAACAGAGAGAGATTGCAAAACGAGACGCAAACAAGAAAACACTGACGGTTTTAAATATGCCATGTCTTTGTAAAGTTTCGGAGACTTGGTTGACCAGGGACGCACGAATGACATGGGTTGGAAATGAAAGCTATTCTGGGTTTTAGGCACGGTATGAATGCTTTAGCAGTTTGTAGCGCGTCACACGCCGTCGTTCTCCGCCAACTCCAGTCCTGCGAAATCGATGTACAACAAACAAGCTCACACTTATTGAAATAGTTTTTTTTTTGGTGCTGTACTAAGTAGAACTTAAGAAAGAAAAAAAAACATTGAATCCCACTACGAGCACACGTTTAAGAGCATTCCAACATAATCATTACTGAATGTTTGGCACCTATGTCAACGCACCTGAAAACAACATTTTTAATCCGTGGTTTATTCAAAAAGGGAGCGAATTCAACAGACTGTAATCCTCAAATGACTTTTCACACGACCCTTTTTGCGTTCTGTGCCACCAACCACGGAAAGCTGCCGTTTTCACCAATGTTGACATGGGTACCACAATAGGTTGTAAACTTGTCAACAATTAGTCAAGCTGGATCTCTTTACATCAACCCTACGAACAGGCCTTCATGTGCCGGGAGTTGTTCGACCTCATTGGTTAATTGCTTCAAAACTTTTTTTTTGGACCACATATAATAAATCCTGACACATAAGTCACCCCTCACTTGATAAGCTTGCATATAAAGATCGTTTTCACGCTGCGAAGGATTGCTTTGGCTGTTTTTTTCTTTTTGTAATAAGCGCGGATCTTCCAGGAAGATTGGGGCGATGGCTTCCATTTCAAACCTGGTTTGGCTTCGGGTAGTCACTACAGCCAAATAACAGGAAGTTCTGAGTCCTGACAGAGTAACAGTTAGCGAGGCAACTTAACGGTTTTAAAACGCTCCACCCTTCGACGATTCGCTTCGTTGTTAGAGCATGAGAAAATAAAGATATGCTCAGGAAAGAGGGGGATTCTGCAGAGCAAAAACGCTACCGCTTTCAAGAAGGCTTTAGTTTGACATTCACTTGTTTCAGCTATGCAAGCAACCATGACCTCCATCGACTGACTTAAAAAAAACAAAAACAAAAACAGAATAGACAATATATATGTAAAAGCAAAAAACACAGACCTTCAAATGCTAAACTAGGGAAATTAAACGGGTAGAAAAAATAAAAACCAGCAACTTCTAAAGAGCATTCTTTCGAGAGAGCTCTCTTTCCTCCAAAAAACACTACAAAGCCTTGCCCATCGAGCACACCAACCAATTGAACGAAGCTTCAACAAAAGCTTTCTGGAAAAGTACCGCAAGTGCAGGAATCCTGAGATATGGAACAAGCAAACGTCTGTCTCCCGCCATTTAATGTTTTACAGATGAAATACCACTGCCTGGATTCAATCCGGTGTTCGCCCTCAATTACGATCCAATGAGGATTACGCACTTCGGTTGGGAATCGCGGCGACGCTGAACAGACCGAGTTCCGAGACCGAAAACACATTGATTATGATGAAGGGGGAGTTCAAGGCAACTGTGACTCGAGAAGAACAATTAATTATCAACTGATTGTTATCACTCTTACCAAAATATCATTACCATCATCTTCATCTTCCTTGTCATATAATTTTTGCCTACCTGAGACAGACGGGAAGGTCTTCTTACAACAAAAACACACATAAGAAAACAAACAAAAAGAGAACAAAACACCTATGGCTGGGCCCAGATATTGTGCTGCAGGGCGGTCAGCATGCAGGTGTCATACACCAGACTGAAAACCTCTACAATTGGTTTCACCAGCAGAGGTGCGTCTACTTCCAGGTTGAGAAAAACCAGCGGGATCTGCGTCCCGAACACGTCGTTTCCACCAATCCTCATTTCTAAATAACAATTACATACTGATGAACAAAGAGGAAGGTTCGTAATTGTGGATCAGCCCTGTCCCTTGGCTGGAAGACTAATCTCCCTATAAAAAGGTACGAACGTGGGATTTCATCCTTGCAGAAGCCAAGAAGGATCAAACTGATAGTTTGAGGTAACTCCACACTTTCTAGGGGGAAACCAACAAACAGACAAAGCGAGAGAATGAACAACTCACTGTACAACTTTTAAGCTAGCTGTATAAAAGCCCCTCTCTACCATTCACTCAATTAGCTACTAAACCAATACCCAACTATACTTTCCTAGTAATAAGCAGGATATATAGATATAGATATAAATATAGAGCTAATACTGATTAAACACAGCACATATAAAGGATTAAATTCACACTACAAGAAGAAAAAAAACAAACAAATCAAAAAGCAATGAAAGAAATAAAACAATATGTAAAATGAGAAGGGCCCATTTAGTGAAAGATCACCAAGCACAGGGTTAGAGAGGGCGTTTGGTAACGGGCCCCGGTGCGTCTACATGCCCGCGCTGAAACTCTGCATCTCGCGGTGGAAGTGCTGAGTGGGCTCGTTCAGGACCACGCTGTTGTCCATGGAAGGATGCCAGACGCGGCCCAAGCCCAGGGACACCTCCTTGACTAGATTGTGGACGGGATCTCCCTCGATGTACACTGACTGGTCCGGGTCAAAGTCGATGCTCTCTTCGGACACCTCCAGGACTTTGAGGTTGGACCCACGCAGGCGAGAGATGGCCACAAGGTTGTGGGACCACACGGTGTAGCCTGTGAACCATGAACAATGACTTAACCCAGAGGACATGCACGGTTAAATGGATACACTTTAAAAATGAGGCAAAAATTACAGGATTCAAAACGACATACCGAAGGAGTTATTGGATTAATCTCTTCATTTTCTTAACATGGTTAAAAACTGTCACACTGAAATAAAATGGCTTTTTAAAGGCAAGTGCTTACACAATTCATCTTCATTTTAAACATATATTTTAGTTTAGCTATTTCAGTTCAAATATATTGAATAGATATATTCAACTATATCTATATCCAATATATTCAACTTAGTTTTTGATTTTGAGTGAATGGAAAAGACCCGTTTATATTTGACATTTAATTATGTTGTACAATTAAACAAAGGTTACTTGTTACTGCACTGGCATTAGCAAAGCTTTTGCTCCTTGAACGCACAACGCAGCATCATGCATAATAGCTTTTGTACATGCAGCCATTTACATCCTAACCATAAGATCTCACTCTGATCCAGCCATATGCAAAGCATGCTGGGAACTAAACATTTTCCACCCAGTTTCAGTTAATGCAACAAAAATCATTAATGTAATCCCAACACAAATGTTTCAAGTAAACTTCAATTTTAAATATATTTAAGTTGACTGAACACAATGAAATTAAGTTAGGACAAAATGTATAGCAATGGTGTTGCTTTAGTTCAATCAAGTCATTTGAATAAGCCGCAAAAAAAATTTTTTTTTAGCTGCATCTATTGAACCGTCACCACATTCAGACATAGTCGATAGCTTACAGTGTTGACAACATAAATCCAGGAGCCATTTTGTTTTACTGCTATTGTTGGCTACTAATGTCACCCAAGGAGGGAAATTATTTAAAATCATTGAGGTTATGAAGCTGACATATCAGAAAATAGGGGGGAAAACAGATTCAGACATATGCTATTAAAAAAGGTTACATCATAAAAAATAAATAAAAATATACATACATAAACATTATAAAAAACAGATTACTTTAAATAAATCACCTGTCATGTAATAATACAGACTACGAATGCAACATTAGGATACATGAGCATACATATATTTGGTGTAATGTTTTTTGTAAATGTGTCTATGCATCTTAAATTCTATTTATTATTTTTCTCTATTATTATTTTATTATTATCATGATTATAATGATGCTTTTATTATTATATTTTACTTATTTAATTTGGTGTAAAGAGTTCATTTTGGGAAAATGTATAATATTGCAATTGTATTAGGCTTTTTGTTAATACTTTGGAAATGTTTTAAAAATAACACTTGTATATTAAAAATAATAAATTAAAGGCACAAGATAAGCAAAAACAATAATAATTTCATATACATACATACGTGTGTGTGTACACATTTATTATATATATATATATATATATATATATATATATATATATATATATATATATATATATATATATATATATATATATATATAATATATATTTATTTATTTATTTATTTATTTATAATGAAAAAGGTATCATGGGAAGTTGTCCCATATCAAGAATCAGTGGATTGTCAAAGGCAAGTGAATTTTTTTTAAAACGTCCACTTACCATGGATGATTAAGACAGCGAGGTGCACACAGCGCCAGGCGAGGAGCACCAGCGGGTCCTCATTGCGGTTGACGCTGAGGTCTGGGAATCCAGCATCATCTCTCATCAAGATGAAGTGGGTGAGGGTTTTGTGGTACTGCTGCGAGATGAGCTCTATGACACCATCCGTCACCAGAGTGCTGTAGCTGTCCAGGTGGATCCGCTCCAGGGGCACGCTGGGCTTCAGCACACGCAGAAGGTCCTGGCTGCACACATCCATCGCCATGATGTAGACGCGCAGGTTCGTGCTGCGACGGACCAGGGCTTTCCAATCGTCCTCGGCAGCAGTACCATCCAAAGGCTTGACATCCAAAGCAGCGCCGTTGAACAAGAGAGAGAGGCGGTGGAGGGGTGCTCGGTCGCCGCAGGCGAGGAGGCGGCACATGTCCGAGGTGAAGTCGCAGAAGTCTAGCGACAGAGACTGCAGGTGAGCGAGCCTTTCCAGTTCGACTGTGGAAATCAGGCTGGGCAGCTGGTTGTCGATCAGACTGAGGTGCTCAAGGGAGCTGGTGCTGGCGTTGGAGAGAGAGGCCAGAGAGCAGGGAGTCACCACACCAAGCATGAACGCGGATGACAGCCACTTCATCTGCCTGCTGTTGGACAGGATCTCTTCAAAGAGCTGCTGGATCCTAGAACGACAGGATGAAGACATACACGCTATAAATGGTTATAAATCATAATTTTAAAAGATAAAATGCAAATGCAGCACAATTTGACAAAAACATTGACTACCATTGAGAAGTTTGAGAAAGGTCTTTTTTTTCTTTAAAGAAACTGATATTTTCATTCAGCAATGATGCGTTTTATAGATCAGAAATGACTGATGATCAAAAAATAAATAAAAACATTTAAAATAAATGCACTTCTTTTGAACCTTTTATTCAGCAAAGAATCCTGAAAAAATATATATTAAAGCAGCACAACGGTTTTCAACATTGATTATAATAAGAAATGTTTCTTGAGCATCATTAGAATGATTTCTGAAGGATCATGTGACACTAAGACAGGAGTCAATTTGTTAAATATATGAAAAAAGAAAACCGCTAATTTTAAATTGTAACTATTGCACAGTATTACTGCTTTTACTGTATTGGTTAACATTAGAGACTTGTAAAAAAATTAATTAAACTCAAAGTTCTCAGTGGTAGTCAAATTAAAGGAGGAGAAGTTTACAATTTCTATACCACTAGTGTCAGAAACACTAAACACTCTCTGAGACCTTTATCACACTTCAGCAGTGTATCGCTACTTCCGGTACTATCGAAATGCAAACAAAACTAATGTCTGAATCCTCTCACAGCGATCCAGCTGCTCGAATTCTAAACAAGGACACCCTTACTTCAGTTTTCACGATTTCCCGATCCAAAAATAATTGAGGAAAGCATGGGTGAGACTGATATGGCGTGATGAAGGTCCAACTTTTGAAATAATACGTGGGTAGCAGACCTAGGCATTTCAAAACAGAGGATGTTTACATCTCATATCTTCAGCCTGCTGAAATCTTCCCATCCAACTAATCTGAAGCAGTCCAGTGCTCGTCTTCTCATTAAGTGTTTTTCTCTTACTGATTATATTTCATACCTGTTGAATTTACATTTTTAAATTAATTTGACTTCATGAAAATGAACCATTAAAAAAAAAAAAAATTACCATTTTATTATAGTAAAAATGTAGTAACTAGGGATGCACCGATGAATCAGCCACGGCCACTGATATTTGAGATCAATTTACAACCAACGGCATATCGGCTATTGCATGAAAAAGGCCGATATAACAAACCGATGGTTTATTAATGAACTGCGTGAAGGCACGGAGCTGTATAATGTCTGCTGCATAATCCGAGCTTATAATGTAGGGCTGTACGATTAATCGAAAAATAACCGAAACCGACATTCAGAACCTCTAACCGACGTATTTTTCCCATGTCGGTTATTTCGGTTTTCACGTGACTCCGCCCCGTCAGTCACATCAAGGGCAGTTTGCAGGCACACAGAGATGCAGGAGCGGTTATCTGTGTTTATAGATACCCAGAATCACTATAGTAACTGCATGTTTTACACAGTTTATACAGGTCAGTTAATTGCTGTTCTTATAGCCTACGCGCTGACACACACACACACACACACACACACAGAGAGAGACGGCGCGCGCAAGCCCCGAAGCCGCTTTCACTTTCTTGCTCGTAAAGTTTGTCAAGTAAATGCATTTAAACGCGACAACGCGCGCGCCCTGAAGGCAGACCTCTTTCACCTGCGTTCTCGCAAAGCTTTGTCATTTGTATGTCGTTTAAGCCCTGTCAGTTTGAACATTAAAGCGAGTTTCGACCATCAGATGTGTATTATGTTGAACTAATGCCTGATTTATTGACAAACGAGCAGTCAGACAGAAGCTCGCACATCACGTGAAGATCGCGCGCAGAGGAGCACAGAAACGCAGGATCAACGCTGTCCTGTGACTAAAGTAAAGTCACTAAAGTAGATTAGAAACTCAACCATTATTGCCATATATTTTAATACCTTTGAAGTAAGTACAAACCACAGCTTCATAATGAATAGAGACGGTATGAGTAATTCACACACACAATCACTCTCTCATTAATGCATTCAAATAAATGTAATGTAGGCCTACTGTGTTCATTTATCTGTATCTGATGTACAACAAGCAGAAATCTGCTCCATAGACAATAACTGCTGAAAGTGAACCGTTTTCCTTCAAGTATTTTAAAATCACAAAGAAATGCACTTTTTCATTAGAAAAAAAAAAATCCACCTTTAGGGCAAAAAAAAAGAGCAAAATAATCGTTCATTAATCGTAATCGAGGTCAAATGTTCAATTAATCGAGGTTTTTATTTTTGGTCAAATCGTTACAGCCCTATTATAATGTAATATTCCTGCTGCGCTGCTGTCTGGGTTTTAATGTTAATCATTCAAACAAAAAGACCAACAAAAAAAAAAAAACAGTATAACTTTGTAAGCCAACTTTCATAAGGATTCATTTCCGCAATGCGGACTACGCAGATGGAACCAGTCATAAAAACGGATTTTACTGCATAATGGAATGCCACCGAATTTATTTTGTTGAATAAATTAAATGTAGGTCAGTACACTTAAATCAAATACATCTCTAGTCACTTCATGAGCATTTTACGGTTTCATTTGAAATGATAGTGTCTGTCAGTTATTATAATACATATGACAAAAACAATTGTCTAAATTATGTTGCATATTCCTCACAAGTTCTTGTGATGATATCACTAGTTGACAACATAGTACTATATTTTCGGAAGTCATAGGCTATGAAATTGCGCAGGTGCACGTGATGCAACGCTGTCAGAGCCGACAGACTCATGTGTCAGACTCATTTCAGTGCAAAATAATCAGGTCAAAAACTATTTAATATATTGCAAATAGCCTACTAATTTTAAGTTGATTTATAATTCATTTAGGCAGACAACAAGGCCACCAAGTACTGTGCAGAGTGCGCAGCTAATTGATTTAACGTTTTTTTTCCCCAACGTCATTTTTAGTCGAAAATTTCAGGACTTCAGTCGACCAAGATTTTCTTTGATTGATTACAGCCCTAGAGTTTCCTATTGAAAATAAGCAATCATGAACGTCCTCCCATCTCGATGAGCTTGTAATCACAACTTCAGAAGTGGGAATTATCAAATTTCCGATAGCACGTGAAGGCAGCAATAAACACACACACACAGGAACTCAGAAGGTCTTCACGGCAACCCGTCAAAATAAAAGTTCCGTTTAACAAAGTAATTGTGACAGGATTAATGTTGTACAGTAGAATTTAGCTACATCTCAATGCAATAATAATATGCATTTAATGTATACAGTGAAGAATATGCAGTGTTATTTAACATTAAACCTACTTAATCTTGTGTATTTTATCTTGTTCTATTGTATTTATGTTTTTATGTAGGCCTGCTGAATGTTAAATGGATCCAGTCGATGTTCATTAGAAATGATTTGATAATGCAGCAATAAACTAGCTAGTAGGCTAAGTTAGTGTATGTTTTTTATTTTGTTGATTTAAAACATGATTAAAACACCATTTTAGTGACAAAATTTCAAATAAAAGGGCAAGTGACAAATATCAGTATCAGCCAATAATTGTTTATTCGGTACATCCCTAATAGTAACTTCATCTGCAAACCCCCGTGGTGAAACCATAGATAATCGGTGAAACCATGATGAAGAGCAAACTCCCATTTGCCAACAAAAATAGCAGCAAAAGACCGCGCAAAGCAGTTTCCCGGTGTGTTGACCGATTTCAAAACACAGCATCATGAAGCTTTGAAGCGTTATGTATCAATGAGTCGATTCAGCGGTTTGGATCGCCAAAGTCACGTATTTCAGCAGTTTGACACACGATCCGAATCATGAATCGACTCGCTGATTCATAGCATCATGATGCTGTGTTTTGAAATCGGTCATCACTATATACAAGTCGTTATTTAGAGACGAACGGAGGTCTTACGGGTGTCCAACGACATGAGGGGAAGTCATTAATGACAGAATTAAAATTTTTTGGATGAACTAACCCTTTAAGAGATTGCACTTTGTGCATTGGAAGCACTCAAATGTCTGTTTTGTATAGCTACCTCTGTAAAACAGGAAGTTATTTATTCATTTTTCAGAAGTTGTAGCATATTCCTTTTGTAAAGCTACAGAACTTGTTTGACTCAATGTTTTGTAAATTTGAGCAATGTGTTTATTAAGGTCTTCAATAAAACAAGATGAGAACTTAAATATTCCCAGCACTTTCTGTAATGTAGTGCTTTTTTTATATTTTTCATCAAACCGCAGTTTTTACAAGTTCCCGCAATTTCATCGCATAAAATTGCATAAATATCCCACATTTTCATTGCATTTTTTAAGAAAACATGCCGCATAATCAAGGATTTTTGCCCGCAACAATCACAAAAAAAAGCCGCATTTTTCTGGAAGGACTGATAACTATGTTCTTGTATTGTATATGTGCACTGGAAGCTTCAGCACCAAGAAAAATTCCTTGTGTGTGCAAGCACACTTGTCAATAAAGCTCTTTCTGATTCTGATATAAAAAATAAAAAAACTATATGAGAGCGGATTAGAACCCAGAACCTTTGACACGGTTTACACAAATTCTACCACCAGACACTAGGGAATTCTAAAGTCAACAGCAGATCTATGTATTTATTCACTCATGCGAAGAATCTCGGAACTAATAATATATTTGATGCAAATTAATGCAAATAGTCCCAAAATGATTATTTCCCAACTAGAATTAGACCTAGAATTTTGTTCACTCTTCTGTTTGACCTGGTTACAGCCTTGCTGTGAACTAGTCTCAACCTGGCTATGGTTCCTCCTTGTCTGACCTGCTGCGGCAGTGCAAGCTTGCACCTGGCTGTTGCCGCCATATTTTGCCTTACCCCGGTGGATACATAGACTCAGATATGTTGTAATTTTAGACCACCCACAACTGCATTCTCTTAGGATCCTCTGCTCTTTCGTAATTGTCGTGCCAATCGATAACGTGTTATCCGTCCTATTTGGTCCATCTTCCATCCCGCCTCTTGGTGGACCCCCGGGCTGTTTTCTCTTTGTTCTGCTTGTAGTTACTTTAGGGAGTCATTGAAGCTTGTTGCTCCACAGACATGTGGGTTGGGTAACTAGCCCCGCCACCCTTTGGTGCAGTCTTTCCTGCTGCCAGCCAGTCTTCCCAGGCAGCCCACCAGACTTCCCTGGTAGTCAACTGCACTGTTCACAGTAGTTACTGGTAATCCAGCCTAACTAGTTGTAAGCACAGGTAGGAATAACTGCAAGGCATTTCTGCCAGACACACCTCCGACGGTGCCATTTGGGCTGGCTGCAGTGTCATCAGCCGGGAGCCACCCTTCGTTAATGTTTCGCTCCTTTAATCCCGGAACATCTCCGGGTGGCAGGGACGTCTCCCTACCGCCCAGCTTTAGGATCCTTCTCTCCCCCACACCTTGTCCTTTCTCCGGAGCCAGAAGCTCCCTTGCTTTACAATCTCTGCTAGCTCTTTTAGTGTCTTTGACAACCTGGCACCTCTGACACCTAGAGACTTCAGGAGCCGTTGCATGGAGGTTCCAGTGAAGCCTCGTCAGCCGACTTCCGCTGGGTACGTGACAGCATGCCACCCTGCCTCTGCGCATGCAGCTGATAGGTCTGCGTACTTCTCCTTTTTCCTCTCAAAAGCAGACTACATTTCAAAAAAGAGAGTAGGCAAGAGAAGCCTATGTTCTGAAGAAACCATTCATGTTCAGAAAGGAATGTTCAAATTCAAAGGAACAGCTCATGTTCAGAAGAAACATTCATGTTGAATAACTGTTAATAATAAAGATTGAGAAGATTGGATCGTGGTTTTTTTTTTTACACTTGAAACACTTTTTTTATGAAATACTTGATGCGGCCCAGCCTGACCCAGAGAATAACCAGAGTCATTTTGAAATCATCCTCTGGATGCTTCTTAAGAGACGTTTACAGCACATTGAAAATATACATAACCAGAAGAATCGATACATGGCTTCAACACAAACTTCCGGTATTCAATTCCGTTGTGATTTTAAACATTTGTTTCCATTCATACCATTTTAAAGGGGTCATGAATTGAGAAATCACATTTTCCTTGATCTTTTGACATACAAGAGGTCATTGTACTATAAAATTATCCTTTGAGTTTCAAAACTCAAAACTTCCTCATTAGTCCAAAAACAGCTTTTATTAGAACTAAGCTGCCCAAACAACTCGCTTTGGATTTTGTCACATTATTAAGTAATAGTGCGATGAAAGATCACCTCTGCAGAAGATGATGTAGCCTACTTCTACATCTCCCACTGATTCATGCATATCATGTACAAGTAAATATGAGAGTGACGCAAACACAGGATTACTCCAGCAACAAAACCATAGAGAAGCCTCTGAGGATTACAAGACGTTTTGAAGTGCCAAGTTGTGGAAAAACAAGTCTTTGCTGGCTTTTGGCACAGGCTTTTCAGGGAGACTGAATATAAATGATGATGCAGTGACGACTATATACTGGATCCGACAGTAATCTCGCAAGTGTGAATAACTGTTTTTATCATGCGTCAACTATTGCTTTGTCTATTCCAGATCGATTGCAGAGCTACAGTATAAATACGCAGTACATATCAGTCAAACTGTAAATAGTTGTGGTTTGCTGTTCCTTTGCGGTGTCATTTATGCGGTTAATGCGTTGGATTATCGGATACGGAAGAAAGTATGTAGAGAACGCTGTTTGTGTTATTGTTTTGATTTAAGACATTCGCTGTAATCCTGAATAAAAGCTTCAGTGAGCGGCATCTTCTGTTTAGTCATCAGTATGACATTACAACACGACTCACTGCAAATGACAATGTATACGGTTTTCCCTTTATCGAAAAGGATGATTGATGAATAGCATTTAAGGACCGTGCGACAAACTATGGTACATTTATTCATAATTACATTTACTCAAATCACTGAGTTATCCTGCATTTTTCAGCATTGGTAGTTTTCAACAACAAAAAAAATCCCAAACGTGGGACATTGATAATTATTTTAAAATGCAATACTGTTACCCAATCATAGCAGTGGGCGTTTAGTTCCAAGTCTTGAATGCAACACGCCCATCACAACTGAGTGTTTGAAAGAGAGGGTCAAAAACAGGTGAGAAAATAGCTTATTAATTCTAAATTAGGATGTTTTTTTATGTAAAAATGGACCCTAGAGATTTTTACAAAAATGCAGTTCATGCCCCCTTTAAATAGCAGGCAGTATAAAGTATATACACTATGCAGTATGCTAGTATTAAATTCTAAACACAGCCTAAGACTGACTGCAATTAACCTACAAGTACCTACAATTAACAAGATGGTCGGAATATTTGCAAAGCCAGCTTGCAATCAGTTTACATGAGTGAAAGGAAGCTATAAAACATACTCTTTCATTTTCTTGCCCCCTTGGTCCACCTGGCTGAGGTAAGAGCTGTCCAGAATCCCGTCATCCTGAAGAATGCATGTGTCCCCATAGAGACTCAGCTTCTGGAGGTTTCTGGAAAAAAGAGGAATTTGTGGTTGTCTTGGCACTGTAAACATGATACAATATATGAACATCACTCAAGTCACATATAACAGTGTATATGTAAAATGAACCACATTAATTGACTACCAAAAATAAATCAATATAAATTGTCAAACCAATATTCAAACTCTCGCTACACCCAACCACCTATATTCAGCTCTTTTTCCCTGTTCTTTACACATTTCAAACTAAAGCCTATTGTTTACAACATGGCAGGTGCTGGGCTACGAGTCCTTCTAGTGCTTTTCTATTGTACATAAACAGAATTGTAGGTTACGATCAGCATCAGGAAACATCTATGAAGAGCATGCAAAACAAAGCCAGTCTTGTTTGACAACACATTGTTTTGTAAGATTGTAAAGATTCGGGTAGAATGTTAACAATGCAGTAAAGGCTTTTGGGAGTTCGGCCAGCACTTTCACTCCTTAGAACCAGTATTTATGCTTACATTTTGCCCCAGTAATCCAATAGTGCCTAGAATTTCACTAGCAAATATTCTTTAGATACAAGTTCACTTTGTTACTACTAATCACCAGTCACTCACTATCCCAAATTTGGAAATGAAGACAGTATAGATCGAATTAGAATTTATTCAGGTACTTCTATTAGTTATATTATGGTTTTACTAATAACTATTCATTAAGTACTAATACTTACTAATATTATAGTTTACCTATCTATCTATCCAGCTATCTATCTATCTATCCATCTATCCATCCATCCATCCATCCATCCATCTATCTATTAAGCCATCTATCTATCTATCTATCTATCTATCTATCTATCTATCTATCTATCTATCTATCTATCTAGCTATACTAGTAACAATTTAATGTAATTAGTTTTTAATCTTATTAGATGATTTATTTAACTATAAATTAGTCATTCTAACTAAATTACATGTGAAAATTTAGCAATTATAACCAGTTAAAAAGACACTAGCAACAGGTGGAATAGATATGAATGTCTAAAAAATAGGTACAACTAAGATTAGACGTTATAAGAAGTTAAACAGTAATAGGTAACAGCAACCATGTGAATAACTAGTTGAAAGAGAAAAGATCCGAGATCCCCATAGAACTCAATGGCAAAGAAACCCCCGCTATGTGTTACCAGTAACATCGGAATAGTTTACTAGCAGCATCCAATGAATAGGTTCTAGTGACACCGAGGAAGATACGAGTCACTATTGGATTGCCTACTTGTAAACAGTGTTATTAGTAATACTAATGTCTAGCAGCAAAAATAGATAGTAGTCAGTTGGGCTTGTCGTGAGACGTGATCGCAGTTTGGTTGTGCACAAAGCAGCAGCAGCGACGCTTCAGCCATGAGCGTTACGTAATGCGCAGGGTTTGTTTATGGCTGCTGCTGCTGATGATCAAATGTAAGCAAAGCAAAGCAGGCGGAAAGGATTTGTAATGCCAATGCGTGTAATTCATTCCCAGATCGATATAACGTTACCTGTTATTACGCAGACTGCCGAGCACACACAACACCTGATCCAGATATGTCACCATCGCATCTTTCGCGAACTGCGGGTCACTCTCGACGGCTTCCATTCCGTGCTGCAGCGGGCGTAAGTAGCCGTCCACCGGGGAGAGCTCCAGCTGCAGCTCCCGCACGAACGAGCCGAACTTGCGCATGAGGAACTCTAATCGCGGGGTTTGTTCTGACCCAGAGCCGCCGCCGTTGGTTCCGCCGCCGACGCGCAGCTTGAGCTCCGTCCACAGCGCAGGGTAGAAGAGACACTCCCTCCAGCGAGAGCATACGGCCGAGGCCCGGAGCTTGTCTCGGTCTGACAGGAAGGAAAATATGTGAACAATAAGCTCACTGGGTAACGCCAAGGCTCCGACGGTACTGCACAGAGCCATGGCAGGAGGCTGGAAAGATGCAATGAAGATTAAAAACCGTTACACAACTCCGTGTCTCTCTTCTCCGCTATGTTACTGCGCTGAGTGAAAACAAACAACTGCGCGATGATGAGCTTTGCTTTCAATACTACTGGATCAGTCCACTCTCATTTTCCGAATAGGGCGGTTCAAAAAATAGTCAGAAGATAATGTGTGCGTCCTGAGCGAAAATTAGATGGGAATATATCATATTAAAGCACACATACTATTAGACAAAATGCCTGTGCCTGCTAATACTAACTGACTGTGTATTTCGTGTATTTAACTTTTAGTCAATTTGGTGGATGCAGTGGTTTCTTCCGAGAATGGCTTATTTTTGCCATACAACGAGTGGCCGAAAGAGGGCGCAAGAATTTAGATTTTACCACCCACTGATTTCTAATCCCTTTCATAGCCATGTGCACATGGTAATATGAGGAAATAACTCCTGGAGACCTGGAAAGGATCAAATAAAAATACAAATTTAATAAAAGGAGACTTAAACAAAATACATGATATAATAAATGGGGTTAGATATTTTAGGATTCCAAAAATAACATAAAAAAATTATGATTATTATTATAAATATGATTATCCTCTGCAAATTAACCCCTTCATAATAATAAAAATACCTTTATTTCCATGTACAAAGACCCATTTACACTATGTGAATTAAAAAATGTTTTTATATAAAGACATTTATATTGTCATTGTGTTAAAGCCAAAAGAAATTATAAAAAATATTCTGATTCTAAAATAATCCATACTATTTCTATATTTTACAGACTCCAGTTGTAACCGTCTTAAATATTATATTAAATGGAGTTAGGTGGAGCTCTCAATTATTATAGTCATTTAAAAAATGCCAATGACAAGTTTTACTGGGAGTGGAGACCGCAGAAAGCCATTCTTTTTCCTTTGAACTTGATCCGGGCGAGGAAAGAGAAATCAATCTTGGTAATTATTTTGTGCAAAATCACAATCTTAGTCAAAGATGAATCACACTGAAGAAAATGTGTCTCATATTTTCACAATTAATCTGACTTTTAATTAGTTATCAATTAGGCTATCATGTATGTGTTGTTATTATTAACACATTAATGAATGAAAGAAGAAAAGATTAAAGAAAATATTTCTATTAAAGGGTGAAAGACGAAAAGGAGCAGTGGCATGTGATGATGCCTACAACTGAACATGACATTACTATAGTGTGCTTATGTAGTTGAAGTTTTGATGTAGCCTAAATACTTCAGTAGTCAAGTCAACTTTATTTATATAGCGCTTTTAACAATGCAGATTGTTTCAAAGCAGCTTTACAGTGTAATAATGCAGCATAATTTTATTAAACTGTATAGCCATTTGATGTCATCAGTTCATTTCAATTTCCATACGGTGACAGTGAGGGCTTTAGATCAATAATTAGATAAGTAATTTAGTTTATATGGTTAAATTAGTTTATTAATTAGATTTATTTCGATGTTTAGTTGAAAAATAAAGTGTCCCCAACTGAGCGCGCCAAGCCAGAGGCAACAGTGGCAAGGAAACCAAAACCCCATCAGGTGACCTAATGGAGAACACGCCGGAGACGGGTTTATTGAGGATGGCATATCGATTTAAGTATTATTTAGTATACATTTTTATATGTTTATATAGAGCTAGATAAAGAATATTTTTTTCATAATTATTGTACTACTAAAACTACAAAATGCTTGAAACTACACTGAAACTGCAACCCATTTGAAACAAAAATTCAAACAGAATCAAGTTAGGGCATAAAACATGTTAACGTAAATTTGTAACATGTTCATTTGTTGTTGTTTTTTTGTTTGTTTTTTTAGAACGTCTTTTGTAAACTTGTTAGCGTATTATCGTATTTTTTATTAAAAATGTGTATTCTGTTAAATAGATAGAAACGGAGAAACTGTTTACATGTGACGTCACTTCCTGGTTGACGCTGCTGAGAAGGAAGAGCTCGAAGAAAGCAACAGAAAGAAAGGGCTGAAGAAGACATGGCTGAACTGTCACTGTACCTCACAAACGTTAACGTGTCTCTGGGACAAACGATGGACACAGAGAAGGTAAAGTAGTTTTTAAATATAATAAGTAGTTGCCTTTACTTTATTTTGCTATAGATTACGGTCGACATATGCCATTCTATTTCCTTGTTCGTTACATCTTTGTCTAGGGAGGAAACTTGATATGTTGATAAACGTCATGGAAGCTATACATATATACTAATTTTATTGATATTATAATTATAATAATAACGATATATTTTATAATAATGTAATTTTCTAGTGAAGAGTACCCCGTAGAGCTCAATGACCAAAATAAGCAATTTGTTAATGTAGGAATAACGTTAGTTTACTGGCATCCAATGTACTAACTTAGTGACACTGAGAAAGATACGAGTCACTATGGGAATGCCTACTAGTAAATATAATGCACATTTCTAGCAATAAAATAGATACTAGGTAGTTGGGCTTGTCATAAGAAGTGAATAGTGTGATGTTCTTTGTCTGCTGGTTTAGAGTTCAACTGTGGTGAAAGAGTTTGAAAATGTGGAACTTGGAGATTTGGGCAAAAAGCAGCCAAAGATTCCTCGCAGAACAATCTACTTTGCAAGTGGTGAAACCATGGAGGAGTACAGTACCGATGAAGAGGACGAAGAAGAAACGGAGAAAAAGAACACTTTAAGGACCGTGGATCCGGTGAGTTGCATCAAATCATTATGAATGTAGTTTCAGTTGTCATCTTAAACTTATAATCGCTTTGCGTCTCTGATTATAGTCAAAGTTGACCTGGGGTCCATACGTCTGGTTCCAAATGTGGAGAGTGGCTACCTCAACCATTTCAGGTATTGAAACTCTTTCCAGTTTGTGACATTTGATTCTACAAAAATGGTTCAAATGTAACATTTTAACCCAAATATTTCAGTTTGTGACTATCTTGGAGAGAGAATGGCCTCATTGCTGGGAATCACATCACCAAAATATCAGTATGCAATTGATGAGTACTACAGGATGAAGAAGGAGGTATTATTATCCTTCAGCCTTCACTTAATAGCTGGTATTCTCAAAAGCAGCATGTAGTTACTCTTTGTACATGCTTTGAGGGATTTGAACAACTTTTGCCTTGTGAGGCCCTAATAATGTGTAATCCACAGGAGGAAGAAGAAGAGGAGGAGAACCATCTTTCTGAGGAGGCAGAACGGCGTTTTGACGAGCAGCACAATCAGGAGGGCCAGCAGGCAAAAACTGAGCAACCAGAAGCAACTGCTTCTTTTGTGAACGTGACCTTTGAACTGGAGCAGGAATCACATGCTACATCTGATGCAACTAAAGTGCCTGCACCCATTCCCTCCTAAAATATGGTTCAGTGGGTTGAGAATATTAGATGGTTGCACCATATTTACCATATGTGTGCCGTTTCCTTTTTTGAGGAGTAAAGTTTATCATACATGAAGGTGAACATGAAGGAAACGTTGTTTTTGCATAGCTGACAATGGTTCGGCTTTGAACGCAGAACTATTATAATAATCATTTTATAAAGCCATACATAAAACCTCTTTTAGTCACTACAATTCATTGTACATTTTAACAATTGTAAACACCTAATACACCTGCTTTAAAAACTGCATGGATCACAAATCTCTTAAGATGCTGAGACATTAGTTGTAATATTAGACATTTCTATGTTACTGATGAGTTGTTGAATGGAGTGTAAATTGTCAGATTTCACATGTCAAAGCTGACAACATTCGAGCTGAGAGAACAGTTATTTTTCTAACCAAATATTCTTTTTATGTGAAGTTTGTGAACACGTTTTTGTGTGTATGTAAATCTGTGCTTTACTCATTAGAAATTTGTTCAAATTCTCTACCCCCTTACACAAACAAATGCATTTCATTTTGAAGAGTGTATAATTTATTTGTGTACAATAATTTTGTATTATGTAGGTGAAAATACACCTACCTTTCTATAACGTAGGTGAAAAAAAATACAGTTTGTTTTGTACATATTACTTAATAAACAATTCCATATACAACTGAGCTATTCTGTGTATTCCTCTTGGCTGAAGGTTTTATCCTCCTTCTGAGTATAACACTTGGTCCCATAGCACAACTTGACTTGGCGGGAACAAAGTCATGTGTCGTCTAAATCAGCTGTGTTGCTGTCAGTATCGTTAGCCACGAGCACCTCTCTGTTCTCGTAAGTCCAGAAGCCATTGAGGTCGATGAGGATACTAGTGACGGTATCACCCTGACTGCTGTTCACCAGGTCTTGTAGTGTGATCTTATACGGATCTTTGGGCTTCACCATATCAAAGATTTCATCCTGTAGACAACAGACAAAAAAAGTCAATTATAATACATTATTGTCGAATAGCCACATGATATTACTATTTCTCTACTTGGTTATAAATGGACTTTAAAGGGGACATATTATGCCCCTTTTCACAAGATGTGATAAAACATCCCCCCCCCCCCCCCCAAAAAAAATATTACAGCTTGTCAAATTTGCCCCTATTTGGGTGTGAGCCAAAACGCGTGGTTTTTGTGTGTGTCCCTTGAAATGCAAATGAGCTGCTGCTCCTCGCCCCCTTCTAGCGGCCCCATAAAACAAATCTCACTCAGCCAAAATGTCAGAAATAACCAGCTGTGAAGTGCAGCATTACATGTTTGTGGGGTTTCACTATAAGAGATAGATAATTACTAAAGGGGCACTTCACCGCTGGAAAGATGAATGTGTATTTAAAATAGGTAATTTATGTAGTAGAAATTTGAAATTATTTTAGAAGTTGGTGCCTTCTAGACTACGGAGCCCCCCTAGTCCCACTTTGTCAAAAAAATAGTAAGATAGTATCTCGTGGCCTCAAGATAGTAACTCATGGCCTCAAGATAGTAACTCGTGGCCTCAAGATAGTAACTCGTGGCCTCAAGATAGTAACTCGTGGCCTCAAGATAGTAACTCGTGGCCTCAAGATAGTAACTCGTGGCCTCAAGATAGTAACTCGTGGCCTCAAGATAGTAACTCGTGGCCTCAAGATAGTAACTCGTGGCCTCGAGATAGTAACTCGTGGCCTCAAGATAATAACTCGTGGCCTCAAGATAGTATCTCGTGTCCTCAAGATAGTATCTCATGGCCTCAAGATAGTAACTCGTGGCCTCAAGATAGTAACTCGTGTCCTCAAGATAGTAACTCGTGTCCTCAAGATAGTAACTCGTGGCCTCAAGATAGTAACTCGTGGCCTCAAGATAGTATCTCGTGTCCTCAAGATAGTATCTCGTGGCCTCAAGATAGTAACTCGTGGCCTCAAGATAGTATCTCGTGTCCTCAAGATAGTATCTCGTGGCCTCAAGATAGTAACTCGTGGCCTCAAGATAGTAACTCGTGGCCTCGAGATAGTATCTCGTGGCCTCAAGATAGTAACTCGTGGCCTCAAGATAGTATCTCGTGGCCTCAAGATAGTAATTCGTGGCCTCAAGATAGTATCTCGTGGCCTCAAGATAATAAAGTGTCTGACACATGGACCCTTTGTTATTAAACTGGACCCTGTAGTGCAATACTTCACATTCTGTGCAATATTCTCTGTTTTAATATTCAGTGTGCAATATAGTTTGCTGCAGTTCTGCTTCTATTTATTTACTAGTACTGTTCATCACAATTATGTTAATACAGTAATGTAAATCTTGTAGGCTGCATATCCATAGTTCTTTATAATTCTTCTTCATATTTTATAGCCTATTTTTATACTTTTTACATGTATATACTTGTTTATTTACTAACTTCTATTATTATTTATATTCCTTTAAATGTCTTTATGTGATCATCAAGTGTGACACAAGAATTGTTTCCCGGGTTATCAATAGCATCAATAAAGATCAATAAAGTATTTCTGATTCTCTTTTTAAGTTAGCCTATAGTGGAGTGTGCAGACTGGTTCATTAGTTATTGAAGTGTTTCACATTGTGGTAGTTTTGAATGTAAGAAAAGCATGTGTCTGTGTAGCCTACGAAAAAACGCCAGCAGAGGGCGTTCTAGGCTTAGGTCGCGCTACCTCCGTCTGTTATTACAGTTTTTTACAATCGCTATGGCAATTTTTTCCATTAATTTTAACAAATTTCCTAAACTCTTAAGACATTTAGCACAACATCTGTCTCTGTAGGCTATACAATTAACACATTTATTGTTGCTTTTACACAAAATGCATACAGTTAACACAAATTTAAAATGCTTGAACTTCTTATACACACAAGCTCAACCAAGACCAAAACAATGAATTTGTACTGCCAAATTTACCAATGCTTTAACACTGTATGTCAGAACAGATAACATCATGTTCTAAATGTAACCCCTCCTGTTCGAACCGCCCCGCTCCAAGCGGGACTCGAACCCGGGTCCGCCGGCATGAGAGTCGGACGCTCTAACAAGGAGGCTAAAGGCTGCAACCTCTAGCGTCAGTTGCTAGAGCATCTCTTGAGATTAGAGGAGTGAGGTTTACTCGCACAGCAACTACTAGCTGGCCTCCGTTACATAAACCTAACCTTAAAGGCTAAAGTAAAAGTGAACAGCTGTCTATACTGTGAATTGAAACAACTATATCCCCTGTATTTTATTCCATTGATACTGAGAAACAGCCGATTGAAGTTATGCAAATATATAAATCACAGCTGATTCCCATCTAGGAATTGTTCAGGTGTTGATGTTCTTTTAATCACATGGCCATATGGTATAAAAGAGGACATCTTTGGTATTATCTTGTGGAAAAGGAACAATATAGAGCAACAAAAAGAAAGTAAGAAAAATGCCTTCATGAGGGAGAGGAATATGAGTACCAGGACAAGGGAGAGGAGTGGGACAAGAGCAAGGGAGAGGAATGCCTGGAAAAGGACAAGGTAGAGATTGAGGAGTTAGAATGCATGGCGGCGCTCAAAGAAGGGCCAGAATTAGGGTAACTGATGAAATAAGAGCTAATATCATAGACCATGTCATAAACCAGAGGCTGGTGAACGAGTACAGCCAAATCTCAGCCGGGACACAGTGGTATCCATTATCCAGATTTTTTCTAGAAACCAACAGGTATGATATTGTATAAGGGCTTCTACTGCAAAGTGTAAATACGTTTACCATGTATTACAGTGACTGTATGCCTCTGGTCTCTATATGTAACTGTAGTTTGTCTATCTAAGGATTCAACACCTCTCTCCCTCAGGGGGTAGAGGAAAGCTCCTAAATGAAGATCAGGAACTATGGTGATTGTTAACATGGTGATTGCTGACAATTAAATAAAACTGAAGGGCATTCTATAAAGGTACTCTGAGATGGAACATTCATTTTTTGTATCAAATTTCTGCAGCAAAATAAACAAAATGTATGCAAAATATATAGAGGCTTCAAAAGACACAATCTATGATCAATAAATTACACTGTCTATTGTATAAGGGCAGACCTGACACATAAAATAATGCAGTTTATGTGTATTGTGTTAGTGTATTATTTTATTCAGAAAATTTGTGTTAGAGTTTAGTTTACAATATGTGATTTTGAGCATGAAATTAACCGTTTTGCCAATTGTGTGTTGTAGGTGTGTTGGTGCGTTAATATTTTTGGAAATTTGTTAAAAGTGTTGAGAAATTTGTCATAGCGATTGTAAGAAACTGTAATGAAAAATTATCTAAAAGCAACAATAAATGTGTTAATTGTATAGCCTACAGAGACAGATGTTGTGCTAAATGTCTTAAGAGTTTAGGAAATTTGTTAAAATTAATGGAAAAAATTGCCATAGCGATTGTAAAAAAAACTGTAATAACAGATGGAGGTAGCGCGACCTAAGCCTAGAACGCCCTCTGCTGGCGTTTTTTCGTAGGCTACACGGACACATGCTTTTCTTACATTCAAAACTACCACAACTACCACAACAACCAGTCTGCACACTCCACTATAGGCTAACTTAAAATCTGAATCAGAAATACTTTATAGATCTTTATTGATGCTATTGATAACCCGGGAAACAATTCTTGTGTCACAGTTGATGTGATGTCACAGTTGATGTGCACATAAAGACATTTAAAGGAATATAAATAATAATAGAAGTTAGTAAATAAACAAGTATATACATGAAAAAAGTATAAAAATAGGCTATAAAATATGAAGAAGAATTATAAAGAACTATGGATATGCAGCCTACAAGATTTACATTACTGTATTAACATAATTGTGATGAACAGTACTAGTAAATAAATAGAAGCAGAACTGCAGCAAACTATATTGCACACTGAATATTAAAACAGAGAATATTGCACAGAATGTGAAGTATTGCACTACAGGGTCCAGTTTAATAACAAAGGGTCCATGTGTCAGACACTTATTGCACAGAATGTGAAGTATTGCACTACAGGGTCCAGTTTAATAACAAAGGGTCCATGTGTCAGACACTTTACTATCTTGAGGCCACGAGTTACTATCTTGAGGCCACGAGGTACTATCTTGAGGCCACGAGTTACTATCTTGAGGCCACAAGGTACTATCTTGAGGCCACGAGTTACTATCTTGAGGCCACGAGTTACTATCTTGAGGCCACGAGGTACTATCTTGAGGCCACGAGTTACTATCTTGAGGCCACGAGTTACTATCTTGAGGCCACGAGATACTATCTTGAGGCCACGAGATACTATCTTGAGGCCACGAGATACTATCTTGAGGCCACGAGTTACTATCTTGAGGCCACGAGATACTATCTTGAGGCCACGAGATACTATCTTGAGGCCACGAGTTACTATCTTGAGGCCACGAGATACTATCTTGAGGCCACGAGTTACTATCTTGAGGCCACGAGATACTATCTTGAGGCCACGAGTTACTATCTTCAGGCCACAAGATACTATCTTGAGGCCACAAGATAGTTATAATAATTTTTTTTGACAAAGTGGGACTAGGGGGGCTCCGTACTAGACTGAGAAAAGCCAGAAAATATATTTTTGGCTCATGTGGATGAAAGACAACAACTCCCAGAATGCACTTGCTTCACTGCCCTACGAGGCCACTCCCAAGCCACGCCTACCAGTTACATCTCTTGCCCACCCCACCGTCGTTTAGATTTTTATAGTAATACAATAATTTAGTTCAGTTAGAGAACAGACACTGCAATTAAAAACTGAATGTGTCTGCTCAATACAGCAAGAGCCGAACGAGTGTCGCAGCACAAACGCAGCAGAAGTCAGAATTCACTCATCAGAGAATGAGGAGATGACAGACCAGATGATCGCGGAAGATTTGGTTTCAAAGCGAAATGCATCTATTTAAGCGAGTTTGTCATTGTATCGTTTTGTTGTTGTGTTTTTCAGAACCCACAGTTCAAGCAACCCGCCCCCGAATTGACGCTAATTTTAAACCGAAACTAAAATGAGCGCGGCCGACCGGCATTCATTCACGGCCTCTCAGTCATTCACGGTGGGTGTCCAATCTGGCGCGTTTTCAGTTCATGACTATGGAAGCTTAACTTTGAATATACTACCGGGTTCCTACTGATACAAAGCTTAATGCTAATCGCTGAAGTGACCCTAAAAAAAGTATTGAGTGGAATTTGACCATTATAGGCTGGTTATTTACACACACTGTGGACACATATTTGTCTTCAAACACCTTATAAACGTGAATTGTGCATAATGTGTCCCCTTTAACTCTTATATAAAGAAGAGCTAAAGGCAGTTTACCTTAACATCCTGGAAGGAAACTGGCTCCTGCCCATGGATTTTCATTTGTTCCTGAATGGCCTGATATCACAGATGAATAGGTTAGTTTCTACTTCTTGTAAAATGTATGATCAAAAAAGCTAACAAATACCTCTACTTACCCTGAAGAAGTAGTTGAGGGCAAATACGTTGAGATAGCCTTTGCTTTCCATGTCTAGCAGTTTGAAAATATACTGGAGGGCTGCAGGCTCTTTCCTGTTCTCTAGAGCCAGCACAAAGTCTAGATAGGTCTTATAGTCCTAAATTAAAACAACATAAATGCATGTTTATGTTTTCAGATACTTAAAATGTTGATGTTGAATTGCATGCATATAGTAAAAATTAAGTGCCTATTTTCTGGGCTTATTCCAGAGTAACAGTTCAAAAGTTTGGGGTCAGTAAGATTTTTTTTTTTTTTTAATTATCACAGTTTCCACAACAAGAGCAGCACAACATTTTCAATTGTGATAATAAGAAATGTTTGTTAACAACAAATCAGCATATTAAAATGATTTCTGAAGGATCATGTGACACAGGAGTAATTATGCTGAGAATTCAGCTTATTTTAAATTGTAATATTTCACAATATTACTTTTTGTACTGTTTTTAAATGCAGCCTTGGTGTATATAATTAAGAGACTTTTTTCAAAAACATTAAAAAAAAGTGTACCAGTCTCCCAAAGGACTACTGTGTCACAAGCTATGACTGACAGCAGACATTTGTTTTTCTCGCATCTAACTGTAATACAAATGACAAAAGGTTATACCATTTCACCATCGTAGGTTAAGCATTCCTGGTAGACACGGTCTAGGAAAACACTAGTTAGAGTTCCGGTGCCATACCGAGACAGCTCTTCCTTACTGAGCATCCCATTATGGTCCTTATCCAGATTGAGGTACTGTCCTGTAAACAGGAAATATGATGAATAACATATGAGATTTAACTTATAACTTGCATTATTATAACACTGATTAGGTGCATTTGGCAGGCATACCATAAACACGAAGAGCGGAAGGTGCAGAGAACCAGTTGGACTCCTGACTCTCCTTTGACAGCTCCTCGTCTCGAAGCTATACATTAATAAAGCCTTAGTTTAATATTGCAAGTCACCTGCACAGGAATACTAGCAAACTAGATGATGGATGACCGGAAGGGCGGATTGATAGATGCAGTTGTGGTCAGAATTATTGGCACCCCTGGTAAATATGATCAAAGATGGCTGTAAAAAAAAATCTGCATTGTTTATCCATTTGATCTTTCATTAAAAAAAAAAAAAATCTTCACTGATGTAAAAGAATTGAAAGTGGGGAGCAAATCACATTATGAAATAATGTTTTTTTTTTTTTAGAAAACACGTTGCCCAGAATTATTGCCACCCTTTTCTTAAATACTTTTTGCAACCTCATTTTGGTTGAGTCTTCTACTATAATGCCTGATGAGTTTGGAGAACACTTAACAAGAGAACAGAGACCATTCCTCCATACAGAATCTCTCCAGATCCTTCAGATTCTCAGATCCATGTTGGTGCTTCTTTTTTTCTCATTTTCTATAGGGTTAAGGTCAGGGGACTGGGATAGTCATGGCAGAAGCTTCATTTTGTGCTCAGTGACACATTTGTGTGTTGATTTTGATGTTTGTTTTGGATCGTTGTCCTGATGGAAGATCCAACCATGGCCCATTATAAGATTTCTAGCAGAGGCCGTCAGATTTTGATTCTTTATCTGTTGGTATTTGCTAGAATCCATGATGCCATGTATCTGAACAAGATGTCCAGGACCTCCAGCAAAAAAATAGGCCCACAGCATTAAAGATATAGCGGTATATTTAACTGTGGGCATGGCGTACTTTTTATCCATGTGTGCACCAAACCCATCTGGTGTTTTTTTTTTGTTTCATCTGACCACAGAACCAGGTCCCTTTTGAAGTTTCAGCCGTGCCTGACAACTGAATATGCTGGAGTTTGTTTTTGGATGAGTGAGGAGGATTTTTCTTGAAAGCCTCCCAAACAACATGTGGTTGTTTGATTTTTTTTTTTTTTTTTGGCTTTCTGACCCCAAGACTCAACTAATCTCTGCAATTCTCCATCTGTGATCCTTGGAGAGTCTTTGGCCACTCAGCCCCTCACCATGCATTAGGACAATATAGGCACACACCCTCTTCCACGCAGATTTGTAACATCTTTATTTGATTAAAACTTCTTAATTATTTTTATTTTTTGAAGCTCAACAATCTTTTGCTGCACAGCAGAACTATATTCTTTGGTTTTTTTCTTTTGGCTCATTGTGATGAATGATTAAGGGAATTTAGCCTTTGTGTTTCCTCATATTTAAACTCCTGTGTAACAGGAAGTCATGGCTGGACAATTTCATGCTCCTAGTCACCCTGGTGTGCTACAAAAACATAACTATTAATGGGAATACACTTCAGAGATATTATTCTCATAATAAATTCTAGGGGTGCCAATAATTGTGGCCAACATGCATTGGAGAAAAGCATTTATTACATGTGATTTCCCCCACCCACTCTCAATCAATTATTGTATGTCAATGAAATGTAGATTTATTTTTACAGCCATCTTTGATCATATTTACCAGGGATGCCAAAAATTTGGACCAGAACTGTAGATACAAATCAGCAAATCAGCTTGTTAAAATGATTTCTAAAGGATCATGTGACACTGAAGAAAAAATATTATAATTTTTTGATAATATTACTGTTTTTACTGTATTTACCAATATAGTATTATCCAACCCCAAACTTGTGAATACTTGAATGTAATAAATCTTTTTATATTGGTATATATTACAAGTTAACTTGAGCGAGAATCTGCACGCTACCTCAAGTAGGTCATCCAAGAAACTGCAAGCCAGGATGTCCTGAATTTTAATCTTCCCTGCAGAGCAAATACAAAACATTAGAATGATTTGTTTCATTACAGTTTTTTCACTGGGTAAAATCTGAATGATGCCTGCAGGTGCTTTAAATCCAATTTAAAGGCAAATTTAGAACTGAACAAAAAAACCCAGCGTGGCCACAAGAGAATTACCAGTGTGTAGAGGATCAAGGAAGAAGAAGAACTTGCGAACGGCAGTGCAAACATAAAATGAGTAGAAGGATTTCTCCAGGCCATCTAGTTGGGGTAGTGTGGGAATTAACTCTAGGATGTAGTTCTCCAAATCCTGCAGAAAGAAACAGTCACACACTGAAGGCTTTTCTTTAAAGCTGCAGTCCGTAAGTTTTGCCTCTTTGTCGCCATCTCTGTTTGAAACCTGCAATTGCAGTTATTTGCAGAATTATCATCTTTACGTGGGTTGTGCATCGGCGCGGATGAATCTAATGTTTTGAGGAGTTTGTTTGGCTTCAGTCATCACACCGGTGTGGATACTGTACTTCAGAATCACAGATTCTACGTCTTGGAGGTACGACCAAAATTAAAAATGTCATCTGAACAAGTAGGTAACATGTCTGACACTTTTGTTCTGATCAACTGAGAAAAAATGCATTACAATAAATCGCGCTACCAACGGAGATTGGCTAATTTGTCACCTGGTTCCGATTCGGCAGGCCAGCACTCTCCCTGGCTGAATCCGAAAACGCCCCCTAAACCCTCATTCACTATTCCCTACTTTAGTAATACAGTTCACTTGAAGGAGGGGATGAAAACGAGTACGTGAAGAAGTCGGACAGCCGTTGTGTGTTCATCCCGGCTGTACACTCGTTATTGCGGTGCAATGTGGGATAGAATGAATGCACTCAAACATGTCCACTATGGTTTCAGACACCACTACAAATGGCTGTCCCTTCAAATAGTGCTCTATTTAAGGGTATAGGGGGCGATTTCGGATTCAGCCCCTGCCATGGAGACTGACGAGGGCAGCCCATAACAAATCTCGATTGAGACAGAGCAGTCTGTCAGATGTGTGTGCGCGTGCGCCGATCTGTTTGTGTGTGTGAGTTTGTGTGCACATGTGTGTTTGAGTGTGTTTTAAATGCAATTACAAAGCAATTGTTTGGTTTTGCTTAACTCTGAAACATTTTTTGAGTTGTGTTGTGGTAAAAAAATAGCTAGGGCTAGCGTCAGTTGATTGCCGAGTGCAACCATTCTACGTCATCGACTCAAACAAAATGGCGCCACCCATTGTCCAAATGTTTTTAAATTTCATGGGTTTTTTACTACATATTTCAGTAAGAGACATCTTTTATGTTATATTAAGCCATACAAGTCTTAACACCAGGGGATCCCTTTAACAACATCAGCAGCATTGTGTGACTGTGTTTTGGTGTGTATTAGTCTCAGGGTTTCTGCAGGGTTTAGTCAGTCAAATTTAAGACTTTATAAGACCTTTTTATGACCATTATGATTTAAATTTATGACCTAAACGAATTACGAAAAATAACTTCCTTTCAGAAAGTCTTTTTTTTAATTGACTTTCTTTAAAAGTAACAAGTTTCATTATTTAAAGGTTCCATTTTCTTAAGAGTAACAAACTGAAGGCTCCCTTTTCCTAAGTATCAATAACAGGAACAACACTAAACAATTATCATAATATATCTGTCAGTCAATATCGATAATTATCACGATAAATGTCAAATCTTTATTTTTTTCAAGTTTAAAGGCAGATTTTTGTTCGTAACTGAAAGTTGTAGAAACCAGAGCATTAATTGTGGTTTTAAACTACTCTTTATTGTCAGAACATATCACAAATCTGAGGTAAAACATTCAAACATTTGTCATTTGTCCTTAACAAAATAAATACCTTTATTGGAAAATTAATTTCTTATTTTCTGCATGTGCTAATGGAGGATATTGTTTCAAGTCTTGAAACAGGTTTGTGTTGCCTGACTTTGATGGCACGTATCTTCATGAAATGTATGAAAAACAATAGTATCCTAAATACATTAAATACTTTAATTATATTCCATTAGTCCTTTAAAGCTACACTGTGTAACTTTTTTTGTTTATTCTTAGCTAAAAACACTTAGTTCTTTCAAAAATATAAGTGCTCATTAATGTATATTTACTTATTTCAAGTTATAAAGTATTCTCATAAGTTTATAATATGCCATTGAAAATACATACGGGTAAGGGGTTCGAATGGGGGTCGCCATGTTGCCCCTCCATCTTGAAAGTACATTATCCAACGAGGGACATACCCAGTAAATTCAAGCTTCGCCTTTCGCGTTTTAACACTCGATGGCACCGTGTCTGGATTGAACTGGAAGCCATGTTAATCTTGGACTAAAACGGCCACCGTAGGAGTTAAAACGAAATCGGAATTGGGAGGAACAGAACCTAATATTTACTGGATGATCATATACCTTTTCACCGCTAGATGGGGGAAAATATCACACAGTGTAGCTTTAATACATTGTCTACATTAATAATAAAATACGATTCAATTCAATATGTATATCCCACATTTCACGGTGGAGTTAATATTACTAGGCTAACGTTACAGTAAATCCATGGTAAATGATGGGGATTTGTTGATGGAAACGCCTTCTAACTGTATTGTTGCGCACAGCGTTTCTCCTGTTTGTCAGCGCGGTTTCATCTGCCTTTAAACTGGTTTAAATCACTGAGACATTTGTGTTCTTCGCTGAATTCAAGTGATTGTCACTGGATCTTGTGACCGAGACCGATCAGAGTAAACGCGCTGCGCTGCCGTTTGGACTTTGAGCCGAGCGGATAAATGGTCCATGTGGCGCACGGTTCAAATGAGTTTTGTTCCGGTATCGTTTAATGCCCAGCCATAATTTCAGTAAAACTAAGCAGTGACTCAACGACATATACAGTAATAAGCTGAGGAGACTCTTGTGAGTTTGCGCGGGTTTCGGTGAAAGTTCATTCCGACAAGTCTGTTTGCTGCACTGCCGCTGCAGCTGGAACGCTGTGATACCACCCAGATTCCTCAGACAGAACTACAACAGGCGAAACGAATGAATGCCACCGCCAGCGCATTTTCAGGGGGAAAAGGCGATGGTGGAACCAAGGAATGAATGAATGAGCATATCAATTTAAGACGTGGCTAAATGTAATTTATGACCATGTATGGAAAATCCGGATGTTTTTATGACTTTTTATGGCCTAAAATTTGTATTATTAAATTTAAGACTTTTTATTACTTTTTATGACTCCGCGGAAACCCTGGTCCTTTGCTTTCATTTTTTAACCCAAATAGTTACAGACTGCAACTTTAAAGCTACACTGTGTGATATTTTCCCCCATCTAGCGGTGAAAAGGTATATGATCATCCAGTAAATATTAGGTTCTGTTCCTCCCAATTCCGATTTCGTTTTAACTCCTACGGTGGCCGTTTTAGTCCAAGATTAACATGGCTTCCAGTTCAATCCAGACACGGTGCCATCGAGTGTTAAAACGCGAAAGGCGAAGCTTGAATTTACTGGGTATGTCCCTCGTTGGATAATGTACTTTCAAGATGGAGGGGCAACATGGCGACCCCCATTCGAACCCCTTACCCGTATGTATTTTCAATGGCATATTATAAACTTATGAGAATACTTTATAACTTGAAATAAGTAAATATACATTAATGAGCACTTATATTTTTGAAAGAACTAAGTGTTTTTAGCTAAGAATAAACTAAAAAAGTTACACAGTGTAGCTTTAAACAATACAGCTTTACTCAGATATTGTGAATACTGTGATTTTACTGTGTTTCAGAGGGTAAAATGGGTTTACTTACAGACTCACGGAGATAACCCTGACCTGCTACATCATAGAGACTCAAACCAATCCTGGTTTGGTGCAGCCACACTGCCAGAGAAGAAATGCAGATCAAACCGTGATACATCTACACATCTGTATTACACATCTGTATTCAGACTCATAATTAACTGCCTTCATAAGACGGGAATGCAATGAGAGCACAACATTTATAACTACCTTTTCTCATGACATAGTTGAAGAACTGCATAATTGATATCCTCCCATACGGATCATTATGAAGGAGCTTGGCGTAGACTCTAGCAGTGAAGAAAAGCCTGATGGGGTGTAATGATTGTGAAACAAACATCTCAGTGAGTCATAAGCATTTTCCACCTATGAATTATATTGACTTAGAATACAGTTATCAGCCCATCACACTCATGGTTTCGAGTGATACTTTTCATTGATGCACTTACTTGCATTTGGCGCCTGCTTGTTCTCCAACCTTTAGGAAACTCTCATAACTGATCATGGCCTCATCACCGGTCGTGGGCGGTACTTGATGCTTATCGAGAAGAAACCAAAGGTTCTGTAGGAAAGAAAGAAATAGTACATTTAGAAGAGGAAATAGAAAACACATTTAATATCTAAACTAAAGCTAGTAAAGAACATTTGAGACACAGACCCAATACAATGCTCTCTTACTTGTAACTCTTCATTGTCCAAAAGTTCCCGGCTTTTCCTCTGGAGAAACACTGCCCTCGATTCTTCTCTGAGTTTCTGCAGCAAGACTTCATCTTCTGCAGGAAGCTGAGGTGAAATATTGTGAAGATTGTTTTAAAAAAATTGATACTTATGCATTAAATTGATCCAAAGTGACAGTAAAGACATTCAAAATGTTTCAAAAGATTTCTATTTCAAATATATGCTGTTCTTTTGATCTTTCTATTCATCAAAGAATCCCTTCCACAAAAATATATCAAGCAGCACAACTCTTTCAAGACACTAATAAATGTTTCTTGAGCAGCAAATCAACATCTCTGAAAGATTTCTGAAGGATCATGTGACACTGAAGACTGGAGTAATGATGCTGAAAATTCAGCTTTGCCATCACAGGCATAAATTACATTTTAAAATATATTCAAATAAAAACATTGTAATAATATTTATGTTTTTATTCTATTATTGATTAAATAAATGCAGCTTTGGTGAGCATAAGAGACTTCTTTCAAAAACATTTAAAAAAATTTACTGACATAAACTTTTGAACGTCATGATAGGTCCTAATCATTGTCATGATAGGTCAGACTATGATAAATGGATTTAACTAACATTTTAATATGATATAATATACCACAACCACTGACAACACTGTATTACAGAACAACTCACCCTGTAGTAGAAGCGTGGGATGTGTTTCAACGAGTCATCTTCTCCTTTCTCGCCTCCTTTCCATTCAGTGTAATACTTGGTGAACAGTTCAGTTTCCTCTGCTTTATTCACCTCCTCTGTTTTGTCATCTGTTCAATACAATTAACCCATGCATTAAGATTATTTACACCGTACAAACCTCATCCGTATTTAATTAGATGTTTTTATCCGTATTTAATTAGATATTTCTGTCCTGCTTAGTTTCATAGTAAAATCCTAGTAAACATGAGCAAAATCATGGCTGGCTCCTCATTACCAGTGTTGGGTGTAATTCATTACTAAGTAATAGAATTATTTTTCCCTTGAAAAGGTAAAGTAATAGATTACTCTTAATTTTTCTGTAATTTCATTAAAGTTACTTCTGATGTAGTTGCATTAAATACTGTAGAGACTACAACCATTCTATATAAAACAATAGTGGACTTAACATAAAAAATGTTATGTTAAAATGTGTGTTTCTCCCTTTACGCACTTTGGTCAGTTCAAGAATAATTTTTGCAATTTGTATATTGTTTTGTTTATTACTGTCATATCTATCCTAATTGTTCAACTTGTCGCGGAATTTATGAAATAATTAGCAATAAGTAATCCAATTCTTTTTAGAGAGAGTAATTAGTACAGTAATCTAATTACACTGTTAAATATGCAATTAGTAGCAAAAATAACTGGGTGATTCCTACTTTGCAATACATTTAATGTCCACAAAATTTATGTTTAATATATTGGATAAAATACTACACTTTTGAGCAACACTTAAAGGTTTTTACAACATTTTTTATTACATATAGAAATCACAGTAACGGATAGGGTAACTATGGTTTCTATACAACAAACTATAGTACTTGTTTTAACTAATGGCCGAGTACATTAAGTCAGTCCCCTAAAATAATATTTAGTATAGTCTAAATCTACAAAAATGTCATCAATAATAATGTTTTTACCACAGTTAGCGTTATTAAAGTACCACGGTAAGTTACATTTTCGCAAGCGACTTTTAATCCTTGCAGATGGTTATACCCATTAATTGGGATATTTATATATACATATTATATTATTTATATACATTGTCTCTCTTTGAGCTCACTATAAATCTCTATAATTAGTTATTGATTATAAAGTCATCATCTCACCTTGTTTCGCAGAGGCGAGTCTTTTTCGCAGTAAATCTTTCCAGTGTGCGGTTTTGTCGTTTGCCATTCGTAACTTTATTCTGTCATAATATGTTTTAACTAACAAACTTAAAACGGATTATTAATCAAACTGTAATATATCCGAGAAGCCTAGGCGGTTGATCAACTGTTTACGTCTCTGACCAAAAGGCGCACGAGTGACGTGATTGAGGTGCGACTACACACGGGAGGGTGAATGGCTGCGCGCACTGGCGTGTACTTGCTTTCTGGTTAGGCTTCAATAACCTTTGACTAGATTCTGTTAGTTAGATTCTGTATGTTCTTGTTTACCGATTAGAACTGCCGATTTGCTCCGCCAAAATTGCGTTTAAAAGAAAATAACATGATATCTTATGAGTTTATCGATCTGAGGATCTCAATATTGTGTGCTTTAAGTACAGAAGGACATTTCTTTAGCAGATAAGTTTCTGAATATATTTTATTATATCTATTACTTTGAATTATATATATATATTATTATTAACTATAACTTTATAAAGTTAATGTGTTTTGTATGTGTTGATCAGTAAAACTGAATTCACAAAGCAATGAGATTTGGGACATTTACATAAGTCACCCTTAAAGTAGTGTATAGTCTGAAGAATATAGTGGACTTGTAACGAAATGTCAAATTCAAGGACTTGCATGAAGCACCTGTGCACATGGGTAGCCAACCCTCTGTATTTCAGGCCTTTGGCAGGTTTACCACAACATAACATTATGCTTGCTGTCAGGTTTATCATAAATCCACACACACAATTTTACAGCACAAAAGGAGACAAACAAGTACAGTTATACAGCCGAGTTACCAAAGAAAAAGGATTCACTCCTAGAACAAGGCCTGAATTCCCAAAGTCAGTATTCGCAGCTGGAACGGCCAAAAAAACTGCTGAATATATGAAAAAGCGAGCTGGGATGGATACAGAAGAGATGTCAAATAATACACCTGCGAGAGGCAGAGGATCTCTAAAAGTTGCCCTTCCTGATCATCCGCTGACCACATCGGAATGGGAAAAATTCAAAGAGGGTTCCTCCAAACCTGAGCGCTTTGAGATGCAAACGATGGAAGGACTGTTGGCGGCTAACGCAGATGTCAACATCGCCAAATCTCTCTTGGCGTATGTGGTTCAAGACAAAGGCACCATTTCTTATGAACTCCTTTTGAGGTACCTCGCACTGTGTGTCACAGCTGGACATCACTCGGAGGTATTTGACACTTACGACATCATGAGAGCTTGCTTTAAGACCCTTGACACTGGAGCCTCGTCCCTGTTTATTAAAGGTTTCAGTCAAACTGAACGCTGGAGGGAGGCTCTTGTCGTGTTGGATGGCATGAAAAAGGCCCTCCTGCCATCTCCTCGTAACTATGGTGATGCCATCGCTGGGGCGGGACTTCATGGTGACACTGACACGAGCTGGAAGCTGTACGAGGAGCTCCTAGAACAGGGTCTCATACCTAATCAGGACACCTGGCAGTGCCTATTTCAGACCGGCATAACTCAGTGTGGACAGGAGGACAAACTCTTTTCTGTCCTTTCATATATGAGAGATAATCAGATCTACCCAGAGGAACCGCTGATTAAAACTATCAAAGCTTGGTTTGAGAGGTAACTATTTTATATAATATATATATATATATATATATATATATATATATATATATATATATATATATATATATATATATATATATATATATATATTACACTGCCCAGCCAAAAAAAACGTAGCTGTTTGGATTTAAATCGGCAAATGCTTACGAGTCTATGACTGGATCATTATTGCAGCGTTTATTAAGTTCCTAGCATTAGTTATATGTTTGGCAACCGTTCTTCTAACCCTCATTGATGGAGTGTGTAGCTTTTCATTTCTTTGATCGTTATTCCAGGATGACAATGTCAAGATTTATCAGGCTCAAATTCTGATAGAACGGTTGGGAGGGAGCATGAAGAATAATTTTCACCTCTGAGTCCAGACCTTGAATTAATTTAAGTCTTTGGGATGTGCTGAAGGAGACTTTACAGAGTGCTGGACTCTTGCATTGTCAGTACATGACCTTGACTAAAAATGAATGCACCTCTTGTTGGAAATAAATGTTGTGAGGATTTTCCATCAAGAGGTGCACACATTTTTGGTCAAGCTCTTGTATTGACATATAACATGTTAGAAACATAATAATCACTGCATTAATGATCCAATCACAGATTCTTAAGCCAAGATTTTTATAATGTATTCGTAAATGTTGAAATTAAAGCTGCTGTCCGTAACTTTTTTTGTGTTCAAGATTTACAAAACTTATATAATGAGAATGTACAACATAAATCTATTTTCCAAACTGTGTTTTCGTCTTACCCTAAATCATTATGGTACACTTATAATAAGTGTTTATATTGGGACTATTTCTGGTAGGAGCCGCTGCGGAGGAGCACAGTCCCTGCGTGACTCGCCGTAGACATAAACAGAGAGAAGTAGCTCCGGCTGCAATGTTCTTCCGCAAGACGCATGCAGCTCTGTTTATTAACCGCTAGAGCGCAAAAAGTTACGGACTGCAGCTTTAAAGCAGCACTAGGTAACTTTTCAACCTTCATAATATATTTTCAAGACTCTTGTGATGATACATCGACTTACAATAGGTTGAATGACACGTTGAATAGCCTGACGGGGTCTGTATCGTTTTTAATCGTACTTTTAAAATTCGGGTTTCAGGTAGTAACCCGAGAAAAAAAAGAACTACAAAATTCGACTGCTTTACGGCATATACGTCACTTCCACCATCACCCCCACTTCCTTAAAGGGTTAGTTCACCCAAAAATGAAAATAATGTAATTTATTACTCACCCTCATGCCGTTCCACACCCGTAAGACCTCCGTTCATCTTCCGAACACAAATGAAGATATTTTTGTTGAAAGCTGATGCTGAGAAAGGCCTCAGCAAGACCTCCAATGGGATTCAGTACATTTACACACACAAGACCCATAAAAGGCACTAAACACGTCACTACAAAGTCCATCTCACTACAGTGGCTCTACAATAATTGTACAAAGCGACAACAATAGTTTTTGTGCGCAAAAGAAAAAATCAAAATAATGACTTTATTCAACACGAACTTTGGCCTCTGCCGTGAACTCATGAAGCACCACGACGCATGCGCGAGAATATTACGCAGATCCGGCGTTCAGACACATAACCCAGAAGCGAAGAGGAGATGTGTTTACAAGCAGAGGAAGACGCGCCGTATCTAAGCTGTTGAATTCTACATTGATCGTGCTTTAGGTCTCGGCGTAGTGCTCAAAATGGAACTAAAGTGTGCATTTCATGGATTCCCGAACGCCGGCGCTATGTCATATTCTCACGCATGCATCATGTCAACAAATGCACGTGCGATGCATCCCCTGATGCAGGATGACAGAGTTTACGACAGTAGTAGAGGACAATACTGTTTCCCAACTGTAGGGGGACCCCGAGAGCAAAACCTACCTAGTGCTGCTTTAAAGGGTTAGGGTTGTCTCACTCCTCCATAGGCTTTCAGAGGGACTGAAACTTGATGGCCCAGAATAGTAAGTAAAAACGTCATTTAAGGAGTCCAAATGACTACAGTGGCTCTGTATTAAGTCTATCATGCGACGAAAATACTTTTTGAGCGGAAAAACAACAAAAATAACGACTTTATCCCACTATTTATCCCACTATATACTCTCTGACCGTGGAACTCCCGCGAACTCTCGTCAGAGGCTCAAATTGAACAATAATAGTGGGATAAAGTCGTTATTTTTGTTGTTTTTCCGCTAAAAAAGTATTTTCGTCGCATGATAGACTTAATACAGAGCCACTGTAGTCATTTGGACTCCTTAAATGACGTTTTTACTTACTATTCTGGGCCATCAAGTTTCAGTCCCTCTGAAAGCCTATGGAGGAGTGAGACAGCTCTCAGATTTCATCAAAAATATACTAAATTATGTTCCGAAGATGAACGAAGGTCTTACATGGTTGGAACAACATGAGGGTGAGTAATTACTGACTTTATTTTCAATTTTGGGTGAACTAACCCTTTAACATTAACAAAGATAAATAAATGTTTTATAAGTGAAGTTCATTATTAGTTCATGTTAGCTGATGTAGTTAACTAATGTTAAAGGGTTAGATCACCCAAAAATGAAAATAATGTAATTTATTACTCGGAACGGCACCCTCATGCCGTTCCACACCCGTAAGACCTCCATTCATCGGAACACAAATTAAGATATTTTTGTTGAAATCTGAAGGCTCAGTGAGCCCTCCATAGGGAGCAGGGTAAGACAAAAACACAGTTTGGAAAATAGATTTATGTTGTACATTCTCATTATATACGTTTTGTAAATCTTGAACACAAAAAAAGTTACGGACAGCAGCTTTAATTTCAACATTTACTAATACATTATACAAATCTTGGCTTAAGAATCTGTGATTGGATCATTAATGCAGTGATAATTATGTTTCTAGCTATATGTTAAAATTAACATTATAAAACTCTTGTTAACATTAGTGAACGTGAACCAACACAAACAAACCATGAACAGCTGTATTTTTATTAACTAACGTTGACAAAGATGAACAAATACAGTAACAAATGCGCTGCTCATGTTTGGTTCATGTTAGTTAATATATTAACTAATGAGACCTTATTGTAAAGTGTTACCAAAGGGTCAATATGCATTTGTTTTTTCATTCCATTATTGTAATTCTTTTTTCTATCTGCACAGTTTACCAGATCAGAAATGGAGTGGGACATTTTCATTCGTCACCCCCAGGTACTAATTTTTTTTTTTTTTTTTTTCAGTTTTAATTAAATACAATATTCACAAAGACTATTTTTAATAGATTATTGGTGTGGATATAACTATATAACTTGTGTTTTAGTGGAGAGTGCAAAAATTGCAAGGCATCACTGGAATCCATTCAACTGACTGAGGAAGAGTATGCTCAGCTGAAAGATGAAGTGATGAAAAAAGTGATAGAGGGAAGTGACATCTTCAACAAAACCACCCCAGAGGTCTGTCTCCTATTTTATATCCTTCTTTTACTTGAGCTAATTAATCAATGTCAATTTAATCTAGATATGTAGATACAATTGAAAGATAAAATCAATATTTAAGCCAGTGTTGTCATTGATCATTAAAACTAAACTAAAACTATTAAAAATAATAAACAAACTTGAAAAACTTAAACACAATTTAAAAATTTTGTCTTGACAATTAGCTGTAATAAAAATGAAAGCTACATAAAAATATTTAATATTTAAATATAAAGGTAAAAGCAAAAATTCTAAATATTAATAAATACTATTGTTGTACATAAATAATACTAATATAACACTGAATTAACCCCCCTTCCCATGCAAAGGTTTCTTTCTCATAAATAATGCAAAAAGAATCCATTTAATTTAATATATCATCAGATCTTTGAGGGGAAATGTGCTTAATTCATTACAATCATGCCACGAATAATTTTAATAGCCTTAAAACTAGTTTAATTTTCTTTATACTAAATATTATTTAGTGTTTTTTGTTTTGTTTTTTGCTTTTGATTTTGCAGTGAAATGTGACCTTTGTTTTTATGAAATTCCCCTTATGTAAAGGAAGTGTGGTTTGAAGTTCTTATTTAGTGCTGTTTGACTCCACTAGATGGCGATAGCGTCCTTTATATCTCGTATTCAGTTTTCCA
Organism: Romanogobio albipinnatus; assembly: GCA_023566225.1. NCBI lineage: Eukaryota > Metazoa > Chordata > Actinopteri > Cypriniformes > Gobionidae > Romanogobio > Romanogobio albipinnatus. The sequence goes on along the minus strand of CM042249.1, from coordinate 18,547,167 downwards.
CATGACTGATTAAACATGTAATACATGTTGCATGTTAAACATCAGCTGATTTTTGAATGCTAATTAGATCATTTTCCCCATGGAAATGATCAAATAATAAAAAAAAACAGACACCAAAAACTAAAGAAGCCTTCTGTGTGGCACTAAATAGGCTGCAACTACGTGATAGACAAATTGGGTAGTCGTCCAGAATTAGATGATGTTCCATGCAGTTTTGAGCTCCGTCTTAAATGAAGTCTGCCCCCTGAATTAGATGATGTTGTTGTCCGGACGGCTGCTTTTTTCAGGCTGTGGGGTCTATAGATGTCAAAAGCATGTGATCCTGTCTAGTTCCACATTTAGACATGATGTAGGGGCTTTCCAACACATGTTCCTTCATGTGTCTGTCGGGTCCCCGGTTTAGCAAGCTCGTGAAAACAGTCCAACTGAAGACACAAGGTCACAAGGCAAGCGACTCCTCTGAAATTCCATTTGCCGGAGAGAACAGTCATGTTTGTTTGCAAACGCCGTTCTCACGCTTAGGAAAAGCATTACATTTCCAAGCACCGTCTCAGAAAGGGACATTTTTATACAGTACATCTTGGAAAAACAAAGTACTCAGTATAGCCATAAACAATCTCTAATTTGGTTGTGCACGTGATTGATGCTGAGGAATGGGTATTGCTTGTGTGCTTTTTGCTCTCATAAAGGGCAACACAATGGGCTTTCACATTTCAGCCCTCGAAAGCCTCTCACATGAGTGACCCTGGAAAGTCCCTGCCCGCCTGTCTGCAGCGCTGGCTGCATGGACTCCAGCCCCCCGCCATCACTGCAGCAGCGCTTTATGAAGTGAAACCAGTGCAAGGCAGTTAAAACACCCCCAGTCAAAACTCTCCAGAAGCATTTAACAACCCCCAAACAATCATTTTGCCTTTAAAGGACAAAAAGTTTGCTATTGGGTGGTTGACATGACATGACAACCGTGTACTGCTGTGACATGCAATACTTTTAAATGTTTTAAACAACAGCTTTTAAATATCACATTGTTATTATTGTGACCTTATTTTAAATGTGAGATTGCAAAAAATATTTGTGTATATATATATATATATATATAATATTTATTATTATTATTCTCCACACCATATACATGCGTTCAAAAGTTTGGGATGGGTATGAACGTTTTTAAAGAAGTCTCTTATGCTCACCAAGGCTGCATTTATTTGATCAAAAATACAGTAAAATCATTTAAAATGACTGTTTTCTAATTTAATATAATGTCATTTATTCCTGTGATGACAAAGCAGAATTTTCAGAAGCCATTACTTTAGTCTTCAGTGTCACATTCCTTCGGAAATCATTCTAAGGGCCAATTCGCACTTTTTACAGTATATCACTTCTCACCAGTTCAGCATGTTCAAGCTCGGACAGACGGTAACACTTTAGACTGAGGATTCATTTGTTAACATTAGATAATGTATTAATTAACATGAACTAACCATTGTCACAGAAAAATACTTTAATAAATGGGGAGGCTGGAATTGAAAGAAACAAACAAAGTGTCTTTGAAAGTTTTTATTCTTGCCAATAAGGTCAATTCGGGTTGCAGGTTGTGCAGTCAGAAAAGACAAAAACCAAAGCCCCTCACTCGTTCTTTTATACTCTCACTTCAGTGAGTGAGGGCCAAGAGCACAATAACACAAAAACACAACAACTAACTGCCTAGTTGGAGTTATCTGCAGCTGTCGCACCTTGAAGTTTCCGAGAACTTGTTCAAGGCTACAGACAATGAACACACTAGTTCTATTAAGAAAAGTATCAAAGGTTATCAAACAAAAAAGTTTACTTCAGAAAACTAGAATTCCCCTATAGTTAACCAAAACATATTATAAAAGCTTGATATAATTCAAAACGCCTTATATGGTTTGATATAGTTTGTGTTCTAAATTTCCATTACACTATGAGCTATATACATTTGTTACTGTATTTGTTCGTCTTTGTTAACGTTAGTTAATAATAACCCAGCTGTTCATTGTTTGTTCATGTTAGTTCACGGTGCATTAACTAATGTTAACAAATACAACTTTTGATTTTAATATGCATGTTATAAATATTGTAATATGTATGTAACAAAGATTAATAAATGCTGTAGAAGTGCAGTTCATTTTTAGTTTGTGTTAACTAATGTAGTTAACTAATGAAACCGTATTGTAAAGTGTTACGGATTTTATACATAAAATAAAATTAATAAAATCGTATTGACCCCAAACGAGTATATAAAGGGATTTTTTTATTTATTTTTTAAAAGTACATTATGTAACTTTTGGCCCTCTAGCGGTTAAAAAACAAAACTGAATTTTGCGGAAGTACATTTTATTGGTTATGTTCGGCTCTGCGTGAAACTGTGTATGGATATGACCTCTCACAATAGATACTGCTTTACAATCAATTCTGTTAGAAAGCTACATATGTCACTTTATCTGTTCAATAAAATACCTTACTCGCATGTTGAGTAATAAAAACGCCATCTCTGTGTGTGTCACTTTTATAACATATCAAATCCCTCAGTTCTCGCCATCTCCGAAAAGCCAAGCCAATGTTGATTCTTGTTTTATTACGAGCTCTGCCGGGAACTGCGGGACCCGATCAGTTTTCTCAGTTAATTTCCAAATTAAAGACGGTAGCGATCGGTAACTCTGGTGTACTTTGGACAGGAGCGGGCAGTCTGACAATTCATAGTTTTCACATGTCGTCACACGCTTATAGGAACGCCCACCCAGAGGGCAAAACAAGGCTCTCCTCCATTGCCCACTAGTCATTTTTACCAGGTTTGTAGTCAGTATTAATGCGGTAAGACAGTGATATTAAAATACCAAATTCAATATACACCTTACTGATGTTGCATACTTTGTACAGGAAAGCAGACAAACACAGAATATTAGTGCAACACGAGGTTTCTCGTTTCCCAATCGAAACCCATTATAAAGAAAACGCGTTGCGTTCATATTCTTGCCTCATCTACTCACCTGTATATAGAATGCATCATCAAAAAGGTGTAAACTGAATTTGATATTTTAATATCACTGTTTAAGTACAGTACAGCACTTTAGGGGGTGGGCTGCACTAAGGATTCTTTAGCCTGTCTTCAGTTCACCTCCGTCTGCGGTTTTACTGCGTAATTAATCTGTGTGGTGCAACAACTCGATTTAAAATAAATCCCATATCAACAAATCTTTTAAACTTTGCTTAATTTAATCCTTATTGGTGCAGCTCAACCCATAGTGTTTTTCACGTTAAGCGTTTTAAAAACGACCCGCTGTTTTCAGTGATTGAAATACTGCAGCAGGTGCTGTATATGGATTATAAGTGCTCAAAACGTGCATCTTGTTCACATATTTTTGTTTTAAGATGGAAATTTGACAGGCTTGTGCTGGAGTTCTATTGCGGTTTTGCCCATAGACAGTAAAAGGTTTTGCCCTCCAAGGCTCCGCTACAGTCACGTGACTGAAAACTATGGATAGCCCGGCCAATCCCGACATCCTACACCCGACACCCCGACAGCAGCGTATCCACGCTTGAACTTGAAGCGAACAAAACGTTCTGCAGTGGTGGCTTTCACACACAGTTCCCCGTTTCCCGCCCTGAGCCTGGCAATGTCCAATATATGCCCGTCCACGAGAGCACCTTCAGAGAGAACATTCAGCCTTTGTGGTCGGATTTTGGAGGAGATATTCGGTAATGAAACTGTCGTCAGTAGGGTTGGGTACCGAAACCTATGTACCTATGTAACCGGTATGTACCGGACTGAATCAGAACGCAGATTTCGGTGCCTCATTTTGGTGCCATTTCAATTCAAACGTGCTTTCGTGCTTTGGCTGGCGCCGAGCCAGCGCGTCCAGCGCTCGTCACATATCACAACTATTCAGTGTTTTCAACCACATCATAATGTTTTTCTTTAGGTTTCAGACATTTAAATGCACATAATTACTAGCAAAAAATACACACTGATGTCTATAGCGGCAATAACAATCCTTTCAGTTATAATTTGACTACGTGTTTTATTCATATCAGATAACCAATACATACTTAAATCTATTCTTCTCCCAGTTCAGCAGCGGTCACTTACTTTCATGTGTTTCGTGAGACGAGGATGAATTTATGTGATGTAAATCCGACAGATTCAATTCTCTGAGGCGCAAACTTGGCGGCGCCCATCGCGCATTTTAGATCAAACTAAATCACATTCACTCAGAATATCTGATAGTTCATGAAATAGTTAACACGTTTGTGAATATTTTGAAATAAAACCGATACAGCTGTCATACAGCGCTATTGCGGCTGCTGTGTGTCATGTGAGAAGCATGATGCATCGCCATGGAAACAATATTTTACCAGAGAATATGGTCATATTTCAAAATAATGCTGAAACTTGAAGCTTGTTTGTAGCATACCAAGAATACCAACTACTTTGCTGTTATTAGTACTGTAACTGTTAAATTAGGCCTATTGTAGTTGGGTTAGGTGGCTTTGGTTTTACTGTGAATTTGTTTAGTAAATTGTGTTTTGTATCTATTTATATTTCTTTATAAATATACTTTAAACTTTTAATAAATTGTTCCATTTAAAACATTTTTTATTATTCTTTTCCCAGTAAAAAGCCATTCTTTAATGTCATCCACCGTTATTTTGTGGCTTTTATTAAAAGTATCGATTCGGCACCGTTTAGGCACTGGTACCGTTTTAAAAGTATCGGTTTGGCACCGGTATTGTAAAAAACCCAAACGATGCCCGACCCTAGTCGTCAGTTAGCGACATTCTGTTCTTGTATGGTTTTAAAAAAAGATTTCTGTAGCTATAGCTAGTCAGCCGACAGTTTTCACTGTGTCGACAGTATCATGATAAGACAAAAATAACAAATAAAATTATTGTATAGCCAACATTTTCTATTTGTTATCCCAGTCACTCTTTCTTTAGGGGAAATTTAAATCTGGAAAAGAGGTCTAAATTTTGCGGGATCAGTCAGGTCGGGAGGAAAATCATTCTAAGCGGTAAGCAGGTGAACACAGAGTGAATTTTAAGCGGGACGAAAAAAAACAGTCCCAGACTCTTCTCTGTTCAGTTTTTTTTTTTTGTATTTCCTGGAGATTCAAGATTTATGTCATGTCAACCTTTCTCGTTCATTGTGACAACTATAACCTATGCCACTCCCACAGCATTACACACGTCAAAGTAGGTTTTAATATGTATTATCCTATATTTCAAACTATATTAACCTTAGTATTTAAAAAAAAATCTAATTGTCAGGGGATTGTCAAGTGTTATGAATATAAGTGAAATATTCAGATTAGCATATCAACCATTTTTATTGTTGATTGTTAAAAAGCCCCTTTTTATTTTCCTTACATTCAGTGTCCTGCAGCTTTTCAGGTCACGCGTGAGCTTTGTGGAGCCTGTTTTTCCCGTTTCAAAAAAAGCAAGCCTGTAATAAAGAAAAGTACAGGACTTGCAGATGCCTTTTCATTAATGTCTGCTGTGGGGCACGGTGAAGTTTCCACATACTTGAATTTCTTTTTTTGTGTGGCTGCCTTTTCATTTTATTGGAAATTCATGCATGCTCGGAACAAAACAGAGGTACTTTAGAGAAGTAAAGAAATTATAAAAGTTTGCAATTGTACATTGTGTGTTAATCACTCCAAGACTGAATGAGGGTGCTTAGATTGTCATGGGCTATTGTGTATATTCCAAGTAGAAAGAAAAGCAGTCTGATCACTATCAAATCTGGATTAAAGTTATGATCGTGCGAATACCAAACACACCCATTGTAAGTACAAAAAGTTCTGCACAGCAAGCTGGTACCACATACACGTGACCTCTCGACAGCATTGGGGAATCCCCAGTGTTCCTGTTCCCATTCAACCTAACCTCTCCAAGACCACTAAAGGATGCGGAGCGAAACAAAAACACAATAAAGTCACTTACGATGCAGGACCTTCATCATCAAAATCTTATTGAATGTGCATAGTTAAAACCAGGTGAAATTCCATGTTTGGATTTCGTCCCATGCTGAGGGTCTTAACCCTACTCAATGCTGCAAGAGTTTTAGAGAGTTGAACAACTGATCACCAACCACTAACCCCCACCAAACCCAAAGAGGAATTCCCCAAATATCCAGCACCCCCTCCCCCCTCTTGTTGACTCTCAACCCTCCCCCTCTCACCCGCTAGCACAGACGCGCTACTTAATACTCTTAACAAGATTTTTAGCTTGCAAAGTAGCTGCACTTATTTTTGCTTTGATGTCTCACTTTTAAATGTGGGTCAGAATATTAAGTTTTTGCATATAGGTGCCTTGGAGGGGTGGGAATTGGAATTTTAGAAGGAAAAATTCTCACGCTCCAGGCAGAACTGAAAGTGCTGGTTTCCAGCCACCTGACGGTCCAGGAATACTTGTGGTTTTGACAAACATGGCTCTGTGTGCATTAAACAGAGGCTTGTGTATTAAGCTGTTGGACTTAACTTTACCACATTGTTGTTTCCTCAAGAAAGAACGTGCAGAGTTTGCAGTTCCCTCAAAGCAATGACCTCCGATGCAAGGATTTTCACTCGATAACTAAACTTAAGTTCGTTGTTCAAAATATCTGTTCTTGTATTTTAGTTTTGGGATGCATAATAACTGTCGTTTTACTCCACTGCATTTCAGATAAAAAACATACTGTACATTATTTGAAGGTCTCTTATATTAACTGGCTTTCTGTTAAAGGGATAGTTCACCCAAAAATGAAAATTAGCCCATGATTTACTCACCCTCAAGTCATCCGAGGTGTATATGACATTCTTCTTTCAGACGAATAAAATCGGAGTTATATTACAAAAGTCCAGGCTAATCCAAGCATTATTATAGCAGTAATAGTTGCCCTGTTTTTGAAGTCCATAAAAAGTGCATCTGTCCGTCAAATAACGTGCGCTACGCGGCTCCGGGGTGTTAATAAAGGCCTTCTGAAGCAAATCGATGCATTTGTGTAAGAAAAATATCCATATTTAAAAATGTATTAAAAAAATGTCTATGGCTCTACATCAGCCGTCCCAGCACGGCGCCGCGAATAAGGTCAAAATACCGGCACGATCATAGATATATACATAGATTCCTCATTAGTGCCTGCGCGGATCAGTCGAATGAGGCATCTACATGTATGTATGTATATTTGATCGCGCCAGTTTTTGACCTTATTCGCCGGAAGTTATGACTCTGGGAATACTAGATGACATTCGTCTGATAAGATAAGATAAGAGGTAAAGAAAAATTAAAATTTGAAATGTTGCCTTGGCAACTAACTGAAAAATATTGAAGTTAAATGTATCATCTAATATTTATATTTTATTGTATTTCAGCTTTATTAAAATTAACAAAATACATTTGAATAGTTTTAGTTTTATTTAGCAATACAACAATGATCTGATGATGATTCTACAGTTCTTGAGCTAAAACATTTTACAACTTGAGCTGATACTGAAAGTTTAGTATTTTAATTAATATTATTTATTTATTTGCCTAATTGTTGATCATACATATTTAAAGGGATAGTTCGCCCCAAAATTTAAATTCTATCATCATTTACTCAAGTTGTTCCAAACCTGTATGAATTTCTTCTAGGGCTGGGCGATTTTGCCTAAAAAAAAAATCTTCGATTTTTAAAGAAAAATTCGAGTTTCGATTCGATTTTCGATTTTTTTTTTCAATGCACTTAAAAAATGACTGCAGACATCAGATATAGTGTCAAAAGTGCAACTTTATTGCTATGATTGTCCTCAAGAGTTAAAATGCGTAAAATCCCAAAACAAAAAGTAAATGAGGCTCTGTCATTCAACAATTGCAAGCTTTAACCCAGGTTTAAGCAAAAGTGCAACAACTTCACAGTAGCTTAAATTTTCTGTTCAAGAAATCAGATAATTACAAATTTTGTAACATATAACATTAGAATTAAAAAAATAAACTCTTCTCAGTATAGTGTGAACTGTGAATATAAAAAATGAAACATGCCTGTGGCAGACATATAGCCTGCTCAAAGAGTGAACAAATGTAAACTTTTATCTATAACAACAAAACAAGTGCTTGTTAGATCTCTGATCTAACGCGTCTCTTCGCGATGTTTCTAACATCATCTCTTCGATGTTTATTCCTCAGGTGCTGGAAAAGATTAGTTGTACTGCTGCTTCCAGTAGCAACAGCCTTGAAACATATTTTGCAGCAAGGCTTCGTCTATGTTTTGTCTGCTGCATCAAAACCAAACCAGTTCCAAATTACGGAATTACCTGTGCCTTTCTTTGGAAGTAGTTCTCTGCTAGTACTACACGCTGCCATGTTGTTTTGACTGTGTTACGCACTTCTTTTAGTATCTATGGTTACGCGGGGCGGGGGCTGGCTCATATCGCGCTATGGTAACGCACAAGGACGAAACGCGGAAAAGTCAGAAAAAACTATTGTGGCAAAAAACTCGAGTTTGCAAAATAAAAATCGTTTTACACTACAAAATCGATAAATCGATTAAATCGATTTTTTGCCCAGCCCTAATTTCTTCTGTTGAACACAAAAGAAGATATTTTGAAGAATGTTTGTAACCAAACAGTTGATGAACCATTGACTTCCATAGTATTTTCAATGGGACATGTCTTTTGTGTTCAGGGTTTGGAACAGCTTGAGGGTGAGTAAATGATGACATAATTTTCATTTTAGAGTGAACTATCCCTTCTTATTTATTGACTAATGCTAGCTAGTTGATGTCTGGCTAGTACTACTTTTATTTGTAATATTTCATCAAGGTATGTGTATTTTAACTCAGCATTTGTGTACTTTGACCACCACTGATGAGCTAGGTGTAAGTATACAGTACATGGCTGTGCAAATGTTTAGTAAATCAAAAGCAAAGAGTACAGGTGAGGGAGTGACTTGGCCCTAATCCCGCTGGAAATTCCCTCAGATGTTTACATGTTGTGTCAAGGACAATTGTGGAGGTATTTCAGGATCTTCTTAAACAACAACAAAGGAGAAGGAAGTCCCCCCCCCCCCCCCCCTCCCCCCAAGGGGCCCTTATGCTCTTCGTTTATTCAACTAAACACAACCTGATCACGCTTTTGAAGGTGAGGCAGGTGTGGTCAAATTCTGTTTGAAATTCTATTGTTTGACTGTAACAAATGCTTAGATATCCCATAGGAAAAGTCACGCATTCTTTAATGTTCCTGGGATTAAATGGATTAATGGAATTCACAATAGAGTTGTTTGTTGTTGTTTTTGTTTTTTTTGCAATGCTCTGACAGAAATAACTTGGTATGTTCAGTTCGTGCCAGACTATCTGTAAACACACTCCTTTATCTCATGGTTGCATTCTTCGCTCTTATACTTCCTGTACATTGATGAATGCACATATCTCAGTTCCTCACTTAATCTGATAATATATGTTTCATGAGTTTCAGGCAGGATCACTTACAATTATATGTCTGTCTGCAATAAATGTCACCCGCCTGGCCTCGTGACTTTTCCAGAAACAATCTTTAGTTGAAAAGTGAAACGTGTAATATCCGTACCACTAGCATCACAAAACAGAATGTTTCTCAAGCAAAAGCTTTCTCAGCTTTTATAGAAGGCTAACATCTTCATTTGGTGGATTGTAGTCCTTTTCTTGGGTTAATAGCTTTATTTTTAGTGTTGTTAATATAATATTTATAGTAATTGTTTTAATTAGCATACATTTTTTTTATTTAATTTTAGTTTAAGTTTGCCATTTTTATTAATGTTTTTAATATCTCTAATTTAGCTTTGTTTTTATTTCATTTAGATTTTCTTATTTTACTATTATTTATGTACTATTGTCACATTTATTTGCATAAAGTATCTTTTTATTTTTATAGTTGTATTTTAAAGGGGCACTTCAGCGCTGGGAAGATGAATGTGTATTTAAACTGGGTCATTTATGTAGTAGAAATGTGAAATTTATTTTTGAATTTGGTGCCTTCTAGACAGACAAAAGCTGAGGAGAGCTGAGGTAAGCGCGGCAGTCATTCTCGGCGCGTTATCATATCATGCCAATGGAAGCTAAACTTTGCAAAGTTGAAACACTCACTTTGCTCTGCTCCGTTATTAATGCCAAATTTGAGCATCCGTACGCATTTACATTCTATACGTGAGATCCCACCCCTGTGGGCGGGTTGAAAACATGCGGAACAGCTCCTTCTACTGGCTATAGTCTCTAGCCTCTGGTCAAAAAATCCTCTGATGACAAAATGACAAGGATTTTTTCCAGAAATAAAATACATAATTATCTCGTCTCAGGGGGATATGAGGGGGGAAAGTACCATAATTTGAATGTACTACTGGGTTTCTACTGATACAAAGCTTAATGCTAAATCGCTGAAGTAACCCTTTAATTTAATTAGCATATAGTTTGAATTAGTTAACATTTTTGGTATTTTGTTGTTTTTTTATTACCGGTATTTTTATATTTCTATTTAGATTTCATTTAGTAATTTCAACTTCTTTCATTTTAATAGATTAGATTAGATTCAACTTTATTGTCATTACACAAGTACAAGGCAACAAAATGCAGTTTAGGTCTAACCAGTGCAATAGCAGCAAGTGCAGGATATACAGTGGTTGCGTAAGTGCAGGACATGGAAATGTACTGAATATACAGGTCCTTCTCAATAAATTAGCATATTGTGATAAAGTTCATTATTTTCCATAATGTAATGATAAAAATTAAACTTTCATATATTTTAGATTCATTGCACACCAACTGAAATATTTCAGGTCTTTTATTGTTTTAATACTGATGATTTTGGCATACAGCTCATGAAAACCCAAAATTCCTGTCTCAATAAATTAGCATATTTTATCCGACCAATAAAAGAAAAGTGTTTTTAATACAAAAAAAGTCAACCTTCAAATAATTATGTTCAGTTATGCACTCAATACTTGGTCGGGAATCCTTTTGCAGAAATGACTGCTTCAGTGTGGCGTGGCATGGAGGCAATCAGCCTGTGGCACTGCTGAGGTGTTATGGAGGCCCAGGATGCTTCGATAGCGGCCTTAAGCTCATCCAGAGTGTTGGGTCTTGCGTCTCTCAACTTTCTCTTCATAATATCCCACAGATTCTCTATGGGGATCAGGTCAGGAGAGTTGGCAGGCCAATTGAGAACAGTAATACCATGGTCAGTAAACCATTGGTTTACCAGTGGTTTTGGCACTGTGAGCAGGTGCCAGGTCGTGCTGAAAAATGAAATCATCTCCATAAAGCTTTTCAGCAGATGGAAGCATGAAGTGCTCCAAAATCTCCTGATAGCTAGCTGCATTGACCCTGCCCTTGATAAAACACAGTGGACCAACACCAGCAGCTGACATGGCACCCCAGACCATCACTGACTGTGGGTACTTGACACTGGACTTCAGGCATTTTGGCATTTCCTTCTCCCCAGTCTTCCTCCAGACTCTGACACCTTGATTTCCGAATTACATGCAAAATTTGCTTTCATCCGAAAAAAGTACTTTGGACCACTGAGCAACAGTCCAGTGATGCTTCTCTGTTGTCCAGGTCAGGCGCTTCTGCCGCTGTTTCTGGGTCAAAAGTGGCTTGACCTGGGGAATGCGGCACCTGTAGCCCATTTCCTTGCACGGTGGCTCTGGATGTTTCTACTCCAGACTCAGTCCACTGCTTCCGCAGGTCCCCCAAGGTCTGGAATCGGTCCTTCTCCAAAATCTTCCTCAGGGTCCGGTCACCTCTTCTCGTTGTGCAGCGTTTTTTGCCACACTTTTTCCTTCCCACAGACTTCCCACTGAGGTACCTTGATACAGCACTCTGGGAACAGCCTATTCGTTCAGAAATTTCTTTCTGTGTCTTACCCTCTTGCTTGAGGGTGTCAATGATGGCCTTCTGGACAGCAGTCAGGTCGGCAGTCTTACCCATGATTGCGGTTTTGAGTAATGAACCAGGCTGGGAGTTTTTAAAAGCCTCAGGAATCTTTTGCAGGTGTAATTTTGATTCAGATGATTAGGTTAATAGCTCGTTTAGAGAACCTTTTCATGATATGCTAATTTTTTGAGACAGGAATTTTGGGTTTTCATGAGCTGTATGCCAAAATCATCAGTATTAAAACAATAAAAGACCTGAAATATTTCAGTTGGTGTGCAATGAATCTAAAATATATGAAAGTTTAATTTTTATCATTACATTATGGAAAATAATGAACTTTATCACAATATGCTAATTTATTGAGAAGGACCTGTATATAAATATGTATAAATAGAGAGACGGTTATTACTATAAACAGAACTGAATTTACAGGTGAATATGTAGTGAATAAATATACAGATGGCTATTACTATAAACAGAATTTACAGGTGAATATGTCCTATGAATATAATATACAGATGGCTATAACTTTAAACAGAATTTTACAGATAGAGGTATACAATAATATGTTAGGCTAATATGAGGAATATAGCAGTGGATTAAGGTAGTGCAATAAATTATGGACAGAGCTATCCGAAAAAAAAGTGTAAAAGTGCAGTGGAAAGTGGTTGCATATTACAGTTAGAAGTACAGTGCAAAATGCAAATGTAAACATTGGTACTATAAATACAGTCGGCAGTGCAAATGAGCATAATCCAGATGAGACTTTAAACCGAGGTCCTGTCTCTCTGTGGTCATTAAAAATCCAGGATGTCCTTCGGAAAAAGAGTAGGGGTCTAACCCTAGCCTGGATGCCAGCCGAACTTAGCCCCACCCTCAACAGTTTAACTCAGGCAGTTCGGTCTGGACTTGATCCGTAGAGAAGTAATTATGCCCGAACAGAAGCTGTTCGGACCAATGAAATTGTCAGGGCGGGCTTTAGACGATGATGGACAGATTATAAACAGTAACGTAATCATCCACGTCACCAAAGAGCGCTTGGGTTGAATTTGTTCTAATCCTAAACGGAGAACTTGTTCGTATATGCATTCACCTTTACTATTTCTCTCAGAAATTATGATCGTGTTGGTAAGTACTCTGTGTATCCTTAAATTCTTTTTTTACAACACTAGCAAAGATCGTTTACACTCATCTTTTTCTTCTAACGTAACTTATTCCAGCGTGCGTGCGGACAGGGTTGCCAAATTTTTACAGCAAAACCCACCCAATCCCGATTGCTACTCAAAACTAGCCAAAAACAAGACCAATAGCTTTCCGGGGGGGGGTTTCCGGAGGGTAAAATATGTGTTATTTTGGCAGGGCGGCCGCTAAAATTCGCATTCCTGGGTCTGTATATCACATAATTGGGGTCACTTCAACCCGCGGACTTGGCAACACAGTGCAGTTGAGTTCTGTTGACATTTGACAACTAACGTTATGCGTCGCTCCGTTGCTCTGATTGGTTGTAGGTCTATCCAATTGAGGTCTTTCCTGGTTCGGTTGAAACACGCCCCATAATCAAAGCCCAACGGAGCAGTATCAGACTCAAATTCTGACTAGAATTGAGTATGACGACGTCAGGCTAGTCTAACCCCGGAATCCTAGCCAAATTTCGTCATTGGCCTCTGTTCAGCATAGCCTCCTTACCACCCCAATAAACTGGCTTCATCACTCTGTCTCCTCTCCACCTATCAGCTGATGTGTGGTGGGCTTTCTGGCCCAATATGGCTGCCGTCGCATCATCCTGGTGGATGCTGTACATTGGTGGTGGTTGACTCTTGAGGAGATTCCCTAGACTGGATAATCCCAGCCTGATCTGCCAGCAATTTGATTTCGCCCTGCAGCTCAGTCTGGAAACCTGTATATTAATTTCTACTGCTTCTGTTACACTTTTGCGGGAACCAATCACAGACTGGCTTATCCACCTGCCGCGCTATTGACGGGTTTAACACGATGACGGATAGAGAAGGGATGGGTCGATGCCTGTTGATCACTCCTCTTGTGGTCTGATTGGTTGAAGGACTATCCAATTGCGTTCAGAGTCATTTGAATTATGCTCGTTTATCACGCCTCTTGTGGTCTGATTGGTTGAAGGACTATCCAGTTGCGTTCAGAGTCATTTGAATTATGCTCGTTTATCACGCCTCTTGTGCAGTAGAAAATACAGAGCAGACTCCACAGACCAATGTTCAACCTTAAATTGAGCTTGGTCCGGTGATAGCCAGGCAAAAATTTCCCCCATTCTAAATGTAAAGCGCTTTGTGTACCCAGAAAAGAGCTATATAAATGTAACAAATTATTATACAATAAAATATAAATATTTTATTTCTGCTTAATTTCAATTTGCAAATACAATTTTCAATAGCTATAGTTAACAATAACAACACTGGCTTGAAAGCTGTAAAGTAATTTAGCATAAAGGTTTGTAGCTGTCCTTGTGCAACACCGGTTGCATTTCTCTTGTGCAATGCGCTGCACAACACCAAAGTGAGGTAATATACATATAGGCCCATAATATTTTTTTTTTTGCATGGACTTTCAAAGTGTGGCTAGATTTAGCATCAGAATAAACAAAATGGAAATATTGCAATGTATGACGCATCAACAGATATTATCTAAAATGCAAAATTGTGACTTTTTCAGAACTATGCATATTGTCTGCACCAATCTATACAATCTATTTGACAGTAGCATATATTCACTGTATATGGTCATGATTCTGAGAATAACCACTTGTTTGTGTTCTGTGCAGGAGCTTAAAAGCTTCAAGAGTTTCGTGAAGCAGAAGCCTCCCTTTGATATTGTCATTGACGGTCTTAATGTGGCTAACACTACACCCAAGGCCACCCACTCTGAGACGG